>OY728165.1:2062935420-2064185420 GCA_963277665.1 Viscum album
TTGGCCTGGAGTAGTGATCAGGATGGGTGACCTTCTGGGAAGTTTCCCAGGATGTGTGTGAGTGAGGACAAAGCACACTGGGAAGGACATGTGTTGGCCTGTGGGGACTATCATTAGTCAGATGACCCGTTCAGGCATGTGGGTGGACCCTAGGGTGGGCCCCATGTGTCTGTGGGGGCAACTGGTGGTACCCAGTAGGCCAGGACCAGACTGCCTTGTTAAGGCGGGGTGTTTGTGCTGTCACTGGGACCCGGTTGTCACATTCACGACCCGTCCACGGGGCCCGTGCCGTGACTACCCCAAGCCCGCCTTCCATAGGCCAGGGGCTGGCGACTAGCACCAAAGGCGTAAAATCCCGATATCTTACAGACAGGACGTCCGCTTGACGAGCCGTCAGCGGCGTTGGTGGTTACGTTGAGTAACGGTCCCTTTAAGTATACCCTATGGGAGTTCGGGGTACAGTTGAGATACGGCCGGGATTGGTTTCGCTCTCGAAACCAACCGGGCCCCTGGGACGAAAAGGCTAATAACTCACAGACCGGGCGTCCGATCGACGCGCCGTCTGTTGCATTGAGACCCCTGTGACGAGACGGACTTTTGAGACACTTCTTCGTGGGACTTTGAGATACTTGGAGTATCGACCAGTAGCTCGTGGAGCGGACCCTCCCGGAGACGAGCGTGCAGAGTACGGAGACCGAGTAGCCGGCTGAGACCTGACGACTGCTTGACCGACTCGACTTGGAGTGAGTCGACTAGCCCAGTGGACGGAGCGCCCGGTATTTGGCGGCAAACCCACGGCGGACGGAGCGCCTAGTAGTTGGCAGCAGACCCGCGGTACTCGACAGGAGGAGTACCTCAGCAGGCTATCTGGGTAGCGCCCGGTATTTGGAGACAGACCCTCAGCGGACGGAGCGCCTGGTAGTTGGCAGCAGACCCGCAGTACTCGACAGGAGGAGTACTTCAGCAGTCTTAGGTTAGTGAGCAGTACCTCGGAGTCGTGACAGGACTACTGCACACTTCAGAGACGGGGCTCTTCAGCAGTTACGGTTTCGATAATGAAAATCCTGGTTTGAGCTGAGACTTTTGACCTTGTGTTTACTTCATGATTGAGATGGGTCACTTGCTAACTTAGGTATATGTATGGGCATATACCCGGGTAGTGGTTATCCGTCGATTTCACAATCCTTGTGTTTCCTCATGATTGAGATGGGTTACTTGATAACTTAGGTATATGTATGGGCATATACCTAAGTAGGGTTTATCTGTTGAGATCTTCTTGTGTTTATCCTTGTTGGTTTTAGTGAGACCTTGAGGGTCTCGGGGTCCCTACTGAGTATCGTTATACTCACCCCTGCACGGGCTATGCCCGCACCTCGTCGTGTTGGTTGCAGACGACGGCCAGTACTGGCAGAGGCCGAATGTTCGAGGACTGGACGGTACCTGGAGGTGGACTATACGACGTGGCGGTACCCAGAGGCAGACCACTGGGCGGGACATACTTGGAGCAGACGGCGGGACCCGAGGAGCAGAGGAGCTATCTGTACCCACCCTTCAGGTGGGATTTCCAGTGGACATCTCAGCGTAGCAGCTTTACTTTTCAGTCGCTGTTTTCCCTTTCGAGTTGTACTTTACAGTTGGGCTTGTATTTCCGGCCCCTTTTTCTTTTCAGCTCTTCTTTTTGTACTTAGTGTTTTACTTCCGCTTGTACTCTGTGGTGCTTGTTTTCTTATAAAGGCAATGCCTTACCAGATATTGGGATTTTACGCCTTTGGTGCTAGTCGCCAGCCCCTGGCCTACGGAAGGCGGGCTTGGGGTAGTCACGGCACGGGCCCCGTGGACGGGTCGTGACAAATTGGTATCAGAGGAGTTCGGTTCTACCGCAGAACTTATAACTCTGATCTTTCTTTCTGTGAAGCAATAGTGTTGAGAGTACCGAGTGTGGTTTTCAGTTCAGGGAGTCCAGTGTTGGTGCGGGCGGCCGACGTATCCATACACCAGGACCCTGACAACTGATTTCCGACTTTGTGCATGAAAACACTGATTGCGTGTGTGTTTTTAAAGGTTTTTCCCCTTAAAACAGCTCAAACCAGGTCAGCTCACCAGGTATAATCGTTTGATCGTGTTACGTTGTTTCTTTCAGGATGTCTTTTCTCAGACGACCAGCTAGAGCCCGGAGGGATGAGCGTGCTGACAGTCTGTCGAGCGACGAGGCTTCGGTACAGGGCCCTCTTGCAGTTGGGCCACCGATGCCACCAGCCCCAGCAGTAGGCGATGCACGACGCTTGAGCGCGCTGCACGAGTTCCAGCGCCAGAGGCCACCCAGGTTCCGGGGAGAGACGGACCCGCAGGCGGCTGAGGTTTGGCTGGAGGCTGTGGTGAGAGTCTTCAGGCTAGTGGGGACGCCGGCAGACTTCATGGTGATCTTTGCTACCAGCCTCCTTCAGGCAGCAACAGGTAGGTGGTGGAGCCACTTGTTTCGGTTTTGCGATGAGATGAACTTCACATGGGAAGACTTCGAGACCTTCTTCAGGGTGGAGTTTGTGCCAGTATCTCTACACCCCGAGCGTGTACAGGAGATTATGCCTTTGCCGCGTGTTTTTCGATCAGAATCCGAGTCATCTGTGGGCTGTAGACAGATGATGCAGAGGTCCAGGAGGACCAGACCAGCAGTTGGGCGAACTCGGGTTTTAGGACCGGTGGTGCAGGGCACCCGGAGTGGGAACAGAGCTAGCCGTGCAAGGAGCAGGTTGTGTTACTCATGCCGAGGAAAGGGACATCTGGCACGTGACTGTCCGACTCCCGATCCGCAGGCTTTGGGAGAGCCACCGAGATAGAGGCAGCGACAAAAGCATGAGCAACAGTAAAGCAGATGGACAGCAGCGGAACTAGTGGATACGTCTCTTGTACTTCTAGTTCCATGTTGATGTTGCTTTTGTGTAGCGTCTTGTATTATGAGCTGCAATAATAAAAGACGCATCCTTTGTGATGTTTTCCTTCCTGTCCTCTTTTGTGATGTTACTAAGAGGTTCCAGTTGACTGTTGACTTGACCCTCACTTGTGAGACATCTACTGGAGAAGACCAGTTACCACACACTGATGCCGACAGTGTGACTCAACCCTTGGAGGCGAGAGTAACGGTTGGATCTCTTAGTAGTAGCGTCGAGGCCTTACGACGTCATCCTTGGTATGGATTAATATCATCCATGTTAGGATTGACTGTTTTAGGCAAAGAATGTGGTTCATCCAGGGGATGAGACCAGGTTTCTCTTTTCGGCAAAGAAGAAATCTTGCAGCTCTTGTGGGACCAGAGATGGTCCGGGCCACGTCAAAAGAGGTCCATGTCATCCAGGAGCGGGTCCTACATGGACGATCGATTCCTCTTGTGCGCAACAGATGGCGGCACGGGAATCTCCAGGAGAGCACATGGGAGCGGGAGGCTCAGATGCGTGCTCAGTACTCTCTTTTGTTTCCCTAGTTTTTGATGTAGCTTTACGGGGACGTAAAGCCCTGAGGTGGGAGTAATGTAAAGACCCGTAAAATTCAAGGGAAATTTTTTCTTAATTTTCTTTAGAATTTTACAAGAGCGCGGTTTCAGACGGCACCTGATTCCGAGGCCCGGAGTGCCCGGAATTAAGTTCCGAAGTTTGGCTCGGGTACGTTCAGTGAACGAACGAGCGGGAATTCCTAACTTTTGATCCGGTGCTCGGAATTGAAATCCGAGGGCACCGATGAACTCGCAGCGCCGATATTCACTTAAAGAGACCTTTTCGGGAGTTGCGTTTGTTGCGGGTTGTATGTTAATTTTTGGGAGGTTTATAAAAAAAAAGTTGAATAAAAAGTGTAATTCTTTTTATTTTACTTTTTGTAGGTTAACTCCTCTCAAAGGAGGTTGGAAGTGGGACCCACACCCACATAACCTCCCTTGGGAGGATTAAGTGTGGTGGGGCCCACACGAACCCCCCACCTTTTCAACTCCCCACTCTCCCTCTTAATGGTTTGACAAGTTAACTTATATTTAATTATACAATTCATGTATATTAAATAAGTGAGTTAAATGTGGAGTTATCTCTTTTGAATTTCAAACTTTTGAAATTCTTTTATGTTTTGTAATAATAAAATAAGATGTGATCTTATTTTATTTTGGGTTGATCGTTTGTCTTCTTGAGAGGTGGAGAGCTCCTCTCCTTCTTCTTAAAACTCAACGAAGAACGCGAAGAACGACGTTCTTCAACGAAGAACTTCTCCGCCGAAGAACACGATCCATCCGCGACGCCGTATCCGCGACGCGACGTACTTCTTCCGCGTCATCTCTTCCGCGACGGTTTTCCGCGACGAACGCCTTCGATAACGACTCTTCCTCCGACGTCAAAGGAATCGACACCGATATTCCACGACTCCGTCACCGTGCGACTATCGAGGTAGAGATTCTTGAGTTCGTTGTTCTCTTTATAATTTGACTTTCCTCAAGACTTGACGAGGAACGCCCTTTTTCCGACGAAGAACGTCGCACCGCTCTTCTTCGTCTTTGGTGTCAACGAGAGAGAACACCGCACCTTCCTCGGACAACCTTCGTCGGCGTACGGGGATTCGCTAACGACGTGCCTCATCGGACGTATCTCTTCGTCAACGGAATTGACGAACGACTTCCGCGACGCCCGATCTCCGCGACGTCGACTTCCGCGGACATAGTCAAATCCTCGAACTTTTACCCGAGGTAGGGGTTGTTGGTTCATTATTTCTTTATTCTTTTCCTTGAATGTGGATCTCGCATGTCTAACTTGATGCTTGATTGTTTAAGTTGCGTTATTAATTTAACGAGAGGGGGCCGGACCGCACGAACACGGCCGAACCCCCCTCCAACGTTCATGTTTATTCATGCGGGTGGAAGCAAGTAGCGTGGTGCCGTCGCACCACGCGGATGATCGTACAATTAATTTACGTGGCGCCGTCGCGCCACGCCGAGGGAAAATCTTCAAGAACGCGACGCCGTCGCGCCGCGTTGAAAAGAATCGAAGCACGGCGAAGGGGCGCGGTGCCGATGCACCGCGCCGGATGACGAACGCCGCGGCCGGTTCCGGGCCGCGGCGGGACGAGAAGACCGCGGCCGGTTCCGGGCCGCGGCGGGACGAGGAGATCGCGGCCGGTTCCGGGCCGCGGCGGAAGAGGAGACCGGCGGCCGGGCCGCCGGCGTCGGAAGCCGAATAGGGGACCGGAAAATTCCGGTCCCGTTGAGAAAACCGGCCGGCCAGCAGGCCGGCCGGATGTCTTAAAACCGGGGAATTTAATTCCCCGGCCACCTCTTAAAACCCCCCTCTTTAAGAGGGGGGCGGTCCATGAAAGGGGGGGGCAGCAGCCCCCCGGTTGATCCTCCAAAACCGGCCCCCCACGTGGGGCCGATTTGATACCCAGGCGCGGCACAAGGCCGCGCCACCTTGAGCAAGCGGGGGGGGGGGGGGGGCTTTGCCCCCCGTTCCCTTTCAATCAGCCCCCCACGTGGGGGGGGCGGTTTGTAAAAACAAAGGGGCGCGGCTTATGCCGCGCCGACACCCAGGAACCGCGGGGCATTGCCCCGCGTGCGCAGCCCGTGCGGCGCACCCCGCCGCCAGCGCGGCCCGCTGCCGCCGCCAGCGCGGCCCGCCGCCGCCGCCAGCGCGGCCCGCCGCCGCCGCCGGCCACCGCGCCGCCCAGGGGGGGGGGGGGTCGGGCCGGGTCGGCCCGGACCCGGACCCCCCCGTTTCGAACCTGATTTGGTTTTTGGCTCATAACTTGAGCCTCGGACCTCCGAATGACGAACCGTCTGCGGCAACGCGATCCTTGGATCGAGACGGTCGTTTCGATATATCGCACTCAAGGTTTCGGGTTACTTTGAGTTCGGCCGGGTTGGTTCGTTCACGAAACCAACCGGGCCTTCGGAGCGGAAACGCTCATATCTTGAGCCACGAACGTCTGATTGACGCGTCGTCAGTCGCGTTGTGTTCCTCTTAGTGAATCGGATCTTTTGGCATACTCCGCCCGAGGTTCGGACGCAGGTGGAGTACGGTCGGGTTGGTTTTTCCTTAAAAACCAACCGGGCCCCGGAGACGAAAATGCCAATAACTCACAGACCGGGCGTCCGATTGACGCGCCGTCTGTTTCTTTGACTTCCTCTTGACGATACGAAACTTTTGGCACCCTCCGCCCGAGTTTTGGATACAGTCGGAGTATGGCCGGGTTGGATTATACCCGAAATCCAACCGGGCCCCTGGAACGGAAAAGCTGATATCTTACAGACAGGACGTCCGCTTGACGAGCCGTCAGCGGCGTTGGTGGTTACGTTGAGTAACGGTCCCTTTAAGTATACCCTATGGGAGTTCGGGGTACAGTTGAGATACGACCGGGATTGGTTTCGCTCTCGAAACCAACCGGGCCCCTGGGACGAAAAGGCTAATAACTCACAGACCGGGCGTCCGATCGACGCGCCGTCTGTTGCGTTGAGACCCCTGTGACGAGACGGACTTTTGAGACACTTCTTCGTGGGACTTTGAGATACTTGGAGTATCGACCAGTAGCTCGTGGAGCGGACCCTCCCGGAGACGAGCGTGCAGAGTACGGAGACCGAGTAGCCGGCTGAGACCTGACGACTGCTTGACCGACTCGACTTGGAGTGAGTCGACTAGCCCAGTGGACGGAGCGACCGGTATTTGGCGGCAGACCCACGGCGGACGGAGCGCCTAGTAGTTGGCAGCAGACCCGCGGTACTCGACAGGAGGAGTACCTCAGCAGGCTATCTGGGTAGCGCCCGGTATTTGGCGACAGACCCTCAGCGGACGGAGCGCCTGGTAGTTGGCAGCAGACCCGCAGTACTCGACAGGAGGAGTACTTCAGCAGTCTTAGGTTAGTGAGCAGTACCTCAGAGTCGTGACAGGACTACTGCACACTTCAGAGACGGGGCTCTTCAGCAGTTACGGTTTCGATAATGAAAATCCTGGTTTGAGCTGAGACTTTTGACCTTGTGTTTACTTCATGATTGAGATGGGTCACTTGCTAACTTAGGTATATGTATGGGCATATACCCGGGTTGTGGTTATCCGTCGATTTCACATACCTTGTGTTTCCTCATGATTGAGATGGGTTACTTGATAACTTAGGTATATGTATGGGCATATACCTAAGTAGGGTTTATCTGTTGAGATCTTCTTGTGTTTATCCTTGTTGGTTTTAGTGAGACCTTGAGGGTCTCGGGGTCCCTACTGAGTATCGTTATACTCACCCCTACACAGGCTATGCCCTCACCTCGTTGTGTTGGTTGCAGACGACGGCCAGTACTGGCAGAGGCCGAATGTTCGAGGACTGGACGGTACCTGGAGGTGGACTATACGACGTGGCGGTACCCAGAGGCAGACCACTGGGCGGGACATACTTGGAGCAGACGGCGGGACCCGAGGAGCAGAGGAGCTATCTGTACCCACCCTTCAGGTGGGATTTCCAGTGGACATCTCAGCGTAGCAGCTTTACTTTTCAGTCGCTGTTTTCCCTTTCGAGTTGTACTTTACAGTTGGGCTTGTATTTCCGGCCCCTTTTTCTTTTCAGCTCTTCTTTTTGTACTTAGTGTTTTACTTCCGCTTGTACTCTGTGGTGCTTGTTTTCTTATAAAGGCAATGCCTTCCCAGATATCGGGATTTTACGCCTTTGGTGCTAGTCGCCAGCCCCTGGCCTATGGAAGGCGGGCTTGGGGTAGTCACGGCATGGGCCCCGTGGACGGGTCGTGACAATAATGGATTTACATGCCTCTGTATCTTCCATCCCATTTGCATCGCCTTCCCCCGATGCTCTTAGGGTTACACCTCGACATTTACCTCCACTCCTCCATCGTTTCCCTTACAGCTCCATCCAACAATGCCTCGTATATTCATTCATCTACTGCTACGGTGGTAGATCCCCAATCCCTTATAAAATCCATCACACCTTCTCTCTTTCCACTTAAAAACTCCCTAGAATTTACCAAAACTTACGATGCTTTTGGTTCCCGATTTTCTTCCACTCCTTCATCATTTCCTACAAATTTATGACTGCCATCTACTTAGTGTATTTGTCGACCAAATCTGTATTACATATAAAATGCGTTGTCGATGATATTTCCATTAAAGACATTTTGTATCCCTACCTTCTTCATTACTATAAGACACTCCCCAAAACCCTCAACTCTTATAACAATTAATCATACCCATTCGCTGCTACAAAATTTGGTGGTCTCCTCCCATCAATTGCAACTCTCTTAAGATCGACATTCATGGATTCTCATCCTTCATTTTCTATAACATTCCAATTTCTGTCAAGGATATGTTGCAACCTGCAAAACTAATCTATCTCTACAAACTCTTGATCTTTCAATCTTTATTCATTTCTTGATATTATCTATAAATGCGTACTGAATTTCTTGATTTATTTGTTCTCTGATGTTAGCTTACTCGAATTTTTACCTTTTTATGGTCATCAATGTCTGGCTTATACTGATTTTGGGAGATCTTTTCACTTCGAATATCATTTTTTCTCATGGGAATGTGTTGGTTCATATGAAGCTGGTACGTGGAGATTATGTTGGGACTGTCACTGCATTATATAAATTCTCATTAAATATTCACAATTAATTATTTTATTGGAAATTTATCTTGTTGAAACCTCTCATTTATTTGTTCTTATTTTATTTTCTAAATTCATAATGGATTTTTTGATTTTTATATTCTCAGTTTCTGACATAATTGGATTTTATCCTTCGTAAGGATTACATTGTTTGGATTCAGTTAAATTGAAACATTGTGAGGACATTTTCTATTTGTGTTGATAAAAATATCAATATGACATGGTATTTCTATTTGTAATTTACCAATCCATATGTTTCACGCATCCAGTGTGTTTTTCATTATTATTGACAATGGAAATTCTATTCTTTGAGAGGACATTCAAATTGGTTCCCTATCATAGATTCTATAATAGACAAGGTTTGTTTAATTTCTGATAATGTCTCATAAATGTCATTTTTTTGACTTTGAGGGATAATTTCACATAGGAGTGCATTTTATATCTTTTATGTCTGATAGTTTTATGCCTGATATTAACACTTGTGGAATAATCACATGCAAATAAATGCGATTTTAAGGGTAATAATTGTACGTTATTGTTATGATGATACCAAGGTTGTGAGAGTAGCCTTATTTTCTATCCTTTTTTCTGGTCTCATATGTTCTCCCAATGCACATTGTCCTTAATGACTTCATTATTCACTATTCTTGGGAGATGTATTGGTAAAATCAATTGCCAGCACGGAGCATTATGCACTTGGTTTGGATACTTTTTCACAAGAAATATTGTCTTTTATTGGTTGTATCTGTAGCAACCATTCAATGGTAGTAAATAATTAATGATTTATAAAAATTATACTGGGGACCCACCCTCTTTAGAGTATATATAATTTGGAATCATTTCACACTATAGAAGAGTCACTTTATTAGTTACTTCTTATTGCAAGTTGCTTGAGATTATCATATCACAATATTTATTAATTTGGAATGTGTTTAATTACATTTTTATTAAGCATAGATGTAGAGAAAGTGGTCATAACTAAAAACAACTGAATACTGGTAAGTACATTGTTTAATAGGTTTTTCTTCCCAAAAACAATGAATTAGAAGAGTTCAACTCTCTGGATCCAACTGAATTTCCATACATTATTCATTGTAGCTTTTTAAAACAGCTATGTTAATAAGTTTTTATCTGTGAATAATCCATTTTCATTTAAATTCTATCTTGATGATAGAATTTTTCAAATCCACACCCATCTTATATTTAGTGCAGTTATATTAATACTCTAGAATTGTAGGAATTCAGGTTGTTTTTCTATTTCAAACCTATATGATTGTTGTTCAATTTTAATTCATACAACTATTTAACATCTTATTTGTGATTCAATGATTTCAGTTGTCATGGTCAGTTTTTACTTAATCATTAAATTCAATTATTTTTTGAAAAGAATCATGGAGTGGGTGGTAGGATAATAATATTTCATATTCACGAGCTTAGTAAATTCTAATAATTTTATTTATTTAGTTATTTTAATTCAAATCTCATCACATTATGCCATCCCTCTTCCATATGTTGATAGGTACATTGAATTTGGAGGGGCTCTGCCTTTCTGGCCTACTAACAACTATACTGCCCAGAATGGATCAAATAAATAGATTAGTGATCTGGGAGATAATCTAAAGAAAACTCAAGCAGATACTCATGTTATTTATAGGGTATCTTCTAAGGTGATCCATTCACTAAATCCCTGAGGTTTTTTTATTCATAACTTTTTTCTTGAATCATCTTAAAATATTTTCAATTGGATTCAGAAAATTTTATCTAATACATATTTTGTGTATGTATAGGAAATAGTCAGTGTGGATGATATGATATTGTTTCCAGGTTTCAAAATGTTATGTGAAAAAAATGGTGGTAACCACATCACCAAATCGTTCTTACATGACAAATGAATCATTATTATCTTTAATGACATTTCTTTTCTGTATTATTTGTGCAATAAATGGAATGATTTTACAAGACATTTGAAATAATATGCCACTTTATTTGTAAATTTTTATGCCCTAAAGCATGACGTTCATGATGGAAAACTATGCAATAGAGGAAAAAAAATATTGGAGGTAATTATTTTTATACAGCCATGATTTCTTTTTTCTTTTTTGTGTTTTATGGCTATGTAACTCTATGTTACCAAACATGAACTACTTCATCATGATATAAATAATCTTTAAAAACACACACATGATACACACTCACATGATGCACATATATTGCAATGATTTTAGAACATAAACATTCCCTACATCTATACATACAAAACATACATAAATACATATAAGGTTTTTGAAATGTTTTGCACATTATATATATATATATATATATATATATATATATATATAATGTGTATGAAAATATTTATGCCAATTTCTATAAAACCTATATACGATATATATTTTCATATGATATTTTTAGTTGAGGGAGTCAATTGATAATTGGGATCATTACCTTAGAGTTTTATCCATGTTTTTTGGGATGCGTAAAAATTTCTGGATAAAATTCTGTTGTACATATTATCACTTTTTACTGCTTCCAATATTATGATTTTTGTTTGTTGATCCTTAAAAAATCATTACTACTCTTCCCATTAAACCGAGAGCAGGTGAGATTCTATTGATGTATTCCTAAAGGTTTTAGGATACCATAATTGTGCCGTTCGAATGGTTTTTACACAGTCACATGATGGGATAAGGTCCACTGAACCATCTTTAATAGATATCATCTCTGTTGCTATTTTTTTCCAATTTGCATGATTTTACCTGAAACCCTGTTTTTTTTAATTCAGAGTTGCACTGGTTGTAGGAAGAATCTTCTAGATGATCTAGATGGAGGATTTCAATGAGCCCTTTCCCTAAAAGAATTAGGGTAGGTGAATTTCTAATGGCCTGATCTTGATTATAAGTTTTATGGACATTTCACTTGCTATATAGAATTCTATTTTTCAATTATACTTTTTATTTTTCATGCCTGAATTGATGAAAGGTAGAATTCATTTACATGGTATCCCCACTCATATAACTATTTATTTAGTATGGAGAGGGCCAGATGAAGGGATCTTACTGTTACATTTCATTTAAAATTAATGTTTTGTTTGGAGGTGTGCACTCTTAGAACAATTGAAAACATCTTAGATGTCCCTTATATTTTTTTATTCCCATATTTCATTATTATTTATTCTATCTTTTCTACATTATATATCTAATATTTTCATTTGTTATGTATAGATATTATTTAATGTGTCAAAATATCATGAAGTTGAAGATTCAGTACAAAGGTGAAATGTGATTGTCCTTTATGTTTTCTACTATTTTAACTGCATATTTAATCCACTTTTATTAAAAAATTCTCTACCACTAATTTATGCATTCAAAATATTCAATATAATTAATATTAATACAGGGTTTTTTGGAAAGAAACATGGAGTATGTGGTTGGTTAATAATCTTTCATATTCACTAGCTTCAGAAATTTTCATAATTTTATTTCTTTAGATATTTTAATTAATATATCATCTCATTACATCTTCCCACTACAATATGTTGATAGGTACATTGAATTTGGAGGGGCTCTTCCTTTATGGCCTACAAACCATTGTGCTACCTAGAATTGAAAAAATAAATAGATTAGGGAGCTTGGAGATAATCTGAAGACAACTCAAATAGATACTCATGTTCTGTATAGGGGAGCTTCTAAGGTGTGTCATTCACTAAATCCGTGAGGTTTTTTCATTCATGATTTCTTTCTTGAATCTTATTAAATTATTTTCTTATGGATTCAAAATATTTTATCTAATTCGTAATTTGTGTATGTATAGGGAATAGTCAGTGAGGCTGATATTATAGGGTTCACTAGTTTCAAAATGATATGTGCAAAAACGGGTGGTAACCACGACACTAAATCTTGATTACATTACAAATGCATCCTTATTATCTTTAATGACATTTCTTTTGTGTATTATTTGAGAAAAAAATGCACTGATTTTTCAGGATATTTGAAATATTGTGCCAGTTTATTAGAAATTTTTTATACCCTAAAGCACGTCAATCGTGATGGAAAACTAAGCTTTAGAAGAAAAAAATATTGGAGGTAATGATTTTTATAAAACCATGATTTCATTTTTCCATTTGATGTTTTTTGGATATGTAACTCTGTGTTACCCAACATGAACTTCTTCATAATGATATACATAGTCTTCAAACACACACTTGATACACACTCACATGATGCACACATAGTGCAATGCTTTCAGAACAGAAACATTCCCTACATTTATACATACAGAACATAAATATATACATATAAGGTTTTTGAATTTTTTTGCAGAATATATGTAACTCAGTTATGATCATAATAAATTGAAAATATTCTTGAAAATGTATCCATGAAAAATATTTCTTATTTTTGAAATGAATTCCTTAAAAACTATAAGCATTTAAAAAATACAATATTTTGTTAGCAAAGAATCACAAAAGATCATCTCATTTTAAAAAATTTGTAATTATAAAAATTAATTTATGTTGAATTATGTACATTTTGAGATTCATTTCAATTATCTATATCCAAAACAAAATCCTAAATCATGGGGGCCAAAACTAGCTAATAGACAAAGCAATAATTTCATAGAATAAATCATGATTATTTTAAATATGGGACTCTATCTCAATAAAGTCAAATCTAAATGAGATTAAATCAAACTAAATTATCCTAATGTGTTCTGGGAACAAATTAATTGACTATAGAACACCTTTTTATCCATCTTTATGGCCATAAAATAATTTAATGATAGAGTTTTTTAATTCATATAGTAAAAATCCTGAATAACTTTCCAAAGTAAATATACATTATCTCATACAATAAATATAAAATTTAGGTCAAAATTTGAGGGTTTATGGTAATGGAAAAAGAATCTCAAATTTTATAAACACACATTTTTCTAATTCATCCCTTTAATGGGGGTACATGGAACCATCACATAGATTATGTTTTTAGAGAGAAAATTATTCTCACTATCATTATTAAATTGCACTCCATCTCAATTTAAAATAGTTTAAATCCACCATATACCATTTTTATAATGTTGTAGGATTCTATTTTACTATAATAGTGTTCTATATATTTCATATATGCATGTAATTTTTTTTCTGAGTCTCCATTTTAATTTAGTTTATTTTTTAATCAAACATGATCCATTTAAAAATACATTAAATAAGTGATATTGCCTTGGAAATTATTTTATAATTTAAATGGTTGTTTGATTTAATTATAGTACATATACATTTCAAAATCATTCTTATATTATTGAAATTTTGGAGATGGTAAAATATCTTATAGTGTGTGGTCACAAAATATTCATTATCATTGATGTTTATCATCAAGTTTTTCAATAATTATTCCATTCACCAATTATTTAATGAGTATGACAGATCATGGAATGTGAATATATAGACAATGAAGTGGGATACTATCTAAAATTTCAAATTGGGATTCCAATTATACATGTCTCTATAGAGGTAATCACAATTAAAACGGAATGGTGAGTTGTGATATGTCTTGATCTTCACAACGATTTGAATTTTTTGAATCACTTTGAACTATGATATCAAACACCATGAACTCCAAACAGTAATTTACTTCTATATTTATTTTAAAAAAATCCATTAAAATATTAAATATATATCTGTATATATATCATATTCATTGTAAAAACCCAATATTCTATCTTAAAATATATGTTAGATGTATATTCGTTAATATATAAAAGTTATAAATCGAAATTATTCATTTTTTTATATTCCACCTTGATATTGGCAGTAGGTTTTCCAATATCCTAAATTATTATGAGAATAATAATTTAGTAGACAATTATTTCATAAAAAACAAAAATAATAAATTTTTGACTATTTATACTATAGAAAAATGATTCAATCAATTTTTTTCAAAAAATAAAAAATTTATCAAATTTATTTTGTTTATATATATCATTTTATTGTCAAATTAGGCCAATATAATTTTATTATATAAATATCCTAATAATGACTTATTTATAATAGTGAGATATTTTAATCAACCAATGGTATAATATTCAAGTCAAATTGATCAAATTGACAAAAAAATTAAAAAATGCCTTCACTCATCGAGAGATGTAAAAGACGCTAGAATAAGCTGGAACAAAATAAATATTTTAATGACCTTGGAAATTTATTTTGATAAATTTTCCCTAAATAAATGTTATTAAAAATATAGAAAATTATATACAAAAAAAATAGAAACCAACAAAATTTTATCCAATTAAGAATAATTGTTAAATTAAACATATATTCCCCCAATTAAAATACCAAATATTAAAACAGGAAAAACATTTATCATCTAAAATGAAAAAGTTTCCATCACCGCAATATAATATAATCATCAATCAAACAAAATATATATCTTAATAAAAAATAATATCTTTCCAATCAACATCATATGAAAAATAATATATAATTTTTAGTGATATTTTATGTGAATTTTGATAGAAAGAATGAAGTTATATTTATAGTGTATAAAATGAAATGTGACTATTAGTATTCAACCATTATATAAACGTTGGTCCATATTTCCATTGTTAAATATAACCATTAATTTATTTGAAAATTTTTCAATATGAAAACTTGAAATCACACACTCGTTATTTAATTTTACCATTATAGTTCAAGTTGAAAATTTGTAATGAAATTGGATAATTGATATATAAAGTAATATCAATGGCCTCAACCAATAGATTCCTGCATCTTGTAACCCATTTGTGAGGGATGCAACTTCACTATTTTTTCCCTTGGCCAATCCAAATGTGAACATCAGTAATAGAATTTTGTATATAATCTACTTTGGGAAATGTTAATATTATTGGATATTACAACTCAATCGATGTTAGCTAAGGCACCCCCAAAACTACAACCATCACAAATATTACACTTAGAGAATACATGGGTGTAATAATGGGGTAAATAAAAAATAAATAGTAACTAAATGTATAATTTCATTTAAATAATTTAAATAATTATACCTTCAATTATTTTTAATAACATTGTTTCTTAATAAAAAGTTATTTTATTAAGATCAGATTAATACTTTAGTTTTTAGATGCAATTAATTGAAAATAGAATTTTCATAGAAAATATATAATAATTTTATAAGAATAAAATGTATTATAAGTATTTTATATTAATGAATAATTATTTTATAACAGAGTTTTTAAATAATAATGATTAAAATAATTATATAATCACCTAGGTAATTTTTTATTAGCGCCAAAAACTTTTTAGTGCCTTACAAATGTTATTTTATATATAAATAATTTTATTATTTATAATTAAATTTTATAAAATTTTTACTATTTTTATGATATATGTAAATAATTTTTGAAGTAAACATTTCAAATTTAATCAAGGGTGATTTTATGATAATTTTATAAAATACCATATTTTTTCCTTAATGTTAAAAAATACAGGTTTAGTGTGGTAGTATATTGTTTTACATAATACTAATGTCATAATTATTTAATAATAAATTAAACACACTTTATGAACGAATTTTTTTTATATTATGTAATTTAATATATTTATTTCTGTTTATAAATACAATAAGATACTTTTTAATATATAAAAATGAAAAATTGTTTTTTAAAACATTACTCTTTGTAATATTTAATTTTAAATGGAAACACATTTGTTAAATAATGGTATTAAGTTTCATATGATTAATTTATAATAATATGAGACCCAGATTTCTATATCCATGGGAAAAACCATTGATAATCCAATGGTTTTTCATTTTCTACAACCTAGATTTTGAAGACCTATATTTTGAAATTTAAAATAAAATCCCACTTTCTTTTATAAATACCCACCCATTTACCAATTTACCTTCTCTCTCAACCATTCATCAACAAATATTTTGTGATTTTACTCTTATAGAGTCCCATAAGGCATTATAATCCCTCAAAGTCACATATTCTATATTTTTTAAAAACACTTCATAGTAATGGAAATATCCACTTCTCTTTTTTATTCAAATGTTGGTTTTTTGATATATCATCTATTATCCAAAGAATATTCTACATTAAATTATAAAATTGCAGTAATTAATGTTTTTTTAAATGGTTTATCTTTTCCCCTCTCATTTTATCATTTCATAAAACCATATTGTATACCCATAATGTTGCTGATTTTATATCTCAATATTTATCAGCTAACCATAAGAAATTTAAATTTAATTTCCATGGATGCATATAGATTAATCATGTCTATTCATATTATCATAGATATAAAAATGATAAATTTTGTTTTGGTATTTACACATTATAAACAAAAAATCCTCGATTTAGGGGACAAAATGATGTTATGATCATGTCTTTATGATATTTGGTATTTGATGATTTTTTATATGAAACCCATTATATATTTTAAATAGATTATTAAAGAAATAACTTATTATAGTATTTATGTCTCACATGAAATTATAACCTATGAAGGGTGTTCTATTATAGTACTCCAATGTATAGGTTATATATGTAAATCAGTATATATGGCATTTTTTCTGATATCTTGGTGAATAACCTTGGTAATTCTACATTTTAATAAATTAGTGACAAAACATGGTTATGTGAAAAAATATTTCTCATTTATCTTGTAATAGCATTTTAATGTAATTTTTAATATTATATTTATTATTAAATTATTATTTCTCATTCCTTTTGATTAATTTTTATGTTATTATTGTTATTTCTCGTGATCACATGTTAAATGTATATCTTTCTTTTACTTTTCCTAGACTCATGTTCACCACATTACAGTAATTTATGTCTATAGGATATGTGCTATAGTAAAATTATCTTATAGTGATCCTATTAATATATCAATTAAGTTATTTTAGAAGAATGTTTTATGTATTCATGTATTATTTATAATTTTTCCAATAAAATAATCTCAAAAAGCTCCCATTTTTTGTACCACATAATTATAATTTAACAAATAGAATGTATAGATGTAATGGTTGGTATAAATTTATTTATTTTTTATTTTTTTGAAATTATTACAATTAAATTTTAGGAATAACCCTTTGAAAAATAATAAAAATTGTAAAACCTCAATGAAATTTGGTGAAGTATTATGTATGATGTTTCTGTGGAAAAAATAAGAGTTTGAACATGAAAAAGTGGATATGGATCTAGCATAGATGTACCAAGGGGTAACAAAAAAACACCACTTTGAGATTGAATCAAACATGAATTGGAGAATGATAATTTTCATTTTAGTAGTCATCGTACGAAACTCTAGGTGGATATGTTTTATTAAAAACATGCTTCTTATAAACCAGTATGATTGATATTTAGGAAATTTAATTTTTATTAGAGTATATTAATATCATATTTAATATTTATTTTTATGTCAAAAAATAACATTAAAATTATAATATTCATAAAGTTAAAATATTTTTCATTAATTATTTCTCCTATTATAAAAATAAATGTAGAACGTAAGAACCATATAAAAGATGAGTGAAACAGATAATCCACTAATGAAATTCCGATGCAAGCAAGAGGAAAAAAATCAGGAGGATGAAGAATCAACTAACTTGATTTATGAATAAAAACGTCAAAATAGTTTAGAGAACCGATTCTCTTAGAAGGGAGAATAATTCTGTCATTTCCCTCATGCATAAATGACATCCATGGTTTAGTGAATCTACCAACAAATTGATTTCTAAATAGTTGATATGATCTATATAAATGTTGTTTTCTATATTCTGTTATTTTATGTATTAGAATTTATCACTTTTAGTATACTTCTTAGAATGTGATAATGAATAGTGGTGGAGACTGATTAAAAAATGAATCTATGAAGGTTGATCAATTCTATGGATTGAGTGGTGTTCATCTAAATCTTTTAGAATAAATATTTTCCCCATTCGATGAAAATGAAAATAAATAATTAATTATTAGAACTAATGTATATGATAATCCAATCCTTGTGAATATTTGAGATTCAAATTACAAGACATTATCAACAAAAATATATCATTCTTATGTATTCTAATGGAATTTTTGATTGATTTTTTTGATAAATAAAACCCTATATGTAGAGGAATATAGAATATTTAGACTATAAAATCTATACAGAGATAGTGTGGAGTGATATGAATGTTGATTTAAAATTTTAATAGACATAGTGGTCACATAATTCAAATAAAAATAAGAGTAAAATCTATCCTATATCGTGGAGGGACATTGATCATGGAAGGGGGGAATGAAATTGTAACATCACACAAAAATAAATGTGGGATACATAATTTAAAGAACTATGACAACCCTTATTTTTATTACAATTTAAACATGATTTATTACATAAAACATAACTTGATACAACAAAGAAGATCAAGTTGTTTAGTGTCTTTGGGGCTTAGGATCATTACATAAAAACTTAAAACATTAAATACAACATCTTTATTGAAAACATCCTTTACATGACCACTACATTCCTTCGTACTGAGCATTGCATGGGATAACCTGAGGACATGCATAAGAAAATGGTGAGCTATAAAGCCTAGTAAGGGAGTACACATCGAATGACATGAGGAGTAAAATAAATGCTAGAAAATAGGCATATCAATAGAGAATAAGAAAAACACGTACATAAAGCCATGATAAAGCATGATAATCATAACAAGGAAATGTTGCAACAACACTTAACATGGAATTAGCCTGAGCCAAGTGCCATTACACATGGAGAATAAGTAAATCCTCATTACACATAAAACATGAGTAAACCCTCGTTGCACTTGAATTATCATGATTAAACACTCATTGCACATGACGTATCATGATACTATACTTTACCCAATGCATTGGAGTGCTATAAGGGTGCACCCTTCTTAAACATTTCATTTCATGCATAAGTGTGCCACGTTGATCATAAAACATGGATTCATAAAACATAATCATTTATTCCACGATAATAGAATTTGGAATTCATACATGAAACTTTATAATCAATAAGTAAATGTGAATAATGTTGAATACCCTTGATGGAGAAATGGGCATGGTATTCACTACACAATGGCATTGGCTTAGAAAATCGGTGCGATTTTGGCAGCATAACGATGTGACATAAGAATTCATAAAAATGTTTGATGAGAGTGAAATGGGTTCATAATCATATTTACATGTAATGGAAAGTAAGGAGGTCATATAGATACATATACCAACAATTGTAATGGAATTTAGAATCATGATACAAAAGTATTTCTTGAATATAAATGAGAAGAGAGAAGTTCCTTTCGGAATTTCTGCATAGTAACGGGTGTACATGGGAGGCGTTTAATGAGAGATAAAGCGGTCTCCCATCATTCCAACATAAATAGGAAAGTATGAGGGAGGTTCGAAACCATAACCCAACATTCATAATTAAAATTAAAAGGTCAAAACAACTTAAAGAAAATTGTTCAAAAATGAGAAAGGAAGAAAAAACCCTTACTTGGAAGTGCGCTTCCAAAGGCTAGAGAGAGGCTTGTGAGCGGAATCTTGAGAGCTTGGGGAACCTTGGGAGGATTCTAGAGAGAGTAGGGCAGAGTTTGGACGAAATGAAAAGGCTTTGAGTGAGGAGGAAGTGGGAGCTTGGGTGGGTTTATATTGGAAAGGTGAGGGAATTCTTTATTATTTAGGTTTGGGACCCCTTAAATTAAATTAATTCAACCCACAAACCATCCCAGGGTTTTTGCCCAAGGTATTTGGAAAAGGGAAGAGGAAAATAATATTTTATAAGGCCAAGTTCCTAACTTATTAAAATATTAGGGTTGCTTATGTGGAGGTGAGTCACACTAACATGGAAATTAATTTAAAAAGACAATGTGTTTAATAAGTCTTGAGAGGTCCATTAATGATTTTAAAAGTAAGCAAAAAAAAACCCAAAATCACATTATTTTTATGGTAAAACATATCTTGGACGAACATAAAGATTATTGTATTTTATTACATCACTATTGGGTCATTATTATGTCATAAAACACAATATATATTTAAAAGGTATTTAATTTTTTCTCAAAAATTTGACTGTCTCATAAAATTATTAAATGATCACCATTAGAATTCATTTACATGGTATCCCCACTCATATAAATATTTATTTAGTATGGAGAGGGCCAGATGAAGGGATCTTACTGTTACATTACATTTAAAATTAATGTTTTGTTTGGAGGTGTGCACTCTTAGAACAATTGAAAACATCTTAGATGTCCTTTATATTTTTTTATTCCCATATTTCATTATTATTTATTCTAACTTTTCTACATTATATATCTAATATTTTCATTTGTTATGTATAGATATTATTTAATGTGTCAAAATATCATGAAGTTGAAGATTCAGTACAAAGGTGAAATGTGATTGTCCTTTATGTTTTCTACTATTTTAACTGCATATTTAATCCACTTTTATTAAAAAATTCTCTACCACTAATTTATGCATTCAAAATATTCAATATAATTAATATTAATATAGGGTTTTTTAGAAAGAAACATGGAGTATGTGGTTGGTTAATAATCTTTCATATTCACTAGCTTCAGAAATTTTCATAATTTTATTTCTTTAGATATTTTAATTAATATATCATCTCATTACGTCTTCCCACTACAATCTGTTGATAGGTACATTGAATTTGGAGGGGCTCTTCCTTTATGGCCTACAAACCATTGTTCTACTTATAATTGAAAAAATAAATAGATTAGGGAGCTTGGAGATAATCTGAAGACAACTCAAATAGATACTCGTTTTCTGTATAGGGGAGCTTCTAAGGTGTGTCATTCACTAAATCCGTGAGGTTTTTTCATTCATGATTTCTTTCTTGAATCTTATTAAATTATTTTCTTATGGATTCAAAACATTTTATCTAATTCATAATTTGTGTATGTATAGGGAATAGTCAGTGAGGCTGATATTATAGGGTTCACTAGTTTCAAAATGATATGTGCAAAAACTGGTGGTAACCACGACACTAAATCTTGATTACATTACAAATGCATCCTTATTATCTTTAATGACATTTCTTTTGTGTATTATTTGAGAAAAAAATGCACTGATTTTTCAGGACATTTGAAATATTGTGCCAGTTTATTAGAAATTTTTTATACCCTAAAGCACGTCAATCGTGATGGAAAACTAAGCTTTAGAGGAAAAAAATATTGGAGGTAATGATTTTTATAAAACCATGATTTCATTTTTCCATTTGATGTTTTTTGGATATGTAACTCTGTGTTACCCAACATGAACTTCTTCATCATGATATACATAGTCTTCAAACACACACTTGATACACACTCACATGATGCACACATAGTGCAATGCTTTCAGAACAGAAACATTCCATACATTTATACATACAGAACATAAATATATACATATAAGGTTTTTGAATTTTTTTGCAGATTATATGTAACTCAGTTATGATCATAATAAATTGAAAATATTCTTGAAAATGTATCCATGAAAAATATTTCTTACTTTTGAAATAATTTCCTTAAAAACTATAAGCATTTAAAAAATACAATATTTTGTTAGCAAAGAATCACAAAAGATAATCTCATTTTAAAAAAATTGTAATTATAAAAATTAATTTATGTTGAATTATGTACATTTTGAGATTCATTTCAATTATCTATATCCAAAACAAAATCCTAAATCATGGGGGCCAAAACTAGCTAATAGACAAAGCAATAATTTCATAGAATAAATCATGATTATTTTAAATATGGGACTCTATCTCAATAAAGTCAAATCTAAATGAGATTAAATCAAACTAAATTATCCTAATGTGTTCTGGGAACAAATTATTTGACTATAGAACACCTTTTTATCCATCTTTATGGCCATAAAATAATTGAATGATAGAGTTTTTTAATTCATATAGTAAAAATCATGAATAACTTTCCAAAGTAAATATACATTATCTCATACAATAAATATAAAATTTAGGTGAAAATTTGAGGGTTTATGGTAATGGAAAAAGAATCTCAAATTTTATAAAAACAAATTTTTCTAATTCATCCCTTTAATGGGGGTACATGGAACCATCACATAGATTTTGTTTTTAGAGAGAAAATTATTCTCACTATCATTATTAAATTTCACTCCATCTCAATTTAAAATAGTTTAAATCCACCATATACCATTTTTATAATGTTGTAGGATTCTATTTTACTATAATAGTGTTCTATATATTTCATATATGCATGTAATTTTTTTTCTGAGTCTCCAATTTAATTTAGTTTATTTTTTAATCAAACATGATCCATTTAAAAATACATTAAATAAGTGATATTGACTTGGAAATTATTTTATAATTTAAATGGTTTTTTGATTTAATTATAGTACATATACATTTCAAAATCATTCTTAAATTATTGAAATTTTGGAGATGGTAAAATATCTTATAGTGTGTGGTCACAAAATATTCATTATCATTGATGTTTATCATCAAGTTTTTCAATAATTATTCCATTCACCAATTATTTAATGAGTATGACAGATCATGGAATGTGAATATATAGACAATGAAGTGGGATACTATCTAAAATTTCAAATTGGGATTCCAATTATCCATGTCTCTATAGAGGTAATCACAATTAAAATGGAATGGTTAGATGTGATATGTCTTGATCTTCACAACGATTTGAATTTTTTGAATCACTTTGAACTATGATATCAAACACCATGAACTCCAAACAATAATTTCCTTCTATATTTATTTTAAAAAAATCCATTAAAATATTAAATATATATCTGTATATATATCATATTCATTGTAAAAACCCAATATTCTATCTTAAAATATATGTTAGATGTATATTCGTTAATATATAAAAGTTATAAATCGAAATTATTCATTTTTTTATATTCCACCTTGATATCGGCAGTAGGTTTTCCAATATCCTAAATTATTATGAGAATAATAATTTAGTAGACAATTATTTCATAAAAAACAAAAATAATAAATTTTTGACTATTTATACTATAGAAAAATGATTCAATCAATTTTTTTCAAAAAATAAAAAAATGATCAAATTTATTTTGTTTATATATATCATTTTATTTTCAAATTAGACCAATAGAATTTTACTATATAATTATCCTAATAATGAATTATTTATAATAGTGAGATATTTTAATCAACCAATGGTATAATATTCAAGTCAAATTGATCAAATTGACTAAAAAATTAAAAAATGCCTTCACTCATCGAGAGATGTAAAAGACGCTAGAATAAGCTGGAACAAAATAAATATTTTAATGACCTTGGAAATTTATTTTGATAAATTTTCCCTAAATAAATGTTATTAAAAATATAGAAAATTATATACAAAAAAAATAAATAGAAACCCACAAAATTTTATCCAATTAAGAATAATTGTCAAATTAAACATATATTCCCCCAATTAAAATACCAAATATTAAAACAGGAAAAACATTTATCATCTACAATGAAGAAGTTTCCATCACCGCAATATAATAGAATCATCAATCCAACAAAATATATATCTTAATAAAAAATAATATCTTTCCAATCAACATCATATGAAAAATAATATATAATTTTTAGTGAGATTTTATGTGAATTTTGATAGAAATAATGAAGTTATATTTATAGTGTATAAAAAGAAATGTGACTATTAGTATTCAACCATTATATAAACGTTGGTCCATATTTCCATTGTTAAATATAACCATTAATTTATTTGAAAATTTTTCAATATGAAAACTTGAAATCACACACTCGTTATTTAATTTTACCATTATAGTTCATGTTGAAAATTGGTAATGAAATTGGATAATTGATATATAAAGTAATATCAATGGCCTCAACCAATAGATTCCTGCATCTTGTAACCCATTTGTGAGGGATGTAACTTCACTATTTTTTCCCTTAGCCAATCCAAATGTGAACATCAGTAATAGAATTTTGTATATAATCTACTTTGGGAAATGTTAATATTATTGGATATTACAACTCAATCGATGTTAGCTAAGGCACCCCCAACACTACAACCATCACAAATATTACACTTAGAGAATACATGGGTGTAATAATGTGGTAAATAAAAAATAAATAGTAACTAAATGTATAATTTCATTTAAATAATTTAAATAATTATACCTTCAATTATTTTTAATAACATTGTTTCTTAATAAAAAATTATTTTATTAAGATCAGATTAATACTTTAGTTTTTAGATGCAATTAATTCAAAATAGAATTTTCATAGAAAATATATAATCATTTTATAAGAATAAATTGTATTATAAGTATTTTATATTAATGAATAATTATTTTATAACAGAGTTTTTAAATAATAACGATTAAAATAATTAGATAATCACCTAGGTAATTTTTTATTAGCGTCAAAAACTTTTTAGTGCCTTAAAAATGTTATTTTATATATAAATAATTTTATTATTTATAATTAAATTTTATAAAATTTTTACTATTTTTATGATATATGTAAATAATTTTTGAAGTAAACATTTCAAATTTAAGCAAGGGTGATTTTATGATAATTTTATAAAATACCATATTTTTTCCTTAATGTTAAAAAATACAGGTTTAGTGTTGTAGTATATTGTTTTACATAATACTAATGTCATAATTATTTAATAATAAATTAAACACACTATATGAACGAATTTTGTTTATATTATGTAATTTAATATATTTATTTCTATTTATAAATACAATAAGATACTTTTTAATATATAAAAATGAAAAATTGTTTTTTAAAACATTAATCTTTGTAATATTTAATTTTAAATGGAAACACATGTGTTAAATAATGGTATTAAGTTTCATATGATTAATTTATAATAATATGAGACCCAGATTTCTATATCCATGGGAAAAACCATTGATAATCCAATGGTTTTTCATTTTCTACAACCTAGATTTTGAAGACCTGTATTTTGAAATTTAAAATAAAATCCCACTTTCATCTATAAATACCCACCCATTTACCAATTTACCTTCTCTCTCAACCATTCATCAACAAATATTTTGTGATTTTACTCTTATAGAGTCCCATAAGGCATTCTAATCCCTCAAAGTCACATATTCTATATTTTTGAAAAACACTTCATAATAATGGAAATATCCACTTCTCTTTTTTATTCAAATGTTGGTTTTTTGATATATCATCTATTATCCAAAGAATATTCTACATTAAATTATAAAATTGCAGTAATTAATGTTTTTTTAAATGGTTTATCTTTTCCCCTCTCATTTTATCATTTCATAAAACCATATTGTATACCCATAATGTTGCTGATTTTATATCTCAATATTTATCAGCTAACCATAAGAAATTTAAATTTAATTTCCATGGATGCATATAGATTAATCATTTCTATTCATATTAACATAGATATAAAAATGATAAATTTTGTTTTGGTATTTACACATTATAAACAAAAAATCCTCGATTTAGGGGACAAAATGATGTTATGATCATGTCTTTATGATATTTGGTATTTGATGATTTTTTATATGAAACCCATTATATATTTTAAATATATTATTAAAGAAATAATTTATTATAGTATTTATGTCTCACATGAAATTATAACCTATGAAGGGTGTTCTATTATAGTACTCCAATGTATAGGTTGTATATGTAAATCACTATATATGGCATTTTTTCTGATATCTTGGTGAATAACCTTGGTAATTCTACATTTTAATAAATTAGTGACAAAACATGGTTATGTGAAAAAATATTTCTCATTTATGTTGTAATAGCATTTTAATGTAATTTTTAATATTATATTTATTATTAAATTATTATTTCTCATTCCTTTTGATTAATTTTTATGTTATTATTGTTATTTCTTGTGATCACATGTTAAATGTATATCTTGCTTTTACTTTTCCTAGACTCATGTTCACCACATTACAGTAATTTATGTCTATAGGATATGTGCTATAGTAAAATTATCTTATAGTGATCCTATTAATATATCAATTAAGTTATTTTAGAAGAATGTTTTATGTATTCATGTATTATTTATAATTTTTCCAATAAAATAATCTCAAAAACCTCCCATTTTTTGTACCACATAATTATAATTTAACAAATAGAATGTATAGATGTAATGGTTGGTATAAATTTATTTATTTTTTATTTTTTGAAATTATTACAATTAAATTTTAGGAATAACCCTTTGAAAAATAATAAAAATTGTAAAACCTCAATGAAATTTGGTGAAGTATTATGTATGATGTTTCTGAGGAAAAAAATAAGAGTTTGAACATGAAAAAGTGGATATGGATCTAGCATAGATGTACTAAGGGGTAACAAAAAAACACCACTTTGAGATTGAATCAAACATGAATTGGAGAATGATAATTTTCATTGTAGTAGTCATCGTACGAAACTCTAGGTGGATATGTTTTATTAAAAACATGCTTCTTATAAACCAGTATGATGGATATTTAGGAAATTTAATTTTTATTAGAGTATATTAATATCATATTTAATATTTGTTTTTATGTCAAAAAATAACATTAAAATTATAATATTCATAAAGTTAAAATATTTTTCATTAATTATTTCTCCTATTATAAAAATAAATGTAGAACGTAAGAACCATATAAAAGATGAGTGAAACAGATAATCCACTAATGAAATTCCAATGCAAGCAAGAGGAAAAAAATCAGGAGGATGAAGAATCAACTAACTTGATTTATGAATAAAAACGTCAAAATAGTTTAGAGAACCGATTCTCTTAGAAGGGAGAATAATTCTGTCAATTCCCTCATGCATAAATGACATCCATGGTTTAGTGAATCTACCAACAAATTGATTTCTAAATAGTTGATATGATCTATATAAATGTTGTTTTCTATATTCTGTTATTTTATGTATTAGAATTTATCAATTTTAGTATACTTCTTAGAATGTGATAATGAATAGTGGTGGAGACTGATTAAAAAAATGAATCTATGAAGGTTGATCAATGCTATGGATTGAGTGGTGTTCATCTAAATCTTTTAGAATAAATATTTTCCCCATTCGATGAAAATGAAAATAAATAAATAATTATTAGAACTAATGTATATGATAATCCAATCCTTGTGAATATTTGAGATTCAAATTACAAGACATTATCAACAAAAATATATCATTCTTATGTATTCTAATGGAATTTTTGATTGATTTTTTTGATAAATAAAACCCTATATGTAGAAGAATATAGAATATTTAGACTATAAAATCTATACAGAGATAGTGTGGAGTGATATGAATGGTGATTTAAAATTTTAATAGACATAGTGGTCACATAATTCAAATAAAAATAAGAGTAAAATCTATCCTATATCGTGGAGGGACATTGATCATGGAAGGGGGGAATGAAATTGTAACATCACAGAAAAATAAATGTGGGATACATAATTTAAAGAACTATGACAACCCTTATTTTTATTACAATTTAAACATGATTTATTACATAAAACATAACTTGATACAACAAAGAAGATCAAGTTGTTCAGTGTCTTTGGGGCTTAGGATCATTACATAAAAACTTAAAACATTAAATACAACATCTTTATTGAAAACATCCTTTACATGACCACTACATTCCTTCGTACTGAGCATTGCATGGGATAACCTGAGGACATGCATAAGAAAATGGTGAGCTATAAAGCCTAGTAAGGGAGTACACATCGAATGACATGAGGAGTAAAATAAATGCTAGAAAATAGGCATATCAATAGAGAATAAGAAAAACACGTACATAAAGGCATGATAAAGCATGATAATCATAACAAGGAAATGTTGCAACAACACTTAACATGGAATTAGCCTGAGCCAAGTGCCATTACACATGGAGAATAAGTAAATCCTCATTACACATAAAACATGAGTAAACCCTCGTTGAACTTGAATTATCATGATTAAACACTCATTGCACATGACGTATCCTGATACTATACTTTACACAATTCATTGGAGTGCTATAAGGGTGCACCCTTCTGAAACATTTCATTTCATGCATAAGTGTGCCACGTTGATCATAAAACATGGATTCATAAAACATAATCATTTATTCCACGATAATAGAATTTGGAATTCATACATGAAACTTTATAATCAATAAGTAAATTTGCATAATGTTGAATACCCTTGATGGAGAAATGGGCATGGTATTCACTACACAATGGCATTGGCTTAGAAAATCGGTGCGATTTTGGCAGCATAACGATGTGACATAAGAATTCATAAAAATGTTTGATGAGAGTGAAATGGGTTCATAATCATATTTACATGTAATGGACAGTAAGTAGGTCATATAGATACATATACCAACAATTGTAATGGAATTTAGATTCATGATACAATAGTATTTCTTGAATGTAAATGAGAAGAGAGAAGTTCCTTTCGGAATTTCTGCATAGTAACGGGTGTACATGGGAGGCGTTTAATGAGAGATAATGCGGTCTCCCATCATTCAAACATAAATAGGAAAGTATGAGGGAGGTGAGAAACCATAACCCAACATTCATAATTAAAATTAAAAGGGCAAAAAAACTTAAAGAAAATTGTTCAAAAATGAGAAAGGAAGAAAAAACCCTTACTTGGAAGTGCGCTTCCAAAGGCTAGAGAGAGGCTTGTGAGCGGAATCTTGAGAGCTTGGGGAACCTTGGGAGGATTCTAGAGAGAGTAGGGCAGAGTTTGGACGAAATGAAAAGGCTTTGAGTGAGGAGGAAGTGGGAGCTTGGGTGGGTTTATATAGGAAAGGTGAGGGAATTCTTTATTATTTAGGTTTGGGACCCCTTAAATTAAATTAATTCAACCCACAAACCATCCCAGGGTTTTTGCCCAAGGTATTTGGAAAAGGGAAGAGGAAAATAATATTTTATAAGGCCAAGTTCCTAACTTATTAAAATATTAGGGTTGCTTATGTGGAGGCGAGTCACACTCACATGGAAATTAATTTAAAAAGACAAGGTGTTTAATAAGTCTTGAGAGGTCCATTAATGATTTTAAAAGTAAGCCAAAAAAACCCAAAATCACATTATTTTTATGGTAAAACATATATTGGACGAACATAAAGATTATTGTATTTTATTACATCACTATTGGGTCATTATTATGTCATAAAACACAATATATATTTAAAGGGTATTTAATTTTTACTCAAAAATTTGACTGTCTCATAAAATTATTAAATGATCACCATTAGATAATTTTGACGTCCTGATTCCAAAAATAAAATTTATTTTATCTATATAATTTTCAAAATATGTTAATTTTTCCTTTTAAAATAAAAACTTACATTTATTGAAAATGCACTGGTTTTTGATAAAAATGGCATTCAAACTTTAATAAAAATTATAATTTCATTCATACAATTATATGATCATTTATATATAATAAAATTAATATAATAATAATAATAATATTTTATTAAAATATTATTTAATTAAAAAATCCCTTAATTTAATAAAATATATTTCATAATTAAATAATAACTAAAAACACCATTTGTACTTTAAAAACAATTTACAAAGTATCAATAATGACAAGAAATTATATTCATTATTATATACAAAAAATGTACATGAACATAGTACTATCAATAAGTTACACAACCCCTTAAAACAGCCGCATAAGACCTAAGGGTAATGTGTGCGATGGTGACAGACTCTTGGGGTGGCTTGGATAACATCGCTTGAGTGGTAATTTCTATCAACTTCCACTTCTCCCATAGACGGTCTTGTTCGAGCTTAACATGGTGAAGCACATCTTGGGCTTGGTCAAGAGCGAAGCCCAAGGACACCACCTCTTTTCCAAGCCCCGATAAATGGGCTTCGTATGGGGCAATTCTACCGGATGGGGCCATCGTATTCTTTGTCTAAGTAAAATTGGATGTGTTAAAGACCTATATTTATACTAATCATGTGATCACCATTCAAAGGATATAAAAGTAACAGTCACAATTTTTATCATAAAACCAATAGAGTTGAATTTTTTTAAAAAAGTATATATATAAAGATACATTTAATAATATCAAGATAGATTTTCCATTAACGAAACTTTGGGTCATTACAATATTCTCCACTTAAGAAATTTCGACCTTTAAAATTTCATTTTCCCACACTAAAATAGATGTGGGTAACTCAGCTTCATCACTTCCTATGATTCCCAAGTTTCTTCTGCAAACATGTGGTTTCTCCACAACACCTTGATGAGGGGAATCGTCTTATTTCGTAGTAATTTTTCTCTACGATCTAAGATCTTCACTGGTTTCTCCTCATAAGAAAGATCGTATTCTAATTGTACCACCTCAGAAGAGAGTATATGTGAAGGGTCTGGTATGTACTTCCTTAAGAGGGATAAAAGAAAGACATCATGTACTATGGCCATAGTAGGCGGAAGTGCTAGTTGATAGGCCACATATCCAACATGATCAAGATTCTTGAAGGGGCCGATGTACCTTGGACTTAGCATCCCTTTCTTTCCAAACCTCATGACCTTCTTCCACGGAGATATTTGTAGAAAAACCATGTCTCTAACTTTAAACTCATGGTCTTATCAATGATTATCTACATAACTCTTCTGTCGACTCTAGGCTTCCTTGATTTGCTGCTGAATGGTTTTCACCTTCTCCACCATTTCCTCGACCATTTCTAGTCCAAACAGCTTACGTTCACTGACCACACCCCAACATGCTAGGGTTCTGCACCTTTTCCCATACAGGGCTTCATATGGTGCCATTTGGATGCTCGAGTGGAAATAGTTATTATAAGAGAACTCAGACAGAGGAAGATGTTGATCCCATCTTCCTTTAAAGTCCATTGAGCATGCTCTCAACATATCCTCAAGTGTTTGGATAGTCCGCTTAGATTGGCCATCAGTTTGAAGATGATAGGCCGTACTAATGTTCATTTCAGTATTCAGAGCATGTTGAAGACTCTTCCAAATCGTGGAGGTGAATCTGGGATCTCGGTCAAACATAATAGATAGTGGTACTCCATGAAACCTTACCACTTCCCTGATATATATCCGTGTCACTTGATCCAATGAGAAATCCTCCCGAATAGAAATTAAGTGTACAGTCTTTGTAAGATGATCCGCAACAACCCATATTGCATTGTTTTCTTTGGATGTCCTTGGAAGTCCGGTGACAAAGTCCATGGTGATGTTTTACCATTTCCATTCTGGTATGGGAAATGGTTGCATCATCCCCTTAGACTTCTGCCTCTCTTCCTTCACTTTCTGACACACTAGGCACATTGATGTATATTCAGCAATACCCTTATTCATATTATCCCCCCAAAAGTTTTCACAGAGATCTTGATACATCTTTGTGCTCCCTAGGTGAATAGAGAAATTTGAACTATGTGCATCATTCAAAACTTCCTTCTTCAGCTCCATACTGGATGGAACACATAGTCTTTTCCCAAACCACACAATTCCTTCTTAATTAACATTAAAATCCGAGGATTTCCCTTTTTCGATAGCTCCCACTTTTTCTTGAATTCCGTAATCATCCTTTTGAGCATCCTTTAACCTTTCCAAAAGAAATGGTTGGGCAATCATTTGTGAAAGGATTGATGATGTTCCCTTCTCTATGATTCCCATGTTCATCTTCATCAAGTCTATGAAGATTGGATCCTTCTAAATTCTCATCATTAATAAGATCTCTGGATCTTTTCTACTTAGGAAATCTTACACCTTGTTCGCTTTCCCAGGGTGGTAATGGATTAAAAAGTCATAATCCATGATGAGATCTATCCATCTTCTTTGGCGAATGTTAATCTCTTTCTGTGTGGATATATATTTAATACTCTTGTGGTCAGTATATATCTCACATTTCTCTCCATAGAGATAATGCCGCCAGATTTTCAAGGCAAAGATCATAGCCGCCAACTCCAAATCATGCATTGGATAGTTTTGCTCATGGATTTTCAACTGCCTTGAGGCATAGGATGTCACTTTATCATTCTGCATCAGCACACATCCTAATCCCTTCATTGAAGCATCACTGAATACCACAAAAATCTCTCCACTTGTGGGTAAAGTTTGCAAGAGCGCAGTGATAATCCTCATTTTCAACTCCATGAATCTTTCTTCGCATTCATTATATCACGACCCGTCCTCGGGGCCCGTGTCGTGACTACCCCAAGCCCTCCTTCCATAGGCCAGTGGCTGGCGACTATCACCGAGGCATAATTCCTGGTAAAAAGGGAAGGCATTGAATTTGTAAAATAATCAAACACCATAGAGAAAGCAAGAAGTAGAAGTAAACACTAAGTAAAAACTGGGTACAACAGTAAGTGCAGAAAAGTAAGTGGGCCAGAATACAAACCCAAACTGAAAGTAAAGTACAACTCGAAAGGGAAAACATCAACTAAAAGTAAAGCCACAACATTGAGCCGCCCACTAGAAGTCCCACCTGAATGGTGAGTATAGATAGCCTCCACAGCTCCTCAGGTCCAGCCGTCTACTCCAAGTACGTCTTGCCCAGTGGTCCACCTCTAGGTATCGTCCTGCTCCGCAAGCCTCAACCACGATCAACGATGTCCATTGTCTGCAACCAACACAACGTACTGCGGGAATATCCTGTGCATGGGTGAGTATAAGCTACTAACTAGGGACCCCGAGACCCCCGAAGGTCTCCCAGTGTTAACAAAGGATAATCCCAAAAGGAAAGATACAATCACGATGTAACATCTGACACTGCTAAGTTATATGCCCATACATATACCTAAGTCACGAATTATAGTCCGCTCCAACCTCTAAGCCCAAGTACAACCTAGTCCACACAGGGAATCCCAACCCAGTCCACAAAGGAAATCACAACACAATCCACAATGGAAAAAAAACAGGATTCAGCTCACATAGGTATACTACTTCGTAAGACGATAGAGATGATCAGATGTAGCCACTGATTCTTCTAAGCCGTCAGACCCACAAAAGATTGGTAGGTACTAACCCCCGCAATGACCCACACAAGATCAATCATGATGTTGAAACCATAGCTATTGGAAAACTCCATCTCTATCAAGTATAGTGGGTATGCCGCCACAACCAATCGCTTACCTCTAACCTTGGACTGCTGTAGTACTCCACCTATCGAGTACTGTGGGCCTGGTGCTAAACCAAGAGCTTCCGACCATGGGTCTGCTGCTACAACCAAAAGCTCCCCCTAAAAGCCTCTAGAGGTACTCCTTCTATTGAGTACCATGGGTCTGCCGCTACAACCAAGTGATTTTCTGCCGTGGTTCTGCTGCTACAACCAAGCGGTCCCTCGTGCTGCTACAACCAAGCGCTCCTCCGTCGTAGGTATGCCGCTACAACCAGGAACTCCTCCATCGTGGGTCTGCCACTACAACCAAGCCCCCCCCCCCCTCAGAACCTACAGAGGTACTCCTTTTGTTGAGTACCGCGGGTCTTCCACTACAACGAAGCGCTCCTCTGCCGTGGGTCTGCTTCTACAACCATGCGCTTCCCACTGGGCTATCCGTAACACACCAAGTCATTCCATCAGCAGTCTTCAAGTCTCAACTGGCTCTAGGGTTTCCGCACACAGCATGCTCATTCTGGGAGGGTCCACTCTATGAGAAAGAGGTCGATGCATCAACTGACATGTAGTCCAGAGTTGATGTATCCCAAAAAATTCTGTAGTGGTCACAACTGAACCCACGAATGATTCTCGTATTGTCTTCATTGTCATCGCAGACGCGTCTAGCTCTAGGGTTCCCGCACATAGCAAGCTTGTTCGGGAGGGTCCACTCCACGATCAGAGGGGATGATACATCAAATGACACATAGTCCGGGGTTGATGTATCCAAAAGATCTGTATCATCAACAGGAACTCAACGTCACAGACGGCGCGTCAATCGGACGCCCGGTCTAAGAGTTATTGGCTTTTTCGTTCCAGGGGCCCTGTTAGTTTTTAAGTCAAAACCAACACGACTTTACTCCACCAACATCCAAACCATGGGCGGAGTAATCCAAAAGATCCGTCTCACTAAGAGGAATCCATCAATGTTGACGGTATGCCAATCAGATACCAACTATGACAAACCTACTTTTTATTACAACTTAAACATGATTTTTTACATAAAACATCACTTGATACAACAATTAAGATCAATAGGTATAGTGTCTTTGGGGCTTAGGATCATTAAATGAAAACATAAAACATGAAATACAACATCTTTATTGAATACTTCCTTTACATGACCATTACATTCCTTCGTACTTAGCATTGCATGGGATAACCTGAGGACATGCATAAGAAAAGGGTGATCTATAAATCCCAGTAAGGGAGTACACATGGAATGGAATGAGGAGTACAATACATGTTATAAAATAGGCAGATTAATAGAGCATACGAAAAACATGAACATAAAGGCATGATAAATCATGATAATCATAACATCGAAATGTGCCAACAATACTTAACATGGAATTAGCATGAGCCAAGGACCATTGCTCATGGAGCATCAGTAAATCTTCATTGCACATAAAGCATGATTAAACCCTCATTGAACTTGAATTATCATGAGTAAACACTCATTGCACATGACGTATCATGATATTAAACTTTACCCAATGCATTGGAGCGCTATAAGGGCACACCCTTCTTAAAAATTTCATTTCATGCATAAGTGTGGCACATGGAAAATAAAACATTTATTCATAAAACATAATCATTTAATCCATGATAAAGGAATTTGGAATTCATACAAGAAACTTTATAATAAATAAGTAAATGTGCATAAAGGTGAATACCCTTGATGGATGAATGGGCATGGTATTCACTACACAATGGAATTGGCTTAGAAAATCGGTCCGATTTCAATAGCGTAACGGCGTGACATAAGAATTCCTAAAAATGGACGATGAGAGAGAAAGGGGTTCATCATAATATTTACATGAAATGGACAGTAAGGAGTTCATATAGACAAATTTCCCAACAATTGTAATGGAATTTAGATTCCTGATACAAAAGTATTTCTTGAATGTAAATGAGAAGAGACAAGTTCCTTTTAGAATTTCGGCATAGTAATGGGTGTACATGGGAGGAATTTAATGATAGAGAAAGGGGTCTCCCATCATTCAAACATAAAGAGGGAAGTATGAGAGGGGTTTGAAACCATAACCCAACATTCATAATTTAAATTAAAAGGGAAAAACAACTTAAATAAAATTGGACAAAAATGAGAAAGGAAGAAAAATCCCTTACTTGGAAGTGTGCTTCCAAAGGCAAAAGAAAGGATTGTGAGAGGCTTCATTGGAGCTTGGACCACCTTGGGAGGATTCTAGAGATAGTAGGTCAGAGGTTGGACGAAATCTAAAGTCTTTGATTGAGGAGGAATTGGGATCTTGGGTGGGTTTATATAGGAAAGGTGATGGAATTCTTTATTATTTAGGTTTGGGACCCCTTATATTAAATTAATCCAAACCACAAACCATCCCATGGTTTTTGACCATGTTTTTTGGAAAATGGAATAGAAAAATAATATTTTATAAGTCCAAGGTCCGAACTTCTTAAAATATTAGGGTTGTTTATGTGGAGGTGAGTCACACTCCCATAAAAATTTATTTAAAAAGGCAAGGTGTTTAATTAGTCTTGAGGGGTTCATTAATACTTTGAAAAGTAAGACAAACAAACCCAAAATCACATTATTTTAATGTTAAAACATATATTGACAGAACATAAAGATTATAGTATTTTATTACATCACTATTGGGTCATTATGATGTCATAAAACACAATATATATTTAAATGATATTTAATTTTTACTCAAAAAATATTACTGTCTCAGAAAATTTTCAAAAATTCACTGTTGGATAATTTCGATGTCCTGATTCCAAAAATAACAATTATTTTATCTAAATAATTTTTTAAATATGTTAATATTCACTTTTAAAATAAAAACCGACATTTATCAAAAAGTCATGGGTTTTGACCAAAATGGCTTTCAACCCTTAATAAAAATTATAATTGTATTCATACAATTATATGATCATTTAAATATAATAAAATTACTCTAATAATAATAATAATAATTTATTAAAATATTTTTTAATTCAAAAATCCCATAATTTAATAAAATATATTTCTTAATTAAATAATAACTAAAAACACCATTTGTACATTAAAAACTATTTACAATGTATCAATAATGACAAGAAATTATATTAATTATTATATACAAAAAAATGTACATGAACATAGTACTATTGATTAGTTACATAACCCCTTAAAACAGCCATATAATACCTAAGGGTATGGTGTGCGATGGTGACAGACTCTTGGGGTGGCTCAGATAACATCGCTCGAGTGGTAATTTCTATCAACTTCCACTTCTCCCATAGACGGTCCCATTCGAGCGTGAAATGGTGAATCTCACCTTGGGCTTGGTCAAGAGTGAAGCCCAAGGACGCTACCTCTTTTCCGAGCCCTGATAAATGGGCTTCGTATGGGGCAATTCTACTGGATGAGGCCATCGCTTCCTTTGCCTATGTAAAATTGTATGTGTTAAAGCCCCATATTTATACTAATAATGTGATCATTGCTCAACGACTATAAAAGTAACGGTAAAAATTCTTATCATAAAACCAATGGAGGTGACATTTTATAAAAAAAATTTATATAAAGATTCATTTAATAAGATCAAGAGGGATTTTCCATTAATGAATCTTTGGGCCGTTACAAGAATTTCATTAATTGTAGTGGAATGTGAAAAAATTTACAAAGAGATGTTCATATATCCTGAAAATGTCATCATGAGGTGAAGAATCACTTTTTCAACACTAACAACAATGTAATGTTGATACAGGCCCAACCAAAAGTTCAATGCTTCAAGGGTGGGAATCTTAGTAACTTTTCCAATCAAATTTTATATTAGATGATAATGGTGGAGGACAACCATCAAACTCAACATAACACAATGGATCAAGGTATGTATTTTTCAATGACGACAGATTATGGGGAGTCTCTAAATGATGTGGTGGTATGTACACACATTGTTCTCACAAAACTATACTGTACATTGTTTGAATCCAATTATATTCATTCCAATATTTCATCAATTCTTTTATTGAATATATAATCAATAACTGAATTGATAGAAGTAGAGTTATCAATCAATACACATGGAGTAATTATCATAGCATCAACAGTGTAAAGAAATAGTAATATTAACATTGGAAATAATAATATCATAAAAAATATATTAGTCAATCTTACGGTTTAATTAGACACTATACTATGGATGGTATAACTCTGAATGTATAACTAAAAAATCAACTGCAAAAGAATTTTATTTTGTAATTTTTAATGGGCAACCCACAATCATTTTCAAAGGACTGATATCCGGGCATGAGCATCATCTAGATGAAATTTCGATATTATTCATTATGTATATGATTGTTGAATTGATAAAAGAAAATGAAGTTATATAAATATAATGTACCGATATTTTAGTCATACATTGATATATTTCATAAAAATATACCTAGACCTCCCCTAGAAAGAGAGTTAATGTTTTTTATTGAACCCATGCATAAATCCACATTGATATCCAATACCTCATTCAAAATGTAAAATATATAGTTGGTGGATTTAGAGAATGAAATTCATGAAATAATTAAGAAGGTATTTATCCAACCACGTGGGTCTCCTAGGGGATAACCTTTCCTATTTGTCATGTAGAAGGAGGGATCAATGAAAAAATGTTTTGACTATATAGAACAAAAAAATCAATGTGAAGACAATGCACCTTCTCTGGAGGATTTATGATTTATAAGACCAGCATTGTGGTTATAAATTTATATTTAAGATTGAAATATGATCTATTTATCCTCAATTTAGGTTTAATAAAGATACATTTCAAATAATACTTTTTGAAAAAGATATGTGAATTTAGAATTTTATGGTATTCCCTATGGCTTGACCAATACTCCAGATATATTTATGGATTTTATTTGTAGTGTCATTATAAAATACCATGATAAATTTATTATATGTATTATTTATGATGTTATGATGTACTCCAAATTTTTTGAAGAGCATGATGATTATCTATGTGTTATATTGGGAACTCAGAGTATTGATAATATTTTTGGAAAATTTTGAATGTGTTAATTATGGTTACATCAAGTTTAATTCCTGGGGAACAATGTAAAAAATAAAGGAATATTATAAGCCCCTACTAATAAAAATCTAACAGAGGAGATTCTAGGTGCTAAAAAATATTCATAGATTTGTAGATTTCTTGTTTTGTAGTCATATTGTTGGAGTTCTAGTAAAACATTTTACTAAATTTCTAATTTAATGTCATGTTAAATTCAAAAGTGTATAAGTTAATTTGGATTGTGGAGTATAAAGAATTTTCCATGAAACATAGAATTCATTGGTTACCACACTTGTGTTATTTCTACTATCTATAGAAGATGGATTTATTATTTTTACTAATGCATCTCAAAAACTAATTGGGTGTGTCCTCGTGAAAAATTATAAGGTTTATTCACATATATCCCAATAGTTAAATCCTAATGATAATAATTATCATCCATGGGCATGAAGTTAGTTGTTTTCATTTTTTTATAATTCATGAAGGTACCATCTCAATTGTGAGGAGTGTGATATATAGACAGACCCCCTAATATTGGACAATATTTTAATAGAAATGGAAATGAATATGAGAAAAATTATATTACTATATATTTTTAATATCTGTAACTGTTCATTTGATTATGACCACAGAAGATCAATCAATTTTTCTGATGCATTAATTAGGAAAACCCCCATTTTTCTATAAATGAATATTATTCATTTAGATCGATTTATCATTGATATAGTAAAATTGAACATGGGAATCCTAAGGGAAGAGACATAATCAATCATATCCCAAATTATTTATAAACAACCATTAATAGAGATTATTTTGAAATCTATATGACATGATCCTTTTTGACTAAGGAAACTATATGCTACAAAGAAATAGATGTTTTGGGAGTTTAATATTTATGAAGAAGGTGTAAAATTTTTTATACAAGTATACACATATCATCTTTTATAAAGGTAAATATAGAGGTAATAGATGAATCTTATAGCCCTATATTTAATATACATCTAGGAATAAATAAAACGTATGAGGATATTAATGATAATATTTTGTGGGATAATATGAAAATTATTACTACTAACTTATGTGAAGGTTTCTTTGTGTTTTATGACCAAAACAATTATAAATACAATTCCCCTTTTGATTTAAATAAATTCCTCATTATATAGTATGGTTATAAAATTAGAATGAATTTTTATGTATCTATTGATTTAAAATATCATTATCTATCTTTACAATTGATAATATACCCATTGAACAATTATCACATGATTAGTATACATATAGGGTTTTATGAAATCCAGTTGACACAAACAAAAGATGTGACGACCTCAACTAATATGATCCTACCCAAGGAATCCCATTTATTGGAGCATTCAACGGTTATGTCATGAATGATATTTAACCATTACCATTCCAATGATGATATCTGACAACATAATCATGATCAAAACCGATTATAAGTGTAGTTGATCTTGTTGAGATCACGACACAATTAATGCTCGCTGAAACAGACCAAGGAAGTCCAACAATGTGTTACTTACCCTTGTGATGTTTTCTAGTGTATTAATGGGATATATGTCATGAACCATATAGTTTGTGTTTGTGAATTATAATTCATAAAATAATTAATATATTTTCATCATATTATTGTTTTTTTATAAATAAGTCTTTATTTTGATTAATTAAAATACAAATAGTATATTTCATTAATATATAAATTGAAATAAAAAATTCATTTTGATGAATTAATTTATTTTTGAATTAAATAATATTTTAATAAAATATTATTAATAAATAATTCTTATTAAACATAAATAATAATTTAATTTTCATGATGACAAATGTAATGGTTAAAAGGTCACAAAAACTATTTATCTCATAACCCATCATTTTTAATAAATGTCAATTTTATTTTAATAGTGAAAATCATAATATTTGGAAATTTTTTAAAATAAAATTAATATTTTTTTGGAATCAGAATGTCCAAATTATCTAAATTTTCTTTTTTATTAATTTTCTATGACTGTCTATTTTTCCGGTAAAAAATTAATAAAACAACAACAATCTTGGTCTATTATGAAATCATAGTGACCAAAAAATGATTAAAAAATATATAAAGGGTATCCATAACCAAATATATATCTTTCATTTAAAATAATTTTATTTAATGATAAATTTATTGATTTTATGAATACATTATAAATCATCCCAAAACATTAATATATTATACGGTTTTAAAATCATTTATTCTTGATGATGCATTTCCTACACATAAACAATTGAATTATTATATTATTTTTGGACCTTGGACTTATAAAATAATATCATGCACTCAGATTTTTATGAAACCAATTATAAAAAACATGGTATGGTTTGTAGTTTTGTTTATTTTATTATATATATCGAAAAACCTATATACAGAAAAAATCTTCATCATTTATATATATCGAACTAAATGAATAATATTTATTCAAATCATTAGATAATTTCCCTAATATTCCCTCCACTCTCTATATTTCTCTCAAGGCACCATAATCCCTAAATAATCATATCTAATGATTTTGGAGTCACACACTCATATAAAGGATCTTTCACTTTCTCTTCTTTATTCCATTATATACATCAATTTTGTCTTTTACCATTATTTTCAATATGATTTCTTATGTTATTACACACCCCCTTACTATCCAATTGATTTCCCTATGTTGATATAACTCATTCATCCCATCAACACAATTATATGAATTTTTTTAATGACATTATATTGTAAATATTTCACTTTGATTTTCCACTCAAATACAATTGTCTAGTAATACCATGCCAATTTCCTATTAAGTAAATTCACCATTATAAATATATAACTCTTTTAAATCAGGAATAAAACTATTTATTACACATTCATTGATCTTGGAATATATTATTTATAATAAAAAAATCCATGTTTTCTGATCTATATGTCAAACATAAGAATAAGAATGAAATAAATGTGGCAGGTATATCTGGAATTATATTGAACCTCAATGAATTCGTTAATATTCATTTTCATGAGACGTCATGTTAGGATAGGGAGTGAAAATAATTAAATTATGGGGCTTATTCCACCATGATTCAATGGTGGTTTAGTCATAACCAAAGTTTAGGATGTAAGTTTTTAAGTTGCTTCCACATTTTAAATGTTATGATTATTATGAGATATGATGTCTAATTGATTATGTTTATGATTTCTATACATTTTATTCTTTATTTAAATGCATATTGACAAACATGTGACAGCTTATTCCATGCCTATTCTATTATTGGGTAGTATATCTTTTCCATTTCTTATGATTTCTCTCGGATATCACATGATGTATTAAAATCCTTGAAATTAAAGAGACATGTTAAAGAATTTCTCAAAAATGTTATTTTATCTTATGTTCCGTATATTATTCTATGTACCAAATTCACCAAGACACTAGACATTTCAATATTTTTGGTTTTATTATGATATATTTTATGTAATAAATTTTAAGTAATGTGTAATAAAAAGTAGGGTTGTTATATTTTGTAACGAAATAAAAGTATAGTTATTTTGTTAATAGGAATATGAAAACACTAGAAAAAGAAAAATTTATAATGCTTGCTATAATAAAAAATCCCAATATTTTGGTAAATATATAATATTTGGATTATCATGATAATACATATCTATTTGGATACTTGAAGCAGTAATGGTTCTAAAATAATTGTACCTTTGGGAATCAACTTTGATAACGTGTGTCAGTCCTGACTTATTGTAAAATGGTACATGAAAACGAACCTTACCTTACACCTGGTTTGAAAAGTAGTTATAGTATTTGTTAAATTAATTAGATCACTATGAACCATTTTTATGTAAATAATCAAATCCTGTAACAATATATGATAGAAAAATAGATCAATGATAACATAGATAAAATATTATAATCTAATAAGGTGTGAAATAAATTTAAATTATACATTTTATTTTTATTATCATTGGGTCGAATTTTTTAAATATATTAAAATAATTATTTTTAATTTATATTTTATTCTAGAAAATGTTTCTAAATAGGATGAATCATGTATATAATAAATGAGAATGGAAATGTGATTGCTGCACCAATGAGATTCTAAACCTAATGGGAGATGGAATAAAAAATTTATTATTATACTCTCATTACGGACTTTTGTTATGATTTGAAACACAAATAAAAAAAGTATCAAAATCCCACTAATAGAGTATAAGCTTTGATTAATATCTTTAAAATACATTGGCCTATTAATTTTAAGGGATTATGTGATCAATTAATTTTGGATTATCAGATCAACTCCATTGAGAATATATTCTCCATCCCTTAATGTTTTTTTAAATAACATGGTTCTACATTATGTATATTTTATGGAGGGATAAGATGATCAGTGGTGGACATTTATCATGATTACTAATACTAAGGATAATATTAGTGTGGAGTGGAATGAAATCTAGAATTTTTTTGATAAATATTTTCCTTCCACTATACATCCTAAAAGGAATTGGGATTTACATAAATCCTAAGAAAATGATGATGAAACTATAAAGTATTATGATGAAAATGTTAAAATACGTCCATAATACACATCAAAATTTTTCATTTCCATAGAATTAATTATTGGTAGATTATTTTTTGGGATAACACCAGTCTTCAGAAGGCCATGGAGATTAGATACTTTGATAGTGATGAGGAAGTTGTCCAATGGGACCTCAAAGAAGGAATATAGACCAATTATTCTATTAGGTATAATGGGGATGAAAAGAAGTTATAAGATTTTAATTTTTCTATTTCATTTATTAAATCAAATGGTTCCAATGAATTTTAACATCCCACATGCATATGGTGTGGAAATTATCATAAAATAAATTACCTATTATGATGGAGGAAATGATTTTGGTGTGTTATCTAAGGGAACCAAGAAAGATATTTATTATTGATGAAACATAAAAATTCCATAGAGGTAAGGAATTATATATTCCACCATTAGTGATTTTTTAATTCTAAAAAATCATGTAAAAATATATATTTTAGAGAAATTCTCCAAGCCATGGGTTTTTGGGACAACAAACAACCTCTATGAGAGAAAGGGATAACGTTTTCAAACAAAACTACTAAGGTGGATCCTGAAAATCATGTGGCAGAGAGGAAAAAAGTTATTTTTGCATGTATAGAGAATATTATTTTTTATTCTCTTTTTACACATCCATTTATATCATGAAATTTTAGTAGAACTATTAAAACGCCACCAGAAATCATGGGAGTAGAGTTATTGGTGAAAAATAATTTTTGGGTTACTATTGAATCCCTATGATATATCTCCACCAAAATCACAATTTTTTGGATGAAATTACAAATTACCATTTGGATAAATTTTTTTTGAAAATTTATTATATTTGTGATATGTATTAGATTTCAAGGTATTGTGCCAATATAAATTTTAATTAGTTGGAAATAAATCTCCATATTGTAAATCAAACCAATATTCTAAACATGTTCAAGGAAGAGGCTGAATCTTCAGTAGAAAAAATATCTAAATCATGGATAATACATATCTATGGGAAATATTATCTTCAAAATATGATTTAACCTATGTAAAATATCATCCTAAAATTCATTACCATTGTGATGGAACACATTTATTTGATTATCAAGGAATCAACTGGTCTTTTTCTTAACTATGAGATTTTTTTTTCAATTGGTACTAGACATGGGGAATTAAAATTACCCACGACTCAGTATAGAATGGATTTTGTAGAACATCATGTGATGAATTATCAACTACATGAAAATATCAATAATGGGTTGATATGCCCATGTGCTTCACTATGTGGTTCACCATTCCTCTTCTTCAATAAGAATTATGGGTTTATGTGCCATTTAATTTATTGTTTTGAGATTCTAAAGATCACAATGAAATAAATTTATCCCATTCAAGGGGTTTGTTATTTGTTCGATTAGATACGTGGATCAAAATACTTATTGATGTTTGTTCTATAGTTAGTCTGTATCCATGTTAGGGTGAAGAATGTGGATGTCACCAAGAGCTCTTTTTGTACAAAGTACAAGCAATATGAGTTTATATAGCTGTATTTAAAGATCACTAATTCTCCATAAATCATCATGTATTTAATGAATAGAGTCATTATATATTACCATGAAAATGTATTATAGTGTTTATTGATGATATTTTAATATACCCCTTAACAATCTATGACCATACAGAGCATCAAATCACCATCTTACTGACCTTGTGGAAGAGGAAGCATTCAGTCAAGTACAATAAATGTGATTTTTTGTTGAAGGATTTCTCATTCTTTGGGAATATCCTCAACCATAATGATTTATTGTGGACCCTTCAATTAAAATTATTGGATGGTCGAGGCCATCATCTGTGAAAGGTATCCATAGTTTCCTTGTATTAGATGGCTTATATAAATGATTTTTGATAAATTTAACATGATTCTAAAAACTCTTAAACATTATAAATAGGAATGAAGACATGTTTCAGGGAATTATATATATGAAGTGATCCGAAAGGATTGGAAAAGGATGATTATAACTACACAAATATTACACTACCTATAAGTGGTTAATTGTTCATGCACTTTAGTGATGCTTAGAAGATGTGATTTTATCGTGTGTCACTGTTGAGTGAAAAGTAAAAACTTATAATTCATGGTCGATGAATATTTAGAAACAGAACTACCCAATGAATTATCAAGATTTCCCTTCTATAATATACTATTTGAAAAAATGGTAGCATTATATCTTCAGAGAGAAACCTGAAATATTTATGGATAAAAAAGTATGAAGTATATATTCACACATAAAGAGATGAATATGTTTTAATTAATATGTATTAAGATAATTAATGATTACCAATTATCAATCCACTAACATCAAGGTAAATTGAATAATGTTTGTGATTCTCAATTTAGAAAGGATCCAACAATTTGGTCATTGATAAGAAATAACAGGGATCCAATCATCTTAGATTTTAAAATGATAGACATGGAAATAATAATAGAAGGAACATTATCAATCATTCAAAAAATGATTTCTCAACTATCCATTATGAAAAAATTAAATGTATTTTATATAAATTATTTTTAAATTTACTGGTTTTTGGAAACTATAATAAAATATAAATCTATATATTTCAATTTTAATGAAGAAGGAGTTGTGAGAATATGTTCAACACTATTTGTATCATCATATCTGGAGTTAAATAAGGATTTTTTTGATGATTCAAATTGATTTACCTTTACCACAACCCTATGAATCAAAAAGTCTATTATTATCATTGAGAGAACTAATGGAGGGATAATATAATTATGGAGATCTAAAAATATACATCAATATTCTATGTAAGTAAGTAAGTGAAATATGAATGGAAAAAATATAAGGTGATGATATAGCCATTACCCATACATCCATTGAAATGAGGGAAAATAACCATAAATGTTGTCACTATATGCCCAAATAAATACTGAGGAATCAATGAAATCAAAGTTATAGTGGATCGCATTACAATTATTACATAATTTATTGTGATTTCAGAGAATTTCTCACTAGATCGACTGTCATGGATATAAATCAATGAAGTGGTGAGACTATATTAATTAACACTATTGCTTATATTCAATTGAGATCCAAGAGTGACCTCTATGTTCTTAAATATTATCAAACATGCTCATAATATTGAGATGAACTTCATCATGTCTTTTCACCCTCAAACAAATGGAAAATCATAGTTGTCATTCTAGAAATATGTGAACTTGTTAATAGAAAGTTAAATTTACATCTAAGGAGGATGGTACCAACATAATACTCTAGTCACTATCTATGAAAACAAAATTTTGAACTCGAGTATCCAAATAGCTCCCTAGGAATATCATTATGCTGGATATGTTGAAGTCTATTATACTGTGATGAATATGGGGATTGAAAACAGGTTGATAAAAAATTGTCTAGGAATTGGTAAAAAGGTTCAATACTATTCAACAACTCATAAAGGATGCTCAGATTCAACCCAATAGTTATTTTTACAATCATTGAAGTTACCTAGAGTTTTATGTTGGTGACATGGTATTACTCCACATATCATCATGGAATAATGTTATGATATTTTGGAATAAGGGAAAGCTTTGTACAAGGCACATCATCCCCTATAAAATCCTTGATTTCATTGGAGATGTGGCCTACCAAATTGTACTCCCATGTAACCAACATCATATACATGATAAATTCCAATTATCCCTATTTATAATGTAAATAATATACTCAAAGGCCATAAATATAGAGGAGGTACCATTAGATAATGATCTCACATATGAAGAGAATCAATTTACGATCATAGATCATATAAATTATTTTCTACAAAAAAACAATGAACTTAGATAAAGTGTGATGGATAATTGACAAGATAGAATAAGAGATGATGGAACTAAAGGATGTGTTGAAACAATGTTACTATCATATATTCTATTTTGGGAAATGAAAATTGAATGTTTAAATATTTTTCCGAGGGAAATATCTCTTAGACCCGATCTAATATAAAAAAATCATCATTATGAAATAATTAAATGTCATATTATATAATATGTTTAGTGAAAAAATTATATTATTTGTTTTATTTTATCTTATTGGATATAAAATAATATTATATATCATTACCATGTATAATATAGTTGTTTCATGATGAGAAAATGATTATTATTAATATGGGGATTTACCATTCCAATTGACACATCAAAAGGAATTGGTGGCCTCAAATAGTTGGATTAACCCATATGAATTCCATTATCAATGCTTCCTAGGGAGAAAAAACCACATGAATTTTCTCTTGACCAATCCCACACATATAGCCAACAATATAATTATGAAAAAAACAGATTCATGGAGAAGTTCAAGATTATCATGTTCACAATTGAAACTGTGTTCACTGTATGACCCCATTAAAGTCCACCCATCACAGAAATTACCCTTATAGAATTTGATGGATTTTAAGGGTATGTGTTTCAGGAAATTAGAAATATGAGTATGTATATTTTTATGTTTAAAGTAAGGGATATATTTTCATCATATAATGATTATTTTGTAAAAGTTTCATTATAACAATTCAATAAAACACAAATATTATTTCCATTAATATTCAAATTCAATTAAAGAATATTTTATCATAGTGAATGTATTTTTAAAATAAATGTAATTTTAATAAAATAGTAATATTAAATAATTATTATTAAATATTTATTAACCTAGGACTTTTTTGATATCAAAAGTATTTTTTGTATTGTTTGAAAAATTGATATGTTAAAAAAATGAAACATTTCATAATAAATGAATATATTATTTAAATCATTAAAATTAATATATAAATATATATATATATATATAATTATATAGATAAAATTAATATTATTTTTAATACATAATATTGAAATTATCAAATGGTGGTTTATTCATAAATTTCAAAAAAAGTAAAATTTTAAGGTAAAAAATAAATCCCGTATAAATAATAATTATGTATTAAAACATCATAATGACCAAAATGTGATATTATTAATATTATATTTGGTATCCAAGACAAAATATATGTATTCACAAAATAATATGAATTTATTTTTAAATTTTTAGTTTTATAATGCCATTATAAATCATCTCAAACCATTAATATTGTTTAATGTTTTAGGAGCATTTAATTAAGAGTGCTTCTCACCTCCACATATGTAGCGGCATTATTTTATAATTTTTAGCCCATGATCTTATAAAATAATGATAAAAATATTCAGTTTTAAGAACCAATAGGAAAATTTTTGTGATGATTTGTAGTTTTTCTAATTTTTGTATATAGATTCCAAAACAAAAAATATAAAGATGCCCCCCTCTTATACTATAAAAACACACCCGAACTACCATTTCTCTTAAAATAATTCAATAATTTACATACTATACAATAAAATATCTATATTTCACCCCATATATCCCATATTGTCTTAATAATAACCTCCCAATCATTTGGAGTCACACACTCAAGTAAGTGATCATTTCCATTCTCCTATTTATTCAAGTATCTTATTTACCTTGTGTATTTTATCTTCATTTTATTATTATGGGATATGTTATTACATATCAAAAATAAATTAAAAAATATTTCCATATTATGAGAGACCTATTTCTCTCTCATTAACCCATTTTAATGATTGTTTATGTAACATCGTTATAAAGTTGAAATTTCACTCTAATTTTCCATTTTTAAGTAATTCTTTAGTAAATACCATACTCATTTATAATAAACTATATTAACCTTTATACACTAATAAATATGAAAATTGGCATATACAATTATTTATTATATGTTACTTATTTATGAAATAATTATTAATAAGAGTGAATCCGTTTTGTATGATCTATTTGGCACACATTATCATGAGAATGCAATCAATTTGACAGGTGCACCAATAATTATATAAAGCTACACTAAATTGGGTAATGTATAGTCATGTGAAAAATAATATTGGGATAGGGGATCAACCAATCTAATTTATGGTTAATTTTCCACAATGATGAATTTTCATTTTCCACCTACCTTTGTTTATGATGCATTGTTTTATGTTGTTTCCAAATTTCCCATGTTTTGATTATCAGGCTATATCATGTATCGTTTTACATGATAATGATTGATACTATTTCTATACCCCATTTATATTTCTATTATATTAAATCTATAATCTTATTCAACGTTAATTCACTTACATGTATATACAAATAACACCTATATTATATCTTACCTAGGTTATTTTGTGTAGTTTTAAATGGAATTGAATTTTAGCAGAATGATAATGATTTTTTCAATAATATATTTTCATCTCATGTTAACTATATTATTATATTCACCTAATTCCAAGGAAATAAATATTTTTTGATATTTAAGTATTTATTATGTCAAATTAATTTGTAATAAATCATGAAATAATTTTTAGTAAATAGGAGTGTTGTTATATAGTGTGTCAGCTAGTGATGGAATAATGACAACTTCCTAATGTGGTATTGAAACCACTACCCATAGCACCATAGTGGTTGGATAATATCACTATAGACTTCATTACCATTCTCCCCTGGTCATCCAAATAATTCAATGTGATGTGGGTACCATTACATCCCATTTTATAACTATTTGGGATGATTAATATCTTGAATAACCTTTCAGGATGTACATAAAAGACGTGGTGAGTTTATAAGGGATTATAGTGTCAATATTTTATTATAATTATCCATGGTTCACATAAAAAATTTGGATAACTATCCAACATTATTTAATTATTGAATTATATTTGTGTATGGAAAATCATACCCAAATTGATGTCCAATAAAAAAATGACTATTCAGAAACTCTATGAAATTTTTAGAACATGATCAATGGAATCTAATAGTGTATAGGATAAAAAATACAATTAATTTTGTTATAATACAAAAATGATCTTCCAATCGGCTATTCAAATAGAACCATATGAGTCTATATATTGAAAGGGATGATGAACTCATACTTGTTGGGAAGTAGTTGGGGATATGATATTATATGGGAATGAACTTGTGAAATAGCTAACAGAAAGGAATCATTCGATAAAAAAAATATAATCATCTCATAGTCCTTAAAAGAGCAATGATTATAATATCTTAAAATACTATGAGTTTTATATTTGTGACAATACTTTCCTTCGGATATCACCATATAAGAGAGTTACGTGGTTTGTAATAAAATTAAAACATAACCCTATGAACATTTTCCCTTAAAAAATCCTTGATTCAATAGGACATGTGGCCTATTGCATAGAACTTCCCCCAAACCTATCTCAGGGTCATGTTTTATTCTACATATCTATCTTGATTAAATACACACCTGACACCTCACATGTACTGAATAAAAAGGTCGTACAACTAGAAAATTACCTCACAGATTGTGAGAAGTTGATGGAGATATGGGACCTTAGAGATAAGGTTCTACGAAATAAAATACAACATTGTAAAAGTGTCTTATGAGAATAATCAACATGAATAAAGGGCATGGTAACCAGTGGAGACAATGAGATATAAGTAACATATCCATTTCATAACTAATATAATGAGTTGAAATTTCTGGTATAAAATTTCTTAAGGGGGAAGAATGTAATGGACCATAATTTTTCAATTGATATTTGATTTTAGAATAAATGATTTTACATAATATATAATATTATTCACATAAATAATTAATATAAATGAACCAAATTTATCCTCATTAATAATGATCTATACATTAGTCATCTATGAGACAAATTAAAATTCAATATATTAAATGTAGACAAAAAATATAAAATCTAATAACTAAAATGATTATGTATGGATAACCTGAATCTTCTATAATAATATATTCCATAAAAATAAAAATAAAAATAAAAATAAAAATAAAAATAAAATATTATCAGTCATGTTAACATATTATGAAAATTAAAATATTAACATTAGTGGAATTGCATATAATTATGAGTGAAATAAGGAAGTATTATTTATAGTGAATAAAAAGAAATGTGAAAAATTGGATTTGACCATTATAGGAATGATGGTAAAAAAATAATTTATAAAAATTACTATGAAAATGTATAACATATTTTTTATAATTTTACAATTATAATTAGTGATTACAAGTTGAAATGACATAGGAAAATTAATGTGGAGAGGAGAATCTATTACCTCAACCAGTAGATTCATTCCATTTAAATCATATTTATTAGGGATATATAGTCTATGTGGTTCAATATTGACTAAGACAAACCCATTAATTAAAAATTGACATATAATGGAGTCTCCCTTGATATAACTCCTAGTTATATGAGATTAAGTCATTATAATGGCTCGTTAAGGGACCTCGCAAAACTACCATCATTAGAGGTCATACAAATAGGACATATTCGTGTGTAGTAAGGGGTTAAATTCCCTAAAAACTGTTAATTAATGTTTATTTAGTTTTTATATATTAAATTATTATTCAATAAATTATTTTTAAGAATAATTCTCTTAAGAATATAATTGTTTATGAATGTTGAAATGAATAATTTTATTTTTTGATGCAAATATATCATTATAGTGTTTCTCCAGAAAACATATAAAATTTAAATAATAATACATGTTATTTTGAAAATAATTTTTTAATGAAATATTATATTAAAAATCATTTATTTAAATAATAAATAATAAAATAATTTTAAATTTTCCATGGAAAGTTTCTATATGTGTTAGAAATATGAATGTTCAATAAAAACATATATTTATTTAATAAATAATTATTTTCATTTTTAAAATTTAAAAATTAACATATTTAACGAGTTATTATGATTAAATTAATATCATATTTTAAATCGGCAAGTCTATGATCAGATATGGTTAATGTATGAGTATTTTGTAAAATATATTTTTTTCTTGAAAACTAAAAATTAGCCTTTTATGGTTTCAGTATATTGTATGAAATCACGATTAAGTCATAATTAGTTAATTACTAATTAAAAGAAATAAATGCAATATAATATTAGATATAATAATTATTGAAAAATTAAATATATTTTATTCAAATCTTTTAGATATATGTTTTTTTTTGAATTTCTAAAATGAATATTTGATTTTTAGAACATTTAATTTCTATATTATAACTTTTCCATCCCAAAAGTGTTTATTAAATTATCGTTCTCGGTTATTGAGGATTAAAGTATCATAAAATCTGACCAAAATTTACAAAACTGTTATAAAAAATTAGTCATGCCAGGGGTTTTCAGAAACCACAACATTGTTTTCGTAGAGAGATATTTGGAAATAATTAAACACATCCACCAATTCTACTATAAATTTCCACCACTAAATAATTTTCCATTCACTCCCAATCCATCATCCATGATTTTTTCGGATTTAAATTCCCAATGAGTACCCAAAGGTCTCCTCTATCCCCTTCGTTTCATCCTCTTGTTTTAGGATAACCACTTCAATGTTATGAAAATCTTCACATATATATTCTATTTAAGAATCCTATTATTGCACGTCTTCTAATTTCCATGATGATTCTTTTTATGAACATTATATTATCAAATAAATTTTTGAAACGTATTTTATTAATGGGACACCCTTTTTCCTTCTAATTATATTATTTTCTACGTCTTTTTATAAACCCAGCATAAAGTGATTTTACTACTCAAAATTTCTCTCTTCAACTAATACAATTATATTTTATTATATTTTTGTGGGTTCCCAACTATTTTTTATTTTTTATGGGGGTTAACCTATATGTAAAAATATTTATCTTATTTGGGGATTTACACATAAGAAACTGAAAAACATGTTTCATGGTAAAAACTATCATTATGATCATGTCATAATGTCCTGTTTCATGCCATGATTTTTTATAAGAAACTAATTTAATATTCCCCATGAGTTATTAATGAAATTATTTATTATGGACTATTTGTATCATATGAAATTAACAGATTTTACTAGTGTTCCCTGTTAGTGCTCCGATACATTGGTATATAAATTTAATATCTAGTGATGATATTTTTTAGGATACCTTGGTGAATTAACATGGTAATTTTAATTTATGAAACGTTAGTGACAAACCATAGTTTCATAATTGTGAATGTATCATTTAAATGTTATATGAACTTTTAAATGTTATGATTTATTCAATTTTTTTTTATTTTATGATTTCTCATGCCTTATGTTTATTCTATGTGTTATTACTCTAATGTATCAAAATCACCTATTGTATATCTCTCTTATTTATTCCATTACATGTATTAATGATCAAACCTTTGTATTTTATGTAGGTCCCTAGAATATGAGAATCAAAAAAATCAACCAATAGTGAACTGATGAATATTTATTTCATGTGGTTTTAGAAAAATGGTTTTTGTTTTTATTTTGTTTGGTCATTTTTCCATCAAACTAAAATTTAAATGATATACATTTTTAAATAATGTCAAGAGATATTATGTAATAAAAATATAACATTCGATAAATATAAATTTGATTATTTATAAAGAATTTATTTGTATTTTGATGGATTAAAAAACAAAAATATGAATGAAATGAAATTTATGTACCACAAAAATTTGACGATGAAATTGGTGATGTTTATGTAGTAATTGAAGGTCGTCATCTCTCTCAAAGAAATATGATTTCAGTATCCATTATTTGGGAAATAGAGTTTGAAGATAATTTTACATGAGGGATAGAATTTCATAGATTTTATAAATATAAATAATATTAACTTCTATTTATAAATTACGATCCCCTATGGTCGTTTTTATATTAATTACCACTATTGTTGGACATGGTTGAACAATATGAATATGTTTTTTTGTTTATTTGGAGAAAATATATGTAAAAATTGATTTATAAACTAGTTAATATGATGATACTAAAACAAATTTAGAAATTACAATTTTTTTAAACCAATCCTGAAGATGATTCATATTTTGTTTTACTATAACTATCTAAATTGGAAAAAATTCCTCTAATGGATAGAAAAAAGAAAAGGTATATTTGGACACTCTTAGAATCTACTAATGTATGTTTGGAGAAATTACATCTTTTATTTTAGAATTATAATACAAACCATCATTAAAATTGAGAATGACACATTATAAGTGCCTACCTATTATTTGTAAAAACTAATCACTCACATGGGTTGTCACGACCCATCCCTCGGGGCCCGTGCTGTGACTAACCCAAACCCACCGTACATAGGTCAGGTGATGGAGACTAGCACCAAAGGCATAATTCCATAAAACTGGGAAGGAATTGTCTTTATAACCTTTTAACACACACACACAAGAAAGCCCATTGCTGAAAAAAACACCAAGAAAACTGTATAAAAAATAGTTCTAAAATTAAATGATTCTAGAATACAACCCCAACTGGAAAGTACAAGTACAACTAAAATGAAATACAACTAATGAAAAAGTAAGATTGCTACTGGGGAATCCTTCTGGTTCCTACATGAAGGGTAGGTAAAGATCATCTCATCAACACACCACATCCGTCAGTATCCTCCGTGTACCGACTCGTCATACGGTCGACCCCTGGGTACCATCCAGTCTGGGTACTCTTAGCCTCAGTCAGCGCTATTTGTTGTCTTAATCCGACACAACATGGTGTGGGCATAGAGCGTGCAGGGGTGAGTATAATGGTACTCAGTAGGGACCCCGAGATTCTCAAGGTCTATAAAAATTCACCAAGGATATACAAAAAAGAATGAAATAAAAATATAACCATACCTAGTTATAAGCCCATACATATACCTATTTTATCATGTGATCCATCTCATTCAAGAGGATAACACAGAAAAACTGACTCTGCTTAACCATGATATTATTCTAGGGGTAGTATCAAGTAGACAACCCCAATCACATCATCAAAACATCAGCTGGTAGAGAAGTCCACCTATATCTAGTACAGTTGGACTGCCGCAACACCTAGAATGATTCCAACTAACCTTGGGCTACTGAGGTACTCCTCATGTCAAGTACTGTGGAACTGCCGTGTCACCAAGCACGCTCCCCATCATGGGTCTGTTGTGTCACCAAGCATGATCTCCATCACAGCCTGCTGAGGTACCCCTTCTATCGAGTACTATGGACCTGGCACTTCACACAGAGGGACTCCCCACCATTTGTCTTCCGAGACACTGAGGTTCTCCCCACTGGGCTAGTCGAGCCACACCGAGTCAAAATGGTCAGCAGTCGTTAGGTCAAAGCCAGCTATTATGTCTCCACACTACACTCGGTCATCTCTAGGAGGAAACTTTCCACTAGCTACTGTTCGATACTCCCACTATCATGAAGTCCCAAAAATAAGTATCTCGAAGGTCCGCCATATTATAAGGGTCTCAACTCAACAGACAACACATTAAACAGACGCCCTGTCTGTGAGTTATTAGCCTTTTATTCCTAGGGACCCGATTGGATTTTTGCTTGATCCAACCTGACTATATCTAAATTATAACCAATAATCCAATAGGGTATACTCAAAATTACCATCTCACTCCATGAATTCTATCTCCGCTGACGGTTTTTCAAACAGACGTCCACTGCCAATGATATGGCCAAAAGAGAATATGTGGATCGTAGTGGGCCCTTGTCCGGTCTGACCCAGTCAAATCGAGCCGGCCTGACCCGGACATTCCTGACCCCATTCGGGTCAACAAGGCTAGACCCTTTGGGTTCATCCCAGCCCACTGGGCCCCGCCCAGTGGGCCGTTAGGGGCCGCGAAGAGCCGTGAGGGCGCGAACCGGCCATGAGGGCACAGACCGACCATGGGTCAGCACGAGGGCAGTTCAGCCTGGAAGGAACCCCGAGGGCGGATTGGCCTGGGGAGCGGGGCCAGTTTTTCTTGGAGGGCTCCGTGAGGACGGCTTTGCCCAAGGAATGGTGTCGGTTCATCTCGAAGGGCCCCGTGGGTGCAGCTCGCTGTGGCTCAGCCTGGGGGATGGGGTGGTTCGAACGGGGCCAGTTCGTCCCATGGGTGGCTCGACCAGGGCCAGGGAGGCATGTCTAGAAGGGTGGAGACCGTGACCGTGGTTTGGCCACGGCATGACAAGGGGGCATGACCGGTCCGGTCGGGGCGATGTGAGGGTTGAAACTGATGTGGCCAGGGAACCGCGGGGGTCACGGGGCCAGTTCGGCCTTCAGCGGCGTGGGAAACCGCTGGGGCGGTGCGGTTTGTGTAGCCTGCGGGTGGCAGCGCCGTTCTATTCGTCTCAATAACCGCCATCATCACCTTCCTTCATTTTGAACAACTCTTCCAAACAACAAAAGGGTTACAAAGAGGACGAGCCATGTTAGTTTGGCCGACACTCTACGCATTAGAGAGGTAGCAAGTGGTTCATAAGAATAAAGCACATCAAATCCTCCAACAATGATTAATCCCAAAACGCCCAAATGAAACATAAACGGATCAACTAGTTAGAATGTATATTTTCATTCCTTGTTCTAGAATGTAAGAACATTGGTATATAAAATCATTCACAAAAAATCTACTACAATGTTCATAGTTTATTGACGATCGTGTGAGACGATAGACATTGATTCATTGGAGATGAACACGTCCCATGTTGGAGGAATTTTCGATAAAGAATGTCGAATTCGGTGTCGATTTCAAGGTCATTATTCGTAGTCGAAGGCATTCCCCCTTAGTGTTCTTCGTCGATGTACCATTGTTTTTTGGGACCTTTCATCCATGTTCCTCCTCTACCCCATTCCAACCGTGTGGGTTTTTTGCCAAAATAATAGATTGATATATCTATTATGTCATTGGAATAATATTCAAAAAGGAGTAATTAATTAAATGATGTGTTGGCTTAATTAATTAATGGGGATTATTTTTCAAAATTAATGTGTAGGAAGTCAAGAGGCTCCTCCACATTTAATTAGGGGGTTGAGATGTTTTCCCATTTATATAAGAGTTTAAGAGGGGGTTCTACCATTAAAAAGGGGGGTTTCAAGGGGCTTTAAACATGGGTGGTCCCCACCACCATATCCTATCATGAGAGGTTATGGTCTGGTGGTCCCCACCACTAACTCCCACATGGAAGTATATTTCATGTGACCCCACCTCCCAACACCCACATGGGTGTTGAAAATAGAAATAAAAATGTCATAAACTTTTATTTTTAAGTTATTTTTACATGAAAAAACCAAAAAATAACTTTCACCCTCGAACATCTATCATTGAAGTGAAAGTCTTCTTAAGAAAATACCTGCAGTACAAGTTCAACGGTACCCTCTAATTCCAATTCTTATCACCGGTTCAAAAGTTCGAAAATCCCGCTAGCATGTTTACTAAACGTTCTCAAAAAAATGTTTAGAAATTCATAATGGGCACTCCGGGCCTCTGAATCATGCACCGTCAACTTTTCTGGACTCATAATGTTTGAATTTATTTAAAAAAAATTGAAATTCTGGTTCTTTACATTCTCCCAAACTCAGGGATCTACATCCCCATAATCCAAAACTCAAATAAAGTATACAAGTGGGGAACTGAGCACGCATATGAGCCTCCCACTCTCATGTGCTCTCCTCGAGGTTTCCAGGATGCTGGCGAACGTGCACAAAAGGTATCAACCATCCATGAAGGACCTGCCCTTTTCAATACTCAATCTCCACTAGAACCATAGTAGAAGTATCCCCATCGTTGACATCAAGCTCGCCTTGGTCGATTATGTGAGAAGGGTTGTGAACATATCTCCTCACCTGGGATACGTGGAAGACATGATGCACCCGGTGAAAATGAGGTGGAAGAACTATGTGCTATTCCACCTTTCCAAATCCACTGAGGACTTGAAAAGGTCCAATGAACCTTTGAGGCAACATTCCTCCTCATCCAAATCTCCATAAACCTTGTCGAGGTGAGACACTTAGAAAGATGTTCTCACCATCCTCGAACACCAGAGGTCTCCATATCCTATAGGCATATGACTTCTGTCTGCTCTGTGGAGTCTTCATCCACTCCTGGATGATCTGCACCTTCTTTATGGTAGCCTATACAATGCCTCTAAAGGTTCCATCCCAATGGTCAAGTGATAGCTATTATTTTATGAAAACTCCACCAAAGGTAAGTGATCCTCCCAGCTGCCACCAAATTTGGGGACACAAGCAAGCCACATGTACTCAAGGGTCTAAATATTCCGCTCAATCTGACCATAGTTCTTAGGATGGAAGGCGGTGCTAAAAAAAAGATGTGTCTCGAAGGCCTCCTGCAACCTCTTCTATAGCAGGGAAGTAAAACATCTATCATGATCGGAGACTATCATCGAATGTAATTAATTAAGCCGCAAAATATCTTACACATAGATGCATCCCATGATCTCTACTGAACCTTTCTCTCTGATCTGTAGGATGTGGCCCATTTTGGTGAGCCTGTGGACGATCACAAAAATCAAGTCATGACCTCTAGATGTATGTGGAATTCCTATCAAGAAATCCATGGATATCCCATCCAAATTCTACTCTGTGACCTCTATAGGCTGAACCATGTCTGCGGGTACCTGATGCTCCGCCTTCACTTGATGACTGTTGAGGTACCAAGAGACAAACTTTGTTACTTATTACTTCATTCCTGGCCACCAATGTTATATTCAGATATCCTAATACATGTTCACCACTCCTAGATGTACCGCTAGAGGGGAAGTATGGGAACTCCATCCACACTTCATCATGAAGTGACCCTGGTACCATGGTACCTCCTCGGAAGAGGATGACGTGGTCTCAACCTTCATAAAATCCATCAGGTGCCTATCTTGTGGATATCTAAGCACGTAGATCCTCGTAGTCAGTGCCCCCACATTGTGCGTACCTGACTCACTGAAGAAGTGGGGAGTGACTATAAGAGACTAAATGAAGGAGGATCTATCGTGTTCTATGAATGTTATCTACAAAGCATCATTCTTCTCCACCACCTTTCCCAGAAGCTCTATACCAGACATCCAGGTGAGTGCATCTACTACAACATTCCCCTTCCCATAATTATAGACTTTCTCTAAGTCATATTCCTGGAGGAACTCAAGCCAATATCGCTATCTCAGGCTAAGGTCCTTCTAAGAGACGTTATACTTGAGACTCTTGTGATTATAGTAGACTGTAGAACATTCCCTCAAAAAATAGTGCCGCCACATCTTCAAGGAGAAGACCACTAATGCTAACTCCATGTAATGGGTTGCTTTGTTTATCTCGTGTTGTATTAGTTGTCGAGAACCATATGTGATCATTGTTCGCTCCTACATCAGGCCACATCTGTGCCCGGTCCTTGATGCATCACAGTAGAATACGTACCCGACACCCTCCTCTGGAAGCATCATGAGGGAGGCAGTAGTATTTCCTTACCTCATATCTTGAAAACACTTCTGGAATCTCTCCGACCATACGAAGGTTTTCCCCTTCTTTTTCAAGGCTAATAGTGGTGCTGCATCTCTGGAAAATTCTACCTCAAATCTCAAGTAGTATCCAGCCAATCCCAGGAAACTTCGTACCTCCTTCATACTCATGGGTGGATCCCATGAATGTACCACCTAAATCTTTTCTGGATCCACTGCAACTCTAGTTCTTATAAGACATGTCCCTGGAAGTGAATCTCTCGGATCTAGAAATGGCACATTGAGAGCTTACTATAAAGCTGGTGTTATTAATGTGTTTCCAGTACTATCTGCAAATGATAGGCATGCACCTTCACAGTAGTCTAGTAGATAAGAATGTCATCAATGAAGACCACTACAATGTGATCAAGGTATGACTGAAAGATCCTATTCAATATTCCCATGAATACAGATGATATGTTGGTTACACCAAATGGCCTATCCAAGAACTCGTAATGGCTGTACCGACACCTGAAGGACGTCTTCTGGACATTCATGTCTTGTACTTTGAGTTTGTGATATCCTGATCTGAGGTATATCATCGAGAATCATTGTGCTCCCTTCAGCTGATCAAATAGGACATCAATCCTTGGGAGTCGGTACTAGTTCTTCACTGTCACCTGGATACTGATAGTCAACATAAATCCACAAGCTTCCATCCAACTTTTTGGAGAATAGAATTGGGGATGCCCAAGGAGAAACACTTGGCCGAATAAATTCCCACCCCTGCAATTCCTCTATCTATAAATGTTGCTCATGAAGCTCTGCAGGATCCATCCGATATGTTGGGGAAACAACGGTTCCATCCCAGGGTACAATTCAAGGTAAAATTCCACCTCTCTACGATGTGGTAGACCTGAAACATCATCATGGAAAACATCTTCATACTGGTCCACCGCTACTAGATCGCTTAGACTCTCTACATCAACAACACCAAGGGTTATGCTTTCCAAATGATGTGAGATCACCTACACTCATCTTCTGGTAAGTCTATCCTCTACTGTAAAGGCTCCCTTCTCACCGTTGAAGGTAAACCAGGTCCCATCCATATGGACACACCGCACATTGGGCATAATACATTCAATGTGAGCATGGAATATAAATAACCAGTCAATACACAAGATGACATCGTAAGGCCTTGACGTCACTACTAGGAGATCCTAGCCGAATCTCTCGCCTCATAGAATAATCTCACACAGTGATCACCAGTGCGTAATCATCGAATCTTCTCCCATAAGAGCTTCTATCCATAAGGATAGAGTCAACAGCTCCATCTGATTCTCTAATATCCAAACGAGGGAAATGGCAATAATATAATGACTGACACCTTTGTCGATAAGTACTGTTGCTATAATGGAGTAGACACATATCGTACCTCGTATAAAGTATGGAGAACCGTGATCATAGGCCTCAGCTTCATGGAGCTAAGCTCTCACCTATCAACCTACTCCTTGCCGCCATGGTGGACCTCCTGGTGGTGGTGGCGGTAACAACTTGAATTGTCTCCCACCACCAGCTCCTCTGCATCATCTGCCTGCTCCCTGCGGACCTCTTCGATCGAATCTTTATCTCTGCTTGGGCGGTCCTTTGACCGTCTGCTAATCATCCGAATGGTGGTTCAGAAATTCACATGAAATATGTCCCTTCACCCCACATGAGAAACATTGCTCACTCCTGGAAAGTCTGTCTCTGCTTCAGGTTCCCTTCCCATCCGATCCTAAGTCATGCGATCATCCACCTGTAGTTATGGTTATCTTGGACCTCTGTGACATTTGTATGTATCCATTTTCCAAAGGCTCTGCTTTGTGTTGACTTGTGGTGGATCTCTCTACTGGAGATTTCTTAGTAAGGAAAGTATCCACTAGGTTGGATCTATCTAACACTCCCTACAGCGTTGGAATGTTGAGTGAGATAACTGAGGCCCAGATCTCCCGCCTAAGTACCTGCTCTATGGTCCAGGCCCTGACGAATGAGTCCCGAACTATATCTGTGGTGTAGGGTGAGAGGTCAATGAACCTCGCTAAGTACTGATCTATAGACATGCTTCCCTAATGCAGAAGAAGAAGCTCTTGTTTGCGCACTGTGTGAAGAGTAGCTGGGACAAACTATTCCCGAAACAGGTTCTCCAACATGACCATGACAAGCGTCACCTTGTTGTGGAACTAAATCATTGAGCTCCACTATCTTCCCACTGCTACCTATAGCAGGAGGGCCATATGAATCACCTTGAGATCAACTGATGTCCCTACTAGTCGGAAAACTCTCACCATGACCTCGAGCCAATACTTAGTTGACTGCGGGTCAATATCTCTCATGAACTTGGGTGGCCTCTCGTGATGGAACTCATGCAATGTGCTCATTCGGTTTGCACAGTCTACTATTGGGGCTGGTGGCATCAGTGGCCCAATGGGTAGTGGTATCGATGTTGCCTCTGAAAGTACTTCAACTGGAAAAGGGACCTGTACCGAGGCTTCGTCACTCGGTGGGATATCTGTGTGTGCAACTCTCAGAACTCAAGTTGTTTGTTTGTGTCAAAGCATCATGTAATGAACCATGTGTGCCATGGAAAGATGGTTATATATGGTGATCTGACCTGGTGAGATGACATAATGAAAAACTTTTGAAAACACAGAGACAATATGTGTTATCTCGAACCGATTCAGAAATCTAAAGTCAAGGTCCCGGTGCATGGATATGTCAGCCAGCGCACCAACACTGGACACCCTAAACTGAAAACCACAATCAATACACATAACAATATTTCTTCACCAAAAATAACAGAGTCCATGTTCTGCGGTAGAACTGAATCCTCTAATAACAATTTGTCACAAACCATCACTTCAGGGCCGTGGAATGACTACTCAAAGCACGTCTTCCATTGGCTAGGGGCTAGCGACTAGAACCAAAGGCATAATACCCTAAAACTGGGAAGGCATTCCATTATAAAATGTAAAAACACATGCAAGAAAGAACACAGATAGAAGAAACACCATGTCAACTGTATAAGAAAATATTGTTGAATGGAAAAGGGGTTAGAAGAAAATCCCAACTGGAATGTACAAGTACAACTGAAAGGAAATACAACTGAATAAAAAGAAAGGAAACTACTGGGTCATCCTCCGGGTTCCTACCAGATAGGTAGGTACTAATCAGCTCCTCAGAACACCACGTCTATCCGTCTCCTCCGGGTACCGAATCATCATATTTTCTACCTCTGGGAACCATCTTGTCATGTTACTCATAACCTCAGTCAGCGTTGTCCATCGTCTGTATCCAACACAATAAGGTACAAGAATAATCTATGCAGGGGTGAGTATAACGATACTCAATAGGGACCCCAAGACCCTCAATGTCTCACAAAATCTACCAAGGATAAACCACAAATAATGATATCAATAGATAACACTATATAGGTATATACCTATAAAAATACCTAAATTATCATGTGATCCATCTCAATCATGAGTAAAACACAGAAAAACTGACTCAGCTCAACCGGGATATTATTCTAGGAGTAGTATCATTTAAAATACCGCAATCACATTTTCAAAACCTCAGCTGCTGGAGAACTCCTCTTCTATCGAGTATAGTGGGCCTGTCGCGACAGCATGCATGCTTCCCACTAACATTGGACTACTACGGTACTCCTCTTATCAAGTACCATGGATCTTCCGCACCACCAAGCACGATTCCCACCATGGGTCTACCGCGTCACCAAGAATGCTCCCACTTATAGCCTGCTAAGGTACTCTTCCTGTCGAGTACCATGGGTCTTCCACTCCAAACATTGGTGCTCCCCACCGCGGGTCTTCCACGACACCAAGATACTCCCCACTAGACTAGTAGAGTCATTCTGAGTCAAAATGGTCATTATCTATGAGGTCACATCTAGCTACTTGGTCTACACACTATGCTCGCTCATCTCTGGGAGGATCCGCTCCATAAACTTCTAGTTGATACACCAATTGTCATGAAGTCCCATGAAGAAGTTTCTTGATGGTCCTTTATGTCAGAATGGTCTCAACGAAACATACTGGGCGTTAAACAGACACTCGATCTGTGAGTAATTAGCCTTTTAGTCCCAAGGGCCCGATTGGATTCGTGATCGATCCAAGATGACCATGCCTAAACTATAAGAAAAATTCGTGTAGGGTAGACTCAAAAGGACCGTATCAGTACAAGAATTCTAGAGCCACTGGTGGTTCATCTGACGGACGTCTGGTGCTAATGATATGGCAGAAAGAGCGTAAGTGGATCGTAGGGGGCCCTTGTTTGGTCTGACCTGGTCGGGCCGACCTGGCCTAGTGGGCCCATCCCAACAGGCCGCAAGGGGGTGCAGAGAGCCTAGAGGGCATGTACCGGCGGTTAGGACATGTACCAGCCACGTGTCAGCAGAAGGGCGTGTTGGCCCAGAAGGGGCTGCGATGGCGGCTCGGCTTAGGGGGCAGGCACTGTTCTGCCCGGGGGGCCTTGGGGTGTAGCTCAGGGCTACATTCCCTGGGGGCTGGGGTGGTATAGCCGGGGCTAGTTCTACTAGTGGGTGGAGTGAGCAGAACAGGTTCTTCCAGAGTGGCCGGGGACGGTTCGGCCAACGGAGGTGCAGCCAGTGTGGCTAGGCCCGACCTGGGGCAGCTAAGCTGGATGGACGGAGACCGCGGGGTTAGATCTGCCGGGGCACCGCAAGGGGGATTGGCCGGTTTGGCCGGGGCATTGCGAGGGGTCGTGGGACCAGTTCGGCTGGTGGCAGTGCGTGATTATTGTTCCATGTTTTATAAGTGAAGAATATTGGTATATAAAATCTTTCACAAAAATCCCCCACCTTTCTCTTTGTTGGTTGTCATTAGCGTGAGAAGGTGGAGGATGATTCATTGTAGATGAACACGTCTTACATTGGAGTATGTTCCGTGAAAGACCGTCAATGTCTTGGTCGAGGTCTTTCTTCATAGTAGAAGGTATTCCTCCTTAGAATTATTCATCAGTGGCGCGCTCTTCATATGGAGATTTCTCCCAAGTTTCTCCTCTGCCCAAATCCACCCCAGGGAATTCGTAGCCGGAATAATAGATTGAAATATCTATTATGTCCTTGGAATAATATTAAAAAAATATTAATTAATTATTTTATACGTTGTCTCAATTAATTAATGTGGAGGATTTGGCATAAATAATGTTGAGGAATTCAAGAGGCTCCTCCAAATTTAATTAGGGGTTGAGAGGATTTACCTTTTGTGTGGGTATTTCAAGGTGGGGTTATCCCATTCAAAATGGGGGTTTCAAGGTGGATTAATCCCGGATGGTCCCCACCACCTTAAACTCTCATTGGAGGTTATTGTCTGGTGGTCCCCACCAGTAACCCCCACATGGATGTTTAGTTCTGGGGAACCTCACCTCCCAACACCCACATGGGTGTTGCAAATAGAAATAAAAATATCATACACTATTATTTTTATTTTTATTTTACCCAAAAAACCCAAAAACTAACTTTCACCCTTGACCAACTACCCTCGAGGTGAATGTTTTCTTAAGTTAATAGCGGTGCTCTATGTTCAACGAAGCCCGTGGATTTTATCTTCGATCACCAGTTCATAGGGTAGAAAGTCCTGCTCGTAACTTTACTAAATGTACATAAAAAAAAGTTCAGAAATGTATTCCAGAAACTCCGGGCCTCAGAATAATGTGCTATCAATTTTTTTAGACTCATAAAATTCCAATTTATTTAAGATCAATTACATGGAAATTTTGGTTCAATACATTGGTTTCCAAATAATGTTTTATACTCTTATATCTGTCTCCTATTTTTTATTTTTCATTATGTCATGTCCTGATTTGAATTTCTAAGAATATGTGGTATTATCTAGCAGCATATCTCAAAGATAAACTATGAAATAAATTTATGTTGTATCTATACTTTTGTTATTTTTCATCCATTATATTCATAATTTTATGATATAACATTATTGGTATTTAAATTTAATTATAGTTAGAGTTTGAACATTTATTTTCTTCATTAGAGTTATCTTCTTTTTGTAACATTACGTTTGAATTCATACCCATATAATTTTAGATGTTTCAATGAATTATTTGTGTGTGATTTTATTAAAAAAAATTAAATTATTGGTAACATGCAAAAACTTTCGTAGAAATTAATTTTCCTTAATATTTATTCGTTTTAAAAAAGGTGACATTTTTGCCCATGAAACACTGGCGGAAAATATTACCACATTTCCGGCTGGAAATTTGTATCATTATAATAAATTCCATTTAATACCTATTTTTTAGAGAATCATGTACCTTTTTCTAATAAAAACATATTATTTTCCCTTATCAATTTTTAGAACATCATAAAATATTTTAAATGATTTTTCAAAATTTTATTTTTTTTACATATTTTACCGTACTACTTATAATAAAATTTACCCTTATTTTTTTACATAGAATGAATGAGTTTATTTATATTTATAATCCATATAACATGAAAATTGATCATTAAATAACCACACTCTTAATAATTTTGAATTTTCATTTCATGTTTGAGTGTTTTAGAAGGGATTTTCTCGTGTGTTAGTTTTGTTGAATTTCATAATTATGTTGTGTGAGGAGTGTATTAAAATTTATCATATTACAGAGAGTGATAATTGGTATTAAGTCATCATTTCATTTTTCTTCATTTGTATCATTTATTTCTCCTTAAATATAATTTAAAAAAGATAAAAATAAAAAAATTAAAAAAAATTAGATGATATTTACATATTTATTTTTCTTACTTTTGTGACTAATTTCCCACTAATAAAAAAGCAATGATTTTTAATCCATTAATTCTATTCAGTAATGATTTAATACTTAATGAATTTTTTAGTAGACTAAATAAAAAGGGGTTAAAAGGATGAAATAATTAATTGAAATAATTCTATGATTTATATACCATGTAAAAAAATTGGCTGTGTTCTGTTCCACATTAGATGTGGAATTAGGTATTGGATTTTACTATGTTTTCACTTCAATATTCATGAATTTTCATAAATGTTCAACCTGTTTATTTTGACATTAAAATTTTAAATGATTTTCCCACAAATCCTAGGTTATATCAGTTCATGAAAAAAGATGTCATGGTTGAAAATATATATTTTTATCACACATTGGATAGATTATAATCTTAATAAGACTATGGTTATATATATATTATACATGTATGAGAATAAATCAGTATTTAATCATCAATGAGTGAAGAGTTACATATTATTTAATGTGAGCTATGTAGTTATTGGGATATAGATTTATTTTTTAGGTTTATTTTATTTAAATATGATGGATGAAAATCAACGGGAATTATTTTTCATAGAGGTGACATGATGGAATTTAATGTTTTAAAAGAAAATGTATCTTTTATAAATTTTTATTACTATCTAGATGATGATTTGGAATATTTTTAATTGACTTAATGTGAAATGGTTATGTATTGGGGTGTTATAATGTTTAAATTTTCTCACATTTTATACTATAATGATATTTTTATAATCAGATAATAGTGTTACTTTATTGGAAATATTCACATATATATGTTTTATTATTTATTTGAAATCAATTTTTAAAAGGACTTTTTTTTATTTTAAACTATATTAATTTACATTAGATTTTTGGTAGAATAATCTTTAATAAAAATAAAAATGTAATCATACAACATTGTAATATTCCATTAATATTCGATCCTACTTAATTAAACTTTATCCATTGATCTATCCATCACATTGAGACCAAAATCAATCACAAAGTCCAGACCTTTAAATATATTAATATATATTGAGGATTATTAATATGGTAATATAGATCAAAACTGGAAAACCAAATGACATAAATTGTTATATGGAAATAGATAATAATAAAAATATAAATTCATCAACATTATACCATCTATATACTACTTATATAAACACTATTAATTCATGGGACAATGGAGTTTTAAAAATAGAATAGTCAATGGGATAAAATAATTTTCCAATGTAAATATATCATAAATACCTAAATACATTGAAACATGATGTGAAATTTTATAGTTTAATGAAAAATAGTATATAAAACTATTCTAATAATTTTTTCTAAATCATCCATTTAATAGGGATAAAGCATGCCAAATTCTAGATGATGTATTTGGCATAAAAACATATCTTACATAACTATATAAATTAGTACATTATCTCACTTACATATGGTTGTAAACCTTATTTAGAAATTATTAGATGTTTTTTGGGTTTTCATTTTTTGTAATAGTATTCCTCATATATAAAAGATTGAATTTCTTTATCGACTCATTTTTACATTTTTTTTCATTTATGTGTTCTCTCACTTTTTTCCTTCTCAACTCCACAAACAAATGGACATCTAATGCCAGTTATTATTAAATAGAGGGTATTGTAGATTGATTGAGTTTCATTGGAATTTATTTTCAATAAATTTGTTAAATTTTGGATATTTTAGGGATGATAAAATCAGTTATGGTGAGTGGTTTCCCCATTTTATCAATCCTTAAAGTTATTCTCCTAATTTTTAAATCAACATTCCCATAATATTTGTTTCATTAATAAATTAGAACATCTCGGAGGTAGTGATGGTTAGCGAGGAGGACTTTTGAATGTAAAATAGGAGTTCCTAGTATCCTGAGGCCTTATTATGGGGTAATCAAAATTAAATAAGAAGGTGATGTGTTAGAGATCCTGATCACCTCTTTGAGTCAAATATTGAGATACATTTTGAATAATTATCAACCACCCTGAGCTCCCAAGAATAATTTTCTTTCTTAATTATTCTAAAATCATTATGTATTTGATATTATTTATAAATATATATAGATATATATTTATATTTATATCACATTCATTTAAAAACAATATCCTATATCTGTGTATAATTAAGATGTATATTTTCTAATCTACAATAGTGATAGTATATATTCAATTTTTTTTAAGTGTACTATTTAAGATCAACCCTAGGGTATTACACTAAGGCACATTATTTCACATTATAATTTTAATTTAATTGTGGTTCATGAAAAAACAATCCCATTAGCCTCATATCCCTGATGTGTGTGGGGGATTACCAAATCTACCAGTATATAGGATGCGGGGGACCCATTTTTTTTACTCATTCAATAATATAGGGGAGTAAAACCACAATATAACATCAAATATAATAGTCAAACATTATCATCAACTAACATTTTCTAAATTTAACAACCTGATCATACCTACTCATAAAAAATCTCTATTGTAAAATAAAAATCCCTCATAAATTTATATGGAGATAATACACTAAGGACAATTTAGTCGGTCATTTGAATCTAAATATTAGTGAGGATATAGGGCCAGATGATTTTTTTAAATGAATACAATGAATTCCATAGAGTACATAAAATGATTCCAAAATCTGTAGCATGAATGTATACTATGATTTCTTATGGAATTAAAATATACATATATAATTTTGGTAGGTTATGGGACATGATGCATGGGATTAGAAGTGGTTCAAAATGAAAAACATAAGTTTTCATTGGGACATGATACACAATGTGTGCTCTTTAGAGACACATTCCATGTAACAATCATTTTTTTGAAGCGTATACTACTAGAAGAACATTTTCATGTTATAATGAGGGTACCCAATAGGCATTATTGATCAATAGATGTTGTAAGAATATTTTTTTTGTGTAGAATTTAATCATAATAAACTCCAAATATTTTACTAGGGATAAATAACAAGTTCCATGAGTTAAATGTAATGATAAATTAAACTCAATTCAAATCCATATCAATCATTGTACCCAAAAAAAAACAATATGCATTCTTCTAAAAAGTATGATGTATATTTTTTATTTTTTAGAAACTATAATTTATACTAAAATAATTTTTTTATTATATTATTAACCATGTAATTCTAAATACAATTTCAAAACCAATAATATTTGTTGTGACACCATATGAGGATGATCATTGGCCATAATTATTCAGTATTGAAGTGATCTATTATCATGGATGAGACAACCATATTTCTACAAGACAAACTAATAATGATTTAAATTCTCACCTACTATGAATCAAAATTGTCTATTATCCTTCCAAAAAATAACAAAAAAATAAATAAATAAATTACACAACATAACAAAATAAAAATAGTCAAATCATTGGACAAATTATAACTGGAAATGAAAAAAAATGAATGGAATGGGAAATCAATAGATAAATAAGGATCAAAATAGGAACTATTCATCATTAATTATTCCATAAATTTTTAGTAAAAAAATTTAATAATCAAGGTCAATGAAAATATAAATTTATTAAATCCAAAATAAAAATTCATATGTTATTGTGGAAACAAAATTAGAAATAAGTAAGGGAATGAAAAAATATTACATTCATGAGAATAATTGAAAATAGATAAAATATAATATAAAAATTACCTTCCATATATATAGTTATTCATTCGGATAAAATAATGAAAACATTAGACTTTTTACCAATTCCTCTTTGTTTATCCTCAATCCTGCAATTACTATGTAATCAGAGGAATATATCTCCCTAATTATGACTACTCTCAAATGGCTACGGGTTATATGAAAACCCATTGTTATTTGATAAAGTATAGTTTAAATATAGGTATATTTCTTGTATATCTTAATAAATAAAATTAATCAATGATTTAATTCATTACATCCATTGATTAACTAGTGATAGATAACATTTTTTGTTCCAATATGAATATAACATATGTCACAACGTGGAAAAAACCTACATTCTATGCATAACCATGTTCTTAATTTTCAAATAGAATATTTTGATTTAAATAAGATGAATCATCTTTGAGAATGAATGAACATAGTGTATATATATTTTTTGTTTTTAATATGTCAATATTAGGGTTATGTGATGCTCTAAATTCCACACCATCTCTTTCAAATTAAAAATATTTGTTAGAACATTCTATTTGAATAAAAATGAATATTTATATCACCACACACTAAATCTAGACTACCAAACTTGTTTTATAATGGTGTAGTTTTTTAGTGAAGAAAAAAATTTAAGGTTAGTCATAAATACCCCTTAGGTTTTTAATAATATATTTTTTTTATATAACATTGTGTTCAAAAGAATATTAAATAAGCAACACCCATACAAATAGAACCACAAAATATTATTATTAAAAATAGATTTATAACATAGAAGTTGAATTAGTTTATATAAATAAGAATTACCACATATTGAAATAAATATTATGTTCATATTAATTAAAAATAAATTGTTTTTTATTTAAAAAAACAATCAATTATTTCATAAAATCATTTTATTTTTGAAAAATTGTTTACTTCAAAAAAATGTTTTTGATTAAATTTAGAAAATAACAAATTCATTTTTTTTAATTTTATGAAATTTAAATGATAAAAATAAATTCATTTATGACATCATTATATGAAAATAACCATATGGATAATTTTTGGCATTTTTCTAGAATGTTTTATATTTCAATGAATAGGGGACATTTTTTCATTTTATTGAAAACTTCATTTTGGCTTATAGAATTTATAAAAAATCATTAGGTTTTATAATAGTTTCAATGAATTTTTTAAATAATTTTATTAATAATGAAATTATAAAATTTGGAATGAATTTTATACTAGATTTTTGTAGAAAACGTTTTTATTAATAAAAATAATTTTAGTTGTATTATTGTTCAATTTAATGTTTTAAACATAAATTAATTTATGAAAAATATTGCAATTCAGTAATTATATTGAATCCTTATTTTTATGTATGTGGTGTAAACATATAAAACAATCACATGTTATTTTTGGTTTTTTTAATATAAACAACAAATAAAATTATCCCCACTGTAAGGATACAATTATTAATGAAGGTTAAAAATAAAAATATAAGGATCTACAAATCAACCAAAAAAAATATAATTTTTTTTTGGGATGGTACAATTTAATCCATAATAAATTTATTTTAAAATATTTTTGGATTTATATTTGCATATGATTTTCACCATTATAATATTTAAGCTATATATACACAAGGAAAATTACACTATTTATCTTTTAAAATCTAAAATATATTATGATTGGTATCAATAAAATGACGAAATTGTTATAAATAGTAATTTTGAATAATTTTTATTTCTAGATAAATTATTTCTATTTTTTATTGATGAAATAATTAAATTAATATATTATACAACAATGAAAAAAAATTTATTAATTTTTTAAAATATAAGATAAATGATATTAAAAATACTTAAAATAATATAATTTGGGAAAATATTTTTTCCATGAATTTTTTAGATAAATATTATATACAGTTTCTTGTGAATGAATTTGATTCAAATTACCTATTTAGAAATATGTTCATATTATATAATTAAATTAATATTTCCATTATTACATTATTGATATATTTAAATAAATATTATTCCATTAGATGATTTAAAATTTTAAAAAAAATATTAAATTTGGTCATTTTTATTGATATTTTTTTCAAACATAATCCATTGCCCATTTATGTTTTTTTATCATTTGTAAATTTTATTTATCCTTAAAATATAGAATATTAAAACATTTCCCTAATTGTAATATGTGTTTATGGTGGTTTAAAAGTAAAAAATAAGAGTGAAAACAAAACAAAAAATTGTCAAAATTTTATTTTTATTAGAGTATTTAAAATAAAAATAATGTTACCTATAGATAATAAATTTTGTATCCATATGTAATTAATAAAAATAATTTATATTGATTTAATACAATAAAAAATTAAAGGAAATCCCCTACCATTAGTTATAAAAGGGAAACCCGTAACACAATTATTCATAACAATTTGAGCTCACTTGATTGAATAAAACCTAACCAAATATCTTATCAACATAATTATCTATTTTATAGATTGTATGGTATTTCTAAAATACAAACCATAGTCCCCTTAGTATATGATCTAAATATGATCTTTTTATGACGAGTTATTCATCTTTACAAACTATTCCAAATATCACTATTCTTAAATATCCATTATATATATTGTAACAATCATATAATAATAAATATAATATCACCAACATAATTAGTTATAATTATTATTATATTAATTCCATTTAAAATCTCATTTATATCCTATAAAAAGAGAAAACATTACTAATTCATATGTATGGCTTACCATCCCCACATAATAGTGTGGGTTTCCATCTCCAAATTATATAGATATTTATAAATATGGATCTAATGAATGTATATGATATTTATGAAATAAATAATCCTATATAATTTTAATAATATATAAATATTCTTACTATAAAATCAATTGGAATGCAATGACATCACTCTTGTATACATGTGCACTATCTCCTACATGAATCGATGTGATCCTTTTTTCAGTTACGATTTGCAGAGTAGGTAATAAAGATATATTCAATTTTAAATTATGATATTTTTATGATAATTATAATTTGGGAGATTATAGTAAAACATCAATGTATATGGACCATAACATCCATGATTAAACAAGCATGATAAAATAATGAAGTTAACAAACAATGATAATAGTGAATTATTATTGAATAAAGAATATATGTTGTTATTAACGAATCGTAAATGATTTTAAAAATATTAATATTATATTTTTCATAAATTTATAACACATTTAAATATATTAGAAGTTAGGTGAAAATAATTTTATCTAATTAGAAATGTGAGGTAGGTGAATTCATATAAATTTCCAACCAATTACGATATATTTGGTATTATAGATTTATTTATTTTTAGGTGTTTTACATACATAAAACATAAGGTAATTAAAATGAATATCCATCTAGTCATGATTATTCTAGAATGAAATTTTTTCACTTATTCAAGAAGCATATATAAAATAAAAGTTTAACTTATTTCTTTTTTGGAAGGCTGTATTTTTCATCGATATAAAAAATTTTCCAATTTAATTTAATACTTTACTATATATTTAAAAAATTATTAATTAAGGATAATTTATGTTATTAGTGAATTTTAAATGGTTGAAAATTAATTATTCCAATTTCCCCCTAACGGTTGATTATGACCTTTATTTTTTAAAAGGAAAAAATATATTGTTTATTTTAAGATATATATCATAATAGAATATTTCTTCTTTCATGACCAATTTATACCCATTAACAAATTTCACAGGGTTTATAAATGGTTGTTAAGATAAATTATTAATTAATACATATTTGAATAATTAAATATCTTTTTCATTTATTCATTAAAACGATTTATTTTACTAAAAGAAATACTTTTCCATGGTCTATATTATCTATTGATTAATAATTTGGATATTAAAAATATCTTAAAATAGTAAAATTCATATCATCTTCTAAAATTTAATTTAACATAAATATCCATCATGTATATTATTATTTTAAAAAATTGTAGTTAATTTCTAAATATTGTTCTTATCATTGAATCTTATTTGACTAACTTGGAAAATATGGATACTATATATTATTTACGTAATACAGATATTCCTTGATAATGAATATTATTAATGAATTAAATAAATCATTAAATATCTTTTTAGTGAATTAGGCATGAAATAATTTGGTTGTCTTGGAATTAGATAACAAATTAATGCATTAAAACAACCCATAATACAAATTAGTTGGACAAATAAAATGTGACATTATCCATTGTTTTAAATTATCACGGTGAACGATCATGATAGATGAGATACCATGATGTCCAATATCACGATATCCATTAATATTATTTTCATTCATTTAGAATTATGTTATTATTATACATGATATTATATCACTCATGTTATTAATTAATGCATTATGTGATCAATTAATTGATTAAAATACAATTGTTTTAAAAAATTTACCATCCCAATTTGATTATGCTTTATTTACACATGATAGATTCTATTGAACATAACCCTTAATGGGAATTTGAAGTCAAACATTAATTTTGTTTCTGTTCCATATGATTTAATTAAGGATTCAGTTGTTAATATAATGGATAAAATAATGATTCATATTCTATTTATTTTATCATACTAATGTAAAAAATGAATTATTTATATAAATTTTTCTAAGGCATCTAAACATATTGATCGTACATGATGATATACATAATAATTAGTCAAATATAATTATATAGGAAAAAAATATAATATACTATATTTAGGATTTTTAATGTTTTTATCATATAATGTTTAGTTGAAACAAAATAGATCTAGATTTTATATTAATATAGTTGACATGAAATTTATGATAACCACTTATAGTATTTGAAAATATTTACCATTTTAGGGATTCATATTTGGTATAAATATTACTGATTATTTGATATGATCTAAATAATTATATGACATTATATAGTTATAGAGCCTAATAAAATAATGAGATTCCACATCCATGGTTAGTACATTGATTTTCCATCTGATAAAGCCAATATAGTTGGTGTCGGTGTTCAGAAGATACTAATCATATTATGAATGATGACCCTGATTATGTATAATAACCATATAAATAATATAGAATCATGATATTCCATGGGATGATATACCTATATATTTTTTGTTTCATGTGTTGAAAAACAATATAATTTCCTAGAACAACTGATCTAGTGGTTGCTTTTCAATGTATCGTGTCTATTGAAATGTTATTTCTCTAATTGATATAAATTAAAATACAAAAAGGTTATACATGAAGTGAAAAATAATAGGGTATATGATGATGAATTTTGGTGATTTATCTATAATAATAGGGAGGAAAAATAAATAGGATATTTGATGTGGAGATAATTTAATGTAATATTATTTAATAAATATTTCCCTCTGGTCAATGAACTAAACATAAAAGAAAGAACATTATCTTAAAAAAATTATAGATGCATGTTTTTTTAGTATTATGATATCATTATAAGAATATCCATATATGGTAAATATTAAATATCGAATACATAGAGATTTATTGACTATCTAATTGAAGTACTAAATCTAAACCTACGAAGGGAACAGGTTTCTCAAAATTTCCCATTATATGATGAAAATGTTTTATCTACCATCAAATTAATGAAGGAATATTTTAGAACTAAAATTTTATAGGTAATTAAATAGTATAGGTTGTCTTATAAGAACTTTAAAATTGGAAAATCATCAATGAAGAATTTGGAACATAAGAATTTCCAATATTGTGATAATTTTTGGAAGCATTTTCCTGGGTATCTCTTGAGGGTCATGAGAATTAGATTACCGATTAACCATGATTAATAATAAATGGTTTATGGTTATAGGAAAAAAATAATTCAATGAGTGTTTTGAATATTTATAGAGGATATTTTTCAATTATATGATTTTAATTCTACCTTTTTAAAATTAATGATTTTGATATATTGTGATGCATCAAATAATGTACATGGATCAGTATTTTTACATAAGGATAAATTTTGTTTCATATCAATACCTATAGAGAATAACTCTTGAAAAAAAAAGATAAATCCCATGATAATTTGTTCTAAATATTAATATTTTATTTTAAAAAACGAATACATTTTTTTTATTCTAGATAATGTTAGATATGAACAAAATATAAAAGCACAATGTTCATGTTTTTTAATGGATGTAAATTCGAGTCAAAGGAAGAGGATCTAACTAGTAAATGATTATTTTTTCACAATAAAATACCACATTGGGATGTCATATAAGGTAGAGAATTCACTAATAATAAAATATCATGGTGTATTAACCAAAACAATGATTTTTTGGGGATTTTATTTCATGTATTTAGTTAATAGGTATACATTAATTTAAAAGGCAAGGGAAAAAATGAATTTTTCAATTTTTTTTAAATAATATTTATTGGAAATGCTGAGATGTTTTTAACATGATTATTGTAATTTTGAAAAGAAACAAAATACCATTAATTATGAAAAATTGTATGAATTTATATATGGTACATGGTTTTGATATATGGAAATAGGCTATATATTCCATGTATTTCAGGGATGAAAAATAAATAATTAAATTTTTATCTTAGTTTGAATTTTTCTATACACCATAGTAGAACCAATATGTAAGTATATATTATGAAAAATTTGTATTGGTATTGTATGAACCATAAAATTAAATATTTTTTTAACATGATGTTTGGTTTTTAAACATGTGAATTATGAAAAATATTTTATAGTATTCATTCTTACTCTACCTATTCTTATATTGGAATGGTATGACATTAATATATAAATGTTCACAAAATTATCCGAATAAACGATGATGGAATGGTAAAATATGGGTTATTGTGGGTATTTATACCAAATCTACAAATTTATTCATTGTATTTGAATATGTACCTTAGGATATCAATACATGAATCTATGTTAATAATGTATTAGTACATATTGGTATACATAAATATATTTTTTACGATCATTATCCATAATTTACGTTGAAATTGTATAATTGTATTTAAAGTGTTTAAAAAAGAGCTTCATTTGAGAACTACATATCTACCTCATACCAAAATACAATATAAAAGCTTAATTCAAAGATTAGAATACATGATGAGGTCATTCTCACTAGATTATCAAGGTATGTCAGATCAGTATTAAACATTATTTTATTTTTATGTAATAATTGTATCATTCAAGAAATAAAATGGTTCCCCATGAATCATTATATCATATACTATTTCATGATATATCATGTGGTGCAGAAGTTGGTGAAATAAAACATGTGGGTCTAGATCCAATTAAAGAGACATTTCCATAGTTAAAGGCTATTAAAAATCGTATTAAACATTCTATAAAAAGGAAAAATATTGATTTCGATAACCGAGGGAAGTATTTAAAATTTCCATTATAAGATAATGATTTCTGGATTTTATATCAATATATCGGTTTTATAAGTATTGTTATGTTGGGAAATATTGTCCCCATATATATTTTACATTTTAAAATTTTCTAATCAATAAAATATAAATCCTAAAAATTGGAAATGTCGTCAAGCCTCTATAAAGTGAATGATGGGTTTCATATCTCTATATAAATGAATTATATTCTAAACCTAGTGAATATTCTCACCAATGAAGAAATCTAAACGGAACATGATATATATTAGAGTTATGAACCAATCCAGATTATTGACCATATAGAGTAAGTGTTTTGGAATCAGACGACTTGATTGGTAAGGGTAAATTATAGAAATTATAAAATATAGGAGAAAATGTTTGAACCAAATGGCATTACAATGATGTATAACCCTCATCTGATTAGAATATAATATCCATTAAAATCATAAGGATAAATTTTTTTGAGTGAAGAAAGTAATAATATTTGTTTTTAAAACGAACACTAAATTTGATAGCTTATACAATAAGAAACACTGATCCTAAAAAAATATTATTATATAAATATTATCATTATAACATAAAAATAAATTTTTTTCTATAAATATCAGTAACCAAATTATTACATATATTTTTTTTATAAACAATAAATTTTTTTTACTAATGAATGGAAAATAAAATTGAAATTTAGTAGAAATTTCATTAAATCATAAAAATACATTTTCATCAAAAATGTTTTCTATTTACTTAATTTTCAAATAATATAATTATTAAATATCCATTTTTAAAAATTTATTTTCTAAATTTAAATTATGATTTTAAATCATCAATTTTATATTATCATATAGTGATGTTTTTGGAATTTCTAAAATGTTTTTTTCTTAATGAATTTTTTTTTTACTTTTTTATAGAAAAATGTATTTTTGTATTGTAAACATAAATCATTTATATTTTTTTAATTTTTTTTAAATAATTAGTTGTTTGGTTTTATTTATAGTAATCCCAATATTGTCCATATAAAAATTTTATACTTCAAAATCATATAAAAAATTTTCATTCAGAAAAATTATATTTCTAAAAAAAATTATTACTTTTTTTGTTTTAATCATATGTTAATATCATCCATTTATATAAATTGAATCTCCATAAATTGATATAATATTTTGAATAAAAAGGCCCATATTTGGTTATTAGTTCACTTTTAATTTAAGATATTATGAATAACAAATATAATAAATAATTGACTCAACGATAAGGATAAATTTGTTAATTACGGTAAAAAATAATTTGAAATTTCATTAAAAACCAACAAAAATAATTTATTAAATTACTTAATAGATTATATTTTTCCACAAACATCTAAGAATAGAAAATATTAACCATTTATTCCTTTTTCTATGTTTTGATATTTGTAATATTGAACAGGTATAACAAGACATAATGATCTCAGTTCATATTTGTATATCTATATAATTTTATAAAATTAATTAGTAAGACATATATTTTGATATAACTAATAATTTTAATGATTAATTGTTTATATATAGGTGTAATTTATTTATATATTTTAATGTTGATATAATTCTAGTAAATGATTGTACAATTCCAAAACAACATTTATTCAATTAATAGGAAAATTAAATCTATTAATTTAAATGTAAAAATATATTACAAACTAAAATAAATAAAATGTTTCTAAATTTTTTAGTTAATTTAATATTTTAATTATTTTTGAATGATTAATATTCTATTTGACTCATTTTTTTGGTGTATTTGATGTAAATGTAAATGAATATTGATTAAAACTAACAATAATGAAATTTTAAAATAAATAATATTTTATTATTTGAAATAAAATTCATATTAATCTAATATTTTGAAAAATTAATTTTATTTTATTTAAATTATTAACCATTTTCTATTAATTTTAAATTTCTTATTTTTTTGGTAACATTATGGAAAATTAAATGATAGAAAAAATAAATATAATTGTATGTTGTCAAACAGGTTAATGAGTGGTTAAAACTAAAGGATATCATTGAACTCATAACCCAAATTTATACATTTTTTGGAGGATATTATTTCTACTAATACTAATTTTATAATTATTTTATAACAATTTTGATGTTTTGAAGAGATAATATATATTAATATAATAGTTTATTAAATTACGTTAATGCCTCTCAAATTACTTATAAATGGACATCCATTACAAAAATTAATCACAAACTCATTGAGATATCTATCATGATGAAAACAATTCCCTGTTAGATTATTCCAATAATTAGATATGTTTTTTATTTTATAATATTCCTAATAAAAAATTCATTTGTTTGTAAACAGAAGATAAAAAAAAGATCTTTTGAGGAAGAGGTGATCATCTTTACTGACACATTTACATTCTGGTCATCCTAAAAATACTCTAAATATGTTATAACAATCTAAAAATAATAAATAATGTTATATAAACATAATTATATGTCTTTATGATTCTTGTACAACCATTTTCAATAACTTATTGACCGTATAAAAATAAAATACAATGCTTGTTCATACATACGACATTGCTACTACATGTTGTTGTTTGATTTTTATTTCATCATATCATTAATTGGATAGTTACAAATATGGTAATAATGAATATATAAAATATTTACACCATAAATATTCCTATAAAAATTAATATCATATAATCATTCTTACCTTTAAATCAATTGAAAATGACTACATCACTCAAGCATTCTTATGAACCATCATCTCGATGAATGTATGTGATACAGCTTTCAATTCCAATTTATCTAGAAGGTAATTTGGATTGATTTAATGGATATATATATATATATTACTTTTATCATTATTAAATTTATAAATATTATGGAACTATAATGAATGTACAAAGAATCCAAACATCTGTAAGAAAACACACATGCCAAATGAAGTAGCTAACACCCAAAACAATTATAATAAGGTATAAAAGATGAAATTTTTGTATAATCGACATTATTATTTTAAGGAGGTGTATAGAATACATGTTTTATGAATTTTATTATTTTATAATTTTTTAATTATTATTAACTAATTAATTAATCTTACACTTTCAGGAAGTATGTTTAAAAGAAAACTAGGTCTTAATCTCCCTTTTGACTAGGAATATATTTCATATGTATCATTATTTTTCAATTTTATTAAGAATTTTTTTTAACTAAAATGAATTTTAACCAATATTTTAATTTTAATATTAATTTTTCTATCGCTTTAATAGAATATATTAAAAAAAATTTCCAAAAGAAAAATTTCAATGTTCATTATATAAATTTAAATGGAATGTTTTTAACACTATACATTGTTATAATTATTTATCATAGCAATAATTTTCATTATATTTCGATTCTTTTAAAATTTTCAATTATTTTAGAAATAGTAATTTTTAGTTAAAACATATTTTATATATTTCTTTTCAAATGTTATCTAATATTTATAATTTATGATTTTATTAAAAAGTATATATTTTTTGATATCTCTCATACAAAGATTAAAATTTTATTCCTTAAATTTATCATCATACAATCGTACTCTCAAGATAATTAAACATTAAATTTCCGTTAAGTTTCTTTCAATTATATGATTATTACAAAAACCGTATACCATTTCTACTTATAGTTATATTCAATGAATGTTATATTAATGGTTTGAGAAATAATTATATTCCATATTATTTAATAAATAAAAATATATTTTGATGAGAAAGATTGATCCTGAAATAAATATATCATTTGATATATATGGAAATTATTTGAAATTTATTGGTGGATGGTGCTTGAAATTTTACGGAACCACTATTCGTTATTAGGACTCATGAAAATAAAACAGTTATACCAATTAAATGTGAAATTAACTATTATTTTAAAAGTATCTCCATGAAAGTTCATTATGGTATAGATATCATGATTTCTAATGTCATGAAAAAAAATATAATCCATTTCCATCATTGGTAATACATTTATTACTAACAATGATATTTATGAATTGATATTATCTAATGATTCTTTTTCCTAATGTTATTGATTAAATGGAATGTGTTTTCGGTTATTTACATTTTTCTAATACTTATTCCTTAAATAATAATGATTACATCTCCATTAATTACCTATACTAACCAAATTTACACACAATTTAGTTTTTTATACATTTACGAGGTTTTTACGAAGGATATTATGATTCATGTTGAGTTTAAAATGTATCTTTCTGGATCTGGGTTCCACACAACAGGTGCCCCGAACCTGGTTGGTCACATGACCTTATGTAAAATTCCCCAAATTCCAGTGGTTGCTGACTAGTAGTGAGGGCCTAAGACTCATAGTGGGGAAACTATGCCATCATTTGTCAAAGTGTAATGTGGTGATAAAAATATAAACATACTAAAGAAAAAACATTAAAAAATATAGACTATAAATGGACAACAGAACTGAATTAAAAGATAAACAACAACAATATATATGACGATGCAACATGTCACTATTTCTAAGAAATCATCCAAAAAAGGATACACTACAATCTGGCACAATACATCACAAAGTACAAAGTACCGCAAAACAAAACAAAAGTTGTGCAATTGGAATGAAACAGCATCTCAAGCCTAAGCTTGGTCCCATGCTCTCCTACTACTCTGCATCAATCATATACCTGTGTAGGGACCCTTACCCTTATCGAGACATGTAGCAGTATAATCTGTTTGGGCCCAAGATGTGACCCAAAAAGGATGTGAGAAATAAATGCTACTAGGAAAACACCAATGGCTCATGCCAAACTATTAGTGATAATGTGAAATAGAAATGTGCAATAATGAAATACAGTAAACTATGATGTACTCAAAAGTAACCATTCCTACAGTTACATTTTCATTTTAATAATTATTTAACACATAAAAAACATTAAATTCTGAGTTTTCTGAGACTCAGCCTCGACCGATAATCTTATATACCAATGCCACAGGATAAACCACAACAGGCTATGTAACAATTAAATGATAATAATAATACCAAGTATGTGCATTATCTTAGTAGGTACAAAATAGGAAATCACCACATAGAATATTCAAAGTAAACATTGTCCTCAGATATGAATGCCCTTACCCTATGGAAAGTAGTATCGAAATCCTCATGTGACTGCCCTTAGGCATAACAAATATTTTCCTCAGACATATGAGATATCACACTCAGGAATGGAATCTAATACCCATTGACGTAAGAAACATTTCACTCGGTCTAAACAAAACATTTCCCTTAGGCTAAAAAATACAATTCCCTTCAGGCATAAGAAACGTTTCCCTAAGGCTAAACAAAACATTGCCCTCAAGCTAAACAAAACATTTCCCTCAGTTATTCCATAGGAAAATCGATCAACTGGGCCGAGACCAATGCATAAGAAATAAATTTATATATATTTCTTCTCAATAAAAATAAAAAATCCTATAACCACAACATTACCATGGGTATCCTATCCAAATGGCTAAACTAAGGAAAGGCACCCTCATGGTGAACCTAGATCAAAACTACAATCTCAAATAGCAGTTTATACTTATTTGTTAGATTACCTATGAAATTATATGTATCTCAATAGTAAAAGTCTCGGCCATAAGATACCCCAAACATGGGTATGTGGCACAATGGTACACAAAATCAACTCGACAATTGTAATTAAACACAAGAAGATATACCTCTATCTCCTCTTATTAATATACATGAAAGGCACCTTCCGAAACAACAACGAATGATGTAGATTTGAGATAAAATATTCCCCGTTCAAAACTCGATAGCATACCTCAGGGAAATAATTGGAAGGAAGGACTAAAGAAGATGGAATACCTTCTCGTACGATTCAAACAAGATCGAAGGTGGATGAATTGGAGTCATGGATAGCGATCAAGAGCTCCTCTATTACCGGGGCCCCTCTCCCGCAGCTCCAGGTGAGCCCTTTGCGTCCTATGTCAATAGAGTAGGATAATGTCTTTTTTAATGAAGACACATAATTATATAGAGTGTACGGTCAAGTAAATGACATGTACTATCCTTTTTAACTGTTACTATGGTGGCTACTTTCCACCGCTTCACAGTTCATCTATGAACTAATTACACAACATGTATTACTAAGTACGTGGAATGTACTTAGTATTTACACCCTTAATCGATGACAATCCTACATGCCCTCTATTCTCATCCCACACAGCCAAAGTACATCGTATGTGTACAAATATACATGGAATGTACCAATAAATTTGGGAAATTTCCCAGATTTCTCTTGTTTTCATTAAAACACTTATGGAAAAGGAAACGATGAAACATGCACCTCAATAATAAGAACAAGGTTCAGACAAACTGCCCCACTTTTCACAATTCATCCCAGAATTTCCCTTCTAATGGTGGTGAAGATAAATCTGAGAATAATTCGTGCCATTGAGCACATATCACGGTTTCACACTCTGACGTTTTATCCTGCACTCAGCCATGCTACCATAGCACCCGTACATGAGGAACTAACCGATCTCGGAGAACATTAGTTCTCTGATCAACATTAGGAATCAGATGATCTTAAAAAGATGTATCAACCTGAAGTTCAACCTCCTCGGGCTAAAAAACATGGGACAGGTCTGAGTGATAAAATCGCAGCTAAGATACATAGAAGACGTCATGCATGGCTCGATACTTCTATTGTATGTGAAACTGATAGACAAATGGCCCTACACTCTCCCAAATATCAAATGGCCTGACATAACTCGGTGAACGTATACCCTATCTCATGAACTGCCGGTGTCCCATCCTCGGTGAAATGTGCAAGAAAACCTAATCCCCAACCCCGAACTCCAAGCGTCTTATACGGTGATCAACATATGATTTCAGAAGAGACTATGGAGTTTCCATCTGCTTCTGAATAAACTAGACCTTCTCTAAAGTCTCCTACACGAGACGTGGTCCTTGTAAAGTTGCCTCACCTAGCTCCAACTAGCTTAAGGGAGATCTGCATGGCCTACCACATAATGCCTCATGGGGTTCCATCTCAATAGTTTCCTGATAACTATTAATGTCAGAAAACATGACCAAGTGTATTTGCTTCTCCCAAGATCCCCCAATGTTGAAGACACAAGCCCAAAACATATCCATTAACACCAGTATTGTATGATCGGACTGGCCATTGGTCTGAGGGTGGTAATATATGCTCATAAGCACCTGTGTAGCTAGTTCCCTCTAATAACTTTGCTAGAAAAGAGACTTAAAATGGGAGTCCCTATCTGAAACCATAGAACAATGGACCCCATGAAGACATTATACCATTCAGATATACAACTTCCTGAGATCATCAACACAAAGGGTCTCCTTGATCATAAAAAATTGAGCTACGTTCGTATGTCTGTCCACAACAACCCATACAGCATTATTGCCTCGAGGTGACCTCAGAAACCCGTTCATGATGTCAATCACAACATAATCTCCTTTATACACCAGAAAGGGTAACTATTGTAACAGTCCGGTTGGCCTCTGTTGCTCCGTTGTCATCTACTGATAGGTTGAACATCTCATAACAAAACCAGCTACCTCTCATTTCATAACCGGGCTCCAATAGTTACCAATAAGTAACTATACTTATTGGTTACTTCATGATTCACTTCCCAAGTTGAAGCATAATATTCCTGCATCAACTCCACCTATATAATCCATGGAACCCACAATAATCCATCAATACACAATATATCACCATCACCTATTGTCCAACCAGTAGGCGGGTCCTCACTTGGAACCGACTATGTAGAACTAGGCCATCAGAATCTGATAGTTGTCACATACTCACTCAATCTAGTAGGGTAGAAGGCAGAAATAATGATGAAAGATCGGTTTTCCCCAATCTATCAAAATCCTCCCAATGCATCTCAGAGAACAAAGCTGTATGCTGCCACTCACAACTAGCCTTCTGCACTACCTATATATGAGTCCTCCTACTCAATGCTTAAGCTACTACGTTATACTTACCAAGTGTATAGGCATGCTCATAGTATAAGGATTGAAGTTATTCAACCCACCATCACTGTCTCAAATTCAAGTCACATTGGGTAAAGATGTATTTAAGAATTTTTTGGTCTATAAACACCACAAAATGTTTTCCCAAGAGAAAATGTCTCCAATAATGTAATAAATGAAAAAATACAATTAAATCATGATCACACGTTGGGTAATTCATATCATGTTGAATCATACACAATGACTCCATATAAAAGCATAAGCAAAACATTTAGACTGATACATGAAGGATCATAGTACATATTATAGCTCTTTCCTGACTCTGGAAAACTAGTATTGGTGGGGAATTCAACCTCCCATTATTTCCTAAAAGGATGAAATAAAAGAGTTTTACCACATGAACATCACAACCTTTTAGTCGGATCTGTAAGTGGTGCTGATAAGTGTAAAAATTCTAGTATGAAACACCTCTAGCATCCTTCCATCCCTAGAAAATTCCAAACCTCAAATGTGTTCTTCGACTTCTCCCACGAAACTACTGCTCTCAATTTCTCTAGGTCTACTGATACTATTATCTCTAAGATATCATGACCTATGAAGTGAATCTGTTCCATACAAAAGAGGAAGTTTGAGAGATAAGCATATAACTGATGCTCTCTCAGTGTACTCAAAATGATCTCAAGATCTATGGCATGGTCAGATCGAGTGTGAGAGTACACCAAGATATTGTCCATGAAGACTACCACAAAATAATCCAGATATGGATGGAACAAACGACTCATCCGAACTGAGAAAACGGTTGGCACGTTTGTGAGTCCGAATGACATGACCATGGACTTGTATATACCATATAAAGTCCAAAAGGTTGTAAGCGCTACATCTGATTTTCTAACACACAACTGAGGATATCCAGATCAGAAGTCAATATTTCAGAACACTCGTGCTCCATGAATTTGATCAAAATGAAAATCCATCCTTGTTAAGGGATATCGGTTCTTAACCATCAAATGGTTCAGTTTCCTATAATCCACGTAGAGTCTGAGGGTACTATCTTCCATCTTATCGAAAATGATAGTTGAAACCTAGGGTGAAATATGGGGTCGGATGAAATCCTTTCCCTTTAACTCTTCCAACAGCTTTGTGAGCACATGTAACTCTAGTGTATCCATCATAATAGGAAGAATGGACACCGGTGCCACTCATAGAATGAGCTCAATAAAAAAGTCTACCACACGATCAGAAGAAAAACCTGAAAATTCTTCTAAAAAGACATCACTGAAACGATCCACCACTGATGTAAAGACTATTGGTGAAGTACCATGGACATCAAGGTATAGACTAGAAATATGTGATGTAACTCATCCTAACCCATGAGGCTCAGGTCCCGCAATGCTGCATGGACATCCCATTGTCCCTTGTATAGAAAATATCTGCCTTCTTTTGACAAGAAACTCATATTGTGATGATATCAATATAAAAAGTCTCAAAATGGTACCAACCAATCCATTCAAAGAATGAAATCATAGCCCTTCATATCTAGGACATAGAGGTCCCATAAATAGTGACACCCAAAAACCATTAAAGGGAACTCTTTGAACTGATGTACACTCGACGTTCTAGTTACCAACCTATTATATAGAGTCATTATATCAGATGAAGAAGAATCATAGAGCCTAAGGATCTCCACAACAAACACATATATAAATATATGTGTACTACCAGAATCAAAAAGCAGAGAAGATAAAATAGATAAACTAGAATAGTACCTCTGACAATGGAAGGTCCGGTTTTCTTCTCTTGTTGGGACTGTTGAAATTCCTATGTATGGTATGTACCCTGACCTTGTGACCCCAGCTGACCACTCTGAGCTGATTCAGCTAGATGTCACTGAAACATGGGCGAATGGTTACCATGGCCATGACTTCCACCTCGACATGAACGGTTGAAAAAACTCCAGTTCCTAGATTGGTGAGAAACTGGTTGTTCTTCTCATAAAAGAGGAGTCAAAGAAGAACCCATATCACTCAGAAGGTTTGTATGATCCTCATGAAGCCTTCTCTGAACTGTTCATCAACACCTATGTCCAGAATGACAGCTGGTGCCACGACTTGAACCATAGGAGGTTCTATAGGTATTCCATGATCAGTCATGTCTGGTGTCTAATAAACACCATTAAATTGGCATACAACCGGAGTACGTATCAGTGGCATGACATAGCTACGTCAAACAAACTACATAGATCATGATCACCAATGACTAAAAAATTGAAGCGTAAGAAGGGAACATGAGAAAGATATCATTCAAGGTTTACAAAACATGACTACACGGGGTATATAATTACTACATGGCATGATCCCTTTAGCCATTCAATGGGAGTGTAATTTTTTCTATACTAGTCATGTAACACCCCAAACACATGATGTTTTTTCCTTACACATGTTGTGTACTTGAATTTTTCTTCTCCTATCTGAGTCCTTATATACGGCTATGCCACATGACTCCCCATAGAACAAGACTACATGGCATGTTTTCTATAAGCACGACCTGTACTATACGAGATTCACCGACCTATGTTGTTTGTGACACAACTAGGAACATGACTCATTCTACATGGTGTGTTCTAGATGTACATTGCGTTTACTGCTTATGTTTCGACTACCCATGTTTTTAGTGACCCGACATTATACATGGCTAAAACTACACGACGTGTTCTATATTGACACGATGCATACAAGGAACGATAACACCGAACCATGTTGTTACCTACACGAATGGATCCCAAGATTACACTACACAAAATTTTCAGAATATACACGACATGTATAAGCGTAGATTCTTCTATCCGAGTTGTTAGTCACACGGGTGGACACAGGGTCACATCGACACGGTGTGTACAACTGGTACATGATCTGTTCTTATAAGAAAATTCATATCACATGTCTCTTCTTACATGGACTATGACATAGTTAGAGATGATATGTTTTGAACATAAGGTACATGACTTGTAATTAAGAAAAACATTTTCTTCCCAAATAGAAGAACACATGGCATGTATTCAAAATAACACGGCATTTATTCTTTTTTTTTCTAGACAATAATCCTTAGAAACAACTCCGCAGCCCAGAGAAATAGTAAACAAACACCAAAGTGCCAAATTGTGATCCAGGAGGGTGAATACTCTCCTTGAATCCATGCTTCCCATCTTATACATGTAATAACAAGAAATACATGTCAATGATCCACCAAATTATGGTCAATGAGGGACCATAACACATCTAGAGCCAATGATTGGCATTCATTCAAAAAACCTTACACAAAGAATACCGTTTCAAACAATAGGAATTTTCATTGTGACAACTATCACATCAACATAAATATCTTGCACAACACATATAACAACAACATGCAATCACTAATGCACCCTATATGACATTAAAAGAATGAATGACATGTTATTCCTAGCATGTTTCTAAATGATTACGGAGATGGAATACCCTTATCTCATCGGGTTGAAATTGAAATATAACCTAAATTACATCAACAATAATAGCACAAATCTTGTGGATCACTCAAGGTGAAATCAAATATACTGCAATAATTGCAATACTTGAAAAATTGAAACACGAGTATGATTGGAATTTCCATGTACACTGGTTAGATACTCCCGGGAACAACTTATTCCCAATTAACTATTCCATCTTATCCCTGTCTATAGGATCCAAATAGTAAGTCCAGAAGAAAATAATTCCTTTAATACCACATTGTAACATTTGAGATCTGGTTGACACACAATGGGTGCCCTGAAGCCGGTTGGTCACCTGACCAGAAGAGCATTTCCCTAAATGCCAGTTTCTACCGACTATAAGCGAGGGCCTAGGATTGATATTGGGGAAACAATGCCCTCATTGGTAAAAGTGTAGCACTACAGAAAAAATATAAACATTCAAATGCAGAAGTTGTATGAAATATAGAACTGAATTATACAACAGAACTGAAGTAAAAGATTACCAAGAGTCATATATATTAATATGCAACATGTCTCTAATTCTAATAAATTATCAATAAAAGGATACACTGCAATATGATACAATACAACACAAGGTACAAAGTACAACAAAACAAAACCAAAGCAGTGAAACATGAACACATTAGCATCACAAACCTATGGTTGTTCCCAGGCTCTAATACTCCTCTGAAATAATCATGTACCTCTATAGGGACCCATTACCTTACCAACACCAGCAATAATATAATCTATTTGGTCCCAAGACGTGACCCAAACCGGGTGAGAAATAAATTCCCGAAGGAAACCACCAATGGCTCATTCCCAACTATCAGTGAAAATGTTCAACAAAAGATTCCAATAATGAAATGCAGTAAACTAAGAAATAATCAAAAGTAACCATTTCTATAGTTACATTTCCATTTTAATAACTATTTAGCAGTTCAATATAATTAAATTATGAGTCTTTCGAGATAAGGCCTTGACTGATACTCTCCTATACCAGTTCCATAGTAGAAACCGCAACATGCTATCTAAAAAGTAAAAGATATTAATAACACCAAGCCTATTCTTTAGCTTGGAAGGCTCAAAATAAAAAATCACCGCAGTGAATATTCAATGTAAACATTGTCCTCAGACATTCAAGTTCTTACCCTGAGGCAAGCATAAATTAAACCCTCGAGTGACTTCCCAAAAGCATAACGAATATTTCTCTCAGGCATATGGGATATCACTCTTAGCCATAGAAGCTTGTTCCCACATGCATAAGAATAATTTCCCTGAGGATAAAAAACATTTCCCCCCAGGCTAAACAAAACACTACCCTCAGGCATAAGAAACGTTTCCCCTGCGCTAAACAAAACATTGACCTCAGGCTAAACAAAACACTTCCACCAAGCATTCCATAGGAAAATCCAGTAATCGGGCTAAGCCCAACAAGTAAGTAAGAAATTTATATATTTTTCCTCTCAAGAAAACACAAAACATGATATAGCCATGACATAGCCATGGGTATCATATCCAAATAGAAAAACAAGGGAAGCACACCCTCAGAGTGGCCGTAGATCAAAGAAGTGATCTCAAATAGTTGTTTATACTTATTCATTAGATTACATGTTCTATTATAGTTATCTCATTAGTCAATGTCTCATCCATAAGGCACCCCAAACATGGGTGCGTGGCACAATGATACAAAAAATCAACATGATAGTTGTAATTAAACACAAGACCACTTACCTCTATCTCTATTGATCGATATACGTGAAAATCACCTCCCAAAACAACTATGAACGACGTAGATCTGAGATAAATGATTACCCGTTCAATCATAAATAACTTCCCATTGTGAAATAATTGGAATGAAAGATTCCGATAGACGGGGGAACATACTTGCGCGGATCAAATGAGATCATAGTCAGAAGAATCAGAATCCAGGTGACCGATCAGAAGCTTCTCCAAGTCATAGCCTCCTCTCCTATTTCTCCAGGTGATCCCTCTAACTCATCTATCAAATGTGGAGGCAACTTCCTATTTTTAATGGAAAGGAATAACTACAAGGCATATACTCTCAAGTACATGGAATGTACTATCCTTTTCAACTATTCCTCTGGTGGCTACATTCCAATGCCTCACTATTCATCTACTAGCTGATTACACAATGTGTATTACTAAGATCACAATATGTAGTTAGTTTGTAAAACCTTAATCAGCAACAATCCTACATGCCCTTTATTCTCATCCCACACAACCAAAGTATACGACGTGTGTACAAAAGTACCCAGCGTGTACCCATATATTTGGGTTTTTTACCACATTTACCATGTTTTCGTAAAAAACACTTAAGGCAAAGGAAAAAAAGAAACAAGTACCTCAAGAATACTAATCATGTTTGTATATAAAATAATTCATATTATGATATTTATTTTACATTTATAATTTAATATAGGAATCATGTTTGAATATATTTCTCTGAGACCGTTTATGTTATCAATCCTGCACTATGAGATCCCTTGTATTTATACTAATGTAAGGGTTTCATTATGAAGGTTCTGAATAATGATCATTATTTCTTTTATACTCACCTCTATTTAAATCTCTCTCCCCATGAAATCCTCCTTGGAGAGGGTTGAACTACAGAGGTTCTTGAAAAATATTAAGTCATGTATCTCCTTATATACCCGTATATTACATATCATTATTCATCCAATAATGTTTACTTTATTAGATTTGAATTTGAGTGATATTTCCACCGAATCATAGTGAAATTGTCCAAAATAAAAGAAATTTTTTATATAGTGGTTGGAGGACATATTGGAATGATGAAAACATACTAATAATTCTTGTTTTGGGGGGATAATTTCTTATTTATGGGACATCATTGGGTATTCTACAATTCATTTTATACTAAGAAAAATATTCATATATGTTCATATGTAATTTTCATATATTATTATTGGAATTTTTGTGAGTTTACCATTGGTATTCTATGTTGAATTACATTATTTATTTAATTATATTTTTTATATATAATGGTTAAAAATATTTAATTGTTTTCTAATTAAGATAAATTGAAGTTATTAGATGATATAGGGGATCATGGAATTGGTAAGGCTTGTCACATGTTTGGATGGTTCGGTTAGAGTATATCTTAATGATGATAACATTGTGTGTTCAGTAGGTGTTCCAAAAAAACAATAATCATATATATATATATAATATTAGGAATATTTGTTTTTTATTTTTTATTTTTTATAGTGGATATTCATTTTTTGTTCCCTTGGTAGTGAAATAGGGTGCCTTTGAGGATCCCAATCCCACATAAAGTGCTATTTTTCATGATGTGTATAATTTATAACCAAGTGAATATATCATTTTCATGGAAAAATATTTTGAATGGTTTATAAAAGGTATACTGTTTATATTGGGGAAGGGTTGGGTTTTAGTTCCAATATGTTGGACCTCCACAAGATTATTTTAGGAATTAGGGGATTCAGCTTAGGAAAAAATGTTAGTAAAACTTCGCATCTCATGAATAGAATGGACTAACTTCTTGGATGGTGGATTGGATATTTTTTGTGTGGACTGAGTGGGATAAATAACTTAAGACATATAAGAGTTATAATGGGGAGGTTTTAATACAAGAGATTAGGTTGAGTGATAAATAAAAATAGGTATGATATGAGAAAAATTTATATATCATGGTATTTTTATAGATGCTTGGAATCATGTTACCAAGATTGCATGTGGAAATATGTTTATTATTGTATCTAGGATTTGTTATAGGCTTGAGGATGTGACTATTTTACATGGACACATTATTATATGGAAGTGTAATGACTATGTTTAATGGTTTCCCTACAAGATGATGTGTGTGGGTTATTATTTTGAGTACTGAATAGACTATGCCAAGAATCCTAAAAAATTCCTTTATGTGATATATAAGGATTTTATTTACATAAATTGATGACCATTGTTTTTTGATATTATATTAGTTGTATATCATATGATTCTAATTTTTAGATAAATTATGTTAAATACCCAGGGGTGTGGGGGGTGAGAAAAGGTATGACATATTAAAAATAATTCGCCATCGGATCTTCTATATTCATTAAAGAAAACAAATTTCTCTGTCTTTCTCCATGAAATGTATGAAAAAAAATTAAAATCATTTCTGAGACAAATCTATTTTACCTTTTTTCACTCTAACTGGGATACAAACAACTACTATAAAATGGTAATGTGATGATGTTCCAAACCCACTAAGGCTCACTAACAAATTACAATGATCATGCTAAATCACTTATATTCCTAATATATATGCACTTAAAATGTTTAGGGTAAACTCACTTCATTCGTAGGGTTAACTCCCTTTGTCACATTATAAAGGTCACTAATAGTTGAACAGATCATAGTTTTCCACTTCATTTTTTCTCATCTCTAGTAGGGATCCGAACATAGTTTTTGGACATGTAGGACCATTTATTAATATGAATGATTGTATCTTCAATTGTTGGTTGATGTTTTCTTGATATTCTATTTTCAAACATAAATGAAAAACCATTTTCTTGTAGTATTTGGTTTCTAAAATTACATTCAAAAAATAGTTCAACCCCTACATGAACTACCTTGATGCCAATACATTATGTATTAACCCTCATGCAATGAGTGTTTCACAGACCACCTCTTCATCAACATGCCGCATATTTTCTTTGAACCTCCACTTATTCTATGAATTATTCTCATTCAAATGATTCATTTTTCACTCATGGAAATCATATCCTATTTAATTCCATTTCTATTATGGGATGTAGTTCCCTGAAAACTCCATTCATGGAATTTATCTTGCGAACTAATTCAACCTTAAAAAAATTTTCTCTTATGAACCAATAATTAATTAGTTGTATTCTTCAGAGAGAAATGATATTTTCTAATGAAATTAACCATTTTTAATGATATTTAATGGTCATTATATATGAAAATTGATCATTCAAACCTAGTGTTCTAAATTCCAGCAATAAGATGAGGTGGTATTTCATTTATTACAAAATATGTTAAGTTGTCCAAATAGTGCATTTTCCTCTACGGTGGTTGATGTCTTCTAAAAAATTCATCACTTGGAGGAAACAGAAATCATGTCCTAAATCCAAAAAATAACAATACTCCCATGAAATATTTTTCTCCCTTGAACTTCATGTCAGCCACAAATTATTTTTTCTTATATAGTATGCATACAACACTTCACATTCTTTGTTGCATTGCAATGTGAAATCCTTTATTTGCTGATTTTCTATCATCATTCCACGTACCACCATTATAGTTTATGAAATATTTAATGTGGCCCAAGAACAATGCCTCCTGTACTCCTATATAGAATACATTCACTGTGAAAAGTATTAAACTCTAAATTTCGATGGCCAAAAATTTCGTTAACACTAGGGAACTGTGCCACCTTATATATCTAATTCAACACCATGTTACATATTGTTTTTTACTTATATTTCATTTTTAATAGACAAAATATCCTAAAAACACTATGATTACATCTTGAGGAAATTTTTCCCAACACTAGGTGTGTAATGAGATGTTATTCATTGTGTAAGGAAAGGTTAATATATAATAAATTTCAGTTTTGTAATGAGTTTATGGCTTGTTAATGGATTGGGAGGCTAAAAGAGACATGAGTTTGTAAAAGAGTCTCAATGGGTTGTATGTGTTATAGGATGTGTAAACATTCTTGTTTTTGAGTGACTGTTACCAATGTTGTTCTTATTGTTGATGATGGGACTTGATTTTATATATCTTCATTACAAGTATGACAATGGAAGGACTACTATTATTGATATGGTTTTTCCCTTTGAGGGATTCTAAGACGATGTTTAACAAATGGTGGGGGTATTGGGTACTCATTGTTATTTGGTGATAAAAAAGACTCACAATGCCATCACATTGATTGAGTGTGTAAATATCCCAACCAAAGAACACTATAGCCTGTGGATACCTCATTAAATTGGAATAACATACAATGAATTAAATCTCAACATACTCAATAGTTTATTAGTCAAGTTAACTTTAGGATAAGATGAATTTTATTTTATATATGAAAACAATTACCAAAATATAAATATATTTCTTTATGTGTATCAGTATATCCTCTAGAATACAGTGTATATCAATCATAACACTTGTGATGGAATACTTGGAAAATTATCCTATGAAAGACATGAGATCAAATTATTAGTATGGGAACGAGTACGAAACAAGCTATGAAGAAATAATAAATGATCAATATGGAATTATTAATAAAAAACATTCCATTTAATCCATAACAGAGCATATTATAAAATAATTAAATAATGTCCAAAAATTTCTCTATATTTAGTCAAATTATCCTGAACAGTTTCCATGGGTATTATAATAAAAAATACTCACCTTGAAATTAATGAATAATTTCATAAGAGGGAATTAATAATTTCAATCTACATAACCATACCATAAAGGCCTCATGCAAAGACATATAAAAGATATTGTTAAGGCCACATATATAAACCCAATCTAGTTATTCTCGTTATATTTGGTGACACATTGAAAGGCTATAAATGGCTCCTCTAATAACATAATATGTCTAATTAATTTCTTATAAGAATGATGAAACATAATAATATAAAAATTCATATTTCAAATTGATTATACAAAATGTCAATACATTATATAATCAATAAAAATTGTTATAAATCATTTTGATTAATAGACAAAATGGTTTAAATATTTTAAATATCAATTAAAAATAATCCTAAAGAATTGAGATAAATAAAAATGATATTATAAATGGATCATATCCCTCATAAAAATATGTATCATAATTTTATTCCATCTTTTAGGGAAAAAATATTTTAAATATCACGTTGAATTTTTTTAGGAAAATAAATGTTGTTGATATTAATTTTTAAACAAGAATATTAAAAAGAAATGGATAAAATAATTTTATTTGTAAATTACAATAAAAATTTATAATGTAATACTACATCAAAATAATGGTCAGGGTGGAATAAAATTATATTCATTCAATAAATGTTTAATTAATAAATTCCTTTCAAATATTCGTAAAAAGTCAAGAATTACCTGAATTGAAAATTTAAATTATTATTACATTAAAAATATATGTAAATTTAAATGTGTATTTAATAAATATATTGGGAATTTTTAAAACATAATTAAATTCATGTTTAGATAACCTGGATATTGAAAAAAAATGACTGAAAAGAGAAAGAATGATATTTTTCTAAAAAACATTATTTTGAAATCTTGAGTTCATAACGATAGATAAATTTAGATAACACAGCTATTCACATAATGTATGAAAGATATATGAAATTTAATTTTATTAAAATGATATAGATCATATTAATTCAACATTACATGAATAAATAAAATTAATACTGATAAACAATGATATTACAACATAAAACCATTCCAACTTTGGTATCATTGATTCATATTCCCCATCAAGGAATAATATTAAATTAATCATAATTTACAATGAGAATAAATAAATTCATGAAGTTATTGGACATTATGGATGTATATGAAACTCATAAAATATGATAGGTGCCTAAAAATACACATTTCAACACTAGGAAAAATATGAAAAACCCTAAACATAGTTCCAACATCACTCATTTATATTTGAACAACATGTATAATAAATATAGTTTTGTTACAAATCTATTAAAAAGTAACTTATAATATATATATATCATTCAATATATTATTTTCTTGTAGTTTTTTATCTTTAATTTATTTTTAAATTTTTGTGAGTTCTTCTAGGGGAGATGATGATGAACCTTGGTGCATGGTGCCCTAGTTGATGAATGAGGCCGATTCCCCCAACCTTCCTAATGGTGTAATGGGGGAGGAGGATCGGACTATGAAACCTTTGGTCATATGGAAACCTTTCATTCCCTTTCCAAACCCTAATTTGCATCTAAGGTTTCCGATGATCTCGCTTAGCCGGAAGGCCCCTGATCTTCACATTTGGGATCCTCAATTATCTATATCGTTTTCGGAGTTCTATAAAGCTTCATGTAATCTATATTTGACACTGGTAAAGAAATACAATCACTGATGGACCTCAGTTGATGATTTTGACCATATTGTCTTCAAAAACTTGGATCATTGAGACCATTTTGTCGTCAATATTCTTGATAAATACCAATTTATTATTTGAATTTATTTAGAAGAAGATTTGATAAGAGCTTGGTGTTTTTACACTCGTTGTTGCATCAGTTGTATGTTTTTCCTCCTTATATTTTTTTTTTGATTGATGTATGAATTATGATCCTCCCACCATTGCAGTATGGGTATGTCGTTCTCTTACGCCGATAACATTTGTAAATCCTAAGATTATTAATATGATTGGTAATACGTTGGTTTGATTTCATTGTTTTGATTTTCTAACTTCAACAGTGAGTCGTCCGATCAACCCATGTTTCTATTTTGAGGAAGATGTTGCAAAGCCTACGGTGAAGTGGATCTGGATTACAGAGGGTGAGTAATTACAATGGATGCTGGCCGTTGTCAATGAATCTTGGCCCGATTATTATTCTAACTGTTGTTATTTGGGGCATCACGTCACTAAGTGTCAATGTGAAGAAATGATCGAGAGGATGTCTAGCCCGAGGGAGAAGCTAAGTAGGTCCCCTAGTCAGAGGACTTTACCATGTGCTCATTCTAGGAATGCGGATGGCCTGGTGAACTAGACTATAGTTAGCTCTGGGCTGAGGTACTCTGTAATCCATTTTTAGCTTCAGTGTTTAGTTGTCTTAAGAGTGATCTAAATTCGGGGGTCAGGGTGAGGCATTCTACGGTCAATGGTGGCCCTAGTGCTGATGTCATGAGGGTGGGGCCTTCAGGTGTAAGGGTGGAAACAAATGTCTCCCAACAAGAGCTCTGTATGAATGTTGATGTAAGAAAGAAGGATGAAGGTGAGGACAAGGGGTCTGAGCCTATACTTGGGGTAATCTTTGGTGTTGTACGTTGTGATAGTTGTCCAATGGAGGTGTTGGAAGTAGCTGATGGGTCACAAAAGCAGGCTAGTGATGTTGGTGTAGTGCCTTCTATTGAGATTGGAAATTAGTTCCAATGATTGGAACAAGAGAATGCAGAGGAGGGTTCTCTAATGGATAAAGGTGGCAGTATGCAGCGGAGGATCAATTCTTAGGAGAATGGTATTGAGATAGAGGTCGTGTAGCAGGAGGATGTGGACGGTCATGATTTAGAAGAGCATCCTATGTGTCTAGACTTAATTGACCCTAATAGTCAATCTCAGAATGGCCGAGGAGGTGAAGATGGAATCCATGAGGTTCATATTTCAGGAAAATGGGAGATTATGTGGATAGTGATGAGGATAATGATAGAATTATGAGAAAGCCTTCATATAGTGAGATTGTTCAGTCCAGGGGACGAAGATGACTAGGAATCAGGAAGTCATGACTGTTTTATCACGACGAATACTGAGTAAGAACTTCTCCAAATTTCAAAAGCGGGTGTCCACCAGATCCTCTGTTGGAAACAATGAGCTTCTATCTATGGAAAAAATTCATCTGGGAAAGATGTATTATAAGGTTTATAAGCAATATGAGTTCTCAGAATAGAAATCAGCCACTGCAGAAGAATCCTTTTATCACAGATGGGGTGATGAAAATGGTTTCTTTGAAATGTAGTTCCCTCTTGTGACTTGTGGTACTTTTTTACTTTCGTTTTCTTTAAATTTAACAAATGGTCTTGGGGTTATAGTCTATTATCTATTTTTTTGTTAAAATGACTATTTTGGTGGTAATTGCTTTATTTTTTCATATATGTATTGGTTCAATAAATTTGATTCTTTTAATTTGATCATAGATCCATCATCCCTAAATTTGAATAAATGACATTAATATCATATTAATTTTTCTATATTAATTAAATGTAATATATAAAATAGAAGGATAATAAATTGATTACATCATACCTATAGATGGTTGGTCATAAATTTTCATTAATGTTGTTTCAAATTTTATCAACACATGGATGAATGAAAAATATTTTTTTATTCACCATTAAATAGTATTTATAATGTAATATTTTTAATGTATATTAATCATATCCATCCTTTTATCCATGAATAAAATAGTGAAAAACACATTACTTCACTATATGGATATGGTTGTCCATAGGTCCACACACATGACGTTGTTGTTTTCTAATTAATTTTAATTTATTAAGGTATATGTGATATTATATTTATAGAAGTACGATTAGGTCATAAATATCAAATGCATACTACCTTATATGTAAAGTGTAATAAAAATTATATAAATCACATTGTGAGGAGGTATTAAACTATTCAATTCAGTAAATTTATTGTATCACCCTTCAAAATGGATTTAAATAATGTATATGTGATATAATAATTCAAAAAGTGTATTAATTTCATAAATATCATATACATATGTTATATAAATCATTATATCCATCATTTAAATGTTGTATAAAATTGGATATGGATATAGGTTATTCCATAAACTTAATAAAATCCCAATATATAAGAGATACTAGTGTTATTATGCTGTCATAGTTGATTAATGTTTAAAATATTTGGAATATGAATGAATAAAATAACCTTGTCCATAAGTTTATGTCATCTTTAGAGAATTCCTATAGTACTATAACTAAATACACCATAGGATGGTTTTTCTAAAATAGGCCTCTTTGATATGGTGAAATATGTAATGAATATTTAAGTAGTTCATGGAATGGAAAAATGTATTTGTGAGTATGTAGAGAAGAGTATAGGGGGTTGCCTTTAATATGTGGGGAGAGGAAAACTTTGTATTTTTTTAACAAATTATCTGTTCTTACATTTTTTTATATTCTAACAGTATTTAAATTATCTTATTATGATATTATAGAGATTATATGGTTTTAAAATGTCCATCTTGTAGGTATTTCATTGGTTTCTTGTTAATTTTAATTATTCTAATTTTAGTTTAACACCATGGAAAATCATTTTTTACCACAACTACTAAAATTAATTTTGACCATTTTATCTCTTTATTTTCGTTAGAAATTATGCATGACTTATTAGATAATATTAATATTGATCATTAAAAATATGGAATCTATTTTTTCAAATTCAATTCATATATCATGAAAAATTTTTATTTAAAATAAAATTCATAGACACGACGAAGATTTATTTTTCAAAAGATACGTAGTCAAATGTTTGAAAATTTTCAATATTGGAATTTAACATAAAACTGCTCCAAATTACATAAATTTGATAAAATTTAAAATAAATGACATGTATTTTCATCATAAACAATTAAATATGTATTTTATATTAGTAAATAATTTTTATAATAATGGGTTTTTCAACAAGAACATGTATTTTTCCAATTCATGGAGAAATTAATATCTTCATAGATAAATTGTTTTTCGAAGATAAGTTAATATATATATTGATTTTAAAATTTGGTTACATTTTTTCATATATATATATTATAATAAAAGTAAAATGTTTTGTAGTAAATGTTCTCAAAATTTGTCGATACTACGCTTTAATAAAATATGGTTCATCAAAAAATATTTCATTCTATAATAATTATTTTCAATTTTGGTTTATAGTTAATGGATAAACCTTGTATTTAGTTTATATATTATTAAAAACTAAAATATTTATAATCTAGTTATATTTATTCCTATCATTAAATTTAATGACTATGTTATAACAATATAATATTTTATGGTTCATTTAGACTCAGGGTTTCATGTTAAGTATCCTATTAGACAGAATGGTAATATAAAAAAAAATATATATTAATGTATTAGGTGTAACAATGTTCTACTAAAAAAATTAGGAACTAAATTTATAGATTTATACCATATTAATATATTTTTACAGTTATTCATTATAATATCCTTGGGTTTCCAATTATCCTTTCCTTTATAACAACTTCTCTAAACATATTTTACAAGAAAAATCATTCAATTGATTAAAACGTGTTCACTATTATCCAGAATATAGGTAAAAACATCATAGTAATATAATCAAAGATCCAATTATATTTCTTGAGAGATTAGAAAATTCCTTTTTATGGATCATACAACTTTAATAAAGAGATATGGAACATATCATGAACATTAGAGAGACTTCGGGACACCACAAAATTATAAGATGTGTGTCTAATAATTTAAAAAATATCAAAGGGTATAATGTACCGAGGGAATAGTTTTCTCTTATTAGTAAAAACTATATCTCCCTTATATGGTTATACTTCCAATAAAACCCAATCTTCCACTTGATATTAAAAAATCCATCCACTATTTGTCATGATATAGCACTTATCTACTTATTTGTTCATTTATATAGGTTTAAATAGACGTTACCTTTGTTATTACATCCTCCACTGGTTCTCTGTCAAAAATATTCCATTCTTTAATTTCATAACAATATTTCGGAGTATTATATGTATTTACATATATGGAATCATATGAACCCTTTGGATTACTTTAATTTATGCCCTTTTTATAGGCGATATCCTCTGAAGGTAAATAATAATACCACATTCCTTGTATGTAATGGGAGCATGAAATATTCATTTCATAAAATGTTTTAAATTTTCATTGGGACTATCCACATGTATGTGGGTGATTAGAGTATATAAAATTGATCTTCCTTTCAAGGTATTGAGGATTTTTTTTAAATTCAGATGTAAATAATATATCAAAATCAGATTCAATTGAAATAGGACCAACATTATGTTGTAAAGCATCATTAATATAATGTTATGTAAAGGGTAGAAGAGTTAGATATTAATTTTTGGTGAGAAAATGTGCAGATTTATAATTGTGGCAATTAATAACCCATATTATATCACCCCTATCATTATTTGGTATTCGTAAGACTAAATACATATTATTGTCTTCTTATTTCTACCTAAAAATATAAATTTTTTGAAATACTCTTCTTAAATGATTTCTGTCTAACATACCATATTGAAAAATAAAACATGTTGATATATAATCCATAATTTCCCACATCCTCTTATCCCACTAAATGTGTTTCTTTATTTATATTTATATCTTGGTGCTATTATGGTGTATTGGGAAATTCGAGATTTGACAATCATCCGACATTTTTATTTTCTGCTCATGTTTATATGGAACCCATATTCTATATTGAAAATTCAAAAATCCATATTTAAAATTGATATTTTTAAATTTTACATAATTCATAAATTTTATCAGTTTTTTAAAATTCTCATCAATGGGTTCAGAACATATATCATTTCCAATAATGATGGTTTAAAAATCATTTTAAATTTTGTGATGTCTCTTAATCCATAATGATTCCTAGATCCAAATATACTAAATACATTAAATAAGATCCCTATTTTTCATTATAATTACAAGGAATCTGTGATATTTCTCGATCAAATAATGTGCTACCATAGTTTCTTTCGAGTGTAGGAATTGAATTGAGTAACAATAAGGCGTATAAAGTAATTTGAGCTATTAAAGTCATTACAGAAATAAATTTTTTGATAATATATAGGTGAAAAAGATTATAAATTTTTAAATTCCATATTGCCATATTCATAAACAATGATTTCAAATTTACGCTAATTAATACTATTATCTTCATTTGAAAATTCTCATCATCGGGTTGATAGATTTTTATGTTTTTCAATATTGATGTTTTAATAATAAGATTAAAATATAGGATATCTCCAATACCGTAATGATTCCCATGTCTATATTTTCTAAATCAATGATAATAGTATCATTTCCATTCAATATTTTGTATTGGACACCATGATATTTCTAGAACAAATCACCTACTACCTTATCATCTTTTCTATGGTGGTTGTGCATTGAAAAATAAAAGTCATTATGTAGCCTGAGCCATCTCTTTTTACCCATGATAGTTACCTTTAATTAAAATTATTTCATCAAACTCTTTTGATCTATATATATATCTCACCTATATCCCCATAGAGAATGTGCCTCTATATATTCAATGAAAAGTTCATGTCGGCCAACTCAAAATCATTTTTGGGATATTTTTCCCCTAATTTTGTACTAAATTTATGTATAGGAAATAAATTTGACATTTTTCATTTGGAAACAAAAATGTTCCTTCCTTTATTCATATCTTTGTATTATGGAACCATAATTTCATGATGTTAGATACAAAATTAACCATTCACTGTTATGGGCTTCAATTATTCAAAACATTATTCTCATTTCTTGTCTATAAAAACATAACTGCTTCATAATCACAAATAGATAGGGTGTTATATATTATTGATGTTTTTCAAAACATCACTATTAGTAACATACTAATCTAACGAAATTACAAACAACTTTTATGTTCATTGGTGTATGAAATTCCAGGACGTCATTTTTTTCATTTCTGTTAATAATATACATACCTCATATTAAATGTTTTATTTGGAATATTTTTGAAAATAAATCAAAATATGTGACTCCTAGAATGATGGTCAGTCATTGAAAAGTATAGATCTCTATGAATTTGATCAAATATATAATCAATGTGAGGTATTGGGTAAATAAATTTTTTCATAATAAAATTGATTCCCTATAAATAAATTCAAAACCTCATTGATAATTATATATTCTTAACTAATTAAAATGGGGATCCCCAATGTACAATAATAGGGATTATAAATACCATACCACAAAAATAATATATTTTTTTATTAAAATCCACCTAATCCACAATGGTCATTATATGGGTAGTCCTTGATATAGGTCTTGCATCCTAGAATAAAATAATAGAAAAGTCAAATATACTCTTTGGTGGATGTCCCAATAATAACTTAGGGAATACATGAATGTTACCCTATAATACATTTATAACATATATTTTTATGATAAAATATTCCATATTTATATTTCTTTTTTAATGTCCACTATGGATATCATTTTTACGAACTACTAGAGAAGGATCTAGATGTGACTTTGATGATGAATTATCCCCTCTAATGATAAGGAACTCCATGTATACAATTTTAATTTCAACTATATTTTTTCATTAAATTTATGGACTATATTTTGAATTCCAATGATTTCCATAGATTATATAAAATTAGACCATAGGTAAAATAATTAATTCTGTGAATAAGGAATGTATACATATAATAATGGAAAATGAATGACAAATCCTAGTTGTATTGACTCTTCCACAATGAGTATTGATTGAAAACTATCTTATTATAGTGATATGAAAAGTTCATATTATATTATATGAAATGAATCAAATATGATAGTGTGATATTTCATAATAAAAAAATAATTATACAAAATTTATGATATGAGTAATATTCCTAACACCACATCAATAGGGAATTCAACCTCATATATTGAGAATCCATAATCCTAGATTTTTTCCTTGTAATTTTCTTGGTAAAATTCAGACGAAGAATAGGGAAGTCATTCACATAGTATTCCACCTACATATAGCTTAATCATATCACATATGTAACTTCTCTGTTTTCATAGGAATCATGAGAATCGTGGGTTTACTCTCCTTACCTATAGAAAACATCAATTCCAATCAATCATGTAATATAGTTATTCTTTCCATGATTATAATAAGATGGAAATTTAACCCCTACATTATTTAATTTATTCATTTTTCTTTTTCCATCATTTTTCAATTCCTTATTCATTAAATTATTCTTATAAAATCCATAGGAAATGTATAACTTTTTTTATCATTGGGGATATCCCAGGATACAATGTCCTTTTATTATAAGAATATGTGGATATCGGTTCCCGTTCAAACGAATAGGTTAATCCTATAAAAAGAATGTACAATCATTGTATTTTTATTACATATTTAGTTAACAACATTCCATGAAATTTTTTTAATAATTGATTAATACGTAAAAATATTATGATATTCCCTTTACTATACACTAAAATCGTACTTAATTATTTTATTATTTCTCAAAGGGAATATATTTTTATATAATATTTAGATGAAAACATTACATTCAATTTTTGTTACATATTATTCATCAATATTATTTTGAATAAAAAACCAATGATATTTATTTCCTAATATATGATAATATTCCATGAAAAATATATCCCTGTAAATACTTCCTTGAGAGAGATATATGATCTCTAAATAACTAATCCATTGATTATTTAAAAATGTATTTATTCTGATTTAATGATCTAATTTTTTGTTGTAGGAATAAATTTAACAATGTTACACCACATTTTTGATCAGTGGGGTGTTCCATAAGAGAAATGTTACAATTTCTAGAATTCCAAATACACTATATATGATCGTAACACTAGGTAACTTAAATAATAATACAAAAAACTAGTGTAGAACTAAACAAACATTGAAAATTATAATCATTGATAAATTCATTGTAGAGACCCGAAGCCTGACTTACATGAACATTACATTACTTTTGCGGAATACTTAGTACATAACAAAAACACACACACAAGGATCGTAATAGTTTAGTGTCTTTGGAAACTCGGAACGTAATCTTCTAACCGTGGTGAAAGATCTTCAATATCTCCCATAAAGATCTTCCCTTTTTTTTTACCTAAAACCTTTCTTTTTATCCTGGGGAAAAGAAAACATAAAAGGGTGATCTCAAATGCTCAGTAAGGGTAAACAAAAGAAATGTCAATCACATCGTATTCATAAGAACATAACATTTTGGAAATCATAACCTGTAAAAGAGAGCATAATTTCATAACATGGGATAAATCATGGTAGTGAAATGTAATCACAATAATGATAACTTAAAACATGAAACTTTGTGTCATTCACACATAATCATAGAGAATCATTTCTTGTTAGTCAAGACTCATTGCCAAGACTATCTTAGTGGAGAAAGTCCCTTTCAGAATCGAGTAACCCTCGTTTCAGTCCTGTTTCACTGAACCGGTATAACCTACCATTCCAGCCATGTCTATCTAATGAGATATAAAATCTTTACCCAATGCATTGGAGGGAGATATAGGTCCCACCCATCTCATAATGATACCATTCTTATGTGTGCCACAAAATCATAAATCATACATCATTGCATAACCCGTGTAATAAAAATGGGATTCTTAAACAACATGACATCATAAAACCATTCATATAAGATAAAGGAATTCATAAACATAATTCCATCACAACATAGTCAAATCAATGTAAAAATATGGATATAAATAGAACCCTTTATTATCTTAGATGGAAAATAATTTTGATAAAACACTTGAATTGAATTCTTGAGGAAAATATCCTTTCTTCTTCAAAATCAATTTCTTTTCAAAAAACATCATGAAATTTTAAAAGAAATAGATTTTATTGAAAATAGTCATGAAATATTTTAGAGGAATCTTCCTGAAAATAAGGATTTATAAAACAGTAGAAATTCATTCGTGCCGTATAAGTTAAAAAAACATTCTTTGTACTTTTGTCGAAAAAGTCAAAATGTACCTCGTACGAAAAACGACAAAAGATTCCTTTCATATCTTTTACTAAAAACTCACCAAAGGGTAGAATTGGATTTAAACAATTGTAGGTGGATGTAAATAACATTACATATTGAGGAAACATATATGTGGATGATAAAATACACCCCAGTAAATACTAAAGTATAAACAATCTCGGATAAAAATGAGATTGTGATATTTCCCTTACCTTAGGTCCGACTTGCTTTGTAAGTGTCCGAACCTCCTGTATAATGATTTAAATCATGTTATTGACTTATTAAATAATCATATTCATTGTTATGATATCATATATGGTTCACTTATGACATTATATTATCCGTTCTTTTGTAAATTCCATGTTAAAGAAGTGTTTTGGGTAAAATCGTTTCATTTATCGTAGGTGTTTTGACTTGTTGTTCTTGACATCATTATTAATTATATCATGATTTACTCACTTCCAGAATATAAAATATGATTTATATATCATATATATTCAGTATATATTTATATATAATAGGTAGATAAATAAAATGAAAAACACCGTTCATGGAGACGGTAGTCCGTACGTACGCATGAACGTTGTTTTCCTTTCCTTATTGTCTTGAAATGGAAGTAAGTAGATGACATACATATGAATATATATACATAAATCCAGTAGCTTTATAATGTCATATATTTAATTATTATTTCTTATATATAAATTATAATCATTCTTAAATGGTTAACATGGAGAATGAATCTCATCGCGTCGTGGAGACGGTAGTCCGTACGTACGCACGAGCGATGATATCATTTCTATAAATATTTAATTGAATTTGAGTGGATCATAAAATATATCAGAATCAATATGATGTTTTAATAACTATGTATAGTTATTATTTACACCATTATACCCATCCATGTAAGGTGGTGGTGGAAAATAAATTACACCACGGCGTGGAGACGGTATTCCGTACGTACGCACGCGCGGTGATTTCTTTTTCCGTAGGATGGATAGATGGTGAAATAGGGTTGTTTCATACTTATAATAACATATCAGTATATGAGTGATACTGATGTTATTACTTCATAATGAAACAACCTAAGAAGAAGAAGTGGAAGAAGAAATAAAGATGAAAGAATTGGTAACGGTAATTACCTCTTCTTTGAAGTTCCTCTTTGAGACCTCCTCTTAGGGCACTAAAATTGGTCTTTGAGGAAGACCAGAACCTCTAGGATGTTTTTAGGGAAGTGGAGAAGAGATTTTGGCAGGTTTTTGCCGAGCTTGAGTGCTCAAATTGGTGTGAGGAGGAGGGAGAGGAGGTGTCCTTTTATAAGGGAGGAGAGGGGCACCTTAGGAATATCTCAAAATATTATTTTATATTAAAGTCAAATTCGGTTTATAATGGTTCCAAAGGGTCTTATTTCGAAGATAAAGTGGGGAAGGGTCTAAATCCTATCAACCAATAGGATTTAGACAAGTTTAGGTTATTATTTTAACCTTATCAATTAGATTTAACTCTAAGTTAAATAATTTAACTTTGACCGTGTCTTTTTGTTTTCTTTCACTATATGGTTAATACACTTACTATAACACGCCAAAAGAACCCCAATTTGTTTATTATTAAAATATATATCCTTATCTAAGTCATTTTGCCGAACCTTATATTTTTAGGAATAAAATATCAATAAATAATATAATATTTGATTTAAAAACTATTTTGTGTCAATTTTGACACTATTTGATATATGATTTTTGTGAAAGTCATAACAGAATTATATGTTCGAACCATGTTGATTAAATCAACATTAATATATCATAGTAACCTAGAAAATTTGTGTAATTCATAAAAAGTCTCAAATTATATTTATTTTGGTGTTTATAACATCAATTATGTCAATATTTCATTAATAAGATAATTACTGCATCATCATTGTGTCATAAATAAATTAAATTATTTGATGTCTAAAAATTACAAATAAAATACCATCATGTAGTAAATCTTTTTATATTTCTAATGAATATTTACAATCGAATTTATCTTATGTATAACCCCATATTAAAAATTATTTACTTATTAAACTTTGATTTTAACTATTTTAACCATTCTTTAAATAAATTAATAATAAATGTCCTAATCTAATCCATGTGGTCCTAAATGGTCATATTTTATTCCTAAGTTTGTTTTTGGTCGAATTAAACTTGTCCAATAGAATTAGGACATGTGTTAGGGTAATATTAATATCATATTTACCCTTAGTTACCCTATTTACTATTAACCGCGGTAAAAAAAGTAAAAAGTTACTATTCACCAAAAATTATTTTCATCTCATTGAACCACATTTTACTTACTGACATCAACCGTGACTCTCGGATTTTTGAAATTTCATTCACAGAAGCGGTAAAATTAAGTTTTATGAAAAATTCAGTTTTTTAACTACCACTTAGTAGTTTCACTATTCATCAAAAATTGATGTTTTTCAGAACAGTGCCAAAATTTCATCCCAAGATATATTTCATATTCCGAATTCAAAAATGAAGTCTATTTTACCAAATTCATTACATAAAAGTTGCATTAATTAATTTTATAATTAAATCCCGCTGTTAAAACAAATAGCGTGTTTTTAAGAAACAATATCTATCAAAAGATTGACACTTGATTATGTCTGGTTTAAATGTGAAATTACAACCAATGACCAACATTGTATTAAATTGTAAAAATATATTCTAAATATACTTTAAAACCACTCAAATTAATGATTTATCACTATTAATTATTTCGATTAAAAAAGTTGTTTTTAATTATAATTTAGTAATTTTCACTATTCATCAGAATATGAAAGTTATTCGAAAAGTACCAAAATTTCACCTTAGGCTAAATTCGATACTCCGAATACAAAAATAAAGTCCATTTTAAAATTTCTAAAATTTAAAAAAGTGGTTATTACTATTCATAACGGCTAGTTTTAATAATATTTTAATATCATATCATTGTTTCGTGAAACTCAGTATTACGTACCACACACGCTATCGAGGAAGGTTGCGATTGTGTGTAATGCAAGGCAAGTCAAGGATGCGTGTTGTGCAAGCTCCTTTTGGTGTAGCGTACAACACAAGACATTAGTGAAATAAAAAAGAATATTTTTCATAAAATCTCGGGCTGTTACATTCTACCCCCCTTAAAATGAATTTCACCCTCGAAATTCGTCGGGGTTATAAATAGTTTATTATTCAAAAGTTTCTTTAATAGAAACCCACATCGTAAAAAGGAATACCAAAACTTGGCTTTAAAAACTAATGTATGAAATATAACGATTACCCAAATAACCTAATCACTGGGTTTCAACATAGGTGAAAATATGGATATGGAAGAGAAATCTAACCATCATGTTCTGATGGAGAGTGGTAGAGAACATGGATATGGAAAAGCCAATAATCACAAATCCATAAATTTGTGACGATCTAAGGTACCATCTGATTCATCAGGTATAAGATCACTAGGACAACATTTTTGGTTTTCAAGATCGTTTCCCTAAAGTTGAAAATTTGAATTAGAATAAATACTTTCTTTATTTTGGTACAATCTCACTGTTGTTCATGCCTTGAACAATTTCCACTTCATCTCTTAAATAAATGAAGTTGAATTTGTTATTCGTGAAGTGTTAGAAGATTATGTGATAGAATGACGGGCCATTCCATCTGTCTCAAAAAAAAGGTTAGAAAAAGTTATTAAATATACATAAGTCATTCTATAGTGAGATTAATCATATATGGTTCCTAAAATGAACTTATACTTCACATATCATACTGCTTAATATATTAAAACTAGTTTTCTACTAAACAGGGACTTCTTGTAGGTCAGTGGTAGGCGATAAAGGCCAGTCGCACTTCGGTTGTGGGTTCGATTCCTACAGCCTTGTCCGAAGCGATGGGATGCCGCCCGTCCTACAGGTTGTCCTTTTTCTAAAACAATAATACTATAACATCTCATTAATAATATCGAAAATCTTCTATACTTAAACAATACTAACTTATGTCCAACATAATCCATTCTAATCTTTAGGCTTATACATAATACTGCAGTCCACTCTCATAATATAGTGACAACGATTACCAGAGATTTAATACTGTCGTTGATCCCCACATATCATAAGATATGTCTTGTTGGTCACATTCCAAACATTCAAAGTCCTTAATCATGTATTCTCTTGAATACCTTAGTGAAAACATGAATTCAGTTAAAAGTTAACACTTTCCACATACCAAAATCCTCAAAATTCTATATACTCAAATCATGATATCACTTAGTCCTTATATCAATCATGAGCTCATGAATACTGTTAAACATTTAATTTTCTCCTTATCCCTTCATTATGCCCATATCATCTGTTTACCAAAAATGTCTCAATAACTTTTCATGGTTACCAGTACCATAAAATTATTGAAAACCACAATAGACCAAAACTTAAATATTTCAGTACACCATAAAAGTACCTCAACAACATTATTATTGAATACCAATACATACACACTTCTGTCCATCCACTTCAATGATTGTCCTGGAGTAAGTCCTTCCTTGGTTTAGAAGTAACTTTTTAGGTCAGGGCATTGATTTGGGAAATGCCCATGTTCTCCACAAATAAGACATTGAACTCCATAACAATCTGTCACTCTATGACCCTTTTCTCGACACAGATAACATCGATCCCTCCATTTGAGGTATTCCTCAAGGTTCTTCTTCCCTTCTTTAGAAATCTCAATCTTCCTTTCTTTATGCTCCTCAACATGCGAACATGCATAATAGTTTATCTTCCTCTTCTTTGATGAATTAGTCATACAACTAAATTTCACCTTGTTAATCATATATCGCGATGACTGATTCGGCATAATCACAATATCTTTATCTCTAGTTATTACACAATTTTTTTGCTCATAATCACCAATTTGTCCATTGGATTCAATGTTAACTGAATTCCTTCTGGTTCCCTCCATTAACTAAAACACAAAAAGAATTTTGTGAGAGGCGAAATCATGCTAGGGAAGACAACATAGTAAAGGGAAAACACCCTCAATATCTAACATCTTAGGTTAAATTCTAAGATCGTTAGTGCAATTCTAGGACTATAACCTATACGTATACTTAACCTTATGGACATCCCTAGACATACCTTAGAAATATCTCTAGGAATCTCACTAACGTTTTCGCATCGTAGTTTCCAAAGGTTGACTAAACCTTTCCTCTGATACCAACAGTAGAGACCCTAAGCTTATCGTACATGGACATTACATTACTTTTGCGGAATACTTAGTACATAACAAAAACACACACACAAGGATCGTAATAGTTTAGTGTCTTTGGATACTCGGAACATAATCTTCTAACCGTGGTGAAATATCTTCAATATCTCCCATAAAGATCTTCCCTTTTTTTTACCTAAAACCTTTCTTTATATCCTGGGAAAAGAAAACATAAAAGGGTGAGCTCAAATGCTAAGTAAGGGTAAACAAAAGACATGTCAATCACATCGTATTCATAAGAACATAACATTTTGGAAATCATAACCTGTAAAAGAGAGCATAATTTCATAACATGGGATAAATCATGGTAGTGAAATGTAATAACAATAATCATAACTTAAAACATTAAACTTTGTGGAATTCACACATAATCATAGAGAATTATTTCTTGTTAGTCAAGACTCATTTCCAAGACTATCTTAGTGGACAAAGTCCCTTTCTGAATCGAGTAACCCTCGTTTCAGTCCTGTTTCACTGAACCGGAATAACCTACCATTCCAGCCATGTCTATCTCATGAGATATAAAATCTTTACCCAATGCATTGGAGGGAGATATAGGTCCCACCCATCTCATAATGATACCATTCTTATGTGTGCCACAAAATCATAAATCATACATCATTGCATAACCCGTGTAATAAAAATGGGATTCTTAAACAACATGACATCATAAAACCATTCATATAAGATAAAGGAATTCATAAACATAATTCCATCACAACATAGTCAAATCAATGTAAAAATATGGACATAAATAGAACCCTTTATTATCTTAGATGGAAAATAATTTTGATAAAACACTTGAATTGAATTCTTGAGGAAAATATCCTTTCTTCTTCAAAATCAATTTCTTTTCACAAAACATCATGAAATTTTAAAAGAAATAGATTTTATTGAAAATAGTCATGAAATCTTTTAGAGGAATCTTCATGAAAATAAGGCTTTATAAAACAGTAGAAATTCGTTCGTGCTGTATAAGTTAAAAAAACATTCTTTGTACTTGTGTCGAAAATGTCAAAATGTACCTCGTACGAAAAATGACAAAAGATTCCTTTCATATCTTTTACTAAAAACTCTCAAAGGGTAGAATTGGATTTAAAAAATTGTAGGTGGATGTAAATAACATTACATATTGAGGAAACATATATGTGGATGATAAAATACACCCCAGTAAATACTAAAGTATAAACAATCTCGGATAAAAATGAGATTGTGATATTTCCCTTACCTTAGGTCCGACTTGCTTTGTAAGTGTCCGAACCTCCTGTATAATGATTTAAATCATATTATTGACTTATTACAGAATCATATTCATTGTTATGATATCATATATGGTTCACTTATGACATTATATTACCCGTTCTTTTGTAAATTCCATGTTAAAGAAGCGTTTTGGGTAAAATCGTTTCATTTATCGTAGGTGTTTTGACTTGTTGTTCTTGACATAATTATTACTTATATCATGATTTACTAACTTCCAGAATATAAAATATGATTTATATATCATATATATTCAGTATATATTTATATATAATAGGTAGATAAATAAAATGAAAAACACCGTTCATGGAGACGGTAGTCCGTACGTACGCATGAACGTTGTTTTCCTTTCCTTATTGTCTTGAAATGGAAGTAAGTAGATGACATAAATATGTATATATATACATAAATCCAGTAGCTTTATAATGTCATATATTTCATTATTATTTCTTATATATACATTATAATCATTCTTAAATGGTTAACATGGAGAATGAATCTCATCGCGTCGTGGAGACGGTAGTCCGTACGTACGCACGAGCGATGATATCATTTCTATAAATATTGAATTGAATTTGAGTGGATCATACAATATATCAGAATCAATATGATGTTTTAATAACTATGTATAGTTATTCTTTACACCATTATACCCATCCATGTAAGGTGGTGGTGGAAAATAGATTACACCCCGACGTGGAGATGGTATTCCGTACGTACGCACGCGCGGTGATTTATTTTTCCGTAGGATGGATAGATGGTGAAATAGGGTTGTTTCATACTTATAATAACATATCAGTATATGAGTGATACTGATGTTATTACTTCATAATGAAACAACCTAAGAAGAAGAAGTGGAAGAAGAAATAAAGATGAAAGAATTGGTAACGGTAATTACCTCTTCTTTGAAGTGCCTCTTTGAGACCTCCTCTTAGGGCACTAAAATTGGTCTTTGAGGAATACCAGAACCTCTAGGATGTTTTTAGGGAAGTGGAGAAGAGATTTTGGCAGGTTTTGGCCGAGCTTGAGTGCTCAAATTGGTGTGAGGAGGAGGGAGAGGAGGTGTCCTTTTATAAGGGAGGAGAGGGGCACCTTAGGAATATCTCAAAATATTATTTTATATTAAAGTCAAAATCGGTTTATAATGGTTCCAAAGGGTCTTATATCGAAGATAAAGTGGGGAAGGGTCGAAAGCCTATCAACCAATAGGATTTAGACAAGTTTAGGTTATTATTTTAACCTTATCAATTAGATTTAACTCTAAGTTAAATAATTTAACTTTTACCGTGTCTTTTTGTTTTCTTTCACTATATGGTTAATACACTTACTATAACATGCCAAACGAACCCCAAATTGTTTATTATTAAAATAAATATCCTTATATAAGTCATTTGGCCGAACCTTAGATTTTTAGGAATAAAATATCAATTAATAATATAATATTTGATTTAAAAACTATTTTGTGTCAATTTTGACACTATTTGATATATGATTTTTGTGAAAGTCATAACAGAATTATATGTTCGAACCAAGTGGATTAAATCAACATTAATATATCATAGTAACCTATAAAATTAGTGGAATTCATAAAAAGTCTCAAATTATATTTATTTTTGTGTTTATAACATCAATTATGTCAATATTTCATTAATAAGATAATTACTGCATCATCATTGTGTCATAAATAAATTAAATTTTTTGATGTGTAAAAATTACAAATAAAATACCATCATGTAGTAAATCTTTTTAGATTTCTAATGAATATTTACAATCTAATTTATCTTATGTATAACCCCATATTAAAAATTATTTACTTATTAAACTTTGATTTTAACTATTTTAACCCTTCTTTAAATAAATTAATAATAAATGTCCTAATCTAATCCAAGTGGTCCTAAATGGTCATATTTTATTCCTAAGTTTTTTTTTGGTCGAATTACACTTGTCCAATAGAATTAGGACATGTGTTAGGGTAATATTAATATCATATTTACCCTTAGTTACCCTATTTACTATTAATCGCGGTAAAAAAAGTAAAAAGTTACTATTCACCAAAAATTATTTTCATCTCATTGAACTACATTTTACTTACTGACATCAACCGTGTCTCTCGGATTTTTGAAATTCCATTCACAGAAGCGGTAAAATTAAGTTTTATGAAAAATTCAGTTTTTTAACTACCACTTAGTAGTTTCACTATTCATCAAAAATTGATGTTTTTCATAACAGTGCGAAAATTTCATCCCAAGCTATATTTCATATTCCGAATTCAAAAATGAAGTCTATTTTACCAAATTCATTACATAAAAGTTTCATTAATTAATTTTATAATTAAATCCCGCTGTTAAAACAAATAGCGTGTTTTTAAGAAACAATATATATCAAAAGATTGACACTTGATTATGTCTGGTTTAAATGTGAAATTACAACCAATGACCAACATTGTATTAAATTGTAAAAATATATTCTAAATATACTTTAAAACCACTCAAAATAATTATTTATCACTATTAATTATTTCGATTAAAAAAGTTGTTTTTAATTATAATTTAGTAATTTTCACTATTCATCAGAATATGAAAGTTATTCGAAAAGTACCAAAATTTCACCTTATGCTAAATTCGATACTCCGAATCCAAAAATGAAGTCCATTTTAAAATTTCTAAAATTTAAAAAAGTGGTTATTACTATTCATAACGGCTAGTTTTAATAATATTTTAATAGCATATCATTGTTTCGTGAAACTCAGTATTACGTACCACACACGCTATCGAGGAAGGTTGCGATTGTGTGTAATGCAAGGCAAGTCAAGGATGCGTGTTGTGCAAGCTCCTTTTGGTGTAGCGTACAACACAAGACATTAGTGAAATAAAAAAGAATATTTTTCATAAAATCTCGGGCTGTTACATTCATAGTCATGAACATTGCATCTTTGGTAACTCTATTAAATAATAAAATTATTTTTGAACAATTCATAATTGTTTGTAAAAAAATGTAAATGTGCCCATCATATCCCCCGTGAGTGTCAAACCATGTGTTCCCTAAGGCCCATTACTATATACATAGTAATTCTCATGTCATTATCCACAAACCATTGTCATGGTTATCACCCCTAGGTACAACTTTTCTAGATCCATGCCGACTATTTATATCCTGAAAGGAGATTATTTATTGAAAAAACAAAATAAGTAATTCCACTAAATAACATAAGGATGTCATTATATACATATGCTAAAAATATATCAGTGGTTTATGTTCCCTAAATTATTTTTTACTTTGTGTTGTTCCTACAATTTCTATAAAACAACCGATGATTGCAACTATAAATACCCCAAACCAAATACCTAGAGATAGTGGTTACATTATTAAAATAGAATATGATACATGGAATCACATCACAATGTAAAAAATAGTTTTTTTGTACTAGTAACTACATAAATTCTTGAATATGATTTTACCAAATAACAACATAAAGTGCAATAAGGTGTTTTATTCAATTGCATTATTATTTATTATACCATAACCTAAATATCAATAGTAATACTATTGATGGAAAACTAGATAATGAAACATTTGATGTAGGTGTGCCAAAATTCTCATTATGTGTATGACTAAATAGTAATCTATGAATAAATAAATGTTATTAAATATGAGAAAGGTAAATAATTGAAAAATATTACATTTATTCAATAACATGAGCATCATATAAAAGTAAAAATAATTATTAAAAAATTACATTTATAAAATCACATGAGATTAACATTTTCCAGGGATATTATAACTAATCAAATAAAAATTGATATAATTAACAAATCCCATAATTACTGAATGGAAATTTTCATACATAATAATAATACCATGAAGTCCTTATGAACATAATTCTGATGTAAAAGGGTAATTCTTTGACCAAAACTCGAACCTAGCTTGGATCATGAGACACATCAATGTGTTGAGGTGTAATAAAATACACCCAACACTTAAATAGTCTAAATAATCCCTCCGATGAAGTGTTGATACCTAATAACCATAAAAATTACTATTTTAATAATTAATATAAGAAATATTTATATATTCCCAAACAAATAAATGTAATCAGAAACTATTTATAGAAATATAATGAATTGTATGAAAATAGTAGATCCCCAATAAAATAGATTATAAACCATCCATAAAAATAATTTATGCTGTATCAACATATATTATCCCAATTTGAATATAAGTAACATCAATGTATCTCATATTTTATGGAAAATGATTAAGAAATATCGCATGGAATATTTACTATGAAAAAAATATTTAATTGAAAATCAATTTATTAAAACACTAATATTCAAAAAATAAAATTGATATAATTTTATTTTAAATTCACATTGTAATATTATAAATAAAACATATATAAAAAAATTTCACATTGCAAAACTGTTCTATACTGATAGTCCAAGTCAAAAGAAATGTTCCCTTTCATGATTGAGTAAAAATTCAAGAATTACTTCGTTTGGAAAACAAAATGAAGATTAATTTTAATCCATTTTTAAAATTAAATAATGGGAAAAAATTCTTTATTAAAACATTATTTGAATGTAAAAAATCATATAATTTTTTGGAAGTAATTATATAAAAGAAAACATGTTTTTCATTGAAGAGATAAATATATAATATTATAATTAAAGAACTTATTTAAGAATATTGAGTATATAAAAGGAGGAAAATGAATGGAAAATTTATTATAATTACATAACCATAGGATAATAAAATTCATGATTTTTGGGAGATATATATCAAAATATTTCTTCATCGGATGAATGAATATATCAATACTCATAAACTCTGCAATTATACTATAGAACGATTGCATCTTTGGTAACATTGAATCATAAGATACAGAAATGAATAAAATTAAATGAATCAAAATGCGTCATAAGAGTTATTAAATTAGTGATATTAATTATAAAATTAAATTTATATAAAACAATTTCAATAATATAGGTGAATTACATGACAAATCTCTCATAGAAAGAAAATTGAGAAAAAATACCGTACCCTATGTCCAACTTAATCTATACATGTCCAAACCTCAAAATAATAAGAATAGGTTTATTATAATTATATATCATATTTATAATAATATAACTCATATAATATGTGAATTACTTACAGACATTTATCAACGATTTATTAAAAACTCTTTGTTAAATCATAGTTTGGGGAGATAATTTCATTGTTTTTCATGCTTGTTTTGGTTCTGTAGTTTTTGTCCTTTTAAATTAATCATGGTATGAAAATATAATGAATATAATACATTATATAATGATAAAAAATATCAATTTATATTTATTTATAGAAATATATAAATGAAATTGATATAAAATAGATTATAATGATCATGGAAACGATATACCCTACTTGCGCATGAACATTGATTCCATTATTTCGTGCAAAACAAACTGATGGAAAATAAATATAAATAAATTCTCATAGAATCATTGTTTTGTTATATATATAAATTTTATAAAAAAATAAATCCATCTTTCAATTAATTTATAAATAAAATTAAAAAATCACTTTACTATGTGGAGCTGGTAGTTCATACATATGCACAAGAGACAATTTAGTTTTGCAACAGATTGGAAGGAATTTTTTTTTATGTGATAGTATAATTCATGATTTATGATAAGGTAATAAATTTCAAATGTATTATTTATCATTATCCTTATTAGATTATTTTTAAATTATAATGAAAAAATGACATCATTTTTCAAAGTGATTGTCTTCCATAGTCACTAGTGAAATTATTACTGGGTAACTGATTGAAAGAAGTTTTTTTAACAATTGAAGATGATTTTTAATAATTTGGTGTATTTTTTTGTATAGTAGAAATGAAATTAATTATATTTTGTAATGTTTATTTATTAAAATGGAAATTATATATAGGAAATAAGACTCAAAATGAAAAATTAATTCCTTCAAATTTGGAAGATTACTTCCAGAAGAAATGTCACATCGGATACACCATGGGTTTGATAAAAAAGTGTTGATAGTAATAAAAATGTGTCTAAAAATATACCTATATAAGATTAAAATATGAAGATTCTTATATTTTATTTAATTCACTTTATTCACATGTCTTATAAGATACTTGTGATGAAATAATTTTGAAAGAATTGGGAAAACAATTGTTTTAAGTAGTATTAGGGTTTATTGAAACAATGAAGTGCAAGAATGATGGGAAGTTAAAATATATTTTAATTAAATTCAAATAATGATGAAAAAGACTATAATTTATTTAAAAATTAAATATATATTCATGATTCAAGATGATGTTTGTAGAATCATAATTTTTTTGATGGAAAATATTCTAGTTTAAATTTATCAGTGTGTTAACACCAGACTCATATTTTTTTGAAGGTTGGATGTTTTTTTAAATGTTACAAGACAAAGATGGTTGTTTTTATTAAAACAAACAATAAAAAATATGTAATTATTAATAGAATTATTTTTGGGGTTTTTAATCAGAAAATTGATGATGTTTACAAATTCGTATCACTTGATATCAGACTGTCAGGAAAAGTATTACAATGATTATTGGGGGAATAATTTCATTAATTCTGGAGTTTTTTGGAACAATTTAACTAATAATGTTTATTTTTATTAGGATTTATTCCAAAACGTCATAGTATGATTATATTGATGGAGATCATAAATTTATTAAACCTTCTTCAAGAAGATAAATTTTTTGTTTCTCATCAACTAGCTAAAGAGAGAGAAGAACTCTAATATATGCTTATCAACTATGTCAAGAATATTGTAATGGATTTGAAACCGATATATCAATGGGATGAAAATATTGATCAATAAGAAGTGAATAATGTCATCGGCTGCATGACCATAGGATTGAGGAAGGGATAAAAAGGAGAATTGATTAAATAAAATTCAATTTTGTTGTTAAGGGGGCATTGAAAAGATATTTTTGAATAAATTGTTTTTCAATGAATATTTTAGAAGATGTAGAAGTGCTGCTGATGAGTGATGAAATGATTTAATGAATCCAAAATATTTGTGGTTAATATTATTCAATGTCTTATGATTATCAGGTTCGTAGGAAGCATCAGAATAATCCATTTATTTAATATGTTTCTTAGAATTCTAATAAGAATGTTAATTTATTTCATATAATTTAATCGTTTTGGAAAAAAATAAAGATGAATTTTTTATATTCATCATACTGTAAATAAAATACCAATGCAAATCATAATAATTAAGAAAATTTTATATAATTTATGTATCCATATAAAGTTATGAGATCAATCTAGATAGTTTGATAAGAAATGAAAGAGTTCCTAGTAATTGGTGCTTTAAAATATATATCAAATATTTATGTATAATTTTTTATTGGTGAAATTTGTTTTAGTGGGGATGTTTTCATAAATCCCAAATAAACCACATTATTATCCCCTGTAAATAGAGGAATAAATTCATACTTTTCATAAACATTTACTATTTATGAGTGAATAAGAGATTTAAAAGAAAATTGGAGGTTTCTAGAGAGAAACCAGTTATATATTTATAACTCACAAGGATGTATATATAAGAGAATGTGAAGAGAGAATATTGTAATTACATTATTTATGGATCATACTGAGAAATAGGACTGTGTTATTTAGTATGAAATTGAAGTAGTCCATAATTGTGTTATTGTTATTCTAGAATAGTTACATTATTAGAATGAGTAGTTAGTGTGGGTAATCATACAATGGAATCATACTGAATAAAATTAAATGTTTAGAGAAGATATTACCTGATGTTTGGAAGGAAATTGATGAATTGTTTTGAAGATCATAATTGTGAATGATGATAGGGAGATATTGTAAATTGTATTTAAATAAAATGTAAATGTTTCTTTTCATGTTACAAATATTTTTTTAATCATTTCAATATCCTAGATTCACATTCAATGTTGTATTGTACTTAGTGTCTTGCATGATTAATTTTATATCATACTTTTTTATCCACAATAAAGGATTGATTTATAGTGTATTTTGTCATATATATTTTTTCAACCCATATTAAAGATGTAGCTAAGGTTGTTTTGTATTGAAACATCCCTCATCTTATGTGTTGGCGGTTGTGTGATTTTTTTTTTCATAAAATTAATTACAAGTTCACTGTAAGTGATGGTTGTGTCCAAAAGAAGTAAATAGAAAATAATAAAATACCACTGATTCAACCCCACCCCCTATCAGTTATAATTGTTTCGGGATGGGATCCTTCACATGTTATCAGACAAAATGTTTACTTCATTTAATCATTTTCTATGTTTCTGAAGAGAATTTGTGATATGGAATCTAAATTGTGTGGAATGTAAGGAGATTAAATTATTTTATGGGATGAACTATTACATATCCAAAGATAAAATGTTACCTTATCTTATGACTCTTGGTTATGATATTCATGAAGCTAAAAAAGATTAATTTTCTATAATTTAATTCTGTGTTCCACTTACATCGATTGAAAATATAAATCATGATAATAATGGATAGAGTATGAATTTTATACTCTCTTTAATGTCTATATTTTTATTTTTAAGTGTGAATGGTTTTTCGACTACTAATGGTATCTTGGATCAGATAAGCAATATTTATATTAGAAAAATATATTTTAAGAATGACTAGTTACAAATATGGAGGCTAAATTATGATGATCTGAAAATAAGAGAGTATCAATACATATATGACTTCTTTATTTGAGTGAGTGGATTTCATTCATCTATCAGATTCCTTGGTAAAATGAAAGGGTATTCTTCTATTTTTGTAAATTCATGATAATCCTTCTTTAAAATATTGAGATTATTTATTATTAATTGGAATAAAATGATCTGTAAATAATGTCTATGGATGATTTTCATAGTACCATGATCACTTATGAAATGAGAATTAAATATATTTTAAAGGAAAAACTAAACATTATATTGAAATTTACAATTATGATTCTATGTTGAGAACTTATAAGAGGTTTCTTAATGAAGATGATGTTATTGAATCAGATTCCAAAACTGAGATATTTAAATAACATGAGATATGAAATTTTTAAATAATTTGAATGATTTCAAAAAAGTAAAAATGACATTGTGAAACATGGAATCTAAAATATTTAAATGTGTTGGATCATCCATTATTGGGGAAGAAAATATTAAATAAAAAGGATTTTTTTGGATTGAGTAATTATATATTCTATGTGCTTTTCTACATTGTGATGATGGAAAGAATGTTTTTAAAAATAATTGTTTTTTTAAAAAATTGATGAAGATGGAATGATAGATAAATGACTCCAACATAAAAAATAGTGTTCCATGTTGGTGAGTCATATAAATTTGTTTACTTAATCCTGATGGAATAATATCACTTAATTCAAGACAAGCTAGGACACAAGTCTTAGAGAAATTTGAGAACATTATCCAAGTGAGATAGTGTCGTAGGTATTCTTGATATGTAACAAAGAATATAATTGAGTTAATAAATTTTTTTTGGTAAATAAAATACAAAAATAATTCTTAAGAGAGTGGATATTTTTTAAAAAATTACCCAAAAGTTTTATTCATTTATATATTTTTGGTCCAATGAGAAATAATAACCTCATAGAGATAAATACCTCATTAAATTAATAGATTAGTTTTCACACATTACTTGTATTATGTATACGGTACATTAGTTATATACTTTGAAATTGATTAAAAGGATTTGGAGGATATATATAAATTAATATATGTATTTAGTAATAAAATTTAGATTAGAAAATATTGTTTAATACTATAATTAATTATTAAAATTTTATATTGAGAAGCATGGAATTTGGAAGGAGTGTAATACACAATACAATCCATAACAAAAGGGTGTGTCAAAAATTAAAAATTGAATTCTTGTTGAAAGGTAGTGGACTATATTACTTGAATATAATATCAATCATTAAATTTGGTGGTAAATAATGAGTAATAATATGTATATTCAAAACATTTGTTTCTATAGACCATGTAAATACATGAATCCATATGAAATTTTTTATTAAAAAACTCCATGTTTGAAATAATTATGAGTTTTTATGAGTCCATGAGTGATGAATTAAAAATTTTGAAACATTGGAATGTTTTAGAGAAGGGGGTAGATGGATTTTTTCAAGGATATGATTTTGAAAGAAGAGTAAAAATATTTTTCATAAATGAATCAAGAATATTATAATACTATATTGATGTGTACATTATTGAAATGTGGTGAATGATAAATATAATTATAAAGATAAGAAAGATGAATATAATTAAAGAATGTATTGTAACAAATATTAAATGGATGATGGAATTTTTAATCCTAATAATGAATTATACTCCTCTATTTCAAATAATAAGAAATAATCCTTCAAATATATTGCCATGATGAGGAAGAAAGTCAAATCCCTTACAATATTCGGTGACCAACATCAAATGTTTCAAAAAATAGGAACCTAAAATGTTATTTCACTTACACATCAGTATTAAAAAGTTGAGATAAATGATTTGAATGATGCTTTTGAGAATCTATAATTGGATTATGATATGATTGAAGAGATACATATGATAGAAATGAATGATTATTTGGAAATCACATGTATAATAAATTAAAAAAAATGTATTCGGAATAATGTGTTTTTTATTGAACAAGAAGGACATTAATGGTTAAGTAGTATGATTAATTGAATGATTAATGTAACACCCCGAGATTTTATGAAAAATATTCTTTTCAATTCCATTAATGTATTGTGTTGTACGCTACACCAAAAGAAGCTTGCACAACATGCATCATTGACTTGCCTTGCATTACACGCAATCAAGACCTTCCTTGATAGCGTGTGTAGTACGCAATACCGAGTTTCACTAAACAACGATATGCAATTAAAACATTATTAAAACTAGCCGTTATGAATAGTAATAACCACTCTTTAAAATTTTTTAAATTTTATTTTTCAAAATGGACTTCATTTTTCGATTCGGAATATCGAAATTAGCTTAGGGTGAAATTTTGGAAATTTTCGGATAACTTTCATAATTTGATGAATAATGAAAATTATTAAATTTTAATTAAAAAAAACTTTTTCAATTTAAATAATTAATAGTTATAAATTATTAATTTGAGTGGTTTTAAATTATATTTAGAATATATTTTTACAGTTTAATACAATTTTGGTCATTGGATGTAATTTCACATTTAAACCAAACATAAACAAGTGTCAATCTTTTGTTAATTATTATCTCTTAAAAGCACGCTATTTGTTTTGACGACGGGAATTAATTTTTAAATTAATTAATGCAAATGATATGTTTTGAATTTGGTAAAATAGACATAATTTTTGAATTCATAATATCAAATATAGCTCAGGCCTAATTTTTTGTATTTTTCTGGAAACTTTCTTTTTTTGATTAATAGTGAAACCACTAAATGGTAGTTAAAAAACTAAATCTTTCATAAAACATAATTTTACCGCTTCTATGAGTGGAATTTCAAAAATCCAAGAGACATGATTGATTTTAGTAAGTAAAATGTGGTTCAATGAGATGAAAATAATTTTTGGTGAATAGTAACTTTTAAATTTTTTTTACCACGGTTAAAAGTAAATGATGTAATTAAGGGTAAAAATGATATTATTATTACCCTAACACATGTACTAATTCTATTAGATAAGTTTAATTCTACCAAAAACAACCTTAGGACTAAAATATGACCATTTGGGACCACATGGAATAGATTAGGACATTTATTATTAATTTATTTAAAGAAGGGTTAAAATATTTTAAATCAAAGTTTAATAAGAAAATAATTTTTAATATAGGGATATACATAAGATAAATTCGACTATAAATATTAATTAGAAAGATAAAAATATTTCCTACATTATGGTATTTTATTTTTGAATTTTTAGACTTTAAATAAGTTAATTTATTTATGACACAAAGATGATGCAGTAATTATCTTATTAATGAAATTTTGACATAATTGATGTTATAAATACCCAAATAAATATAATTTGAGACTTTTTATGAATTATACTAATTTTATAGGTTACTATGACATGTTAGTATTGATTTAATTTACTTTTTTTGATCTAATCATTCTGTTTTGATTTTCACAAAAATCAATTAATAAATAGTGTCAAAATTGACATAAAATAGTTTTTAAAACAAATATTATATTATTAATTATTATTTTATTCCTAAAAATCTAAGGATCGGCCAAATAACTTATTTAATGCTATATATATTAATAATAAACATCTTGGGGTTCGTTTGGCTTGTTATTCTATGTTTATTAACCATATAGTGTAGGAACACAAAAAGACATGGTAAAAGTAAAATTATCTAACTTTAAGTTAAAACTAAATGATAAGGTTAAAATAGTAAACTAAACTTGTCCAAATTCTATTGGATGAGAGGATTTAGACCCATCCCCACCTTAGCTTCGAAATATATCATTTTGGAGCTATTTAAAACCAAACTTGACTTTATAATATAATAATATTTTTAGTTTTTCCAAAGGAGCCCCTCTCCTCCCTTATAAAAGGGAACCTCCTCCCCCTCTTCCTCACAGCACTTTGAGCCTTCAAGCTTAGCGAACCCCTAACAATTTCTCCTCTCCACTTCCCTAGAAACATCCTAGAGGTCCTGGTTCTCTTCAAAGACCAATTTTAGTGCCCTAAAAAGAGTTCTCAAAGAAGCACTTCAAAGAAGAGGTAATGTCCATTACTGATTCTTTCATCTTCATTTCTTCTTCCACTTCTTCTTATTTAGTTGTTTAATTATGAATTAATAACATCAGTATCACTAATATACTGATATGTTATTATAAGAATGATACAACCCTATTTCATTATCTATCCATCCTACGGAAAACGAAATCACCACGCGTGCGTACGTACGGAATACCGTCTCCACGCCGTAGTGTAATCTATTTTCCACAACCACCTTACTTGGATGGGTATAGTGGTGTACATAATAACTATATATTATTATTTTAAAGTGATATTTATTATGAAATATTATACAATCACTCCAATACAATTCCACGATCATGAGAACGATATCATCACTCGTGCATACGTACGGACTACCGTCTCCACGACGCGATGAGATTCATTATCCACGTTAACCATTCATGAATGATTCTAAAGTATATATAATTAGTAATAATGAAATATATGACATAATAATGATACTGGATTTTTGTGTATATATATATGTATTTCATCTACTTAATTCCATTCAACTCAATAAGGAAACGAAAACAGCGTTCATGCGTACGTACGACCTACCGTCTCCATGAACAATGTATTTCATTCCATTTACTGATCTATTATATATATGTATATTCAGAATATATATTATATATAAATCATGTTTTATATTCTGGGATTATTTAATCATGATCTATGTAATCATATGAATAATTAAAAGTCAAAACACGAACGACAAATGAAACGATTTTACCCAAAACTCTCTTTAACATGGAATTTACAAAAGAACGGGTAAAATAAAGTCATAAGTGAACCATATATGATATCATAAAAATAAGTATGATTCAAGAATAAGTCAATAACATTATTTAAATAATTATAAAGGAGGTTCGGACACTTACGAAGAAAATCGGAACTATGGTAAGGGAAATATCACAATGTCATTTTTATCCGAGATTGTTTATACTTTTGTATTTACTGGGGTGTATTTTATCATCCACATCCGTGTTCTCTAAATATGTAATATTTATATCCTTATACAATAGTTTATATCCAATTTTACCCTTCATTGAGTTTTTAGTAAAATATATGAAAGGAATCTTTTGTCGTTTTTCATACGAGGTACTTTTTGACTTTTCCGACAAAAGTACGAGAAGAATGTTTTTTTAACTTATACGGCATGAATGGATTTTTAAAACAAAATTTCCAAGAATCTTCCTTTACAAGTTTTCAAGTTTATTTTTAATCAACTTATTTTATTTTAGAATTGTATGACATGTTAAGAAAGGAAATGTGTTTTTGAAGTAGAAATTATATTTTCTTCAAGAATGGAGTTCAAGTGTTTTATCGAAATTGTTTTCCATCTAAGATAATAAAGGGTTCTATTTCTATCCCTATTATTACATTGATTTGATTATGTTGTGATGGAATTATTTTTATGAATTCCTTTATCTTATATGAATTGTTTTATGATTCCCATTTGGATTACATGGGTTATGCTATGATGTATGGTTTATGATATTCTGGCACACATAAGAATGGTATCATTATGAGATGGGTGGGACCTATATCTCCCTCCTATGCATTGGGTAATGATTTTATATCTCATGAGATAGACATGGCTGGAATGGAAGGTTAAACCAGTTCAGTGAAACAGGACTGAAACGAGGAGTGAACTCGGTTCAGAAATAGATTTTTTCCACTAAGATAGTCTTGGCAATGAGCCTTGACTAATAAGAAATGATTCTCTATGAATATGTGTGTATGCCACAAAATTTCATGTTTTATGTTATGATTATTGGGATTACATTTCACTACTATGATTTATCCCATGTTATGAGATTATGATTTCTTTTGCAGGTTACGATTTCCAAAAGTTATATTCTTATGTACATGATGGGATTGATATTTATTTTGTTTACCCTTATTGAGAATTTGAGCTCACCCATTTATGTTTTCTTTTCCTCAGGATATAAAGAAATGTTTTAGGTAAAAAAAGTAAGATCTTTATGGGAGATGCTGAAGATATTTCCCCACAATTAGAATATTATGTTCCGAGTTTCCAAAGACACTAAACTATTACGGTCCTTGTGTGTGTGTTTTTGTTATGTACTAAGTTTTCCGCAAAAGTAATGTAATTTCAATGTACGTCAAGCTTCGGGTCTCTACAATTAATGTGAAATTGATACACATATATTTAACAAATTTATTTTGTGGAGACTTTTTCTCTATTATAATGCTTAGAAACAATCATAATATTTATTGTATTTATTTCACAACAAAGTAAACAATTATTTCACATGGATGCAAATACCACATATCTAATTTAGGATCCTTATAAAGAAATTTATGTTGTACAACCATGTTTCTTTGTTATCTTGATGGATGAAATATTTGTTTGAAAAATTTATAACGTTTCGTATGGGCTAATATAAGCTCCATGGGAATAATATTCAGAATTGGATAATTTATTGAGAATTATATGTTTTAAGAAATGAAGAGATTGTTTTAATCTTCACATCAAATAGATTCAAAATTTTCCCCTCATTATAACAATTTATGTTGACTATATCATATTTTCGATTAATGATGAATAGAATTGTGAAATATTTTTTTGAAGATATGAAAATGTTGTTTGACATGGCCATGGTGTGTGAAAGGAAATACATTATTGGATTATGAATCTCACAGAAAAAGGAACATATATTTCATTCCCAATATATTTTTTTTTCTAAAGAATAATTTAAGAATACTGGAATAGAAAATTAGATTCCATTATCGACACTAATTTCTGTGGGAATCTTATTGAATAAATGTGGTAATGGAATGTATGTTGGTCAAAATGTTTTTTATAATTTTATTAGATGTTTTTTTAATTTGAATCCCTCAAGACCAAAAATTGGTTATTTTATAACCTTATCTGCCATATTTTATAGTGATCCAAAATATTGAAATCCATTGGATCAAAATATAATTCTCAAAAAGATTAACGGAACAACAAATTTTGGAATCCAGTATAATATCCCAAACAGTAATGAATTGTTTTGGAATTCATACGCCTATTGGTTAGGAGATATTTAGGATAGATTATCCAAATATTATAGAGTTTTCATTCCAAGGAAACGATACATTAATTGACCTATAATGAATCAAAATTTTGTAACTCATTGAACCAATAAAGTTGTGTATGTTTCTTCTACTCATGAAACTACCCAACTTATTTTGATGAAGAATCAGTTAGATGACCTTTTTTTTAAATAAAGTTACCCTATATCTAGTGTTGTGATAATAAATATTCCAGCAACCATAATATTAACATGATATAACATTACAATTCAAAAAATATTGAAATCAAGTACCAATTCAACAAAGAGAATGTGGAGAAGAATGAATTGATTCTAGAGTATGTTATTACAACAAAAAAAATTATAAATTTTTAAAAAAACCACTACAAAAGGAATAATTATATATAAAAAGGATAATCATGGGAATCCATCAACATTATCATCAATGTGGTGGAATAGATACTATATATCATATTATATTTGGATATTATTTTCAGGTGGGAAATTTTTAATTAATCACTTCCATTATTGTGTGACAAACCTTTCAATGATGAATTTATGTTGGAAGAGTTGTGGGTAAGCTGTGATTTGAACATATAATTCTAAGAACTATTATATCAGTTTTTTGGAGATGTAGTAGGAAACTTTTTGTAACAGGTTATGTAATAATTAAATAATGATTTAAAATAAGGTTGTTATGAAGTGATAATGATTGAATGGTTGGATATATTGTTTTGTATGTCACTAATTTTAGAAAACATGATTTTTATGTATTTAGTTATTGTTTACTATAATGGATTAGATTTTGTAGGAATAGAATAATTGATAAGTAATTCATTGATTTAGGTTAGGAGGTTTAGTGATTTATGATTCTTTTTTTAAAAAAATCCAGGGGGGGTTATTTGGACCATGTAGGAAAAATACGTTTTTGGAAGAAGGAAGATGATGGTCATGAATGTGTTGTATAATTTTTCAAAGAGAAATGTAATAAAATATATTTGAAATAGTTTAATAATCAGAATCAAAATTCATAATAAACTCCACAATATTGGAATGAAAATACATAGGAGAAAAGGACCATCACACTCATTTTGGGGATGATATGAATGTATTGATCTTAGTGGGGAAGTATCTTAGAGTCCTCCTCATTATGATATAAATCGTACTATGATTTTTTAATTTTATTTCACAAAATCTTTATGTTTTATGAGATAATTTTCATGATATATTTTGAAATAAAGGTTTAGAACATGTCCTACCCATCGTATTAATGTTTGGTCTTAATAAAAAATTTTATCGAAGGATGTTATGTTGTAATACAATACAATATAATTCAATAAGTTGATGGTAATAATAAAATTTATCAAAATTCATGATAAATTCATGATAGAAGCATAAGATTGTAGATGAATAAAATTTATGATGATAATCTTTCTAGTCATGGTTTATAATGGTTAGAACTTTGTACATCTATTTCTTTTGAATTATATATTTTATTTGGAATGTGAAATGAAGAAGATACTAGTTATTAGTTATACCAATAATTCAAATGATTTAAATCACAGAACAAATAATTTTCATTGATTCACAACCAAAAATGATAACAAGTTTCTAATGTAAATGTTATTAATACTGGTTCATTATACATGGAGTCTAATTGATAATTAAATTGCACTATTTTTCATGTGTTTTGGGAAAAAAGTAAAACAAAAATAAAGTGTATTATTTTTGGGATCAATGCATGAAAGTTAGAGATTGGTTATCTTATTGAAGATCAGTAATGTAGTCAATTATTTTCATCAAAAGGAATCAATGGTTTCTCATCAATTAGTCCTAGTCAAATGGGAACAATTATATAAGTCTACCAATTGGTTTAGAAATAACATTCTATTGTTGGAAAAAATTAATCATAGTTATGGAGAAATTGATTAATATATGAATAAAATCGATAAATTCATTAGATGTGGAATCCTTAGATTGAGTATGAGAAGAAAAAGGGAATTGATTAATATAATTTTAAATGTGGTACACATGGGCACCTTGAAATAGTGGTTTTGAAGAAAGATTTTGTCAATGATGCTTGTAGATAATGAAGATGTGCTGATAATGAGTGATGGAATCTTTAGAAATTGACATAATGATTATGACATAATGTTTTAAATGACTTATCTTAATTAATTTTTGTATGATGCATCATAATGAATAGTTTTTTATATAATTCCTAGAATCATTATGATAACTTTTTTTTAATGTCTATCAATGGTTGTAAATAAATTTATTGTAGAATTTTTAATCATCATACTATCATTGAAATCAGACGAGAAATCAAAATTTGACTAATGATTGTAAATAATGTATAAATTTAGTTTATGTTGTAATATAGTATATGTGGGTTTGATAAGAAACTACAAGAGTTGAGAAGTGCTAAAGAAGTAAAAGATATATCTAATAATTAGGTAAAATTTACGAACTACAATATTTTTTGGGTAAGGAAATTTCCTCTCAATCCAACCCAAAACACATTTCAATAACTTATAAATAGAATAAGTACATTTTAATTTTTTGAAACATATAATTATCATTGGCGAAGATTAAAAAAGGTGGATACCATAAGGATTTTAGAGTGAATGAATTTATAGATAAAGAATTCCTCTTGATGTTTTCCAGAATGCTAGAGAAGAGAAAATTAACTAATCTATTTTTCCAGATCATATCAAACAATTAGAATGTGTTTTCTAGATTAATACATAAGAAGTTAAGAATTGATACAATTCTATTCGCAACATTTGTTTTATCGGAATGAGAAATAACACTAGAGAATCTATCTAGATAATGAGACTGAGATTATTTATATAGAAAATAGATGTTGTTACCCACTCTTATGTAGAAAAGTGAAGACTTTTTTTGAGGTTAAGATTTTTAAAATTTAACAAGGAAGCATAGTAACATGTTTTGATGAAACTAGGTAAATTTTTTTATATTTTTTCTCAAATTTTATTTCATCATTTCATTATACTTGAATGACATAAACTATTTTATTGAATGATGTTATATATAGGTGTAAGGGTATTTCCTAGAGGTTTTATCCACACAAAAATATTGTTTTATAGTGTATTGTGTTAAATTAGAATTTTTTAAACCATAAAAGGACTTAACTACACCTTCTATGTTGTGATACTTGTACATTCTTGTTTTTTGTCAGTGTGTGATCTTTTTGTTTTCATTAAACTCAAATCTCTTCAATAGGATGTGAATGTTGATTGAAAAGGAAGACAACATAAAAGAAACAAATATAACTAATTCACCTCTCCCCCATTCAGAGCTACATAGATCCTAGCAGGGATCTTTCAGTTATTTTATCACACACACATAATGGAAATTAAGATGGTATATATGATACCATATTTCTGAAAGAATTATAATTTCATGAATATCACATTTAAAATGTTAAATATATCACTCTATCCATCATTAAATGATGCTGATAAAAGTGTTGATGGATATAAGTATCAAAATTAAAAAAATAATGTATCGGTATATAAGATATTATAGTGTTATAATTTTATCTTAGTTCAAGAAGAATTGATTGAACTGAAAGTAGAAATAAAACAAATATTTATGAAAATAGTATTTCCTCTTCTTCAGAGAACCCATTTATAATTATACTTAAATACATCATAAGTGGTTTTCAAAAACCAATATAAGGAATCTATAATGTGTAATGAGAAGTAATTAATTTATTTTAACAGTAAATGGTTGATAAATTGGTCATTGGATGTTTTTAATTAGAGAGGATATAGTGTGACCTTTTATAAGAGGGTGAGAAGAGGTGCTTGTTATTTTTTAATATAAATATTTAAACCGCAATTTTTCACATTCCAAATGGATCAAAAATGGAACACACATAATCCATAGAGATTATATGGTCAAAATATGGTCTTTAAAATGGAATTATACATGTATTTATATCATTTTATCCCATATATTGTTTGTTTAAACACATGGTAAATCCGTTTTCACATTAAACGTAGTAATTAAATATTAACGTTTTTACATTCCATTTTTGTAAATGTAATAATTTTTTCTTATTTTATGTCATTTATTAGGTTTATTTCAAATATCTAATATATTGTTCTAAAATAAATTAATAAAATTTATTGATTTAATTTATATAAATCTTGGTGACATGATGAAAAAATGGGTTTCACAAGAAAATATCTCAGAGGGACAAATTGTTTAAAAAAATTGAAAATAAAATCGACCCCAATTACATAGATTTGTTAAATTGTAATATAATTTTTCTGTATTTACATTTTAATAAATTTAAAAATTAATTTAACATTGTAAATAATTTATTATAAAATGAATTATTCAATAAAAATTACCCTTATAACTATTAATTGAGTGAATAATCAATTCCAAAACATTTAAAAAAGCACCATAAAAAGATATTTATATTATAATTTAAAAAAATAATTTCAATTTTTGAAATAAATTTTATGAAATTTGATAAAATTGATTTTAAAATAAGTTCTAAAATATTGATGTAGCCTCCATTTAAATGTTTTTCCAAAAATATATATCTTTTTTTATTCAATTTATTTTTTATATTTATAATCATATTTTAAATTTAAATTTATTTCATAAATGTATAAAAAATATTATTTTCATATCATTGATAGTTCTATTCATATATTCTAATTTATCAACAACATTATAATAGTAAATAATATTAGAGTTCATTTTGAGTACATGTTGTGTGCTCTGAAAGATGTTATAGAGAATATATTTATTTAAAATGAAATATATGAAAATTTATCATGGTGTAATTGATAGGGGGATTTAATTGATCTCCCAAATTTAGATGGTGTTGGATGATTCATACATGTGAGTCCCACCCTAATAGAGGATAGTGGTTGATGTAATATGGTAGGTACTTGATTCATTCCCACACCCTTGGTAATAGGGTTCTCTCATGGATTGACCTCATTGAGAGTGTATTAGACATTGATGATGTTTTTTACTCTAAAATGAGTAAAAATGAAAAGTTTGATACATTTAATGATGTATTTTAGGTTTAATATGGACCCCACACCGATTAATAGGCATGCGGTAATGGAATGACCTGACACCGAATCCCGCATAATTATTATCGGTTTCAATAGTGTAATATGATGAATTCTCCACAATTTGGATAATACATGTCGGGTTGGGGTTATGTTTTAATGCATAGTGAATAAAGAACCGATTCACATTCTTTTATTCTATTTATTTGGTTAATTAACCTTCCTAATGAAAATAAATATATATTTTGAATTATATTATGTTCACAAGTTGAGTCAATATTGATATTTATTTATTATAGTATAAATGATAAAGAAAATGTACATAAAGAAAATTCCATTTACATTCCAGTAATAAGTTTTATAGTAGAATTAGTGGGAGACAATCTCCTAGGATTCTTTTTGTGTTTGAGGTCAGGCTTGTGGATTTTTTGGAGACTCCATGTATGTTTGTTTCCTTTTATAGTTTTTTATGTTAATGTACTATTTATTAATTATGTATATATAATATATTTATATTTATGTGACGGTGATTGGTTGTATCTAAATATTTATTTTTATTATATATATAGAATAGTCCCCATAACATTGATCAAAAAACAATCACTATTCAATAGCTTATGGAATATAATGAAGCAATACATGGGGTTTTTATGTTTTTACTAAGATAGTGATATGTGATTTTAGACTGGGTGATACATGACTAATATTCATCATTATTATTTTTTCGATATTATGTTATCTTGTATAGAATAAAAAACATAAATATACATTCGATGGATATGGATAATTATGATGACTATATTAAATAAAACCACAATGTATTTCGATGGGTTTATTGTGTTAGATATTTATAAAAAAATTAATATATCTGTAATCAAATATATTTTTACAGTTACACATCATTAAATATATATATATATATATATATATGAAATCTAAATGTCCTGTAAGATGTATGTGTTTTAAGAATAATTACAGTTTTGATTTTATTAATTACGTTGAATTGAAATTCGGTTACGACGTATGCATCAGTTGTAGTTGGGGCCCTTGTTTTGAATGTAAAAAATTGTTCTGTTATTTAATTATTTCATCACATTAATATTAAAATATAATGATGTATTATTTGAATAGACTTTCATATTCTTAATCTATGAATATGATGAGTCTATAAAATATTATTACCCTTTTTGTATACATATGTTTTTTGTTTCAGTCATGAGGATGATGTAAAATAATGTAAAGATTATAAATAAATTAATTAAACAATAAAATTCACTTATTAAATTCACCCTTGACTTAATTACACTCAATTTAATCTTCTATTAAGAGATTCTATTGGAATTACCATATTAAACTACAATTTTGATAGAGAGAGAGACATAGATATAACTATTGTTGGCATTGAAGTTGGAGGACAATCCTAGGATTTGTGTACAATTGAATATCAATTGAAAATGTCAATCTAGGTGATGTATATTTCTTTATCTCCATTGATCATTGTGATTTTGAAGTAGAGATTTGAGTACTCTTATTAATTCCAAATTATTTATTTTGATTCAAAAATTAGTATTGTTCATTAAAATAAATTCATGAACATATATTTCATGTCCTAATAAACATATAAATTTAAATTAAATTCTTATTTTAGAATGTTTTTATAATTGAATGTGATATTATTTAAGATTTCATTGTGTTTTGTAACCAAATTTTATAAATAATCAATTTTGGTCAAAATTGTCACTAACATTTATGTTTTTCTATAATTCTTCTATATAATATTATCATTTTAATCATTATTTCATTATTTGTTATGGTTATTTTGTAAATCCATGAGATGAATAAACTTCAAGTTGAATATTGGTATTAGAAACATGTTTTGCAGGTTCATATTTGAGGTACATTGTAGAGGATTATCATTGATGATTGTAACATTTGAATAAAATGTGCGTTGGGGATTTTTCATAAAATAGGATTCATGGACAACATGATTATGGAATAAGAATCTAATTCTTAGATGAATTATGGTTATAATCATGTATCTAAGGAGAATCAACTATGATCACAATGTTAAGTGATAATTTCGTACAGGGATGAAATATATTATGATGATTTGGAGAGGTATTCAGTGGAAAATTTACTTAATGGGAATTTACTATGAACACAACAATTAGTTCATGCAATTTTTTCTTGATTTTTCAAAAAATAGAGTTTTATAAATTTAGGGAGATTTAAATATCACACAATGTTTAATATTAGACTACACACCATGTATACTGTAGTATAATTAATGTAATTTAATGTAAATACATGTTCATAATGTTTTATTTCATTACATGTCACGTAATATAGGACCACATTTTGTGTAATAATTACATAATATGGATGATGAAGGTATACTAGAATGTACCCCTTTGGAACCAACACACAATATATAAGACAAACACCTAATTTAGGTGTGGATATCAGAATTTTTTGATGATAACTATTCACTATATAGGTAATAGAGTTGGAATTTTTGAAAATACCTATCGAGTTATTAAGCTAACAATGATGTGACATGTTCTATGTTAATTGAGATTTATCCTTACCATACAATGAGAACCATAAATTAGGATCACGTCATATAATTCTGAGTGTTTCATAATGATTAACTAATCAAGGTATAAGTGTTACCTATGGTTTTAATTTAAAATCACCATACCAAATTATGATATGTATCTCCCAATTACATGAAGGTAAAATGATCATCTCACTAAAATATCAAATATGGTCATTTAATACCCCTACATACATTGGATCATGATTGTATATCAGTTAATATAGTATTATGTTATCTAATGAGATCAAGAGGGGTGTATAATCATATTTTACTGGCATTATTACCAATAGCTATTAGAAGTGTGGAATACCACACAACATTATGATAGAGGGATATTATAATATTTCATGTAAAATTAAATCTCATATTTCATTGTTGAATTCATTTTTTGTCTAGTTGGGGAAGACAAAAAAATTTCCACATGAATGTTTTATTTAAGATCATATATGGGTTCCTTATTTTATATACGACTCTCTATTTATACTTCATTATTTTTATGGGTTATTTTTTCCACCAGTTTATGTATATACTCATCCTATGATGGAATTTTCAAAAATTATGTTTTATTATAAATAAAAAGGTTGTTTTATGGTAAATTTGTTAGACTACGATCATGTGGTGATTGGTCAAAGCGTTTTTAGTGGTGGGTAGTCCAAGAATAATGTATTGTATTTTTAGCTATCATTTATTGTAGATATGTTGGATCTCTTTAGATATTAGTCTTATGTTTGAAACATTTTTATTTTTTTCAGACTATTAAACCTGTGGGATTTCAGAGTTTTATGAATAAATTTATAACTTTAATAGTTGGTTTCATTTTCTATATTCCAAATTATTATACAATATATAAGTGTTTATCATTTATTATTTAATAGGATATCATCTCTCATGTGTTTGATATGTTGAATCTATTTTTTTCACCATATATTAGCCTATTAATAGGGGGATTAGGGTGGCACTAATGATTTACCACTAGCCTGAGTAAAACTGTCACGTGTGAGTCATGTCACATTGATATCAATGATTAGGTATCTATAGGATTGATTTTAGTTTTATATTATCTATGAGATTTTTTTACTAATGTGAAGATATTAAAATGTCTAGAATTTACCCCTAATGACCAAGAATATAGTAATTTTGTGGTGGGTGACATATCAATTCACCTAGACTCTAATTACCTATATTCCAGCTCAGTATACATAGAAAATTTTTATAAGGAAAATTTTATACATGTATCATTTATGATAGCGGTGGGATTTCAATATCAAATTAAACCATATAAATTGAAATTAAATTTTCACAATTGTATATCTCTTTAAAATATTGGATTATATCATAGATATGACTTATGTTTTATTTATGGTAGGGTCATAATGATGACCAGCTTAGTAATGAGGATTCCATTCTGGTTCCAAAGAATTAGGTTTCCTATAATAAATCAATCTTAATGATTATTGATATTACAAAACCTTTTCAGAATACATAAAAAATTAAATAAACAAATGCACATATACTGTATTAGTTTAGTGAGTTTGGAAACACTGAAAAAATATTTTAGATCATTGAAATACATTCAATGTTTACAAAAAATATATTTACCCCTAGTAATTATACATAAAAACCTTTATTCATAACCATAGGAAAGGGAACATAAGAAATATATTATGTAAAAATATATATGTGGGAATAAAATAGAAATGAAAATTAATATCATAAAAATAAGGTAAGAATAACATGATCATAGTCATTATAAGATAATACACTTCATATTAAAAATCATAAAAATGAATCATGGAATTGTTATTTGATGTTCATAATACATGAATCATATATAAAGAAAGATAGTAACCCATTATATCATACCATATGAATATGTTAATGAATATTACTATATACATCAACATATTTCATAGTGAAAATGTTTATGTATAAATAAGTTCACAAATTCTGTTATTGAAATAAAATCAAGCCTTATCATATGATTATGTATATGCATCTATGACCAAAAATAATATTATGAAAAATAAATCAGGTTCACACTTAACAATATGAAAACATAACCAGGTTCATGCCTGAACTTAAGGACATGAATCTAGATCCATTCATAACATTGTGGACATGTAATAAGGTTCATGCATAACATTAAAAACCTATGACATGGTCAATTAAAAATATTTATAACATGTAATTATCTCCATGCATAAACATATTAACATACACCAAGGTCCATAAATTCCATTTTGAAATTGTAATTTGATTCACATATATCATTGTCAACAAATTATATGGTTCACTCAGAATAATGTTAACATGTAATCTAGTTCATGTGTAAATGTATGAACATGGTACTTGTTCCACTCATAACATTTGAACATTGTTTCCAACACTTTTTCTGGGCCACGTGTGTCTGTCTTCTTGATGGCGAACGGTGTGGGTTTGTTTCCCCACACTCCTTCTTTCCAAATGAGAGAATCATCTATCACTTATTTAGGGACGTTTTCTACATGATCGAAATTGGATGATGGGATGCTGGTTCTTCCTTCCGTGGATTCCACCTCGGAACTCATCACCTAGTCCAGTTCTCCATTATAGATTTAAGATGTTGTTCATGAAACTCTTCCTAGTGTCATATCTGCATGGACCCCAGTTAATTACACTGCTTCTATCAATAGATTCCAAGGGTTCGGGTCAAGGAGGAAACCTTCAGTTATAGGAGTAGTCACATTGGGCATCACATGCGTGTCTAGGCACCGGCACACTAGTGCATATGTCTTCTGTCCCTTATTATAGGGCTTCTCGGGGGTGTGGATGACTGGGGAATCACACATCGAATGTGAGGAATTATATTCCATAGGCATGTATATGTGGTTTTCCTCATCATCCTATTTTTAGCACAATGTATGCTGAAAGTTTAACATCCAGTGAAGATAGATCATACTGATCAGAACACTGACTAGAGTTCATCATATGGGTACAAACCTTAGAGGGAACACTGTTGTTGCGGAGAATATGTGGTTTGTTCCCCTAATGTTGTTATATTTAATGGTGAATGGGCGGTATGATCCGACTGGGATGTGGCAGCCCTGGTAATAACTAGGATGGATGATGGAAGGTTTCAAAAAGGTGATGGAGAATGATATGAGGTCTTCGTGAGGATGATGGTGATGTCAGGAATGAGTCTCAAAGAGGCATCCAATGTATCCCCATCACAGTGAATCAAAGACTATGTAGATCATCCGACAACAGATTACCACCGATTGGGGGTTTCAAGAGCATACCGGTGGATGGTGTTATAGCGACTTACCACTGGATATGGATGTCAATGGCTTACCATTGAATGGGGCTGACAAAAACTTACCGTTGGATGGGTTTTAACCTCATAGAGGTTTCCTACATACCTTGTCTAGGAGACAAGGATCAATGCCCACATTGTTCGGGATATGGGGGATTTTTGGCATATGATCTGAGGTAACCCAAGGAGTAGGTGAACCTATGTGAATTGGGGTCGTAGTGACAAAAGGGTGGTGGGATTGAACCTTAGGGAGTCTTCTTACGTACAATTCCTTGGAAAGGATTAAAGACCTCGTAGTTCAGGTATGGTTTGTTGATCCGAAGTGAAGTGGGCCGGAGCGACCAATGGATGGTGGTCTTGAACCTCAAGGTGGCTTCCTACATACGTTGCCTTGGAAATGATAAAAGTACATGTATTTTGGAGTGGGAACTTACATAAAGGGAGTCAGAACCAATGGTAGATGGGCGTGAACCTCATGTAGGATTCCTACTTACCTTTCCATGGCAAAGATCAAATGCCACGTAGTTTAGGATGGGTTTTGTGAACTAACGTGAAGGGGGTCGAAACAACTAGGTGTTTGGCTTGAACCTCTGGTAGTATTCCGATATACATTGCCTTGGCAAATATCATAGTCTTTGTAGTTTAGGATGGTGATAGAAAAATTTCGTGATGGGAGGAAGATTGACCGATTTTTGGGATGAACCTCAGGGAGGCCGCCTACATACCTAGCCATAGCAAAGATCATAGTCCACGTAGTTCAGGATGGAGATGGAGACCTAATGTAATGGGTTTCAGAACAATTGGGTGTTGGCCTTGAACCTCAGGTAGGTTTTCTATGTATATTTTCATGGCAATAATGAAATTCCACACAGTTCAGGATGGTGTGGGGCTTACACTGTGGGCAGACCAAAAAAGGATGTCATGGTCGGTTCTTTCTCTAAGCCCACGTGAGTCATGCTCTATATGAGAAACAAGAGGCTGAAAAAGCCTAGTGATCATGTCACGAATGGTGTGTCAATGGGAAGTGGAGTGGTGCTTACTTGTAGTTAGTAGACCTAAGAGGAAACTGGAGCTTATGCATGGTTCGCAGCCCAATGCTGGAGATTGGGACATACTCCAGGGTGGAGGCCCAAATGGTGAAAATGCCCAGTGGGAGAGGGACTTGGCCCCCAAGAAGAGAGGAGTAGCATGGATAATACCTCATACAAGTAAAACATATTGTCTTTAATCAAGGTGGTTACCCTTTACCTGGGGATAGATGTTGTTCTGATAAATTGGGATCTCATTCCATGTGAGGAATGATCTCACTCCCATGGAGACTTGTGGATGTGATGAATGTTCAATGTGGGGGAACCCTAGGTGTGACGCCTGGGGCATGGTCATAGTTTAACATAATGTGATGAGGACAAGGTTTTTTGGTGGCAATTTAACGCCCTATAGCTCGGATTTGGTGGGATCACACATTAACCCTAGGACATACATAACTGGTACCCTCTACACCTTGCTGAAGAGAAGGGACATGCTACACTATATATAGGGGTGTTATGGAGTGAACCATTGATGAATACATGATAGCATGGCTATGCGAAAAATCAATTGATGTTAGTGTGCCTATAAAAATAATCATGAGGTGAAGCAATGCATTGGGCACAGTTGTCTATAGGACATTGATGTTACTTCGTACATGCCTAGGGGGTCAAACGAGAAAAGAGTGTCTGGAGAAGGTGTTTTTGGTGCGAGAGGTTCCCGAAAATGATGACCAGAATAGAGACATCATGAACACACAAGGAGTAAGTCTTTCACAAAAAAGAACAGTTGAAAAAAATGGCAGGGCCGATGCGCAATTGAGCTGCTTGCGCGAAAATTTTCGGGGAAACACGAAAAGATTCCGTGTGCATGAAAAAGGGAGGGGAGGTATGAAAATGACTAGTCTTCCTGAAAAATGCCATGGTTGCATGAAATTGGGGAACCAGTGCGGAAAACATTCGGTCGAATAAAATAATATGGCGCAAAATTGAAAGAAATTGCACGCAATTAGAAGGAATTGCGTGCGGTGGACTAGACTGGATAGGATTTGGATGTGGATTAAGCTCGAGTGATCTCGCACAAAGGTAGACCCCCCAGGCGTCTTGGCAAGAGAAAATTAGAACCTGAGAGCCAAATATTGTGTGCACGAGTGGTTAATTTCGCACTAGTGAGACAGTTCATATTTTTATCCATGGAAGTCAAAGGGGGTAACCTTATATTTATAGGTGCTCAGGGTCACGAATCCTCTTTAAAAACATGCCCGTGATAAAATTTTCATGATGATGTCGGAAGCGTGTAATTTCAACTACACGAAGAGGAGGCATGAAAATTTCCGCTCACGTAGTCGAGGTGCGGAAACATTTTCGAATCCCGCTGCTTTCCACATGATAGAAAATTTTTAATGCACCTCCAATTTTTTTCATACGGCCCCTCCAGGTCCCCCAGAATGGATCACCGAGTCTAAATATGGCTTATCTTGGTTATACCAATACCTCCTTCATCCCTTAATCATTTTTCAGAATCTCTGAATACCCCCCTCGGAATCGGATCAACGAGGTGATGCAATGGTCTATTTCCGAGGGAAACACCAAGATGTAGAAATCCCCAGGACCTGAGCATACTAAAACTAGTGCGGCCCAAAAAACCAACGAGTGGCGCCTAAAACTGTGGGGTGGCATGTAATCCACATTCCGTGAAAGCGCAAAAGCCCAGATCTGTTCCAATACAATCTCTCGTGGGTCCCTCCTTCGTACGTATTTTTCCCGTGGGACATGTACTAAGCTCTCAACCGAGATAAATTTCCACAGTCTTGTGTGAAATTTCATCTCAGTTGGGCGTAATTCTCCGACATCTGCTGTCGTTTTACATGAAAAACCATTGTTCTTCATACCAACATCTATTTTTCCCACCGAGACTTTTTTTTTTCACCAACACCTGATATTTCACGAAGACACCTTGAGACTACTCTAGAAGAAGATGGATCCTAATCCGGATGACGCTATGGGAGTGGCTGCTTTCGCTGCTCGAAAGGCTGAGATGGTTACCATAACTGAGGTACATGGAACCTGAAGGATCATATCCAACATCAATACTCTCTTCAAAATTCTCACCATAGCCCAGAACAAATATTCATTGTAAGACAACATGCTGTTATGGGAATTTGGCATCATAGAGGAGGTACTCGTGCAAAGATTTGATGTCAACACACTATGGTCATGGGTGACCAGCGAGGATGACCTACCATGGTACAATATCACCAAAAATGACCATAATATTAGGGAAATCTAACATATAGATGTTTACATCCTGAATCCCAGGACTAGGACCATTTCCGGGAGTGACCCGGTTACGGAGGATTCGTCGGCCCTTTATGCAAGTACCCTCCATCAGAGTATTACTGAAAAGACCAAATGATGGATGCAGGATTGAGATATATGGTCTGGAGGCAATTTCACTAGTGAATGGGCCTGGGCGTATTGGTTATGCAAGACGTGTGACCAGTTTGGGGACAAACTGTAGCATATCGGTTTGTTCGAGGTGGTGTGGACGTTGTAGTTTCATTTCTATTGTCATCATGAACCCGGGCTAGAGTTATTCACTCGATGGTCCCCCGATACCAATATCATCCATCTTCATCTTGGGGAAGTTGGTATAAGCCTTTGGTAAGTTCATTTCCTCTGGGGTATCCCTTTGGATGGGCACTAGTATGATGAATTCCCCGTTCCGAGGAACATCAGGGGAGACAGATCACAAACTCTTATGCTGACATGGCACCTGTTGGAGATGGATAAGGAGAGTATGGAGGTCAAAGATTTTTTAAGGACATATCTTATAAGAAATGGATTAGCATGCTATTACAATTTTATCTGGATGTCATGATGTTGGAGCGAGGAAGATGGTGTCTGACCATGTCATAGAGAAGAAGAAGAGAATCGTACTTGCGTATCCTAGAGGCAGTGGAATTTATGTCACGGGGAATCAATACAAATTAGAGTCAGGACCCGAACCTCTGGTACGCCAGATTTCTCACAACCATCCTGAGTGGGTTGCGCCTACAGCTGATGAATGCAAAGATGGGAGTTCATCCAGCGGCCTTGGTGATGGTGTGCATCATGGCTTCTATTCAAAGGTTCAATCTGGGAGTCCCCATGTTGGCCCATATATATGCCATTTTGGGACACATTTCAAGAGGGTGGCCATTAAGGATGATATGGGGTCCCTTCCAGATATTTTATGGATTGTACGTGACACATTGCGGTAGTTATACCTTTTCAGACACCATTCCTCCTCCGAGTAATGGCATGCGGCCTTCCTTATTTAAAATTGTCGGGGTCATGCCATTGAATCTCAATGAGGTGGGGGTAAGGATCAAGATAGACAACCTTTGCAATTTCACTTTTAGCCCGTTACCCACTCTGATTGGCCAAATGATAGATAATGGGCATGGCCCACTAGAACAAATGTAATACTTCCAAGGAATTAGATGTGGGGTACTAGTGGCATGGATTGATGGGAAAATATTCTACGAGCCCTATGTGCCATCAATATTCACTACGAATTTTAGATTCCTCTAATAGATTATAAAGAAGTTTTATATAGATGTTTGGGAGGAGAGGCTTCCCTATGTTCTTCATCAAATGTTGTTGATGTTCACAACTCAAGGCCTTGGAGACATCATTAACATTCCCCCAACGGAGTTGACCCTAGACTCTAAAAACATCGTTACGAAAATTGGGGTATAGTTTACCCCAAGGAACTTTTTTTGAAGTGATTCTAGAAGCTCAAGGTAGCCAGTGTAGAACCTGGGCAGCGAGAGAGCAGACATGGTGCAGGTGGGGAAGAAAAAGTGGAAGCATATCAGGAAACAGGGCCCGCACAGGTTGGGTCTTTAGTGGCAGGGATGTTGCACGACGTTACCTTTAACTCTTCTCCTAGGGAGAGAGGAGCTCATGGAGCGTCCATGGGACATCCCGGGTAGCAGATAAGGTACCTTATCCAACCTTACGATGACACAATCATCCCAGCATTGTGGTCGGCCTGGTTGACCCAACGGTAGTCGATGGTCACTGAAGCCCTCTCGCAAAAGATCGTATGAGACGAAATCTAGATGCTAGAAGTTGGACTCATTTGGATCATCGATATGGTGATATTTCATCAACGACACACGTACCTAAAGACCACGGATTCTTATGCATTCCAAAAGGGTCATCATGAATAACCATATTTCTTGGTGAAGGTAATTCTCGGCCAGGAACATGATCTAGAAAATATGTAGTATGAGGATGATGACAACGACAAAGAGCCAGTGGGTAGTGATACCGAAGAGGAGTAAGAATAATGATTTGGTGAAGGAGGTGATGTTGGAGAAGAGGATCATGAAGGTGGAGGGCCTTAGGTTGCAACCTACCAAGGGAGTCATCAGGAGAATGATGAGATTCTTGGATCTGATATAGATATAACTGAGCTACTTGAGGTATGTATCCGCCTTTATCTATCATTTTTACTCTTTGTTATTTTGTAAACCTTAATCAAATCACTTTATTATGTTCCAGGGAATATTGTAACCGACCAATAGGATCCATATGAAGGGGGGGTAGGAGGTGCCAATAGAACAGGGGGGAGAAGATGTCCATTATTGAGCTAACAAGTGACGATGGATCCCTGAAAATGATAGCTCCTGTAGGTGCTATAACACCTTTGTGCTCTTCTAATATCATTAACTGTTGGCCATTATTTAAAGCTAGAATTTGTCAATGGAGAGATTAATTGATCACGATGTTAATGTTTTGTGCAGTAATCACCTCCTGGGAGGCTATTCAGGCTACCGAATCCATGTCATCCATGATTGATTCATAGGAAAATGTGTCATCCAATTCAGAACACACATCTCAATCTGAGCTGGCCCTGACCCTCTATGAGGAAAGAGAGGTGGACATCAAAGGACCTTATTTTAGGGCAGGGCTGGAAGTTTGATAGGGAGCTACCGAGACTGAGGATATAGAGGAAGGTCGCCCAGGTGTTGAAGTGACTAACACCATGAGAGGAGTACCTGAATAAGTCCCTACTGATAGTCTCATGGATACCTTCCCCGACTATCATCCTGTAGATCCCAAGGAGATAGATGATTCTAACACGAAGGAAACATAGGAGAGTTAGATGATGAAATAAAAATGGTGGATTTGTATGAAGTGCTTTCTTGGTATGCCCCAAGTACAATGGATAAAATCGATGGGATCACTCCAAACGGGGTTGTGCTTTCTCTGTGCTAGAGGGGTGGATGCTCACCATCTCCATTTGACAGTCCGTGACTACTAGACCAACATGTTGTGCGAGAACTGCCGACACTCCGATGTTTCACAGTGTCAAAAAGTTTCGGGGAGTGCCCAAGGATCCTGGAAGGTGGAACAAGGTGCCCAACTAAATAAATAATAGATGAAAGAAAAGGAGGTTTTCATTTCCAACGGTTATGAGATGGTGGAGCAACTAAGGGCACAACTGGCGGACGCCCAAGAGCAGCTAGTGTAAGCGGGTCACCAAATGTCGTTCTTCAAACTAAACATGAGTAATTATAGGCTAGGTAAAGTGCAATGAGCTCTGTGGACACTGATCAAGAAATGTTTTTCAGGGGACAGGAAGCATTCTTGGAGGCCATAAGCCAAAAGGTATCGCCACTAGAACAATCTATTCAAGATGATGATCCTTAAGGGCCCTGTTTTAGTTGAACTAATAAACTCATTTCTCCTTATAACGTCTTTTTATGAACTGCATGTATGGATAGATTCATTAACTTGTTTGTATGGTTTAATGTATTCATCCATAATCTAGAAATAAATAAAAATACATTCCTAAGCTCACGTGGGTCATACCTGATGTGAGAAACAAGAGATGTTCATACAATTACTTCTTTTTAATGTAGGAGTGCCAAAAAAGCATTAGGACCCGAGTTTTGAACAACAAATAAAGATTCCTAGAAAAAGAATAGAGAGACCAGACTAGAGAATGATGTTTTCAGAATAGTCGAATTATGGTTTTCCCAATGTGCTCTTGTGCACGAAGGGAGTAATGCCAAGGGCACTTGAATATATCCGAACAGGGGGGATGGAAGGTGTGAATCACAAAACCCAAGATTGGTAACACTGTGGTGATGGCATGATAATTAAGAATGACTATTGACCTTGTTCGAAAAACAGTATACTTAATTTGTTTGCCTGAAATGGGGATAACAAATTGGGATTGACTGCTGAACATGTTTGAATCACGGGGCCTAACTCAAAATGTCATATATTAGTCTACCAGAACATTATCCCATGATAGTAGGAGAGCCATATGTCTTACATTATTATAGTTAGGGGGTTCCTCTACATGTGAAAGTGGGAGAGGATCTGAATAAAGGGCACACAAAGCGTAGAGAGTGGAGTGATGGGTTGTTCGACTAGAGTCCAACACTCTTAAAATTAAGCCACCATAGTGAAAACACATTAGGTGGGTACATCCGTCGGATCATGGATGAAGAATTTTTCTAAAATGGACCTCTCTGATGAAGAAACAGTCACCTCTCAACATTATCATGGGGCATCCCAAACTTGTTCAGGGTAAAGCTGCAATTTTCTTGTTCTCCAAAGAGATCAGGACAAGGGAGCGAAAAAGTAGTGGAAATGATAATTGTGATTCATGTTTGGGAGCCAATTGAATGATTCTTGGGCATGAATATGTATCCCATGAGGATGGTAATCAAGACATAAGTAGTTCTAGAAAATTTTGGGCAGTTTAACATCTTGCGGGAAGAACACAAATGGGTAAAATAACTCAGACAAAGGAGGTGTACGCTGCGTTGAGTGACCCGACATGAATGAGGACATAATCCCACACTGCCCCGTACAATCCAGAGTGAAGACTTGGGATGGGGCCTAAAAGGGCCAAGGGGCCTGAGGTTGGGCAACAGACAGAATGTCCCAGCCAGCTGGCAATTTAACGTCTTGTAGTGTGAAAGAAGGAAGGGTTAAGGTATCTTGTCCAGGGATGTGTACGACAGGGCGAGTAACCCTACATGAATGATGAAATAATACCACGCCAAACCATGAAAACCTACGTGAGAAAATGGGTCATGGTCCTGAAAAGGAAAAGGGGCCTGAGACTGGGCCTCAGACATAATGTCTTGACCAGCTTGCAGTTTATGAACATCCTCTGTGGACGGAGGTGATCTTAATTTATGTTCATAGAGATTGGTCCATGGATAGGTAAGGAATGTATGGGACACATGGTGAGGTAATTATGAAACCCAATTTGAATGAGGAACCAGAGTCCATTTTCCCTTGTGTTCCTTATGGATGTTTTTATGTTAAGCGACCAAACACGAATGTTGGGCTGGGGCCATAGGAAAGTTTACAGGTGTTCCCATTTATCTCATGAGGAATAGAATCAATACAAATGTTTTTATGAGAGGTGTAATGGTAAGGTACCAGTGCTAGGGATAAAAGGGGTGTGCGGGTGTGGCCCTCGCGCCAAAAGAAGTGGCATTTGAAATGTATTGTTTGTACTTTAGTGTGAATGTAGGTTTTTTTTGAAATGATGGGCCTATAATAGAAAATCTAGGAATCAAAATATCAATCATGTTGAATGATGGAATTAAAAAATTCTATGGTGTTTGACTGATACAAAACATGATGTCCAATGAGCGAGGACATCACAATGTAGTTTCGGTTTTCATCGTGCAGTCGGGGAATATTATCTTAGTTTAATGTCATGTGATGGGACCAACCATGAATCATAACGTCGTATGGTATAGATGTAACATTTTAGTGTAATATGGGACTAGGAAGAATAGTCTAGAGTCATATAGATCTGACATATAAAAGAAGTATTAGGTTCGAAAGGGTATTTTCACGGCATGATAAATCATACCCGAATCGAATGAGGATGTGGTCTACATCATACCTTGCATGATTCTGTAAAATAAACCTCAGATAGAGCAGACATGAATGATTAGAGGATAAGGTGTAGGAGAAATTTTCTCCCAATTAAGTTAGACCCACAGACGAGGTGTCCGGGTGACCAAACGTATCCCATAGAATGGGAATCAAGGTGTATATAGTTCTACAAAAGAAAAATATGGAAATTTCAAAGTTTACGGTCTTAGAACATGGACCATGGAAAAGAATTACTATTTCAAGTATGTTCAGACCTTAATCTGATCACTAAGAAAATGTGAGTCGAACTCATTGTAGGAAGAAATGGAATAAAAGGAATTTTCAATATGTGAAATACATGAAAAGGGAAAATCGGTTTGGAGCACTGAATAATTTCATTAACATGACTTTTTATTTCTAACGTGTGGATGCACACTGAGGAATAATACCGAGAGTTTTGGAATTCTAGTTGGAAATAATGGGGTGGAGAAGGATGTGAGTCATGTAAACAACATTTTAGGCTTAATGGGGCTGGTGTGATGATGGAGGATAACTGTTGACTGTGTTTGAAAAACAGCATCCATATTGTGTGACTTGAGGTGGGAAAAACAAACAAGCGTCGACCACTGACCAAATTCATAATGTGGGACACATATCTATTTGTTGCTCTAAACCTTTGAGAATGTTGCCCAGTAATGTAATGAGGGCCTTTGGGGAAAGAATCCATGCCATTCGGGGGTTCCTTTAGGTGTGAAAGGTGATGAAACCCCTACTGAAGAGGGCCACGAAGCCTGAGAATTGGGTGAAAGCATGTCTGGGTAGAATAATAAATTCCAGGTGCTAAACTAGAGTATCTTTGTGAACAATGGTAAATCACCAACGATGGTTGAGGGCTCATCTTGAGATATACCGATTTGAAAAGACGTGTATAACACAAGGGGATGTAAAACTCTTATGATGAGGAGGTAAAGGGCGTGGTTGTTTCAAAATCCGGTGTGGATGAGGACATAATCCCATACAACACCATATAACACTCTCCCTAGGGGAATGCATGCCATAGTTCCATGATGAGGCTGGACCTGATGACTAATCGTCTGGTCAGTCCTACATATCCCATGAGGATGGGAATCAGGCCCCATGTAGTACTTGTAGAGAGTAATATGCAATTTACCGTCATATAGAAAGGACACAAAATTGGTAAGATACCCCACAATGAGGGGTCTAAAATGTGATGAGTAACCTAACGTGAATGGGGACGTAATCTCATACCCCACAATACAACCCTAAATGGGAACTTGGGTCGGGGGCCCGAAATGGAAAAAGGGCCTCATGTTGGGCCTTGGACTGAAAGTCCCCACCAGCTTGTAGTTTAACATACTTTTATGAGGATGGGGTGATATTAGTTTATGGTCATACAATTTATACCATATATTCATTGTTTAAATTCATACTCAGGTGACAAAAGGGGAGAACCATCGGGCATATTGAAGACCACAAAGTAGCAACAATGATTGAAGACAATTGTTCACTAGGTTCGTAAACTAGTACCCAACCTTCTGTGACATGAGTTTAGGGAAAACAATTTAGCATCGACAGTTGACCATATTCACAACATGGGACTCGCGTCTACCTTTTTCCCTCAATAATTGATGATGTTATCTCATAAAGGTAGGAAATCCATTGGTGTTATAATCCCTTCCATTCGGGGGTCCTTTGGATATAGAGGGTGATGGAAACACAAATTATGGGGCTCCTGAAGCATGGAAGGGACTATTCTCACTGGACGGATTATAAATGAAGGGAGGTATGACTAACGGGGATATGTTAGGTGTGTAAAAATATCCCAACATGAATGAGAAAATAAGCCTTCACCACCACACACAATCCTAAATAATAACTTCTTCCAGGGGCTGGAAGAGGCTAAGGGGCTAAAACGGCCAAGGGGACTGAGGCATGCCGTCCTAGACAATTGTATCCATATAACCTCTTGTGCGGTTACCGACTAATCAGAACTCCTATTCCCACATGAGAAGGGCTTGGTGTGGAAAACAAGGATCTAGATTATTCTTTACCTTTCATATAAGGGTTTGATAGTTGGCATCACACAAATGGAGTTCATCGCATGGAGATACCACAAGGTAGAATGAACCGCTGCACTCAATGTTTGGGAAATATTGGGGTGGCTATAATAACAAAGGATAGATGTTGACCATGTTCCAAAAGCATCATCCTTGTTGTGGCCTTGAATGAGAACAACAAATGAGCATCAACCGCTGACCATATTCGCAACGCAGGATTTGTATCAACTTGTTGCTCAACATCATCGAGGGAATTTTACTGAAGAGGTAGGAGTGCCCTTGGGCCTAGCATCCCTTTCATTCGAGGGCCCTTCTAGATGGTAAAGATGATGGAGTCCCAATAAAAGGAATGGGAGTAGCATAGTTGTGCCCTTATATTTTAATGTCATGTGGGGTGGTGAAATACGGGGGGAACTCCAATGAGTGTGAAATATGGAGGAATAAAGATGAGCTCAACGTTTATTGGGTAATGAATCTGCACCACACTATATGTCTTGACCTGAGGGGAGATTCTAGCGTATGTTCTAGGCCAACAGACGATATTTTTGGGTGTTCCTACGTATACCATGAGGATGGGAATCAAGTTGTAAGTAGTTCTTGTAGTAAAAGTAGTTTATCGGCATACGACGTGGACATGGGAGGATAGAAGAACATGGGTGGGAACATGGTGTGACTGTCCTAATCCTAACACGAGTGGGGCTAAGGAAGCCTGCACTATACCATGCAAGGATCCTCCAAGATAACTATACCCAGGGGTAGTGGAAGAGAATATTTTGGGGGCTAGGCTAAAAACAAAATTCTTGATCATTCCTACGTATCTCATGAAGATGAGAATCAATCCACACATAGTTCAAAGGGTGTAGTTTAACATCTTGTAGGGAGACGTACAGTTTAACGTCATGTGGTAAGATTAACATTTTACAGTCATGTAGGACCCAATAGTTTAGGGTCATGATGGACTGAACAGTTGAGGGTCATGTCAGACCATATGGCTCAGGTACAATATTTCTTGAGAAACGTGGCATTGGTGGGAAGAGTTATACGCTATCAATCCATGGTCACTAGGGAGTATTCTTAATTGGGGTAAACCATGTGAATTATGTAAGGTCATTCCCATTTGGGCACCAACATTGGTTGTTTCCTTCCAGGTACCATTGGTGTCTGGAGGGCCAATAACAAGACACCTTACTAAAAAGGTTGGAGGAAAAACTTTTGGTTGAAGGCTTAAGAAATCTTATTTTTATGCCTTTCCTGATTTTTTAGGGACTGAAGCCTATTTTCGTCGGGTGCTTCCGATTCACCCAGATGAATTTTGGATACCTTATCTGCCACCTGCTGGTCATAGACCATTGTGCGTAATGAAGGCAGCTGGATCTCAATGGGCATGACAGCCTCAGTTTCGAACATCAGGGAGTGTAGAGTCACCTAGCTGGAATTAGATTTCATTGTACGGTAATCCCAGAGTGTGTTGGGGAGCATGTCTGGCCAACACTTCTTATTCTATCCAACCATTTTCTGCAAATTTTCCTAGAGGGTTTTGTTGGACAATTTTATCTGTACAATTTTCTGTGCATGGTAGTGGGAGGTATGGTTCGAACAGATGTTGTAAATAATGTAAAACTTTTTTAACTCATCTACTACGAGGGTGGTGTCGTTGTCGGTGATGACGATGTGAATGAATCTAAACTGGTAGACGATATTGGAGCTCACAAAGTCAATGATAGAATGGGTCTTGATCTCCCTGAGCAGAACTGCCTAATGCCTCCTAGAAAATAAATCCATAGGGGTCTAGATGTACCTGCACTGGCGAGCTATCACCAATGGATATGATCCCAAGACATCGAGTCCCCACAACGCAAATGGCCAAGAGTATTTTGTATGGTAGAGAGGTTCTAGCGGTTGATGTATGTTGTTAGAATGAAGTTGGCATGAGTAACATCTCTGGGTGAACTCGATGCAATCATGGATTGTGGAGGTCCCAAAGTGCCCTAGTCTATGGATATAATGAGGCTGCTTCCGTCCAGTCTGGTGGGCGTCACATGAACCAGCAAGAACCTCATGCATAACAAGAGAAATCTCGACTCCTTGGATGCAACGGAGGAGAACACCATCAATACCACACTTTTGTAGGATCTTCTCAAGGCTGGGATGACTCTGGAGGGTAAACTGCATCACACCACGTCGGATTCACTCACGATCGACCCGATCATTCAGGAGGTATCAATTTTGGAGATACATGACAATGGGTGTTCTCCATTAATGATTCATTTCAACCACTGCATTTGAGGGACCTGGGGGTCTTGAAGTGGAGGCTCCGATGGTAAGATGGAATACCTGTGGGCTGTCATCATCACCTGGAGTAATGGGAGTGATGACTCTTCGGTGTGCCACGTGGATAATCAGATCATCTTTCTTGGGTTCTTCAAGTGATGCAGCCAGGAAAACAAGGGCATCAACTTGAATATTTTGAGATTGAGGGACATCAATAACTTCTTGCCTAGATGGGAATAAGGCCATTAAGTGTTGAGTGCGCTCCACCAATGGTTTTAGCTCTGGATTTCTAATGGCGCAGTCACCCTTGATCATCCATATGACTAATTCAGAATCCACTTGCACAGGAAAATGGGGCACATAAATCTTGTGGTCCATCGCGGGGCTAGTGATAAGATCCTGATACACTACCTCATTGTTGGTGAAGCCTTCTAAAAAATAGGAATGAGTACGACTAAATGGATTGTGTTGGGTTAATAGAGACAACACATTGGCCTAATCTGTAGAGTCTAGGATCATTGAGCCTCCTACTAGTGGGGATCTTGGAAGCACCATAGAAATGTATCTTCCATCACAGGGTGGCATGATCTACTAAGAGGAATACATCATCATGAAAATTGAGATCCAAGGACTGGTCTTTAGGATCAAATGGGAAAAAAAGTAGTATGCCAATGATTTCCACTTAATAGATTTTTGAGTGACAAACCTTATATTGAACTACTGCAGAATCACTACCAACAAAGATAAACAGCTCATCAATATGGGGTAGTTCAGAATGTACTTATGTGGGTCCACCCGAGACAACAGCTGTATCTCGTGGTGTATCAAGTAGAGCCACAATTTCTGTACTATGAATTCTATCCCAAAGAATATCATTTTGATGGGGGGGTATCTTGTCTCGGTGTCGATGAGCATATGAGTGAAGTAGAAGGGGGTGTTCTTTGTCCCCCTAATTGTTCTTATGGGAGAAAAAGGTACCGAGAGACCATTCTAGGGTGGTCACATATAGGATCAGCGGTTTTACCGAAAATTGTGGAATTAAGACCGGAGGCTGGAGTCGATATTGCTTTATTTCCTCAAACAAGTACTATCACTCTTCGTCTCATTTGTAAGTGGTTCCTTTCATTATGAGGTGAGAAAAGGGCGTACACTTTCCAGCTAGATTTTCAATGAATCAGCATATGTAAGCCAAGTGGCCTTGATATCCTCGTAGATCTCGATTATTGTTGAGTGGAGGCATCTGGATAATTCCCTCGATATTTTCTGGGTTAATATTTATGCACCAACATCTGACTACGAAGACATGATATTTTCTGGAGGTGACTCCGAAGGAACACATCAATAGGTTCATCTACAGGTGGTGAGAATAGAAGATGTTGAAAACTTCTTGAAGATCCTTGAGATGATCCCGATGTTAGATAGATTTGAACACAAGATCATACACATAACATTCCACCAATGTCCCATGGAGTGGATTAAATATGCGGTGTGTGGCCAACTAAAAGGTAGCCCCAGCATTCTTAAAGCTGAAGGGCACAACCTATTAACAAAACGTACATTGGGGTTCCCAACACGTTGTGTTCTCCTTTTCCTCAGGGTCCACTTGGATCTGATTGTATCTAGAGTAACCATCCATGATGGAGAGGACTTAGAAAATAGATATAGCATCAATCAACAATTTCATTAACGGAAGAGGAAAATCATCCCTCAGACAGTAATACTTGATAACCCAGAAGTCAATGCTGACTCTGATCTGTCCATTATTCTTCCTGACTGGTATGATTTTGGCCATCCATTCGGTTTAATAGACCCCCTTGATAAATTTGGCTATGATGATCTTTTCAAATTTTGCGTCGACCATGGTACCGTGAGAAGTGTACATGTTTTTGGAAGGATTTTAGAACCTGTGATGATTTCCATGTTGACTGAGGCGGTGGGTGACTACATGAGGATCTAGTCCAGGCATCTCGCCATAGATCTAGGAGAATACATTACGATGTTGCTTCAAAACTTCTATATAGTGATGCTTCTCCTCGAGGGACATGGTAGCACTGATCAATATGGGTCTCAGATATTCCTCGTAACAAAGGTTCACTTGTACCAGTTCATCGATTGTGGCATTGAAGTCCTCTTTAAAGGAGGGGGGAGCATCCTCCAAATATTCTTCTTCTCTTGAGGATGCAATATCTCCAGTGAGAGAAGCTGCCTCTCGGTCGGTAGCCCCCTATGAGAGGAAGGTGCAAGCCTGGGCCGTAGTGGAAAGCATATCAGAAGATCCACGTGCAGCCGAAACCATAATAATGAAGGCCGTCATTCTGATACGATTTGGTTTTCCACTAGAGGGGAAACACATGATTATATCAAAGCAATAGTGGTGTGTCGGCTTGAGCTGATTAATTAAAGCCTAGCAAAATAGGCAAGTTTGATGTACTATCATTGCCATGGAGTGGATATCCTGATACCTTACAGAGGTAGGATACTCTTAGATCTGCCGATCATGATTTGTGGAGTATGAGGTGATTTTCTGCCATTGCATGGACTTCATAATATTATTCCACCTTATACTAGAGACAACAAAACAATGCCCCATGTCGGGGATCGTGGCCTCCAATCAATGGATTGGGAAGACGTTGGTGTCATCTAGGCCTTCCCAGGGGTCATCCAAAACCGCGATGAGTTCAACCTCATAGGAATGAATCTTTTATTCCTTAGATTTTTAATAGTCACGTCTAGGTATCAGGCTCCACAAGAGGGAAAAGGAGACACCTCACCTCAGAGCACGACCTCTAGACCTTTGAGGGAGTAATTGAGGCACTGGTGATACGATGAGGGGACTGTCGCATGAAGGTGTAACCATGATCTTCCTATGAATTCATTATATGTGGTGTCCTGGGTGACAACCATAAACATGGTGCTGGAAAATAGGCCCCTGAAATAGGTCTTCAATTGGATCTTACTGACCAAGAAATTCTCTGTACAATTGTATCATTAGATCTTTAGGTCTAGAGAAGTCAAGTCATCATTGGATAACTCAATATTTTTCAATGTCCGAGTTGGGATTAAATTGATCCTAGAGGATGTGTCAAAAAAATAGCGGCGAACATCTAAAGCATTGATTTTCCCGGTGATGTATAGTGGGAAAATGTGCCCATGTACGGGAGAAACTTAATATTCTCTAGAGTATGAGATAATGGCCCGAAATTCATCATTATCTATTTATTCCACATGAAAGGCCATTGAAAATTTTACCTCCATCTCAAACTGGAGGGGGCTTCTTAAAGCCTCGGTGATGGCCTCATGAATATCTGTAGATAGGTGAAGGTCCTCCAGGAGGGAAATCCTTGATGGGATGTTGGAAAGATGTTTTATAACATCATACACCCATGACAGATGAGGGAATCTACTTGCAGGTGGATGCACCATGACAGGATGTGTGGCGGGCCCTTCCGGTTGGACCAGAGGCTAGCCGGTAGTGGTAATGTCCCACTGCTCACTAGTTGAAGCATGAAGAGTGAGTACTGTGATGGGGCCTACTGACTGAGGTCAGTCTGCGGTGGAGCATGGTTTATCATGGTGAGGTATCGATGACTCTACTTTGTCCAATAGCACAAACATCGGTGGAAGTGGGCCTGATGGAAACTGATGAGGTGGCTTCTCATGCTGAGATCTATGTTGGGTCTGTTGTCTGGTCTCGGTGGCTTGCACAACATGTCTAAAAGTGCCGACTAATGTGCCTTGACGACCCATGTAGTCACGGTGATGTAGACGCTGGAGTCGTCTAGGGATGTTAGGGAGGTCTTCTTGACACACCCCATTTTTTGGAGTCATGTAGAGGTTTACATTCTCCACGGTGATATCCAAAGCATAACCTTGACTATCACTTCAATACTCATCCACTACTAGGAAGATTTTTGGAGGAATCCCTATCTGCGGAGGCATGAAGTCACCAAAGTCCGGGACGACAATTACATAGGTGAGACACATTTTATTCCCTTGTATCTCCTATGCTTTCACTTCTAGGAAGAGGCCCACTGAGATGATGATGCAAAATTGGTGTCTACAACCTCTAAATTGCTTAGCTTATTTAGCCATGGATGGATGATTCCATGGGAATGAGAATACATTTTGTGAGCCATACAATTGTTATACTTCAGGGACCAGCTGTTATAAACCTAATTCCAATCGCCCTCGCTATCGCTGCTACTGTCGGGCCTTGTGACAATGCATTCCACTTATATCGGGGTTGGGCCCAAATTGACTATGATGTTATCATCCTAGTCGTGAAGTCAGTCTTCGAACACATAGAATTTCTTAAGGCTATACCCCAAGATCTGATGATAGGAGAATTAGTTGGGGTGATCAGTGAGGTTTTCCTCTTTTTTCCTTCTACACATAGGAAAGTGCACAACCCCTTATTCCATGACATGTCAGATGTATCTGGGGACATGATTATAGTTGAATGAGTAGGTCTGGTTTCTTTGGTCCAGGAAGGGGGGCCTTGAAGCTGGGCCTTGATGAGGTGCTGGAGGAGCCTGTCGAGTAGGCAGAGCCTGATTGTCCTTCCTATGTGGTGAAGGTGCATTACGCGAAGGCACTGACCGATTATGAGGTGGATGCTACTAGGCTAGAGGTTGCGCCTGTGGTGGCCGACCACTGCGAGGTTGCGGAGTCGGCTCCCCTGGAAATAACTCCTACTGTATGGGGCCCTATATTTGGGCCACCGCGGCAGGCTTTCCTCTAATATCCCTTCTCCCAGGAATCGTGGGAGGCAATAGACTTTCTTAGATGGCCTAATGTAGAGATTCTTCAAGGTTCTAGGGCTTATCAGATAAGTTTCAAAATCCTCCAAGGTAGTTATGGGTGATCAGAGAGGGAACAAGTTATGTCTTGACTTTCCCTACGAACATTGTCAGTAATTGCTCCTAGGTCAGTGGCATGTAAAGGGAGTATGTAACCCTTTCCACTGGGTGATAAAGTCCATGACACACTAATCATTCATTTTTTTCATAAAGAGGTCTGTGATGGTCATTTTCCACGTGGTAGAGATGAACTGGTAGAGGAATTTCTTACAAATGTCCTCCCTGTTGGTTACAGACCCGATGGGGAGTTGGCTGTACCAGACGAATGCATGCCCCTCTAATGTTTAAACAAAACAACAGATCTTGGTAGCCTCCTACTATGCTGGAGTTTCTAACATGGGACCACACATGGAATTTATGTGGGCTAGGTGCTGCGGTGGGACCCATGTCCCGTTACTGTGGGAGAAGGTGAGATACCCAAAGCCTAGAGGTGCCAGAATATCGTCAACCAATTCTGGATATGGCTTGTAATCAGGCAAGATTTCCAACTGTAATGTGTCGAATGCCTCTATGAAGGCAATGAATGCTTCCACTAGATCATCTGGTTGGGGTTTCCTCTCTTGACATTGATCCTAAGCCATGAGTGCATTGGAGTGTTCTACAACACGGTAATCTGGCCCAGCGGCTTGTGGAGAGGTAGGTTGTAGGACCCTTGGTGCTGCTGGGGGAGACCGAGCTGGGTCCCCTGGATTGTCGCGGCATTAGAGAGGGTTTAGCGAGACATATCTCACCCTCTTGCTGTAATTTCCATCCTCAAAACTGTCTATGGGGGCAGGATGATCAGGGTCACCTAGAGGAAGCTCGCTGAGGGGTTGTTATTCTTTCCCCTACTGCTCTGGACTTTGATCACCTTAGTTCAATCATCACACAACAACACATTCAGTAAATATTTTATTGAACAAATTTTTGTACCCAGCAAGATGATGGGGCAATGCGGCCTTCTCAGTGTATCCCTTCGTCTTCTACCCTAAGGTAAATGGATCAGAGGTCTTGACAGCTCCAATGTGTTCTTTACCCTTACCGGAATTCCAGCTGAGTACTAATGCCTCATTGGTCACAAGGAGACCTAGGATGTTCTTATGCTAGCGATTAACCCTCCCTGATGGGTCTAATAGTGGTGTCACACCATCAGAGGGTAAGTCCCCATCAAGATGTTTCAACTCATCCTCCTCGTCCACTATGTCTGCCATGTTGACCATGACCCTTCCTGAGGGAATGTCCTTGATATCACCTAACGAGTCGTGATACCACCATATTGGACTGAAGAGTAGGGCACCTTACTACCCCCATCTATATATTTATCCGTGGTGGGAATCCTCCTTGATGATCTTTCATAGTATCATGAAACTCTGAAAACATTTCTCTTGGAGGAAGTTATGGTGTCCTGGTGACTTGGGGCGCTGGGCCACTGGGAGCCCTAGTAGAACGATTAGACGAAATTCCTCGCCAATTTTAACAAGATGTTCTTGGATCTAGGGATGAACCACCAATTGATGGAGAAGGTTAAATCATGTCGCTAAGAGGGTTTGGCAAAAACATTCAACGCCCTCTAGTGTGATGGATTCCGGCACATGAAAATTCACCGCTGCCACGGGCCAGAACATCTCGGAGAAGTGGAACGTTGCGAGGATGTTCCATAAGTTCTTCTACTTAGATTAAGGGTTCGGCCTTTCATTTACCCACTCATCATCTGGGGCTGGCTGAGCTACTAGTAGCAGTACTGAGGAAGAACGCTGGGACGACAGACTGACGGGTGGAGAGTACGGAGAACGGAATGAATGGCTACTGAATCACGTGTTGTCTTCCGAAGAGTGTAGCTACCTTGCCACTACGACATGATAAGATGAGCTGGCAGCCACAATTATTCTCTTAGGGGATAAGGCTATTAGTGATATGGTGCACTATTTCTCCCTCGCCATCGGTCCTCATAATCTCTCTCTATGATCTCTTGTTGAGGTTAACAGTGCTTCTGGAGACGACGATGGTGATCACATGATAGTAACCTGTGGGGTTGCCAAATCATCATCCTCCTGGATATACCTACGGAGGGAGGCTGGAATCCGATGCACCTCACATTGTGAGAGTACTAGGGATATGTGACTTGTTCGTTCCCTAGCCCTTGACTCAGATGAGTGAGGGGAGGGATCCCTTACAAAGTCATACTCCGCTTCAGAGTCTGTGAAGAAGAATGGATTGATCTCTTTCCAGACCATCCCAAGATTCACCTTATGGTAGCGATGACACAACTTCCTACCTCAGGGTGGCTCCATGAGACAGGGCTGATTTTAGAAACGATGCCCATCGGCTGCACAGGTTCTGAGGTATAGAGGGTTTCCTCCAAAGTATGCTTGGGTGCGAGGAGAACTGAGACAAATGTCAAAGGGAACATGGGGGGACCTCTATGGATAGCACTGGAGAAGGAAAGTCCTTCTATAGAACTGAGAGGAGCATGGGGAGGACCTCCAAGATTGATTCTCTTGGTGACCATAGTATGTGGAGGGTCCTTTTACTGGGATAGCTAAACACGGGTTGGACGTCTATGCTAAGTGTGGGTGGAGGAAGGCTGGCCTTCACCCCTCTAGTTCATGAGGCAAGGAGGAATTTCTCTAGCTACTATAAAAACGTTGTGATGATCCCCACATTGAAGAGATAGAATATGTGAAATTACCCTACACCTATGTTCGGGGGAAGGAAGAATGACTCAATACCCAATGTAATGGGAAAATGAGAGACATATGTATTGAGTGTCGCTGCCACATGGATGACCATCATTTGGATTGAGGTTGGCATGGGGTGGACCTCCATGCTGAGCCTCAAAGCTGGGAAGGCCCTCTTTCTCCATGGTAGTGGTACATGGAGGATCTCCGTACTAGGTGGGATCGCTTCGGGTTAGTTTGCGGTGGCCACTGTTTCTGCCTGCTACCAAGAGAGTCGATCTAGCCTACTCGTGGGGCGGTTGCGGCCTCGATCCTAGTCAGGCATATAAGTTCCCCTGCTGAGTGTACACATTGAACTGATGATATGCATCGACGGTGGCTAGGTCTAGAGTAACTGCCGATGTTGAGGCCCCTTGGAAGGCATCATATTCATTTTGGGACCGACGCTGGCGTCAGGCCATACGATCCAGAGCTGGTGGTGCGAGTATGTGGCATTCCTGCTCCACATCTAGCATGACCGGGTGGCGGAGCTGACACCACTGGGTGGGATCCCTTGTGGGGAGCCCCTAGAATGGGAATCTGATTGGGATAGGCTAGACGTCACCTACGTCATCACCGTAAGGCAAGGAGTTGTCAAAGAGTTCAAGGGAGAGGCTCTGAAAACTATTATATATCATTTTGGGGAGAAGCGGCTCAATGTGCGGCTCTTGGGGCAGCGTTGATGATGAGGTTCAGACCCCTCCAAATCCAAGCGGGTCATATCCCATGTAGGGATGACCCCATCCTCCTCATAATAGCACACGACGTCATTTATCACCCTCAATGGATGACCTCAGTTGGGGAGATGGGGTGTGGGCTCCCCATGGTTGTAGATCTAGAAGCCATTGTGGAAGGGGTGGAGCCACGTGGAAGGTCCATGTAGGCGCTGCCCCAACCCCTACATCAGTGGGAAGCCAGTGATCGCATCCCTAGTGCAGCAACATGATTCATGAGAGTAGGGAGATTAACTCATCAATGAGGAATGAAAAAGGAATCGTCGACCAATGCCCCAACACCATCCCGTTCCCATGTCCGGTAAGAGGGGTCCATGAAGACGATATCACATATCGGGACATCCAACAATCTTCTGCCCCAATATATGGTGAGTTTCATGCCAGGTCCACAATTTGCTTGGCGGGACCCAGTGCTAGATAACTGGATTTAGTGACATGTCAATCCATTGATTCCTTGAGCACTACTAATCTCCATATTGAGGAGAATATATTCACATCAAGTTCACCATTACTGTTTCCAACTCATTCTATAGGGTGTGTGTGTCCGTCTGCTCGAGGATAAAAGGTGTGGTTTTGTTTCCCAGCATTGCCACTTTCCAATGGCAGGCAGCAACCATCGCTTATTCCGGGACTTTTTCTCCTCAATCGAAACGAGATGATGGGTTGTCAGTTTTTCCGACGTTGGATTCTTCCTTGGAACTCATCACCTAGTCTGGGTCTTTCATGTAGATTTAAGGTGTTGTTAATTAAACTTTTCATAGTTCCATATCATTATGGACACATGTTAATTTTGTTGCTTCTTCTAGGACATTCCAAGGGGTCCAGTTAGGGTATAAACCTTGAGTTGCGGGAGTAGTCACATTGAGCATCACTGGCGTGCCTGGGTGTTGGGACACTGGAACGTCTGTCTTCTTTCGCTCATGTTTGGGCTTCACGGGGGCATGGAAGCTCGAGACATCCTAAATCGAATGCAATAAATTATATTCCTTAGGCATGTCTCTGATTTTTTCCTCAGTTTCCCTTGTTTAACACAAGGTATGCTAAAAGTTTAACTTCCACTAGATATGTATCGGACTGATCAGAACATTGACAAGAGTGGATCAGATGGGTGAAACAACTAGAGGGGACAATGATGTTAGGGACAATGTGTGGTTGGATAGCCCAATGATATTAAATGGAATGGGGAATGGGGTTGCATGATCCCACCAGGATGTGGTGGCTCGGGTAAGAATCTAGATGGATGATGGACGGTTTCATGAAGTGGATGGAGAATGAAATGGGTTCTTTACATGGACGACGATGATGTCAGGCTTGAGACTCAAAGAGGCTTCCTAAGTATCCCCGTGGTAGGGAATCAAAGTCTACATAGTTCATACGAAAATAGCTTACCACGGATTGAGGGATTCAATAGTTTACTACTGGATGGGATAACAACTTCTTACTGCTCGATAGGGATGTCAATGTCTTACCGTTGAATGGGGATGACAACAGCTTATCATATGACAGGGTTGAACATCATGGAGGCTTCCTATGTACCTTATCTAGGATAGAAGGATCAAAGCCCTTATAGTTCAGGATATGGGGACATTTGGGGCTTACACTCTAAGGAAAACCAAGGTGAGGGTGAACTGATATGAAGGGGGTTGGAGTGACTGATGGGTGGTTGGCTTGATCCTCAGGGAGGATTTTTATGTAACTTACCTTTCCAAGGATCAAATACCTCATAGTTCAAGATTTGGATGGTGAACCATTGTGAAGTGGGTCAGAGCAACCAATGGATGGTGGGATTGAACCTCTGGAGGGCTTCCTATGTACCTTGACATTGCAAGGATCAATGTCCTCATAGTTCGGAGTGGGGAACGAAGTGATGGGGGTCAGAACCAATTGTTGGTGGTCTTGAACCTCATTGTATCTCCCTATATACATTGAATTGGGAAAAATAAAATATCATGTAGTTCAGGTTGGGTTTTTTGAATCGACGTGAAGGGGTTGGAATGACTGGGTGTTAGGCTTGAACCTCAGGGAGGCTTCTTACATACCTTACCTTGGTAAGGATTTGAGTCCTCATTTGTTTGGATGGTGATGGAGAACCGATGTGAAGGGGGTCAGTATGACATGGTGTTGGGATTTAACCTCTGGGAGGCTTCCAATGTACCTGGCCATGGCAATGATCAAAGTCATGATAGTTTAGAATGAAGATGCCGAACTGACGTGAAGGCGGTCTAAACGACCAGGTGTTGGCCAAGTACCTCATGGAGGCTTCCTACGTACCCTGCCTTGGAAAGGATCAATGCCACACAGTTTAGAATGGAGTGGGGATTAAACTCTAGGATGCCAAAAAATGAAGTCATGGTCGGTTCGTACTATAATCCCACGTGATTCCTGCTCGGTGTGAGAAACAAGAATTAGTACAAACCTAACGATCACCTCTCTCAAGGTTAGTAGGTGGGAAATGGAGTATGGATTACACGTAGTTTGCAGACCAAAGAAGAAATAGGGGATTATGCGTGGTTTGCAGCCCAATGTTGGTGATTGAGACTTACATCAGGGTGGAGTCCCAAATGGTGAGAAACCAGCGAGAGAGGGACTTGGCACCTAGGAATAGAGGAGAGTAGGGATCAACTTCCTATAACAAAATCTAGGGGCTTACGCCATGGTGTTTTCCCTTTCCCAGAGGATAGAGACCACCCTGGTTAAGAGGATATCATTTCATGTGAGGAATGATCTATTTATAGTGGAGACTAGTAGACGTGTAGAATGTCCAAGGTGGGTGAACCCCATGTTTGATGCATGGGGTGTTTTCAAAGTTTAACATCATGTGCTGAGGACGAGGGTTCTTACCCGTTTAATGTCCGAAATCTCAGACGTGGTGGGTTCACTCTGTACCCCTAGAACTTACATAACTGGTACCATATAATAATTGGTGAATAGAATGGACAGGAAACTCCATTTCTAGGGGGTTTTATGGAGATAACCATTGAGGGCCCAACATTAGCATGTCTATGAGTAGATGAAATTTCCGTCAGACTGCCTGTACAATGAAGCGTGAGGGGAAGCAACACAAAGGGTTGTGTCATCTAAGGGACTTTGAAGTTACATCGTATGAGACTTTAGGGTTGTACAAGAAAAGAGTGTATAGAGAAGGTGTTTTGGGTGTGTGAGGAACCATAAAAAGATGCTTGGAAGAGATATATCATGGGTGCACATGAAGGAAGGCTTGAACACAAAAGGAATAGTTGAGCAAAAAATCGAGGGGTTGGTGTTCAATTGAGCTTCTTTCCTGAAAAATGTTGGGGTGGTGTGCAAAGGAGTGGTGTGTGCGAAAAAGGCTAGGGTGGCACGCGATTGGGGAACCTGGCTGAAAAAGTCCGGGCATTCATGAAAAAGGATGGTGCACAGCTGGAAGAAATTGTGCACATGAGAAAGGATTGTGCGCAATTGGAGTTAATTGTGTGAAGGAGAAATGATTTCATGCAATTGGGAGGAATTACGAATGGGGGATGAGATTCGATAATATTTTGATGAGTATTATGCTCGAGGGATCTCTTGCAAAGGTGGACCCTCGTGCATCCTATCGCGAAAAATTAAGTACCTGAGAGCCATATTTTGTGTGCATGAGAGGTGAATTTTGTGTCAGAAAGACGGTTTAGAATCTTAAGCCCTAGAAGTAAAAGGTGGAGACCTTGTATTTATAGGTGCTCAGGGTCATGGTTCCACGCGAAAAACATTCCCACATGAAATTTTTCCCACATATGTTGGAAGTGGGAAATTTCAACTGCTTGAGGTGGTGGCACATAAATTTCCACTCCAGTGGTCATGGAGTGGAAATATTCTACCCTCGTGTTGAATTTTTTTGAGAATCAAACATTTTTCCAAGAGATAGACATTTTTCCGAGCACATCATAATTTTTATCATGTGGCCCCTACATGCCCCCCAGAATGGATCGACGGGTCCAAATAAGGCTTCTCTTTGTTTCACCAAAACCTCCTTCATCCCTTGAGCATTTTTTGGTGTCTCCAAACATGTTATCAGGTTTATGGATAAAATTCATAATCATGATTCATTTATTGTTAATGAATTCATTGGAGTGGAATATAGTTCCCACATGCCAAAAAATTAAATCTTACATTCATGTTCCACAAAAAACTTTTCATATCATGACCCATGAAAAGATATGGGTTATATAAACATAATATTATAGAAAATGATATTAAATGGGAATCATTATCCTTTCATCACATCATCACCAATGGAAGGAGACATATTTCATAATAATTTCATCAAACTATATCCCATAAAAGAAGCTTATTTCAAAAGAATATAAATTAAGGAAGAGGAATGGGTGTCATAACCATCATTAAATGAAATCACTAGTCATTCATGAAGTAATATGTATAGTTAAATTGGATGATTTATTATAAGGGAATGTGTAACATCAAATGATGTGATATTATATGGAAAATATCATTGAAATATATTTTTATTACATTCTTGGATAAAATTTTAATTTCTTCACTGAGAAGTATTGTTTTAACATATCTATCATAAAACCATTTTGTTTGAAAATTAATTAACTTATTAGATATAACACTAGAAATAAATTTAAAAATACTTTCCAATAATTTTTTAAGGGAATCATGAAAAAAAATTAATATCACTTTCCGTTGTAACTTATAAAAGAATCTAAAATAACCTTTTGAAAAAAATTCACTATAAAATACAGTGACAAATTAAAAATAAATATTGAAATTGATTTGAAAAAAAATTCATTGAAAATTATATTTAAAAAAATTATTAATAATAAATATTTTAATCATTAAAAATAATATTCAAATAAATTATGGTGTGTAAATCTTTACATTCCTTATATGGTAAAGAGAAAATTTCTCTTGCACGGTAAAAAAGATATAAAAATGACTTGTTTGGTTATTGGAATGAATATTTTTTTATGTAATTGGTAAAATAAAAAAGGGGAAAATTTATTTTATATATAACAGGATAATAGAATAACAATCGGTAACCCCTTTAAGAAAACATATTGTTCAATGAGAAAATATTTCTAGCCAAAAAAAGGTTTAGCTCAATTTTTCGTATAATCATTGTCATAACTATATTATGTACCAATGTTTGGAATGAAGTTATAGAAACCAGATTATTTAATAAATATATATAGTAGAGGAAACATGATGATAGTTTTGAATATATGGATCATAATATTTTATTAATGGATTCATACTCATAAAGAATCTCGAAATGTAATGAGATTGTTTCAATAACCTCTAATCACTTCGTAACATTGTACCATAGACACCACGAATGGAAATGAAATTAATTTATTCATAAAATAAAATAATTTTTTTGATTCAATAATTAACATTTATAAAGACTTATATACACCTCATGTAAAATAGTTTGTTCATAATAGGGAATGTGTCACAATTTAGGAAAATTCTGACAAAGTTACATTACAAATTTGGTAACTTCTGAAATATTATACCGTTTAAATAAATATCATATAATGGATATCTATTTACTAATTAATTTAATTATAATAATAATATAATACAATAATTGGATTTATATACACAAATCCAATGAATAGAGTGGTGATCATGAAAAATATCTCCCATAAATATAAGGTGAGATGAAATACTCATACCTTCTGTTTGACTATCTTCATACTTATAAGAACCTCCCATATAATATAAATATGTTTATTAAAAATATTTTATAGAAACATATTCAAATATTTAATTCCATATATGGTTTTATTATGACTTTATATTATCCTCTTGTTGGTATTTTTTTATTAGGGTTTCACTTCGTGTAATATCCACTTTGATTTGCGCATGTATCTTTAATTATTATATCATTAGTACATATACTTATATCATGATTTACATACTTTATTCCAATATATAAATATCCATAATACTCATCATTTTGTTATTATAATACCATATAGTATATAGATTTATTAAATTTGATACACATTTCATGGAGATAGTAGTTCGTACATACGCATGAGTGTTGCCTCTATTTTATTGACACATTGAATGAAAAAAAATAGAAAACATATACATTTAAGTATATATTTATATAATATAATTATGTGATCATTATTATTTCATATATATAATATATATTCACTAAACATATCCATAATACATTCCATGTTGTGTGTGAATCAATCACATCACTTTGAGGGGGCAGTAGTCTACCCTTTCTCAAACAAAATTACCGTATATACCAAAAATTGAATGCATAAGGGTATATTATAAATAAAAATTATATAAGAATACATAAATTATAAAGATAATATATATAATATATAAATATAATTTCCATCATAATTTCCAACATGAGAGGTTGTAAAAGAAAAAATGTACATCGATTGTTTAAGGAGGTGGAAGTTCTCTGTACACGTAAACAATATGTTTGTTAACCACTATAGTGAAGTGTGTATAATTTTATGGATAAAACAATACATAAAAACATACTAGTATATTTAGGATAATTACTTTTATAAAATCAAGGAATAATAATTTTATAAGGATAAGATAATTGAATTAAAATAAAGGATCTTGAAAGTGGGTGCTACCATATAATCATGCATCTCTTTTTGATTTGCAGAAAAGGGAATCCTTTGAATTATTTTTTACTATAAAAATACATAAAAGAATATTTTTGGACATTTTGAATATAACTAATCAGATATTGGATTATTATTAGTTTCTTAAGAGTTTTTAGTAAGAGGGATTTGTGGTGTTGTTTTATATAGAAGGGAATACACACACATCACTATATTTAAAAGATTTTATGAATGTTTTTACATAAAAATTCATTAAATACATAAAAAACTAAATAAATGTATCTTTATGAATGAAATATTTATATTAAATTGGGTTTTGAAAAATTTATTGGTAGTTTGGGGGCTTAAGATTATGTTTTATTTCCATGTTTGGCTTAATTTTTCCTTAATCACTACAATTAAATTAGATAACATTCACTAATATTTTTAATAAAATATTAATATTACTCTATTTAAAATTTCAAATTAATAATAATAATAATATGGAATCCATTTTTCCTAAAAAATCAAAAAAAAATAATTATATTTTAATCCTGTTGATGGGATGACACTACGTTTTTTTAATGTAAAAAAATAAAAAATATTACTATGATTTTGTAGAAAAGATGAAATTGAAATTTTATGAAATGAAGTAAATTAGATTAATTGATATAAAATTAATCAAATTATACTTTAAAAATAATTGAAAATTTGAACTATCCTTATAAATAAATAATACGAAAAAGATGTTCTGAACTATTGTTATGCATTTTTTAATTATTCATTAAAAAATGAAAACCTACAATAAACTGCAAAAACAATAACGGTAACCTATTATTTTAATTTAATGAAAAATTTTATTCTGACATATAAAATCCATAAAATATCCCAAATTTGGATGTAAAATAAATTATCCAACAAAATTTTGTAAAAATGAATTAATTGGAAATATAGTATTTTATGAATAACAGTGTGTTTTTTAACGTAATATTATAAAATCTATTAGATTAATATAAAATATATGTGACTTAATATATATATATATATATCATATTAATATTAGTCAACAATTTTTATAAATTTAAATTTTTAAGGGTCAAAAAATTAAGCGAAGAATAATTTTTTATTTTATATTCAATTATTTCTCAAATTCATTTCTAATTAACTTTAACCAATGATTACATTCTATAATTGTGTAAGCTATTTATTTTTTATAATTTCGTTAAATTATTTTTAACTATTACTTTAATGACTATGTTATAAAAAATTATATATCTTTATTTTATAAGACATAACCATCAAAGATACACAAGCCATCAACGAAAGTAGATGTTTCATGTAACGCAAGATAACATCACTATTTAGTGTAGAGAAAGATAATATTTTTGTTGCTTGTAGGGTATGATTAATATGGGGTTTCATATTACATAATCCAAAAAAATATTTAATACAAAATAAACTATTTTGATTTTTTCATTAATATAAATATACAAAAAATATGAAATTAATTAAAAAAAATATTTAACTAAATATGATGGTGTGACATTTTCTCACAAGAATGACAACGTGATGTGATTCTAATAGTTGATTAGTAATATTACACACCACTAGAGGATAATTTTGATTCATAAAACTATTATTATAATAATATGGACTTAGGGATGTTTGGATTATGACATGAGTGGGATAAATGCAATAACTCATTTCTAAAGGCCCTATACCACATTGGTTTCATGGTCAACCAAAACAAAATGTAGATAATTTTTTGTTGGAGTTTATAGCATGATTTTAACATCTTATTCATATCCCTCTGAAATATAATTTATTCATAATATATTTTCATTTTCGATGAAACATAATACATTTATAATGATTCATTATTAAAATTGTTGATTATGTAGTGATCCTTGGGAATGGTTTAGTGAATCATTTTGGAGGCATACTATATAGTGACATTGAATTTTGTAAATTTTCACATAATTCTTCAGTTAATGAAGGAAATTATTAAAACGATAGAGTATGAATCAATTTTGAGATACCTATCACTATACATACTTGATAAAATCTATTATTGTTTTCAGTAGTATGAATTATCATATGGGGGATCCATAACGATATTCATAGTGGGATTGTACATCACTACATCCCTTCTAATTATGTCATATTTGTGTTTGGTTTTTTGTTGGATAAATCCATATCATTTTATAATTTTGTTTATATTTGAGTCAGTATATTCTGTGGATCAATTTTAGTATCCATTTCTATTTGGTGATTGACAACCATATCAAGTCAATAGAGATAAATACATTCACATGTTTTATTGTAGGGATCGATATCACATGGGTCTAATATAGTATAATATCAATAAAAGCATTTGAGAGGCTTCAATTTTTAGGGTCTAGGAGATCTATAATAGAAATTCATGATTTTTGTCTGGTTATTGGCCATAATATAGTGCATGAACCTCCATTAAACAAGAATAGTTATGTGAAAGAACAACGTAAGGTTGATTTGGATGGGCTACTAGGTGACATTTGGGGATGGGGATTTAAAAGACATAATAAAGGTGATGAAAAATATAACCATATACCCCCACACACCCAATGGGACTCTTCCAGGTGTATTGAAAATGTATAAATGAAGATATATAGTTGAAATAAAGAAAAAATATTTTGCTGGAAGCTAGTGACATGATTAAATGCATGATTTTAAACATTTCATCTTATTAAATAGTTAACATAAATAATGGTTTTATATATTCATTCCTTTTGTTTTTTCATCTAGTGAATGAGATCCAATTCAATCCCCATGAAAAATTAATGTGGATAGTGACACGAACCAAGAGTTACACACCTATCATGAATGTTTTCAAATTGTGTGGCCTTTTACTTTGTTGATATTACATCACATGGAATAATATTGTTTTTGTGATGAGGTCATATGATAAATTTTTTAATTGACGAGATAGAAGGGGTACAATTATACATTTATTATTAGTTCCAGAGGATGAAATTCATTTTTTATAACCTATGGAGATTTTATTTCTTTTGTGAGAAGGGTTTCTACTTAGTATGAGATGGGATTATATGTTGGAGGTTAGAACTGATTTCCCAATTATTTCCATAATTGACTCTGGAAGGTGCTGATGATAGTGTCCATAAATTTATTATATTAGTATATGAGTATAATTAGTTAATTCCCATCTATATATCATATCATTCTCTATATTGTGATATATATTTCTATAATGACGTTCATCCAGGGATTGATTTGATTTATTTTGTAATATATTATATATCTCCTAATGAGATTTGAGTGGTGATATAGATGTTGGAAGAACAGAAGATGTATAAAATTATCATGAATACTAATTATATATATGGTACTCTAATAAATAAATTTAAGTAGGTTGATTGGGTTTCAAGGTTGTTTGTTTTCTATCATGGTAAGAACTAGTTGACGATTAATAAGAAGAATAATTTTTGAAGGATCAACAATAAATTTTCTAAACTCTAATGTGAAAATTTATTTTCTATGGTTTACCATTATTATATATGAAAGGTAACAAATATATATTTTATGATATATTTCAAATTTTAATTTCACTTATATATTTCATTAAAAAAAATGTCAATTATAAATGAATAGTGATATAATATTAAAATATTATTATTTAATGTTACATCTATCATGAAGTCGTTGGATTGAATATAGTAACAGAATAAAAAATAAAAAAATATAATGTATATATATATATATATATGGAATTAATTGTTTATAAATTTTTCAGAAATGAACATAAAAGCCCATGATGGTAAATAGAGCATCTTCATGGAAACCATTTTCTATAACCACTATTTGTTATTTTATTTGTAAATTACATTGATCTTTAAAAATGACCGATCCTAATGAAATTGAAATAGAATATATTAAATGAAATTATAAAATAATTATATTTTTTTAATGTATTTTAATAATAATAAATCTAGTTTTATAGTTATTAAGAAATTATTTTTCTAAAACAAAATTCTAATTCATTTTTTACATTAATAAAAATATTTAAATATATTAAAAATATAGATTTAATTTTTAAAAATACATTCAATATTTATTATAATTTTTTTATTATGTAATATGTTCAAGTAAATTATATGTCATAATGAATAGAAACCAGGGAAAATATTTTTCTCCTCAGCCTAGGAAAATCAAGTAAATATAGTTGAAAGCAATAAGATAAAGATTAAAAATTATATATAACAAATTCCTTGTTTCTATTTGAATATTTAAATTATAATATAATAATATAATATTTGAATATAGAGAATAATTATTCTTTTTTGTTTTATAATGACCAAAATGTAATTTTTTAGCTAATAAATATATAACGTCACACTCATTGTTTTTCTTTAATAATATGTATTTAGTGATAAAAATAGGTTATGATATATTATAAGTTTTTACATAAAATATTTTCTAATTATTTTCATGATTATAATTTATATTTAATATTTTTAATAGAAATATTACCTTAAAATATAACACAACACTAACATGGTGTTTTCTCATGTAATTGAAAAAAATTAATAAAATTATAGTTTTAAAAGTAATTCAATATAGATTAATTGTGGGGTTTCTTGAAGGTTTAATATAAATTTAATATATTAGTTATATTTTAAGGATTGTATTAAAAAAATTATGTATTCTTATATTTAAATTCTTGAATTTTGAATATTCCCAAAAATGAATTTATTGTGATCTGATTTGAGAAAATATTTTATCAAAAAATTTTAAATTAATTAAAAAAATTATATTTGTTCATCTGAATAGGATATGGTCTATAATGTCATTCATTTACCATATAGGGTCTACATTCATTTTAGAGTTACATTATTGACCCCAAATAAGTAAAATCACTTTGATATCATTGAAATCAATAGAAAAGATTAAAAGGGCATTAAAATAATGAAATAATGTTTAAACAATCACATAAAATGATAATATTTGTCTGGACATTATTATTGTGACTAAAAACAGACTATATATTAAATATATTATTTTTTGGTTTCATGAAAATCAATATTTATTTATATTTTTTAATAAATTATGTAATTAAAAGGGTTCACCACCACTCACTTATAAAAGGGATCCATATATTACCTCTTAATCACAATGCTTTTAGCTTCATTATTGGCTGTTAATTTCCAGGATACCATCCCTAATACCTTCCAATCATTCTATAGCTTTATGTATATTTAGTGTTCCTTCCATTGAATAGATAAGTTATCACCAAAAGGGGTTTTTCTCAATGATGTTTAATAAGTCTTAACCGTGGACAATCAAATTTTTCCTCATTATAACTCCTTTATTTTAATCCCAATGATACCATTATTATAAAATAAATATCTGAAATATACTAATATTATATTAAATTATATCAATAACCTTATTCAACTCATTTTTCAATAAAATGATACATAAGAGCATCACATGTGTGTATGTGTAGACCACCACATCTATTAAGTGAACCACATTGTTCCACAAGACGAAGTCAGATTGAGCGTTATAATAATGTATTTAATGAATATATATGATATATATAAAATAATTATAGTTTTTATTTTTTTATTTTTTTTATTTTACCCCATCAATGGAATATTTGAATCATCAGTCTTGCATATGTACTGACTACGGTTTCAATGGAGTTATTTTAATATTAATCCATAAATGTTTTATAAGAATTATATAATAAGTATATATAATGATTACTTGTGAAAATAATTAAATTATTAAAAATCATAGTACCTTTGATCAAAGATCAAATTATATGGATAGGGACAGAAAAATAGAATCCTACATGGAACACTAAGTAGTTATCTCCTATAAACATTATTATATTATTGAATTGTTCATAAATGTGTGATAAATTGTTATGATTAAATATGATATATTTAGTTATGGTTAAGGAATATATTTTAAAAAAATGTATATTTATTATAAATGTGTTTTAATATGTTCGAAGAAGGAAGAGACTAGATGTATGAGTTTCTGTAATAATAACATTTATATTTGGGATTATCTATGTTAATAATCCATTATGGGAGATTTTTGAATTCTACCCTTTAATCCCAATATAATTTCTTCTACTCAATTTATTTTTATATTTTTAATATATTAATATCATTTATAACTATATTTCACTTAAAATTAATGAAAAAATGTTTTTAATGAAAGGTAGCCTTATGTATTCCTTATATGATCAAATTTTTCTACCATGTACATAATCTTCAATAAGATATTATAAATGTTATTAAATATTAATGAAATATTTTTAAATTATTATTTTCACTAAATTTTAATTTATTTAAAACGTTTTAAAAAATGAATCTTTTTAAAGACGTGATGTAATGAAAATCTGTTTTATATATTCTTATAAACATGTGAAATTCAATGTGTAACACCCCAAGATTCCTCGATACGCTTCTCATTGAATAATACAGTAGCATGTGTTGTGCGTAACTTCGAGTTATAACACACAACACAACCAATCAAACTACCCGTTATGAATAGTAATAACCACATTTCATAATTTTTATAAATATTATATTTCAAAATGGAATTCATTTTTGGATTTGTACTATTGAAATTATCTTAGGGTGATTTTTTTGTATTTTTATGAAAACATTCATTTTTTGATGAATACTGAAAAATACTGAGTATTAGTTTAAAACCGAATTTTTATTTAAAAAATTAGTTATTTTATTTAAATTTATTTTATGTCAAAATATAAAAATAATACCTCTATGAGTTCAATATAATTCATTAGAGTCAATTTAAAATAATTTTTGATATATAAAATTTTAATTTAACTTTTCACCGTTTTTACCCACCTCCAAGGAGAATTTGAAAATTAACATACAACATAATTTTAACAGTTCTATGAGTGCAATTTCGAAAATCTGAGAGACACAGTTAATATCAAGGAGAAAAATTTGGTTCAATAAGATAAAAATAATTTTTTGTGAATAAAAAGTTTTTACTTTTATTTACCTCGATTTAAAGTAAATATGGTAATTAAGGGTAAAAATGATATTATTATTACCCTAACACATGTCTTAATTCTATTGGATAAGTGTAATTAGACAAAAAACAACATTAGGAATAAAATATAAACCTCTTTGGTCCACTTGGAATAGATTAGGACATTTATTATTATTTAATTCAAAGAAGAGTTAAAAGAGTTAAAATCAATGTTTAATAACTAAAACATTTGTAATATAGGGTTGTACATATGATAAATTAGATTATAAATATTAATTATAAATATAAAAATATTCCTTACATAATGGTATTTTATTTATAATTTTTAGTCTTTAAATAATTTAATTTATTTATGACACAATGGTGATGCAGTTAGTACCTAATAAATGAAATATTAAAATAATGGATATTATAAATATTGAAATAATTTTTATTTTAGACTTTTTTTTGATTTAAACTAATTTTATATGTTAATATTACATTTTATTATTGATTAAATTAATTTGGTTCTAATTAATAATGTTTTTAGGATTTATAAAAAATCAATTATTAAATAGTGTCAAAATTGACAGAAAGGATTATTGAAAACAAATATTATATTATTAAATGATATTATATTCTTAAAAATATAATGCTCATAAAAATGACTTAGATATGGATATATATATTAATAATGAACCACTTGGGGTTCTCTTGACTTTTTATTGTATGTTTATTAACCATATAATATAAAAATACAAAGAGACATGGTAAATGTTAAACTATTTAACTAAGAGTTAAATATAAACGATAAGGTTAATATAGTGACCCAAACCTATCTTAAATCTATTAATTGAAATTATTTCAACCCATCCCCACCTTAAAATTTAAATAATCTACATTGGATTCATTAGAAACATAAAATAATTTTATTATAAAATAATATATCTACTTTTTCCTAAGGTGTCCCTCACGCCTCTTAAAAAAGGCCACTCCCCCTTCTCTCAATTTCACACCTTCAAAGCCAATTGGATCGACCAAACTGTACCCAAATATCCTTCCAACTTCTCTCACTTCATCCTAGATGCCATATTCTGCTCAGAAATCCAACATAAGGATCCCTTTTGATCAAATCAAAAGGAAGAACACGAAGAAGAGGTAATGATTTCACCACCCTCTTTCAAGTTATTTTCTTCTTCCAATTATTCTTACTTTTTTATTTCTATTATAAAATAATGAATACAGTATATAATATGTACTGTGATGTTATTATAAATATGGTACAACCATATTAACTATTCTATCCATCCTTTGATTGAATTGTTACCATACGTGCGTACGTACGACTTACAGCCTCCACGTCGTGGTGTAATTGTTATTCAATAATTTATTATTTGGATGGGTATAATAATGATGTTTAATTCATTTAAATAATAAATATTAAATGATAATGATTCTGTATATATGATATAACATCAAATAATATATTATTTTAATATCCAAAGAATGATATTGTCACTCATGTGTACGTACGGACTACCGTCTCCACAAACACGATGAGATTCATTCCCTATCGTATTAATTCAAGTATAATTCTCATTTGATGATTAAAAATAAAGTTTAAAGAATTGATATCATTATATATATGAATAAGATACAACCTATCCATAACCAACATGTTTATGTAATAAAACGTATAAATGAAAATGAGTAAGTTAACACCCGAATCGATGATAATACTAAGATATTATTAACAAAGCAATGTTAAGACACCATATATGATATAATATTAATATATATGATTCTAGTATAATTTAATAACAATTATTTCACCATTATATAGGAGTTTAACCTAACCTCAACCAAGGAAAAGTACAAGGTAAGGTTTTATTTCACAATCTCTTCATTATCAGAGGTTGTTTATACATAACTATCTACTGGGACCTATTTATCATCCACATCCATGATTCTTAAAAATGTATTTTAAAACATTCATATAATTTTATAGAATATGTGTTAATGTAATTTATATCCTTGATTTATTTTTTAAATGATTTTTATAATGGAATCATTCTTTCGTTTTCCAAACAAGGACCTTTTATACCTTTTCGACAGAATTAAGATAAGAATGTCGTATTTATCTTATACAGCGAGTGTGGTTATTTTATGCCATTATGAAAACGTCAAAGATTCCATTAAAACCTTATATGAATATTTTCTAAAGTAAATGTTTTCTTTTATAATTATTTTAATTTTAAATGATTTAAAAAAAGAGATATTTCTCTGATATAGTTTTGATTTAATCTATGTCAACATCGTTTGACGGATTTTAAGCTTATTTGAAGTTGATTTATTACATTACAAAACTTCCATATTGTATTGAAGGTTTTGTAATATGATTTACTGTTGATGTGTTATTTTTATACCATTCATGGTTTATAGAGAATGTATTGAAAATTTTTATGCTAGTTTTAATATGAATGTTTAAGTTATGTTTAAACCGATTCATATGAGGATTGAATTAGACTTAATAAGTGACAGGTAGAGCCCACTATAGCTCTTTGATGCATCGGTAGGTCTCAGGAGACAAACTACTGTCTTTTCATAAGGCCTTGAAACAATCTTATTTGTAGTATTGGCACATGGTCTTGATTATGTGGTTATGATAGTCTGTCATTATGCATTCCATTATAATGAAATTGTTTATTGATATTACATGTGATTATTCAACTAGTAGAAAATCCACTTGAATAAGTAAATTGAATTGTTTCAATTTATTTCTTCCATATTATGCTGATGTTCATGTTTAAAAGGTTTTTGTTTTATTTATACATTGGCTTAAATGTTTATTCCTATTTATGAATGTTTCCTCTATATTGTTATCCTTACTGGGCATCTGAGCTCACAACTTTATAGGTTTCATTATTCCTAGGATGTGAAGAAGTATTTTATGAATTACCTGTTGGGATATTATGAGAGGATATGAGTGTGTTCTGTGGAGACAATATGTTGATGTAGTTTTTCACTTTATGATGTAATGAAAACATTATGAATGTATCTGCTGATTCCAAGGCTACTCAACTAATCAGTAATTCGAGACTTAATATTTTGTGATCAAGACAATGTTATGTAATAATGCACCAACTTTGTGATTACATCACATAGACCTAAGATGTACTTTTAGGATTAGTATAGAATAACTTCCTAGAATTTTGGTATTGTAGATATTTGCTGAGTTTTCCGAGAAATACATCCCTATCTAGATAAAGGCAGATAGAGGCAGATCTAGCAATGATATGCGTAGGTGTAAAACCTGAAACACCACATTATGCTATACTTGAACGAGAACTAGTGGACGACAACGGACCTTGCTGCACTCTTGGTTACGACACTCCTAGGGGATATTCTTTGGATAATTATCATTTTCTTTACAAAACATTATGAAGGGTTTATGAGTATATAATTCCTCAAAGAAAACATTTTTATGAATATTGATTATATCCATAAACTGTTCAATTCATGTTACGTGTTTTAAGAGTTTGTATTTATGTATTGTGATTCATAAACTAATCCAGTGTAAGCCATTGTTTTGAAATGGTGCCTAATGGATGAAATGGAAACCGTATCAATGCACCCACCCCATGTAGGGATTTCCCTCATTCTCAAGATAATTATAGTGGAGCTGGTGATGCAAATGGTGATGATCAGCTAATAACCATACATGGAAAACTTACTCAAGTTATTAATAATAACCTTACACATATGGAGAACCATGATCCACAGTGTGGAGGATCATTGTTAGATCACTTAATGAGGCAACATTCACCGACATTATATGGGAGTACAAATCCATTAGTAGATGAGCAATGGATATATTCATTAGAGAAAATATTCCATTCTTTGGGAAGTAGTGAAAGGGAAAATGTTATCATGGCAGTTTACCCCCTCACTAGTGATGCGAACCAATGGTGGTCATTGATTCAAAACATAAAGGAAGATGATAAAGTATCAAATATGGAATGGAGGGAGTTAAAAGATATTTTCTTAGAAAAGTACTTTCCTCCTGACCATCGAGCATATATGGAAAGGAATTTTCTTGAGTCTGATACAAAAGGAGGATAAGAATGTCGTGAAGTGTGAGGCTAACATTAAAAGTATTCCAAGTCCTGAAGAATATTATATACGTAACCCATGGAGTATGATTCATCGTTTCATGTATGGGTTAAAACCGTTTGTCCATAGAGCATTAGTCTGAAAATCCTTATCGTTGTACGAAGATATTTTCTCATATGCTATCAGGACAAAAATATATATAAATCTTATGAATTTAAAGAAAACCAAGAGAAGAAGATATTTAATGATCAATATAGAAATAGAAATAAGGAGAAGAAGTGAAATGCTGAATATCCATCCTACAGTAAATTTTGGAACAAACACCCTAGTACTTGCTTGAAGGGAATATGAGTCTGTTACAAGTGTGGTGTAAAAGGCCACCAAGCTCATGATTGAATGGGGAAGAAAGAATCTACTGATGTTCAATGATACAGTTGTAGGGAGATGGGACATTATTCAAATGAATGTCCTATGTGTCAGGGTAACATACCTCCGAAAAGGCTAGGGTATCAAGGCCACGCTTATGCTATCAGTACTACTAAGGTAGAAGCTCTGAAAGACATGGTGGAAGGTAATTTAATGGTTTCATAAAGTTTAACCAAGGATATATTTGATTCTGGATCATCACATTGATTCATATCATCCCAGATTGCTAAAAAAATTAGATATTTCCAATTTGATTTAACAATGGAGTTATCAGTCAAAACTCCTAAAGGAAGTATCATTGCAACAAATTTCTGTGAATCAGTCCCCATTAGAGCACATAAACATTATTGTTTCTGCTGATATCATCGTCATAAACATGATGGAATTCTATATAATCCTCAGTATAGATTGGATTTTGGACCATCATGCGAATATTTATTGTAATAAGGAGGTTACAATTTTTGATGATGATGATAAGGAACACCTTATCATTAGAGAAGAATCTTCACCACATAATTCTTATCTAGACCCACCCCTAGTAGCTCAACTAAATTCAATTATCATGGAGGAAGATAAGGAAATAATGTTGAGTGAGGAATGTAATTTTCATATAGATGATGTACCAATTGTAAAAGAATATGTACATGTGTTTCCAGAAGATTTACTTGGACATCCTCTAGAACAAGAAATTGAGTTTTCCATCGATTTAATTCCCGGTTCAAGGCCTATATCGAAGGCCCCTTATAGAATGGACACTTTGGAATTAGTTTAACTAATGAAATAACTAGAGTAATTGAGTAATATGGGATTATTCTCCCTTGTGTTTCTCTATGGAGAGCCCCTATACATTTTGTTAAGAAGAAAGATGGATCTGTGAGGTTATGTACCTACTATAGGGAAATCAATTCTATTAAAATAAAGAACAAAAATCCCCTACCTCAAATTGATGATTTATTTGACCAACAACATGAAGCTCAGTAATTTTCAAAGGTTGATCATCGATCAAGTTACCATCAGTTTTGTGTGAAGAAGGAAGAAATTCAGAAGACAGTATTTCGAAACAAGTACGGGTATTATGAGTTTACAGTAATGCCTTTTGGATTGACTAATGCAGGATTTGTATTCATGGATCTAATGAATAGAGTTTTCATGGAATATCCCTATGATTTTGAGGTGGTATTTATTGATGATATCTTTTTATACTCCAAAAGCTATGAGGATCATGAAAATCACTAGCATATTATCCTGAAGACACTTAGAAGTCATTAATTATCTGGGATGTTTAGCAAGTGTTAATTATGGCTTCATGATGTTTCATTTCTTGGAAATAGTCTCTAAGGATGGAATCTCTGTTGATCCTTCTAATACAAGAGAAATACAATAATGGTCAACAACAATGAGTATAACTGAGGTACGTAGTTTTATTAACTTAGCAGGTTATTATCGGCATTTTGTCCAGTACTTTGCTCAATTGGCTAACCCATTAATGGAGCTCACACGTAAAGGGGTTAAATTTTTTTTGACAAAAGAGTGTGAAGAATGTTTCGAAGAACTGATGATAAGATTAAACAATTCTCATATATTAACTCTACCATCGAGGAATGATGGGTTCGTTATTTATAGTGATGCATCAATGAAATGACATGGTTGTGTCCTTATGAAAAATGATAGAGTTATTGACTATGCATCACGAATACTGAAAGTTCATGAGAAAAACTATCCTACTCACGATCTCAAGTTAGAAGCTTTGATCATTTCTTTGAAGATATGGAGACATTATCTCTATGGTGAAAAATGTGAGACATATACTGATTACAAGAGTCTGAAGTATATTTTCTCACAAAAATAACTCATCATTAGGAATAGGAGATTGCTCGAAGTACTCAAGGATTATGATTTCATGATACAATACCACCCAGGGAATGAAAATAAGGTGGAAGATGCTTTAAGGAGAATGGATAATGGTGTTTTGAAAAAGATGAGAGTGGAAAAGAATCCTATATACCAGGATCTAGTAATGATGGATATGGGAATCACCATGGAAGGTGAAACCTCAATAATTTTTCAAATGGATTCCAAACCATCTCTACTAGACACATTAAAGAGTTATCAGACCAATGATCAAGTGTTTAAAAAATAATATTAATGATTTGAATAATGGGATGTTGAGTGACTTTGTGTATGAAGATGGAATTTTGAAATTCGGGAAGTGACTTTGTGTTCCCTATATACCGGATTTAAAAAGGGAATTTTTAGATGATTCTCATAGTTACAATTTATCTATACACTCTAGGATCACCAAAATATATAGATATTTGGAGGAACATTTTTGGTGGGACTACATGAAGGGGGGGATTACTAATTTTGTGACAAGATGTATGGTTTTTCAACAAGTGAAAGCTGGAAGGAAACACCCTAGAGGAGTCATTCAACCTATTTCTATACCTGAGTAGGAATGGGATAGTATTACAATGGACATTATCATGGAACTACCTAAGACTCCTAGAAAGAAGGATGCAATATGGGTCATTGTTAATCGTCTTACCAAGTCAGCACATTTTCTTTCTATAAGAGATGTTCTAACACATGAAAGTCTAGCAAGACTATATATTAATGAAGTAATGAGACTTCACAGAGTACCCCTATCGATTATTTCTGACCGTGATCCCGGTTTAACTAAAAGATTCAGGAATATTCTTCCGAAGGCCTTGGATACTGAAATTCGTTTGAGAACTGCCTACCACCCTCAAACAGATAGATAAACAGAACAGACTATTCAAACATTAGAATACATATTGAGATCATGTTCACATGAAATTCATAGTATGTTGGATCAATATTTACCTCTGGAGGAATTTTCTATAACAATAGTTTCCATTCAAATATTCAGATGGCACTATATGAAGTGTTATACAGGAAAAGATGTCTCACACAATCCTGTTGGGGTGAAGTTGGTGAAAGAAAACTTGTCGGCCCAGAACTAGTGGAGGAAATGATAAAAAAGAGGAAGGTAATCCAAAACAACATCAAAGCAGCTCAAGGTAGGCAAAAGCGCTATGCCGATAACTGAAGGAAGGATTTATAATTTCAGGTAGGAGATCATGTTTTAATGATGTTATCTCCATGGAAATGAGTTATACGTTTTGGTAAGAAATGTAAATTGCATCCCAGGTATATCAGACCTTTCAAAATTCTAGAACGAATTGGTGTTTTAGCTTTCCATTTGGAAATGCCGCCAAGTCTCCCCAAAGTTCATGATGTGTTCCATGTATCACGTTGAGGAAATACATGCCTGACCCAATGCATGTACTCACCTATGTGGAATTAGAACATGAACCCAATCTGTATTATTTCCAAGGGCTCGTCAATATTCTTGATATGTGAGAACATGTATTGTGAAACCGGACAACTCGTCTGGTAAAAGTTCTATGGAGAAATCTTAAGATGGAAGAGGAAACATGGGATCCTGAGGAACTTATGATGAAGAACAACCTGAGTCTTTTTAAGTAGTAATATTCTTGAAATTTCGAGGAATAAATTATTTGAAGGAGGGGATAATATAACAACTTATGCTACCACAGTACGCTTCTCTATGAATAATACAGTAGTTTGTGATGTACTCAACTTCAAGTTCTAACAGACACCACAACCAATCAAACAAGCCATTATGAATAGTAATATACATTTATCAAAATTTTATAAATATTATCTTTGAAAATGGACATCATTATTGGATTCAGAATATCAAAATTATCTTATGGTGAACTTTTGGTATTTTTTTGAAAACTTTCAATTTTTGATGAATAGCAAAAAAGACTGAGTTATAGTTTAAAACCGATTTTTTTTAAATAATTTTTATTTTATTTAAATTTATTTTATGTCAAAATAGACACATAATTCCTATATAAGTTTGATGAAATTAATTAGAGTTAATTTATAATAATTTTAGATATATAAAATTTTAATTGAACTTTTCACCGTCTTTTACCCACATCCTAGTAGAATTTCTAAATTGACCTAAAACATAATTTTATCTCTTTTGTGAGTGGAATTTCTAAAATATGAGAGAAATGGATAATATCATGTAGAAAAATGTAGTTCAATAAGATAAATTTTTTTTGGTGAATAAAAACTTTTTACTTTTATTTGCCATGGTTTAAAGTAAATACTGTAATTAAGTGTAAAAATGATATTATTATTACCTAAACATTTCCTAATTCTATTAGTTAAGAATAATTCGACCCAAAACAACTATAGGAGTAAAATATGAACCACTTTGGTCCACATGTATTATATTAGGACATTTTTTTTTATTTAATTCAAAAAAGAGTTAAAAGAGTCAAAATAAATGTCTAATAACTAAAACATTTTAAATATAGGGTTATACATAAGATAAATTTTATTATCAATATTCATTACAAAGATAAAAATATTATCGACATAATTACCTTTTATGTATAATTATTAGACATTGAATAATTTAATTTATTTATGACACAATGGTGAAGCAGTAATTTCCAAATTAATGATATATTAAAATAATTGATATTATAAATATCGAAATAAATGTAATTTGATAATTTTTATGAATTAAAATAATTTTAATGGTTAATATGACATTTTATTATTTCCTAATGTAATTTTGTTCGAATTAATAATGTTGTGAAGACTTTATCAAAAATAAATTATTATGTAGTTTTAAAATTGACATAAAGGAATATTTAAAACAAATATTATAATATTAATTGATATTATATCGCTAAAAATATAAGGATCAGTTAAATGACTTATATAAGGTTATATATATTAATAATGAACCACTTGTGTTTCTCTTAACTTTTTATAGTAAGTTTAGTAACCATATTATATAAAAATACAAAGAGTCATGATAAATGTTAAACTATTTAACTAAGAGTTATATATAAATGATAAGGTTAATATTGTGACCCAAACCTGTCTAAAATCTATTGGTTGAATGGATTTCGACCCATAAAAACCTTATCCTTTAAATAATCCACTTTGGAGCATTTAGAAACCGAAAATTATTTTATTATAAGATAATATATCTAGTTTTTCCTAGGGTGCCCCTGACCCCTCTTATAAAAGTGAACTCCACCTTCTCTCAATTTCACACCTTCAATTCCATTTGGCTCGGCAAAACCCTGCTCAAATATCCTACCCACTTCTCTCACTTCAACCTAGAGCCCTTATTTTGAACAGAAATGCATCGTAAGGATCGATTTTGATCAAATAAAAAGGAAGAACACGAAGAAGAGGTAATCATTTCCCCACCCTATTTCAAGATTGTTTCATCTTCCAATTATTCATTATTTGTTATTTCCATTCTAAAATAATAACTCCATTATATTCTATATACCTTGATGGTATTATAAATATGTTACAATAATATTATGTATTCTATTCATCCATTGAATCACATGTCAGCATACGTGCGTAAGTACGACCTACCGTCTCCATATCGTGGAGTAATTATTATTCAATACATTATTATTTTTATGGGTATAATAATGATGTGTAATTCATGTAAATAATAAATATCAAATGATAATGATTCTTTATATATGATATACCATCCAATTATATAATATTTTAATATCAAAGGAATGATACTGTCACTTGTGCGTACGTATGGACTACAGTCTCCATGAACGCGATGAGATTCATTCCCCATCATATTCATTCAAGTATAATTTTCATTTTAAGATTAAAAATAATGTTTAAAGACATGATATAATTATGGATATGAATAAAATACAACTAATCCATAACTAACATGACTTATGTAACAAAACATTAAAAGAAAACGAGTAAGTTAGCACCCGAAATGATGATAATACTATGCTATTATTAACAAATCAATGTTAAAACGTCATATATGATATCATGTTAATTTGTATGATTATTTTATAATTTAATAAAAATTATTTAACAATTATACACGTGGTTAACCTACCCTTAACCGAGGAAATGTACATGTTAAGGGTTTATTTCACAATCTCCTTATCATCTGAGGTTATTTATGCGTAATTATCTACTAGGACCTCTTTTTCATCAACATCCATGTTTCTTAAAAATGTATTTCAAAAAATTATTACTATTTTATAGACTATGGGTTAATGTCATTTATACCCTTATTTGACTTTTTATAAGATTGTTATAAAGTAATATTTTCATCGTTTTCCAAATAATGTCTTTTTAATCCTTTTCGACAGAATTAAGGTAAGAATGCCTTTTTTAACATATACAGCAAGTGCGTCTATTTTCCACCATTATGAAATTGTCGAAGATTCCCTTAAAATATTATAAAAATATTTTCAAAGTAAATTTTATCTTTTATAATTATGTGACATTTAAATGATTAAAAAAGAGATATTTCTCTCAAATAGTTTTGATCTCATCTATGTATACATTCTTTGATGGATTTTAAGCTTATTTGAAGTTGATTTATTATGATACAAAACTTCTATATTGTATTGAATTTTTGGCGATATGTTTGGCTATGGATGTGTTATTTTTATACTATTCATGGTTTATGTAGAATGTATTGATATTCCATATTCTATTTTTAATACGAATGTTAATGTTATGTTTAAACCTATTCATATGAGGAATGCATTTGACATAATAAGTGGAGGGTGGAGCTCGCTATAGCTAATCGATGCATCGATAGATCCCCTGAGACAAACTAGTGTCTTGGCACAAGGCCTTGACAAAATCTTATTTATAGACTTCGCACAAGGCCTTGATTATGTGGTTATGATAGTCTATAATTATGTGTTCCATCATTATGAAAGTGGATATTTGATAATTCATTTGATTATCAACTGGTAAAAAACCCATTTGAATAAGTAAATGGAATTGTTTAAATTTATTTCTACCATATTATGCTGATGTTCAAGATTAAAAGGCTTTTGTTTTATTTATACATTGCCTTAAATTTTTATGTCTATTTATGAATGTTTCTGCTATATTGTTATCCTTACTGGGCATCTGACCTCACCCCTTTCTATGTTTTAATTTTACAAGGATGTGAAGAACTATTTTATGAAAGAACTGTAGGGATAGTATAAGGGGATATGAGTGTGGTCTATGGAGACAAGATGTTGTTGTAGTTTTTCATATTATAATGTAATGTAAACTTTATGAATGCATCTAGTGATTCCAAGGATACTAAAATAATCGGTCCTTTAAGACAATATCTTTTGTGATCATGCCAATGTTATATAATAATGCACTGACTCTGGGAAAATGGGGTAAGGGAGTTACAGTTAGTAATCTTTATCAAAGTAAACATTTTTATGATTATGGATTATATCCATAAATTGTTCAATTAATGTTAAGTGTTTTAGTTGTTTGGATTTTTGTATTGCGATATATAAACTAATATATTGTATTCCATTTTTTACTGATGGTGCCTAGTGGAAGAAATGGAAAATGTATCAATTCACCCACTCCATGTAGGTATTTATCTCATTATCAAGATAATTATAGTGGAGTTGGTGATGCAACTGGTGCTGATCATCTAATCACCATACTGGGACAAATCCCTCAGGTTATGAATAATAACCTTACCCGTATGGAGAACCCTAATCCACATCATGGAGGATCAATGTTTGATCGCTTCATGAGGAAAAAACCATCGACATTCAATGGGAGTACAAATTCCTTAGTATCTAAGTAATGGCTAAATTCCTTAGTGAAAATATTTCATGCCTTGGGGAGTAGTGAAAGGGAAAAAGATATCATGGCAGTTTACCGCCTCACTATAGAAGATAACCAATGGTGTTCATTGATTCAAAACAAAAAGGATGTTGATGATGTATCAAATATGGAATGGAGGGAGTTCAAAGAGACTATCTTATAAAAATACTTTCTTCATGACTATCAAGCAGATATGGAAAGATAATTTCAATGTCTGGGGAAAAAGGAGGATGAGAATGTCATGAAGAATGAGGCTAACATTACTAGGTTATAGAGGCATACATCAGATTATATACATAACCCAAGGAGTAATATTGATCATTTCTTTGATGGGTTAAAATCGTTTCTCCGTCGAGCATTATTCTTATAATCTTTCTCGTCATATGTAGGTATTGTCTCATGTGATATCAAGACAGAAAAATAATTCTCTAAGTCTTACGACGTTAAATCAATACAAGAGAAGAAGAGAACTGCTTATCACTATAGAAATGGAAATAATGGGAAGAAGGGAAATGTTGAATATCCATCCTGCATAAAAAGTGGGAAGAAACACCTAGGTACATGCTTGAAGGTAATGGGAGTCTGTTACAAGTGTGGTGAAAAAGGCCGCCACGCTTGTGAACTCAAGGGGAAGAATGAAGCTACTAATGTTTAATGCTATATTTATAGGGATTTGGGAAATTATGAAAATAAATTTCCTAATCATTATTGTAAATTACATCAAAAAAGGACAAGGGGTCAAGGAAAAGCTTATGCTATCACTACTACTGAGGTAGAAGCTCAGAAATATGTGGTGGAAGGTAATTTAATGGTTTCTTGATGTTTAGCCATTGATTTATTTGATTATGGATCCTCACATTGATTGATATCTTCCCAGTTTGTTAATAAAATTAGATATTTTCTAATTTGATTTAACAAAGGAGTTTTCATTAAAAACTCATAAGGGATGTATCTTTGCAACAATGTATTGGGAATCAATCCCCAATTGAGCACATAAATTTTCATTATCTACTGATCTCATCGTCATAACCATGATTGAATTTGATATAATCCTCAGTATGGAATGGATTTTGGACCATGAAGTGATGATTTATTGTAATATGAAGGAGGTTACGATTTTTGATGATGATGATAAAGAACACCTTATCTTTAGAGAAGAATCATCACTTGCTAATTATTATCTAGATCCACCCCTAGTAGCTCAACTAAATTCAATTATCATGGAGGATGATAATGAAATAACAATGGGTGAGGAAAGGAATGTTCAAATAGGGGATGTACCTATTTTAAAAGAATATGTAGATGTGTTTCCAGATGATTTACCTAGACATCCTTCAGAACGAGAAATTTAGTTTTCCATTGATTTAATTCCTGGTTCAAGGCCTTTATCGGTGACCCCTTATAGAATGGCCACTTTGTAATTAGTTGAACTTAAGAAACAACTAGAGGAATTGAGTTATAAGGGATTATTATCCATTGTGTCTTTCCATTCGGAGCCCCTATACTTTTTTTAATAAGAAAGATGGATATTTTAGGTTATGTATCTACTATAGTGAAATCAGTGTTATATCAATAAAGAACAAGTATCCCCTACTTCACATTGATGGTTTATTTGACCAACTGCATTGATCTCAATAAGTATCAAAGATTTACCATTGATCAGGATACCATCCGTTGCGTGTGAAGAAGGATGACATTATGAAAACAGTATTTTGAACCAGGTATGGGCATTATAAGTTTACAATAATGCCTTTTGGATTGACTAATGCACCCTTTGTATTCATGGATCTAATTAATAGAGTTTTCAAGGAATATCTTGATGATTTTGTGTTGGTATTTATGTATGATATCTTGGAATACTAAAAAAGGTATGAGGATCATGAAAATCAGAGGTGCATTATCCTGAAGACTCTTAGAAGACATGAATTATATAGGAAGTTTAGCAAATGTTAATTCTAGTTTCAGGAGAATTCTTTTCTAGTCCATATTGTCCCTAAGGATGGAATATCTGTTGATCCTTCTAAGACAAGAGTAATCCATGAATAGCCAACACCAATGAGTATAAACGAGGTACACATTTTTATTGTCATAAAAGGTTATTATCAGTGTTTTGTCCAGAAATTTTCCCGATTGGACAACCCATTAATGAAGCTCACACATAAAAGGGTTAAATTGGTTTTGAAAAAAGTGTGAGAAGAATGTTTTGAAGAACTAAAGAAATGATTATTCAATTCTCCTTTATTGACTATACCATTGGGGAATTATGGGTTCGTTATTTATAGTGACGAATCAATGAAAGGACTTGGTTGTTTCCTTATACAGAATGATAGAGTTATTTCCTATGCATCATGGCAACTTAAAGTACATGAGAAAAACTATCCTACTCATTATCTCATGTTATCATTTGTGATATTGTTCTTTGATGATATGAAGACATTATCTCTATGGGGGAAAATGTGAGATATATACCGATCAAAAGAGTTTGAATTATATTTTCTCACAAAGAGAACTCAAAATTAGGCAAAGGTAATGTATCGAACAACTCAAGGATTATTATTACATGATTCACTACCACTCGGGGCAGGAAAATAAGGTGGAAGATACAATTGAGAAGATAGTATCATTGAGTTTTGATCAAGATGAGAGTTGAAAAGGATCCTATATACAAGGATCTAGTAATGATGGATATGAGAATCACCATGGAAGGTGAAACCTCAATACGTTCTCAAATGGTTGCCAAACCATATTTACTAGAAAGGATAAAGAGTTCTCAAACCAATGATAATGAGTTTAAAAAGAATATTAAAGATGTGAATGATGGGAGATTGAGTTAATTTGTGTATGAAGATGGAATTTTGAAATTTGGGAAGTGAATTTTTGTTCCTGGTATAACTGATTTAAAAATGGATTTTTTAGATAATGTTCATTATTCAAATTTAACTATACACCATGGGAGCACCAAAATGTATAGATATTTGAAGGAACATTTTTTTGGGACAACATGAAGAGGGATATTGCTGATTTTTTTTCAAGATGTATGGTTTTTCAATAAGTGAAAGCTGGAAGGAAACATCATAGAGGAGTCATGCCACCTCTTCCTATACCTAAGTTGAAATTGGATAATATTACAATGGAAATTATCATGAAACTAACAAAGACTAATAGAAATAATGATGCAATATCGGAAAATGTTGATCATCATACCAAGTCAGCACATTTTCATGATATTAGATATATTCTACCACTTGAACATCTAGAAAGACTATATATTAATGATGTTTTAAGACTTCATGGAGTACCCCTATCGATTATTTCTTATCATGATCCACGTTTTATATCAAGATTCTGGAAGAGTCTTCAGAAGGAATTAGATACTGAACTTCATTTGAGGAATGCCTACCACCGTGTAATAGATGGAAAATCAGAACGAACTATTAAAACCTTAGAATACTTGTTGAGATCATGATCACATGACTTTCCAGGTATGTGGGATCAATATTTACCTTTGGTGGAATTTTCCTATAACAATAGTTTTCATTCTAGTATTCAGATCCACCATATAAAGCGTTATATAGAAAGAGATGGCGCACACCAACTTGTTGGGGTGACATGGGTGATAGAAAACTTGTAGGCCCAGAACTGGTGGATGAAATGATAGAAAAGGTGAAGGTAAACAAAAAAATCATAAAAGCAGCTCAATGTAGGCAGAAGAGCTGTGCTGATAATTGAAGGAATGATTTTGAAATTTCTGGTAGGATATCATGTTTTGTTTAAGGTATCTCCATGGAAGGTAGTTATAAGTTTTGGTAAGAAAGGTAAATTGAGTCCCAGGTACATCAGACATTTCGAAATTCTCGAACTAATTGGTGTTGTAGCTTACCATTTGGATATGCCGCCAAGTCTCTCCAATGTTCACAATGTGTTCCATGTATCACTGTTAAGGAAATACATTCCTGACCCAACACATGTACTTAGCTATGAGGAATTAGAACTGGAACCCAATATGTCTTATTCCAAGATCCACTCAGGATTCTTGATACGTGAGAACAAATATTGAGAAACCAGACGAATTGTGTGGTTAATGTTCTTTGGAGAAACCATAAGATGGAAGATGCAACATGGGAACCAGAGGAACATATGATGAAGAACCACCCTAGTATTATTATGCAGTAATTTTATAGAAATTTCTAGGAATAAATTATTTGAAGAAGGGGAGAATGTAACACCCCAACCTTCCACGGTATGCTTCTCTTTGAATGATACAGTAGCGTGGGTTGTACACAACTTCGATTTCTAACACACACCACATCCCATCAAACTTTCCGTTATGAATAGTAATACCCACTTTTCAAAATTTTATAAATATAATTTTTTAAAATGGACTTCATTATTGGATTCAGAGTATCGAAATTTGCTTAGGGTGAATTTTTGGTATTTTTCTGAAAACATAGAATTTTTGATGAATAGTGAAATACACTGAGTTATAGTTTACAACCGATTATTTATTTAAATAAATATTTATTTTATTTAAATTTATTATAGGTCAATATAGACACATTATACCTATAAATGTTCAATGTAATTCATTAGAGTCAATTTATAATAATTTTTGATAAATAAAATTTTAATTGATCTTTTCACAGTCTTTTTCCCACATCCTAGGAGAATTTTCAAATTCCTATAAAACGTAATTTTACAACTTCTATGAGTGGAATTTTGAAAATTCAAGAGTCTAGGTTAATATGAAGGAGAAAAATGTGGTTCAATAAGATTAAAATAATTTTTGGTGAATAGTAACTTTATTACTTTTATTTACCACGGTTAAAAGTAAATAGTGTAATTAAGGGTAAAAATGATATTATTATTACCCTAAAACATGTTCTAATTCTATTGGATAAGTATAATTCGACCAAAAACAACCTTATGAATAAAATATGAACCTCTTGGGTCCACTTGGATTAGATTAGGACATTTATTATTATTTAATTCAAAGAAGAGTTATATGAGTTAAAATCAATGTTTAATAATTAAAACATTTTTAATATAGTGTTATACAGAAGATAAAATAGATTATAAATATTAATTCTAATGATAAAAATATTTCCTACATAATGGTATTTTACTTATATTTGTTAAATGTTAAATAATTTAATTTATTTATGACATAATGGTGATGCACTAATTACCTAATTAATGAAATATTAAAATAATTGATATTATAAATATCTAAATAAATGTAATTTGAGACTTTTCATTAATTACACTAATTTCATAGTTCATTATGTCATGTTAGTATTGCTTAAATTAATTTGGTTTGAATTAAAAAAGTTGTTAATACTTTAACAAATATCAATTATTAAATAGTGTCAAAATTGACATAAAGGAGTATTTAAAAAAAATATTATATCATTAATTAATATTCTATTCTTAAAAATCTATTGTTTGGAAAAATGACTTATATAAGGTTATATATATTAATTATGAACCACTTGGGGTTCTCTTGAATTTTTATCGTATGTTTATTAACCATATAATATAATAATACAAAGAGACATGGTAAATGTTAAACAATTTAACTAAGAGTTAAATAAATGATAAGGTTAATATAGTGACCAAAACCTGTCAAAAATCTATTGGTTGAAATGATTTAGACCCATCCCCCCCTTAACCTTTATATAATCTTCTTTGTAGCAATTATAAACCGAAAATGATTTTAATATAAAATAATATATCTAGTTATTTCTAAGGTGCCCCTCACCCCTCTAATAAAAGGGAACTCCACCTTTTCTCAATTTTACACCATCAAATCTATTTTTCATAGCCAAACCCTACCCCAATATTCGCCCAACTTCTCTCAATTTATCCTAGAGGGCTTATTTTGATCAAAAATCCATCTTATGGAGTTCTTTTGATTAAATCAACAGGAAGAACCCGAAAAGAGGTAATCATTTCACCACCCTATTTCATGTTCTTTTCATCTTCCACTTATTCATTCTATGTAAATTACATTATAAAATAATAACTCTAGTATATTATATATACTATGATGATATTATAAATATGTTACAACCATATTCAGTATTCTATACATCATTTTATTTACATGTCACCATACATTCATACGTACGGCCAACCGTCCACGTTGTGGTGTAATTGTTATTCAAAACATTATTATTTGGATGGGTATAATTATGATATGTAATTCATGTAAATAATAAATATAACAGGATAATGATTCTGTATATATGATATACCATCCAATTATATATTATTTTAATATCAAAAGAATGATATTGTCGCTCGTGCGTACATACGGACTACCGTCTCCAGGAACGCAATGTGATTCATTTCCCATCGTATCAATTCATGTATAATTCTCATTATATGATTAAAATTAATGATTACAGACTTGATATCATTCCAGATATGAATAATATACAACATAACCAAAAAAAATGTCTTATGTAACAAAACATATAAAAGAAAACGAGTATGTTAACATCCGAAACAACAATAATACTAAGATATTATTAACAAAGCCATATTAAAAGATCATATATGATATCATAATAATGTATATGATTCTTTTATAATTTAATAAAACATTTTTCACCATTATACAGGAGGATAACCTACCCTCAACCTAGGAAAAATACAATGTAAGGGTTTATTTCTCAATCTCTACATTATCCGAGGTTGTTTATACATAATTATCTACTGGGACCTATTTATCATCCACATCCATGTATGTTAAAAATGTATTTCAAAACATTCTAACTATTTTATAGACTATGTATTAAGGTAATTTATTCCCTTTTTTTACTTTTTATAAGATGATTATAAAGTAATCATTCTACTATTTTCCGAACAAGGTCTTTTTTATCATTTTCGACAAAATTAAGGTACGAATGTATTTTTTTAACTTATTCGTAAAGTGTGGATATTTTCTTCCGTTATGAAATTGTCAAAGTGTCCCTTAAAATCTTATACGAATATTTTCAAAGTCAATGTTTTCTTTTATAATTATTTGACTTTTAAATGATTTTAAAAAAGAGATATTTCTCTCAAATAGTTTTGATTTCATCTATGTCAACATCCTTTGATGAATTTTAAGCTTATTTGAAGTTGATTTATTGTGATACAAAACATCCATATTGTATTGAAGGATGTGTGATATGTTTGACTGTGGATGTGTTATTTTTATACCATTCATGGTTTATGGATAAAGTAATGACATTTATTATGCTAGTTTTAATACAAATGTGTATGTTATGGTTAAAACTATTCATATGTGGAATGTATTGAACTTAACAAGTGACGGGTAGAGCCTTCTATAGCTCATCGATGCATCGGTAGGTCTAATGGGACAAATTAGTGTCTTTTCATATGGACTTGACAAAATAATATTTGTAGTCTTGGTACAAGGCCTTTACTATGTGGTAATGATAGTCTGGCATAATGAATTCCATCATTATGAATGTGGTTATTGATATTACATGTGATTATTCGACTAGTAGAAAACCCATGTGAATAAGTAAATGGAATTATTTCAATTTATTTAGGCCATATTATGTTGATGTTCAAGTTTAAAAGGCTTTTGTTTTATCTATACACTTACTTAAATGTTTATGTCTATTTGTGAATGATTCTGCTATATTGTTATCCTTATTGGGCATCTGAGCTCACCCCTTTCTATGTTTTATTTTTCCTAGGATGTGAAGAAGTATTTTATGAATGACCTAGAGGGATAGTGTTAGGGGATATAAGTGTGTTATATGAAGACAAGATGTTGTTGTATTATTTAAATTTATGATGGAAATTAAACTTTATGAATGTATCTAGTGATTACAAGGGTACTAAACTAATCGGTCATTCGAGACTTGATCTTTTATTATCATGCCAATGTTATGTAATAATGCACCGACTCTGGGTAACTGGGGTCAGGGTGTTACAAAACAAATTTCCAAATTATATGAGATGATATTTTTCACACAATATTGAAACGTATTAACATTTAACATTAAAATGAAATATTAATTATTTAGTTTGAATGAAATTTAACTTAATATTTTTTTGTAATATCTAGTAAAAAAATTCAAAATTAATAGAAAATTTTATCATGTTTTTAAAGAATTGTTCAAATAATATCCTAATGGCATTTTTATTCTACTTCGACATCCTTTAAAAATTTTATGCTTTAAGGGGATTATGATATTATTTTAGACTCCACATTTATCTGGTGTATGTCTTACGATTATGAGCATTTAATGATGATTCTAAGAAAAAAATTTCTTTCCCATTACTTAATTAAGTTATGATGAAAGATTTATGAGGCCCATTTATTTTACATGATTTATTCTATGAAATTGTTATGATATTTTAATGTAACTGATTTCCTTTAAAAGTGTTATAATATAATGATATGTTGAATGTTTTCTGATATTTTTGGCATCATATGTGTGGTTTTCATTATGTGATTTGTGGAAAAAAAATTATATAGTCATCCAATGAATCTGTTAATGATGAAGTATTTAAAAATCTCTTAATATATGATAGAGTTAATAATTTAATGATAGATGATATAGTTAACTATATGGAAGTTACTCATTATATATAGTTTGAAATTACATGTTAGGAATTTCAATTATGGTAATAATTATTCTATGATTGTTTTGGGAGTGAACCTTGACAAAGTTAGTTATATTAAGATTATATATATTAACAAATCATATTTCATATTATTATGGTATCTTTACAGGGATCATGATTGATTATTGGTTACTTCATACTCTTATTTAATTTGTATTTCAATTGAAAATACCTTATTTTTGTATTAATGATTATGGTTTTTTGGAATATTTAGTAGGATTATTATATGTTATGACCATGTTTTACATCACTATTATTATATTATTTTTACTAATGATCATTGATTTATATATTTAATGTTTGAACTGATTTTAAAACTCAACACACCCATTATTTATGTTTCCATTCATCAGTTTGTGAAGAAAGGGTTCAAGTAGGATATTTTGATGAAATGTACTGTAATATAATTTCATTATAGGAGATGATAAAGAGGAATCATAAAATAGGATGATTACGTATCTATTTTCAGATGATACGAATATATTATTTTATTTGGAGATAAAATAATTTAAATTTATTGTATACTAATCTATAATAATAAAATATTAATGAAAAAAATAATAAAGTCACCTCATTTGATATCAGAGTAGACTTTAGTTAATTTTAGATATAATAGTAAGAGAACAATGCTGAAAAAACTATAGATAATAATATATATAATAAAAATACTAAATTTTGGGTAAATTCGATATTGAATGTATTTAATGGAAAATAATTTCCTGTATAGATATTTGAATGTGGATATGGATGTGAAAAAATGAACATAGGGGTAACATTTATAAAAGGGGTGGAATGAAAATTAAATCAATCATTAGTAGTTTTTGATGTGTGAGCCTAATACATTACACATAGTCTATAATAACATGACGTTATAATTTTACATGATTATGTTATTAGAAACTAATATTACTATTGATCATACTATGCTTTTTAGCCATTTTAAATGGTGAGTCTAAGGTGAATCCATGTTGACATATAATTTGTTGGGATATTAAATAGGAATACCAATGAAAAAAAATTGTACATTGTATATGAAATCATTCTTCTATTACCACCCAACACTTTAATGATATGTGTATTAAAATTAATTATTCATATCTTTTAATTTGTAAAAGGAAGGAATAACTCGCAATTGAATCATATTTATGGTAATTACCACATGTCATTAGTGGTTCTATAGATCAATTAATTTCAAAGTAACATATCAGTACAAATAAATTATATTTTTCAATTCATAGTTTTTGGAATGTAAAAAAATTATCGTATTAGTATACCATTTGGTTAGAGAAGAAAATCAATGGTATACAGTTGTTAACAAAATGAGGATAAATGAAATGGACGACTCCATGGAATGTGGAGAGTATAAAATTTTATTTTCTAGTATGTATTTTCCATGAAATATTTATATGATTATAGAATGTTAATTAATGGATCTATGGTTTAAAAATGAAAAATATATTTTTACATATTTAGAAACTGAAACTGAACAGGAATTGTATGCTTTCAGTTTTAACGTCGACCATGAATGAAAATATGAAAAATTATTTATTAAATTGATAGAAATTGTTTGAAAGGGGATTTACTAAATGAATTTTATTGCTTTAAATAATTCATTTAGTGTTAACTCTATCATGAAATGTAAATTAGAGACATTAATTTTCTATTGGTTTTTTTGACAAAAACTGTAAGATGTAATTTTAATGAAATTTGATTAATATAACCCATGGATGAAGAAATTTTTTCATCATTCATATTATAATTTTAGAAGAACGTATATTGCAATAATATATATAGGGATTGATATGTTTTTTAGGTTTTAAAAAGAAGTACATCCGGGAAAATAAAATCGATGTTATGTGCGGAGGCTACTCAAATAAAGGAATTATGAAACATATAAGCCAAATGTTCCATAGACACTGCAATGATATAATTAACATGAGTATGTCCCTTAAAAAAATTAATTTATTAATCGTCGGTTTGATGATGAAAATAAAATTTCATAACTATTAATATATGAGTCATAGGGAATGATCATTGGATCACAACTACATAACTATGTCTTTAGAATGTAGTGGTGAATGTTACACATAACATCCAACATATAACTGAAAAATATGTATTTGATTCTATATTTACACAATATTTTATACAAGAATAATCATATATGTGTATATTTTCACCATATAAATTATAAAAATTTGAACAGACAATAAAAAAATCTAATGTTAACATGATCACATCTCTAGTCTATAGTTCCTTTAAAATAGAAGTTTGGGGGAATATACTTCTGGAAAATAATATGATTTTACATCATGTTTTTTATTTATTTATGGAATGTATTGAATCTATTTATTGATATTCTATATAAATTCTTGATGTAGTGAAGTATCATTTGAAATATAAAAATCAAAATAAGATCTTTTTTCAGTGAAATGATAAATAATAACTTCCAGGGGATGTTATTTCCATTGTATGGGTCCTTCAATCTATCCATGAGGGATATTAAACTATATTTTGGGGGATAGAAACTCAAATTATACGATATTTATAATTCATAGAATTATTAAATGTATTTCCAAATAATTTCATAGTCTAACCTTGAATAATGATTTTGAGTTTTTATTAAATCGTATACATAGACATAAACCTTTTTAAAGAGTCTATTTTGAATGACACTAATTGATTTATAGGAATTAAAGAAAAAACTCCTTCAGAATAATGATAAGTGATTCATACACCATAGTGTATAACAATAGGCTTAATTAATCTTATTATTAAGTAGGGATATGGTTTAATGTGGCTATTCATTAATTTTCTATAATATAATATGATCAGTATTCATTAAAAATATCCAATTGTAAAAACCCGAACCTTATTTTTCTGGTATGTTTTCCTTCTTGGCCATTTTTGAGAATAAGAGGAGAATCTGGAAATTTTGTAAGTACACGCCATGTACTTTACAGGTACACGCTGTGTACTTTTCTTCTGCTTGAGGTCGTGTGCTAGCCGTGTCTGGGCTAGTCACACGGGGTGTAACGATTAGGTGGATTTCGATTAATACAATGTACAGAAAGGGTGAGTACATGTCGTGTACTCAAGAAGTACATGCCATGTACGTTTCTTTTTTTTCCCATTAATCGGACCGAGGTCGCACCTAATCCCTGTTTTCATCTTCTTCTCCGCCTAATTACGTCCAGAGAAACCTAGAGGCCCAATTCTTCTCCGATCCACCAGTCCTTCAACGGTTTTCTGAATCGAACAACCCCATGTGCAATAGAATCACAACGGTGAGTTCTCTGTTCTTCTATAGCCATGCATCCTGATTCCATATCTTGTGAGAGTTATCTGAGGTTGAGCGTTTTAGACGTTTTAGTAGATTTACTCCATTCAAGGTTGACTCACAGGCTGGGGTTCATGAATATCAATCTCATAGGATTGAGGTAGGTGGTTTGTTTCCCTACGTAGAATGACCTTGAGGTTTTGGTGAAAACCTGTCGGATACCCATGTATCGAGTATCTCGGGTTAGGGTTTTGATCTTGAATCGTTATATTCCTTATATTACATGTATGCATGAGTTTATTTGATTATTAATAATTTTTTGTTAGCATGTTTGAGGATCACCCCATGGGTGTTTCCCCTTGTTTTGGTTTTTGATTGCCGTTTTGGCACAGTTTGCCTACGAGGAAACCCAATTGAACATTTCTAGAATGCCTGTTGACATGATTGCATGCATTGACTACTGTTTTTATGCTTGTGGATGCATTGTAGCTATTATCCAAGTATTTTCTAAACTTACTTAGGATGCTAATAGTCTATTACGCTTGACTAAATTGCTCAGTGCTGAGTGAACCTGTTGTGGTAGACTAAAGGGGGAATTGACGATTAGGGCTTCCCTAGAGAGTCTTTTATAATTAGTAACAATCAAAGGACCTAAGGGAATGAGACTTTGTTCTTCCTTAGAGTGTCCATAGTTACTTAGAGAGAATATAGGGGGAATTAGACTTATGTGTCCTTAAAGAGTCTATATATTTTGTTGCAAGACCATAGGGGAATTTACGGTGAGAGCTTCCCAGATTGCCTGTGCCATTGAACAACTATATTAATAGCGGGGTTTGCTAGTAGGCTCTACCCAAAGAGTTAGGGATTTATTTTTTTGTTGGTTGTGATGAGTCCACCAAGCCAAAGAACAAGCTTGGGTTTGTACTGCTTGCTCTTTAGGTAGACTGCTGAGTTACCTGTTGTGATTATATGCTTTCCATGGGTGTGTAGAGTTGTTTCTAGGTTCCATGGTTGATAGCTAAATGATTGTACTGAACTAATAAATAACTATGAATGAAGTTTGGTAGGATTTGTTACTTTAGTGTACATCTGATTCTCTGGTGAATTTATTCCTATACATTTTCTATATTACTCACTAATAGTAGGGCACAGATCTCGTGGTGATTTCCTACTAGGATTAGTCTCACACCCTGTTTGGGTACTGCTTTTTGGCACAAATAGGTTATATGGTTACAGGTGTGGACAGAGATTGTGGACCTTCAACTTCAAGTACATGATTTGCTAGTTGGAGCTGGAGAGCATAGAACTGAGTTTAGGCTTGCGATGCTGCTGGACTTGTTGTTTACTTTCGTACTTTTTTTTCAGTTGTATTTTAGAAAATTGTTGTGTGTGATTATTTTCATAGATACTTGTACCTGCTGCATCATTATCATTATCATTATATGTTCATTGTTTCTGCTGTTTAGTTTCAGTGTTTGTATACTGTTTACTCCTTCTGCTATTGACTGTTGTTTTCATGCCTTGTATACATTACCAAATGAGGGCATAGTTTCCCCAGTAACATAAAAAGTCACTCACTACTAGTCCGCAGCCTCTGGAATTTGGGGAGATTTGCTCGAGGTCATGTGGCGTACAGGGTACGGGGTACCCGTGGAAGGGTTCCGGATTCGGGTCATTACTAAGTTGTATCAGAGGCGTTCTGTCCTCTTTCTATTGACTTACTATTTAGCGACGTTAGACGGGGATATGACGGAATAGGTAAATGTTAAATAGTTTTTCTTGGGCATTCTAGAACCCGTGTACAGGGAAAAATCCTGATTACCTTGAATATTGCATCTTTTGAGTTTTGCGAATGTTACAGTTCAATTGATTTCACCGTTGGGTGATGCACTTGTTTTGTGTTTTTACTGTTTATTTGATTGCTGTTCTATTTTGTTGCATCCCGATGAGATGAAGGTATGACATCTCATGCATCATACAGGTACATGTTATAAGATCACATAACATGCATTTTTCCATGCAATCTATGTTTCATTAGAGATTGCATGCTGTTGTGATAGGATTTGTGATAGAAAATGCATGCTGTTGTGATAGGTACTGTGAAGAATACCTGCTATGTTGATAGGTTATCGTTGTTTGAGGATTTCTTATCACGGACTCCAAACATTGATCCCATGGTTGTTATGGTCCATAAAGGATCAAAATTTGGTGGGTCGGGAGTTCTTATACTATGGCTTGTTCTATGGATCGTTATGATGCCATGAATTGATTCGCGGGGAGTATGGTCCCCCACGGATCGGAATATGGCACCTTAAGCCTTGTTTTTCTATGTTATCTAGGCTCCAGTGTAGTTCTGAGGCTACTGTATAGAAAAAAACAGAATACACTGTGTGTACTTTATAGATACACGCCGTGTAGTTTTTGGCCGTGTCACTGACCGTGTGGACAGGGACACAGAGCTGCAAATGGTTATCTGGAACACTCCATGTATGGTAGGTACACGCCGTGTATAGGTTAACTAGGAGCCCGACCGTGTAACTGACAACACGGGCCAGTTAATACATGATTAGTACATGTCGTGTTCGGTATGCACACGTCGTGTATCCTTTCCCAAGGTACCCAGCCATGTCTTGAAAAACAGAGGTTGGTGTTATCTTCTCCTATACACGCCGTGTTTGTTCATAAAACATCATGCATGGATCAGCTAAGAACTTGGTTGTGTCATGAACAACAGGGGCCAAGGTTTACCTTCAAGTGCATGTCGTGTCTCTTAGGAACATGTCATGTAGTGTCAATCATGTGTCAGGCCGTATTGCTAACAACATGGGCCAGGTAAGGCATGTCCAGTACACGTCGTGTCTGCCACAAAAACACTGTGTAGTCTTCGACTGGGATAGTCTGTGTGACATAGTCATGTAGGAGTAACCAGCTAGGAAAAGAAAAGGGTCAGTACACGCCGTGTAGATTAATAATACGCCGTGTAGCTGGGTAATTTACACAGCCATGTATGGCCAATGTGCATGCCCTGTGTAAACTTTTACGAAACACGCCGTGTAGTGGTACTACACGCCATGTTATCATGTTTTTCCCAGATTTAATGGTTTTTTCGTCCTGTCCTGTTTTACTCTCCTATGTTGCAATTGTGTTCGTCTTTAATGAAGTTGTGTTTGGTCTTTCAAAGCTATGGCACTGAGACATCCTCTTCTTGCATGCCAAGAACCAAGAAGCGATCGTAAGCCTGATACGACTGATCAGGGACTACCAGTAGTTCCACACATCATTCGAGACATGGAACCTACAGTGATTCCAGAAACTGGTGCCGAAACTCAGTTCAGAGAGGGTTTCATGAGATTTATGATGACCTTCCAGGGAGTTCAGCATCCTGCCCCGACTATGGTAGAGCTGACGCGAGTCTTCCAGCAGCAGCATCCTCCTACTTTCACAGGGGATGGGGGACCTTTGGATGTAGAGTCATTGCTGGAGGCCATGCTATCCATCTTAGAGCATTTGGAGACATCTCCAGATAGTAGGGTGAATCTCACGATGTATATGCTATGAGATTCCTCCATGAGAGGAATGAACATAGTCTCTCCGATGGGGCACCAGCAGGATATGGCTTGGGTGGAGTTTCAGCATACATTTTACGACTACTTCTACCCAGCGACGCTGAGGGCTGACAGAGCCAGGGAGTTTATGAGCCTGCATCAGGGTAATCTCTTAGTTATGGAGTATTCCTCCCACATCACTATGTTATAGAAATTCACTCTCATCCTGGGGAATGAAGAACTATTTCTAGCGAGGAAGTTTAAGGAAGGCCTCAAACCAGAGATTAGATCGCAGGTGAATATCTTTCAGTTGACTACTATTACTCTTATAGTCAACTAGGAACTCATAACGGAGAGGAACATGAGGGAGACTAAATATTTGGACTAGGGAGGTACAACATCCAAGGCTGATTCCCTCCAGACAGATAGTAGGAAGTGCCACCAATATTCTACCCAAGGCAACCCGAGGAAGTGAGGTATTCCTTCTGGTTGACGAGGTGCACCTTATGGAACCCAAGTGGTGTGTTATCAGTGTGGTAGGAGTAGGAATAAGAATCCCTAGTTCCCGAGGGACCTAGTGGAGTGCCGATCCTGCGGCAAGATGGGTCACCTGTAGCGTTTCAGCATGGTTCCCCTTCCAACAGCTAGAGAAGGAGGATCAGTTTCGACCCTGCATACAGGAGCAGGATTACCATCTCCACAATTGACTGGGGATGGAGTTCTGCAGGAGGTTCAGGTCAGGGTAAAGGCCGTTGATGCAGTGGTCAGGCTCAGGGACGAGTAGCTCATGGTTTTCAGGCTGCAATACAGGGCCTCGGTGCAGGCTAGACTTTTGTTGTAGAGGGAATTCATCAGGAGCAAGATCCCAGACACAATATAGTTCGAGGTATGATCAAAGAAGCCTCATATTTATCTTCATCCCTTTTCGATACTGGTGCTTCACGTAGCTTTATCTCTGTTTCTGTCATGGAAAGCCTTGAGCTCTGTGTCCTTTCATCTGCTGACATGTTGACTCTCGACACGCCCATGTGAACAAGGAAATTCTGCATACTTCAGTTCAAAGGAGTGCCCTCTTGAGGTTATACGGTATTGTTTATTAGGAGACCTCTATATCCTGGAGAAGACGAGCCATGATGTCATTCTTGATATAGATTGGTTGGTTCCCTTCCAGGCAGTCGTCAATTGCTATCATCATAGGGTGAGTTTCATATCACCAGAGGGTGAATCTGTTCTTCATAAAGGAGAGTGGGCAGTTCAGGCGAGTCGAGCCGGACTCGAGAATCATGGGATAGGAGGTGTTACGACCAAGATTTCTAGTCTTTATTTGTATGACCATGGAACTTCACTGTTAGATTTTCATCTAATGGTTGATCGCTTTCCAAATGTCTTTCCAGAAGAATTTTCAGGTTTTCCCCCGGAGCGTGATGTAGACTTCTCGATTGAGCTCATTCCAGGAGCATCACCGATGTCCATTCCTCCTTATTTGATAGCTACACCTGAGTTGCTGGATCTCATGAAGCAGTTGGAGGAGTTGCAGGAAAAGGGTTTCTTCCAACCCAGTAATTCTCCTTGGGGTTCACCTGTCTTGTTTGCAAAGAAGGTAGATGGTACCCTTAGGCTTTGTGTGGATTATCAGAAGTTGAACATGTTGATGGCCAAGAACCGATATCCCTTGCTTATGATTTATGATCTATTCGATCTGCTTCGAGGAGATCGGGTGTTCTCAAAGATCTATTTGAGGTCCGGTTATCATCAGATGCACGTTAGACTTTCAGATATACCTCCGACAGCCTTCAAGAGCAGGTACGACCTCTACAAATATACAGTTATGTCATTCGGTCCTATGCACACGCCAGCAGTTTTCATGTCACTGATGAACCGAGTGTTCAATCCAAACTTGTATTCCTTAATCATGGTCTTCATGGACGATATCTAGTTGTACTCTCACACTAGACACAACCATGCAACCCTTCGTGAGATTGTTTTGAGTACACAGAGGGAGCATTGGCTTTATGCTAAACACTCAAAGTGCCACTTTTGGATGGGCATGATTCACATCCTGGGTCAGTTCATCTTAGATATAGGAGTATCATCAGACCTAGAGAATGTGAGGCAGTAGTTACCTAGGAGCATCCGAACAACGTCTTTGAGGTACAAAGCTTCTTGGGGCTGGTTGGTTACTACAGACGGTTTATACAGGACTTCTCATGCCTAGAAGCACCGCTGAGAGCCTTGACTAAGAAGGGGGTGAAGTTTGTTCAGAAGCCTGTGACTTAGCCTTCCAGGAACTGAAGGGGAGATTCACTTCATCACTGATAATAGTTTTTCCGAAGCCAGGCAATAGCTATACAGTTTTCTGTGATGCATCTAGCATCAGGCTTGGAGCAATGCGTATGCCAGAGGATCGAGTGGTTACGTATGGATCTTGACAGCTGAGGCCTCATGAAAGGATTTATCCTACGTACGACCTGGAGTTGTCCGTGGTCATTCATGCATTACGTTGTTGGAGATAATACCTTCTAGGATAACATTTTTTGGTATACACTGACCACAAGAGTTTCTAGTACATCTTCACACAGTGTGACCTGAATCTGAGACAGTAGAGGTGGGTTGAGTATCTTCAGTCCTTCGATTTTGAGCTTGCCTATACTCCTGGGAAAGGAAATGCAGTGGCTGATCCACTGAGAAGGAAAACTCAAATACAGGGATTTCAGGAGGCCAATAGGGAGCGTCAACTGATGGATCTATTATCGGAGAAGGGTTTGGAGGTGCACGACAGGCATGGGATGATTTTCCTATCATCTATTGATGTTACCTCTGCTCTTCTGGACCGAGGTTGAATGAGACACCTAAAAGATTCTGAAGGGATAGTCCTACGGGAAAGCGTGTCAGGAGAGGACCCTCTTCCCGGGTGGACCATTGGCAAGGATGAGATATTTAGTTTCCAAGGAAGCGTATGGGTTCCAACAGATATAAGTGAGGAGATGATGCGAGACATTCATTCCTCAGTTTGGGCAGTTCATCTTGGCATCACCAAGATGTACCATGATTTACACTGCCAGTACTGGTGGCCAGGTATGAAGAGAGATGTGGCTGGTTTTGTCATGAGATGTTCCACCTCTTAGTAGGTGAAGGCATAACACCAGCGACCAATAGGGCTTTTACAGTAGGTACCGATTCTAGAGTGGGAGTGGAATGATTTTATGATGGACTTCGTGATAGGGTTACCAAGATCGTCAAGAGGAAACGATGTGGTGTGGGTTTTCATTGACAGGCTTATGAAGGTTTATCACTTCTTGAGGATAAAGGATACATTCAGTGTCGATGAGATTAGACGGTTGTACATCTGTTAGATTTTGCGCGTGCATGGGGTTCCGAGTACTATCGTTCCAGATAGGGACGCCCGCTTTACTTTACATTTCTGGTATGGGCTAAAGAATGCTTTGGGTACACAGGGGCTTCTGAGTACGGCTTATCATCCTCAGACAGATGGTAACTCAGAGCACACGATCCTGGTGCTTGAGGATATGCTCTGAGCTTGCATTCTAGACTTTGGTGGTTCGTGGGAAAAGCATATAACTCTCATGGAGTTTGCCTAAAACAACATTTTCCAGGAAACTATTTAGATGGAACCTTACATGGCTTTGTATAGTAGGCTATGTAAATCACCCTTGTGTTGGATGGAGGTAGGATAGGCAGATTTACATGGACCTCATCTCGTCCAGGAGACCTCAGAGCAGATAGTGTTGATTCAGAAGGGTTTTCCCACTGCACAGTCTCATCAAAAATCTTATGCTGACAAGCGGAGGCGAACTCTGTAGTTTGGGGTCGGAGACCAGGTTTTCCTACATGTTACCCCAAGGTTGGGACACAAGAGGATCTAGAGAAAGCTTAAGATTTCTCTGAGGTACTTCGGGTCGTTCGAGGTTCTGGAGAGATTCGGGCTGGTTGCTTATAGGTTGCAGTTAACTCATGGATATTAGGAAATGCACGACGTCTTCCATGTTTCTCAGCATCGATGCTATTTCTCAGACCCTTCTCAGGTTTTTCGACCCGAGGAGGTTGAGATGGAGTAGGATGCATCGTTCTAGGAGCATCCTATCAAGATTGTTGATCATAGTGAAAAAGTACTCTGTGGCCGGTCTGTTACTCTGGTACGGGTGTTATGGTAGCACGGCCGTGTGCAGGATGAGACTTGGGAGAGGGAGGCTGATATGCAATCCCAGTGGCCAGAGTTGTAAGAGGTTTCTTCTTCACCACCTTTCTAGGGAAATTTGGGAACAAATTTATTTATGGAGATAAGTTTGTAAGAACCCAGACCTTTTTTTTAGGTACGTTTTCCTTTTCAGGCCATTTTTTAGAAAAAGAGGACAATCTGGAAATTTTGTAAGTAAATGCCGTTTAATTTACAAGTACACTGCGTGTACTTTTCTTTTTCTCAAGGCTGTGTCCAAGCCAGTCACACGAGGTGTAGCAATGAGGTGGACTTCGATTAACACAGCGTACGGAAAGGGTGAGTACATGCCGTGTACTAAAGAAGTGCACGTCGTGTACTTTTTTTTTCATTAATCGGACCCGGGTCTTGCCAAATCCCCATTTTGATCTTCTTCTCTGCCTAATTATGTCTAGAGCGACCTAGAGGGCCAATTATTCTCCGATCCACCAATACATCACCGGATGTCCGAATTAAATGTCGTCAGGTGAAATATAATCACATTGGTGAGTTCTCAGTTTTTCACTGGCCATGTTTCCTGATTCATCCTCTTGTGAGAGTTTTTTGAGGTTGAGAATTTTAGAAATTTTTTTAGATTTACTCCGTTCATGGATGATTCACAGTCCAAGGTTCAGGAATATAAATCTACTAGGATTGAGGTAGGTGGTTTTTTCCCTACGTTGAATGTCCTTGAGTTTTTGGTGCAAAAGTGCCGGATACCCATGTATCAGGTATCTCGTGTTAGGGTTTTGATCCTTTATCATTATCTGCCTTAGAATTATTTTATTCATTAGGTTATTAGATGATTAAAAATAGTTTTTTAGCGTGTTTTAGGATCGTCCCATGGGTGTTTCCCCTTGTTTTGGCTGTTGATTGTCGTTTGGCACGATTTTCCTACGAGGCAACCCTATTCCACATTGCTATTATGCCTGTTGACTTGATTGAATGTATTGTATACTATTTATATGATTGTGGATAAATTGTAACTATTATCCAAGTAGTTTCTGAATTTACATAGGTTTCTAAATGTTGATTAAGAACGACTAAACTGCTCAGGGCTGAGTGAACCAGGTGTGGTAGAATAATGGGGGAATTGATGATTAGGGCTTACCTAGAGAGTCTGTTATAATTAGTATCGATCACAGGACCTAAGGGAATGTGACTCTGTTGTTCCTCAGAGTGTCCTTAGTTACGTAGTGAGACTATAGGGGGAATTAGATGTAAGTGGTTCCTCAAAGAGTCTATATCTTTCATTGCTAGACCACATGGGAATTGACGGTGATAGCTTCCAAGAGTGTATATGCCTTTGTACGTCTACTTGACTAGAAGGGATTTCTTGTAGGAGCGACCTAGAGATTTAGTGATTTATTTTTTGGTTGGTTTTGACGAGTCCAACATGCCAATGAACAAGCTTGTGTTTGTACAACTTGTTGTTTATGTAGACTTCCGAGTTACCTGTTGTGATTATATGCTTGTCGTGGGAGTGTAAAGCTATTGCTAGGTTCCATGATTGATAGCTAAATGATTGTAATTGAATAATAAATAACTGTGAATGGAGTTTGGTAGGATTTCTTACTTTAGTTTACATCTGCTTCTATGCTGCATTTATTTCAATTACTTTTTCTATTTTACTCACGGACAGTAGGGCACAAATCTCATTGTGATTTCCTACTAGGATTAGTCTCACACCCTGTATGGGTCCTACTTTTTGGTCCAAACAGGTTATATGGTTGAAGGTGTGAACATGGATAATGGCCCTTCTAATTCAGGTACATGATTTTCTGGTTGGATCTGGAGAGCATAGGACAGAGCCTAGGCTTGCGATGCTGCTAGAGTTGCTATTTGCTTTCGTACTTTGTTTTCTGTTGTATTTCAGCACATTGTTGTGTTTTATGCTTTCCTTAGATACATGTACCTACTTCATCATTATCATTATCATTATATTTTCATTTATTCTGCTATTTATTTTCAGTGTTTGTATGCTATTTATTGCCTCTACTATTGACTGTTGTTTTCATGCTTTGTATACCTTACCAAATGAGGGCATAGTTTCCCCAATAACTTATCAAGGCCCTCGTTGCTAGTCAGCAGCCTCTAGGGTTTGGGGAAACACACTTGAGGTCATGTGGCGAATCAGGTATGGGGAACCAATGGAAGGGCTCCAGATTCAGGTCGTTACACCAATACCCAATATAGATGAACTTCTACATCCACTATAAGGATGTCAATAATTTTCCATTATTTATCATTGATCTAGATATCACCAATAAATGTCTATAAAAGATTATATAAGGAATACATATTTTAATATGAGGTATGGTCATTTTTAATTTAAGTTGATTCAATTCAGAATGACCAATGATCATTCCTTATTAATAAATATAATCAATAAAAATTTTCAATATTTCCTAGATATTTTGGTGGTAGTATTTATATAAAATATTCATTTATGTTTCAAATGAATTTATGAGAATAAAATTAATAAATTATTTTAATAAATACCACATGGAAGGAGAATATATAATAAAAATACTCCAACTATGAATTATATCCTGATATAATTTCAATCATGTGTCATATTTTCCATCTGAGGGTATATCATGGGATATTTCAAAGGCATATTTTAATGAAAAATGGCTCAGAGAAGCCATGGTAATCGAGGTTTACAGTTTTCTTAAGTCATAATGGTACATATAGTAATTTGTAATGGATTTATCATTTATATCTTATCAAATAAAAAAACTTAATCCAATATGACCCTTGTTCCATTGGATATATTAATGTTGGAAATTTTCATGGAAATAAAAATAAGGGTTTCCAATGAACCTTTTACTACACTACCATGTAAACGATAGGGGTTTGTGATCTTTAGTGATTTAGTGAATAATTAATTGTGGTGTTTCATCATTATTAATAGAATTTTGATATATAATTCATTTAAAAAATTAATAATTCATCAGAGAAACTAGTTCATTCATAAATAAAAAACTGTTGATAAAATTTATTCAATAGAAATAAAGTCTTAATAAATTTTGGTCAATGGTGTGACTTTTACACTGAAAAAAAATAATGAATTATATATTCATAAATTTTTTTAGTATGTTCTAAAGAAGATGGTTGGATTAATTTACAGTTACGACTCCCCAATAAAAAAAATCCTTGTGACAGTACATACGGTGGATGATGCTCTGAGTTAGAAAGACCATGCTATTTATCAATGATAATGAAGGAAAGGAATAAAATATTTGTGGATTTTTAAAATATACATATTTAAATCATGTGGAGTGGGGAAAATCGTATCTTTCCTAGTTGAATTTTCTATAATGGATTCTTGAATAGATTAAACATGCAAGAAATGATGATGTTGAATTGTCGAAGAATGTGAGAAATGTTCCATAGTCTTGTAATGAATCTGATATATTGACAACAGTTATTAGTCATATATGTTGTAAATTTATATTGAATACATTTTTGTTAATGTACACTATCTTTTAATAATTTTTTTGTTTTACATTGGTGTTATGATGGATTTATGTGGATAAGTGGTTTTCAAAAGACATTGGGAAATACACTAGCTGTGTAAGGCTATTCATGCTTTGAGTAATATATCCATAACATGAATTTAATCTGGGAAGAGAACACAATTTTTTTAATTATAGGAAATTATTTTAGGTTTTATATTATATTACAATCATGAATTGACATTTTGGTCTTTTTAATAAAGGATACCTCTTTTTTGTAATACATCTAATTTCAGTTATTCTTATTATGAATCAAGGAATCAAAATATGTATTTTTTTTGTTTGATATGTTTTAATGTTTTTTACACTAAAACCCTCTCACTATAACATGTATCACATAACCATTGAATATAATGGTTTCTTTTAGTGATTTTGGATGATTCCATCCCTTTTGTGATTCTCTAGTTGGTTATTAATTATTTATATTTTTTTTGTTTCTATTGGTAAGTATGATCATCCACATCCAAAATTATTTATTTGTTGGAATTTTCAAGAGTCTGGATCTATATTTATGGTATCTATTATCATATATCCATGAATCTGTAATACTCTCTATATAATTTATTTTCATTTATTTTGGAGGGAGAATCCTGTGGGTTGTGATAAAACACCTGAGAATCTTGAGGCATGTGTTGTTCTTCATTTATCTTCCCTTCATTTAATTTGTGGATCTATTTTAAGTTGGTTGAAACCAATTATTTTTGGTAGGTGGTTCTGTATGTATCCTTCATTGGATGAACCTTGAATATTATTAATTTGTTAAATTGATTCATAATTGAATTGAAATATTTGATGAATCATTTATTTGTGTGTACCAAAGGTGGGTTGAGAAAATATTGTTTTACTATTTTTATGGAACAAGAAATGTTTTTTCCAAATCATTGTTAAATGGGTTTTCAAATTTATTTTATTAGGTTTTTATAACATATAATTATTTTTTAGATTTTTTGTTTGAAATACAAATTCCATTTTAAATTTTTTTAAAATATGTTTCACATGTGAGTATTAGTTACATAGTCAAAAGTTGTTTTATTTAGATCCATCCATTGGTATTTTAAGGTGGTTCACATTTTGGGGGTGTTATTCCAATCTACATTCATAAATTAAATATTTATTGGAATATATTAGAATTATTGGGCAATAAATTTATATTTCTTCTCAATGATAACCAATCAATGATGCATGGTTTATATGGGATTTAGGTGGAAATATTCATTGATCAATATTAAGGTATGAGTGAACTAGCTAACTAGAGCATATGTTATCTTATTTGGGTTTTCCATTATGTGTTCTAATTATACTTTTTTGATTGATATGTAGTGGTATGTCTTATCATTGAATGACTCAATTACTAATATTTACTCAATGGAACAGTTTTACAAATTTTTTTTTTAATATTTTGGTAAATTGTAATTTTTTAATATGATTTATATATTATACTATTTAACTTTGTATCCTTCCATGTTTTAATTTGATTTAATAATTTTGGGAATATTTTTTTAAATATATGATTAAGAACTCCTAGGTGGGATCCTACTGATCCCTTTTATGTCACAACCTATATCCTCCATTGGGTGTATGTAGATATGATATTATATGACTTATTAATGTGAACGGTGAATAAGTTGTATGTCATGGTTTATCTTAGCTGAATACATGTAGATTTTGGTGGTATATTTGTACATTTACCATATATAAAATATATTAGTTGTATATTATTTTGTAAAATCCTTATCATTTTTTAGGAATATTCTCTTTTTGTTTTTAACATTATTATTGTAACTATTTATTATAGAATTTTTATTTTTATTTTAGTTTTTTAAACTTCATTATATTCCACTTATCTATATTTAAAATGGAAATAATCACACCATTCAGTTATTTTTCAATTCCCATGTGTTAGCCTGAAAATAAGGGAGATAAAAAAAACAATTTAGGTATTTCCAGGATTAGGTTTACAGCCATGATGGATAAGTTTTCTGGGTTGGTACATGAAAACACTAGGATTGAAAAAGAAACTATTGAATGAAGCTAAAATCTCAGAATTATATATTCATCCTAAATTTATGAACATTTATATTAATATGGATGAGTATTTTTTGTGTGATAATAGAGAAATTTATATTTCAAATTATTTATATTGACACATTCTATGTTAGTATGATAAAGGAAATATAGATAAATCTACGAGTTGTTACAACCATTATCCATATTAGATAAAAAATGGGAAAATATTACCATGGATTTCATCATCAGACTAACCAAAAATTTAATGGATAAAATATTATTTTGTTTTTTTGATCACTATATGAAATTAAAAACAAATTCATTTTGAGGATATTTCACACTTGATCAGATTTGCAAGATTTAGATTAAAAAAATGTTTAGATTTTTGGGCATACCACATTATACAATATTTAATATGGATCCAATATTTAACTCAATGTTTGGGATTTTTCATCAACATGATTTAAATATAGAAATGCTCTTTTAGACATCTTGTCATAATAAGATAGATTCTTTGTCTGAGAGAACCATAAAAAACTTGGGTATATGATGAAATATTATTATATGGAATTCAATGGTAGTTGGGATCATCAAATTACTTTGATATCAAAATATTTCAAAAATATACTTCACTCAATAATTCTGATGGATCGTAATAAATCCCTTTATATAATGTATATTATAAATCTATCTTGTTTGGATGAAGTTAGAAAAAAATTGTTTTGGGACATGACCAATCTAGGGAAAATTATGGGAAGGTTCAAAAAATTATGAATAGCATAAGGTTATAAATGATTTTATAGGTAAATTATGATAATAATATTTATTGAGATCGTAAGATAGAAGTCAGTGACATTGTATTTCATTGAATGTGTAATTTTAAGAAGGATACGATATTTTAAAATAATTGAAATTTTACACACAATATATATCAATCCATGTGATATTATTAATCATATCATTATAGGTTATTATAATATTTCACTGCCCCTCAATCTATCCTACAATAAATATGTGTTCCACGTATCTCTCCTAATGAATTACACATGTTATGCTTTTAATGAACTAATAATGTAGATAATATAATGGGAAATTTATGTCTAATATGATGAATAAAAATGAAGATTTTATTAAAAAGAAAATGTTTACGGGATATAAGATAACTCACCATGTAAAATTATTGTGGAGAAATTATAAATTTAAGGAAGCTATTTGAGAACCCATGTATGTGATGCAGTATAAGTATCCTCTATTTTCTATGTTAGAGTAATGAAATTTCTAGGATAAAATTCTTATAAAGGGGATAAAATTTAACCAATATTTTTATTATATATTTCTACTTAAAATAATTTATCTTTATTGATATCATGATTTACACATAAAAATATTGTTAAATGAACCTCGATACACAATAAAAATATCAATATTTAATGTAACATTTATCATGATGTTCGATTGGAGTGTATGAATATGACTATCTGTATATGATATTTTATTTTTCACAGATGCATATAATTAATAAATTGTTTATAAATTTGTTATAAATTTAAATAAAATCATTTCAAGGAAAATAGATTCATTTTTTTAAATAGTCCCTATGTACAAATTTTTTATCATGATAAAATAAACTGATATCTACTTATGAATAATATTAATGACATTTATTGATTAAATATTCTTTATTTATTTTAAATTCATGTAACAGTTATTATTAAAAATTGAATAAGAAAAAATGCATTTTCATGTAGAATCATTATTTTATCTAAGAATAGTTTTCAATGTATCTTCTATGAATATTTAAAAAAAATGTATAAAAATTATATAAATCAAATGTATTAAATTGGATTAAATATATATAATTATTATAAATAATATTACATAATAAGTTATATATTATTTTTTAGTCATAATAAATAAAAACTATTGTAAATAAATTTCACTTGTTAATGGTAAAAAATATATTTATATTTAAAAATTATGTGATAATTATTTAATAACATATCAATCAACATTATTTATTTATATTGGATGTGTTTTGTTTTATCACCCTTATAAATTATTTAAATATAATTCCTATATTTTTGGGTCGTAGGATATCTAGATCACTACCTAGTCCATGGCACCTTGTCATTGGAATGGATATCCCTTTTATCAGTTTCGGTGGATGTTCAAGTTTCATATGCATCAAGATTCAACAAAAATAGCGAAACATATAATTATTCAAGGAATACCAATATCAATTCAAAAATACATCAATTTTGTGATCTCTTAAGAATATTATTGGATGATAACTTTGTTATGATCATCAAAGTGAGGTTGTGTGTCACTCCATCTTCCCACGAATTTGTGTAGAGGTTGATATTGCAAGGACACTAGTGAACTGGGTTCAGATCATGGATGGGATGGTGCTCCAATGGAAACTAGAGGACATCATTTGGTCCTAGATTCCCATTTGTTTTTCATTTTGTTCATCTTGAACACTTGGAGTTGGTATATTGTTGTAAATTCTTGAAAGGTATCTCACAGTTTCTGAAGAGGGTTCACTATGGTGGATGTGATGCTACTGGTTTTGATCTGCCTACAATAAGCGATCCTCCAATGGATGTTCTACCAAGTAAATCATCGACGGAGGTTGAAAATTAATTTTTTTCTAAACCTTGATGTGGTTGTGTGCTGGAAGAGGAGAAAATGAAGGATTATGTATAGTGGGAGACGAAGAAAGCTAAACACACTAGTGTCTTTTACACCTAATTGTTTTTTGAAGGAGGTGTCGATGCCGATGAATCTAATAGTGTGTATGATGATTGGTTGACTAAGGTCTGATCATATTGTTGGGTGCATATTTCATTTGGAAGCTACTATGGGTTCTTGTTAACCTATTTGGAAGCTTCTAATGAGGGGTCTCCAGACAATATAGATAGTGGTGATTGTGCACTGAGCAATGATACATGTGTATCAGGTGAAGGGGTTACACCTATCTTTGGAACTCCTTTTGATATCAAGGGATGAATGAAGATCAATGTACCAATTTTGAACCTTTTTCAAGAAGGGTAGCATGAGGATATCTCTCATATGGAGTAACGTCCTCATGTGAATGAAATTTTTATCCTGCTACATAATTTCTAATCTTATAATGCAATGATCGTTGAAGGTGGAATATAGAAGGACATACATGATGGTCTTGACTAAGTGGAGCAGAAAAACATTTTATCCATAGTTGATAATAATATACAATATCATCATGATCTGGGAGAAAATTTTTGTTACCAAAACGTGTTATCCCTGAAAAAATGTGGACATCTCTGATAGTGACAAGAAAAATTATATTGGAATTATAAGACCTTTATATCATAACATTGTTTAGGGAGGGAATAATATGGTGTATGGAAATTAAGAATTCATAACTTCCCTAACCTGAAGAATGATGTGTAAATACAATTGTTACCTGTCGAAGAAAGTCCCTACCAGATCATCTATCAAGAAAGAATGTGGTGTTTCCTATTCTAATAAAGGATAATCAATTTTCTATGAGGGTTCAATCATCGGGGAAATTGAATCTCAGAAATAATAATGCCAATATTATGAAGCACTATATATGCTCAATGTAGGAATCAACTACTATGGAGGAATACACCTCTTATAGATGCGGTTAGAGGTATGAATTTGTATTTTTTTTGGCTTTTTTTCCTTTCTTCTGGTACTAATTCCTTAGTTTTAATAAATGGTTTGAGTTTCATATTTGACTGATATTTTCTGGAAATTAAATTATAATGAAACCCTTTTAAAACACATTTATTTTCCACATGTTATTCAATGATGTAAGAACATAATTTTAATGATAATAATTTCCTTTACATCAGATATGATATAATGATATGATGAATATTAGGTTATCTTATTACACATATATTTTTAGTTCTCACTTGGTTACCTTTGGGATCAAAATTATAGTATTTTCCAATGAATTAAAAATAAGGAAATGATTGAGAATATCTCCATAGATTATCATGTAAATAAATTATTATGAGATTATGATTTGAACTAGATCAAAATTGTTGTCACAAGAATATAGAAAATAATTGTGTACACATTCCCTTTATGGGAATTTTTTCAAAATGTATTTCTTGAGTGTGAACCATGAATGAGTAAAATATTTTATATGAGTATGTGTATACCAAAAACATATATATTATTCCTACGATATGTTATAATGGATCCAGATTTATTATTGAATACCATTCTCTCTTATGTTTGATATATTTTGATAAAAAATTAACGTTAGGAATCATAACACTGATCTCTGGATGATTATGTATGGTTAATGTATGTTATAAAAATGTAATCATACCTTTTTCTTATCATAGACTCACTTATGATCATTGATTGACAAATCCTATGTTTAACATTACAAAACATTAAAGATCATTGTTTCTTTCATTTATTTTCCCTAGGGTTAAAGGAATGGTTTTATGTATACCATGTTTTATAAATGTAAAATTATAGAAGATAGTTTTTGTAGATGTGTACTATATTTCAAAAAATATTATTATTATAAATACAATATACAATAAAATAAAAACATTATATTCCTCAAGATTGTATTATTTAAAATGTATTGATGATTAATCTAAAATCATGCATTATTATTCTATGAAAGAATTTGGTAACCTCATATCAAGTGATTTAGGTATTTTATGATGATATAAAAAAGATATCATTTTGATTTAATTGCAACTACTATGGGTACTTTAATCTCTATAGCATAAATGGGACCCTTTTTGTGCTAATAGAGATTCTGAACCAAATCTTATTGTCCTTCCCTGATTAATTTATGGTGACCATTATCATTAATATCATAGTATATAGAATGTATGAGTTATAATATGTAGTGTAATTGAGGATGGTTTGGGATTTACATTGAATTATTTTGATGAATTAAAATATATCGATGTGTTATTTTTAGAGTATCTAATTCCACTATCTATGTTATTTCATCTCATAGTATGTTGGGTCAACAAACCATTGAAGCATGGGCTAGTAAAAACGAGGGAGAAACCCATGATTGTGATTGAGTGTTATTGATTTATTAGGTTCACAAGATATTACATGAGGTTTATAATTCACTTTTCTATTGATTCATATCATTTGATATCCTTTCCAAGAAATGAAATGTATTTAACATTAAAAAAAACAAAAAAAAAATCTATCTTGGTGTTATAGTGAATATTTAAGAGTTATCCAATTCTATTAATACCTAAGGAATGAGTGGAGATCATTATTTAGTTATTCCACTCATCCCAATATAATTCATTAAATATTGGAGGGTTTATATTTCATATAGATATCGATAAATAATTCCAAATGAACAAAATTATGTAAACAAATGACATAGAATTAGGTACTATGGTTTTGATATATATATATATATATATATATTATAATTTATTAATGTTATTTATTTTTTACTCTAATAATTTATGTATTAGGAATTTTCTTTCCTAGAGAAACCTCATCCTAAAGGAGTTGTATTTGTAAGAGTTCCTGTAAAACTGTAACAAAGTAATATAATATATTTTGGAAATAGGTAATGTAGTGTAAGATTATATTAACATTAAACCACATTCAAAAATTATTGGATACTCATCATAGATGTCTAAAAATATATAGTTGTACATAGTGGATGAGGGAGTGGACATTTACTTCTGACGGATGGTGTTTGGACCCTTTTTCATCAGCTTAACGAATGATCCTAATGGCGATTCCAATTGTGATATTTTGTGTGATCGAATCATCATATAAAATATTATTATGTATTTTTTAGTTGTGGGGAACAATTCATAATTTTATGAGAATGTAAAATGGTATTATTCAAATGATTTAAAGAGGTGGTGAGAGAATTCCATGCATGACTTATTATGGTATATCCTAACGTGGAAAAGATGTACGAAGATATTTTTAGGGTAATTTTTATTTGCAATGTTAAAATTTATTTTTTATGTTTTTATATCACAATTCCTTACTAATCTTATAGAGATTTTACTGATCTAGGTTATGGTATCATTGAAAAAACACCTCTTATTTCAAAAATTGAAATTGGATGGAATATATATATATATAATGATAAGTATTCTATGATTATAGGGATGTCTTGATTCTATCATGCTTATTAGAGATAAAATAACCAATTTCGTAACTTATTATATTATCAAAAAAATAATTAGGTGGAAATATTGGAATGGTGATGTGTGTAACAAATCCTCCAACTTCATGGAGTATTCATATTGAATGAATTTAACTTCAATTTATGGATGACATTATTATTATATATTGTTTTGTAGTTGGAATTTATGAATGAAATATTGATGGGAATGAATATACATCAACATAATGATGTCTAAACTGGTTATATCATCTATTTAAAAGAAGATATTTTGAGATATTATGTTTGTGATTTTTCATATTGGTAGAAGGACCATTTTCCATTTGAATAGTTCATGAATAACAACAATTATCACACAAAACGTTTGGTAGAAAAATTTGATGCTCTTTACGGGAGATACTATATGATAACTATATACAAGGTAGTGTATGATGAATCTATAGTCATGATAAAATGTCGGTGTAGGTGATGAATGAAAAGGTGAATAATATTCTGGAGCAAATGAATAAAAAAGAAAACTCGTTGCAACTCCCATAAAGACTATTGATCGAGGAAAATTATGTACATGGAGGGAGAACACATGATTTTGAATTACATTCATTGGTGTAGAATGTGGTGGTTTAGATAATGTGGTCAGAAATCAAGGATATATATTATTCTAGTTGAGAAAATTTATAAGATATCTGTTGTTGAATTCCATTGGGCATTAACTCTATAGTTAGAGAATGTGCACAATTTCTTACATGTGTTGTAGCTAGGGATATATTTAAATGTTCAATTTCATGTTATAGACTAGTGGGAGCTATAAATCCTAGATCGATTGTCCTTCATGAAGTATCTAATAGTTACCCTAGATTGGTAGAAAAGGATCCTTCATTGTCATGTGATTCCCATTGTGCATTTATTTTGTAGCATATGAGTTTTTAGGATACCTCAAGCAAGTGTCAAAACAAATTAATGATTTGTAACATCACCCTATAGAATAGGAAATTTTTTTCAAGATGAAAATAATTGAGCTGGTGGAATGGGTGTAATGAATCTAGTTGTTTTTTCGTCTTAATTTTATTTCATTAGGGAGCACATTGAGGGTATTTTGGACATAGTTATTGAAAATATAAACTAGAGTTTATTTTTTATAACATTTGGGAATCAAATATTAAAAATATTTACATAAAATTAATATAGATCCTCAAATGAGAAATCATATAATTTTATTAGTTCTAGAACACGATATTTACCATAGGCATGACATAAGAATAAATTTTATCAGCCCCTGGGAAGAAGAGTTGTTGTAGATAGATAAAAAAATAATTAATTAAAATATAAAACACAATATTTTTTAATTAACCAATAAACCAATGACTCTATATTCATGACTCTTTTAAGAAAATATATATTTTTAAAACTAAATTACCCTAGTGAATTAAGATAGGTACATAGATATATCTCATGGTTGAATTGATATTTGATGATAATCATGGGTTTGACAATTGATTTAAAATGCATCAAGACTGTAAATTATGAAAATACATGTTTCTTCTTTGATAATTTTTAATCTGATATTGGGGAATATATTTTTTGATTTTACCGATTAATAAAATTTAAAAAACCGAATTATTTTAAACTTAATTATATCCATTTTTAGATATTTCAAGTCTTTTAAAACATAACTTTTTTTAAAATTACTAGTTGATAATATTTTTATTATAAAATATATGATTATTTCTTATTTCATCGGGTTACAAAACTATATTTGATGTTCTATCATGCGTGGAATCTTCTTTTACCAATATTTTTTCTTTATTGGATACATAACTTGTTTTACCAATTATTTAATAATGAAAATCAATTTTGTTGTATAGCTTCACATATATATGAGACAAATCATTTTGCGATCAATTATTGGGATCATGGATGATTTTTTGTATTTCACCTTCTAGTTAATATCAAATTGAGGATCATTAATGATTTTTCTTTATGATTTATACCACTAGCTTTTTTCAATGAGTTTATTCATAGGAGAAAATGAAGATGTAATGTGAATTGGATTAATTAACAAACTATATTCCTTATTAGGTATCAAATCAATATTATACCATGATTAATGTTTTGGTGACAATTTTGTATTGGGTTGGACATGATTTGGAGAGTTTTGTGATACATCAAGAGGAAGTTTTATTTTTGGAAATATTCATAATATATACATTTTGTTTGAAAGAAAACTAAAAATCTATTCTAAAAATGTGATGTTACGGGTTTTTGGTGAGTTAAATTAACATGACATGTGAAAATGGATTGCATATTGTGTATATAATGTACAATCACTTATGTAACACCCCAAGCTTCTACGGTACGCTTCTCTTTGAATAATGTGATAGCGTGTGTTGTACGCAACACCGACTTCTAACACACCATAACTAATCAAACTAGCCGTTATGAATAGTAATACCTAATTTTTGAAATTATATATATTTTATATTTGAAAATGGACTTCATTTTTGGATTCGGAATATCAAATTTAGCCTAAGGTGAAATTTTGGTACATTTCGGATAACTTTCATATTTTGATGAATAGTGAAAATTACTAAGTTTTAATTAAAAACAACTTTTTTAATCAAAATAATTAATAGTGATAAATTATGAATTTGAGTGGTTTTAAAGTATATTTAGAATATATTTTTACCATTTAATATAATGTTGGTCATTGGACATAATTTTACAATTAAACCGAACATAAACGAGTGTCAATCTTTTGATAGTTATTATCTCTTAAAAACACGCTTTTTGTTTTGACAGCGGGAATTAATTTTAAATTAATTTCTGCCACTTCTGTGTTTTGAATTTAGGAAAATGGATTCCATATTTGGAATCAGGATTTTAAAATTGTGTAAATAGGTAACTTTTATTTTTAGACATTTTGAATAATTACTGCGGTAAATATTTTATTTACCATGGTTAAGGGTAAATCCGGTAAATAAGGGTTAAAAAATAATATTATAATAACACTAAATTACCCTAAAACGTGTATTAATCCTATTGGTTGATACATGGTCGACCATGGGAATCTTTGGGTCTATTTTGGGACCCCATGGATCCACTTGTAAGTGATAATGACACTTTATTTTAATTAAGTTAAAATGAATACAAAAATGACTAAAGCATATATCTTTTAGAAAACCAATTGTTACATAGGGTTATATATGTTGGATATTAGATTATAAATATTAATTATAAAGCTAAATAGATTTCCTACATAATGATATTTTATTTATAATTTTTAGACATTAAATAATTTATTTTATTTATGACACAATGATGATGCAGTAATTACTATAAAAGTGAAAAATTAAAATAATTGATATTATAAATACCCAAATAAATATAATATAATACTTTTAATGAATTAAACAAATTTTATAGGATAATATGATATATTAGGATTGATTTAATTGACTTTTTTCGAAGTAATCAATCTGTTATGAGTTTCACAAAAATCAACTATTGAATAGTGTCAAAATTGACATAAAAGAGTTCTTAAAAAAAATATTATATTCTTAATTGATATTAAATTCCTAAAAATATAAGGTTCGGCCAAGAGACTTATATAATGATAATTACATCATTAATGTACCACTTGGGGGTCGCTTGGATGTATATAGTATGTTTATTAACAATATTATATAAAAATACAAAGAGACATTGTAAAAGTGAAACTAATTAACTTAGAGTTAATACTTAAAGATAAGGTTAATATAAGTACCCATACCTGTCTAAATTCTATTGGTTGAGTGTTTTTCGACCTATCCCCACCATAAACTTTGAATAATAAGCTTTGGAGCCATTAGAAACCGAATATTAATTTATTATAAATTAATATTTCTAGCTTTTCCAAAGGTGCCCCTCACCCCTCTTATAAAAGGGAAATCCTCCTTCTCATTTATTCACACCTTCAAAGCCTTTTGGTTCGGCCAAACTCTGCCCAAATACTCTCCCAACATCCCTCACTACAACCTAGATGCCTTAGTTTGATCAGAAAGCCAACCTAAGGAGCCCTTTTGATCAAATCAAAAGGAAGAACCCGAAGAAGAGGTAATGATTTCACCACCCTTCTCCAAGTTCATTTCTTCTTCCACTTATTCTTCCTTTGTTCTTACCATTCTAAAATAATAACTCCAGTATCTCACATATACTGTGATGTTATTATAAATATGGTACAACCATATTCAGTATTCTATCCACCCTTTGAATAACATGTCACCATACGTGCGTACGTATGGACTACCGTCTCCACGTCGTGGTGTAATTGTTATTCAATATAATATTATTTGGATGGGTATAATAATGATGTGTAACTCATGTAAATAATAAATATAACATGTTAACGATTCTGTATATATGATATATCATCCATTTATATATTATTTTAATATCAAAAGAATGATATTGTCCCTCGTGCGTACGTACGGACTACCGTCTCCACGAACGCGATGAGATTCATTCTTCATCGTATCCATTCAAGTATAATTATCATTTGATGATTTAAAAATGATTTTTAAGGACTAGATATCATTCTGGATATGAATAAGATACAAAAACCATGGCTTATGTAAAAAAACATATAAAAGAAAATGAGTAAGTTAACTCCTGAAACGACGATAATTCTAAGATATTATTAACAAATCAATGTTAAAAGATCATATATGATATCATATTATTATATATGATTCTTGTATAATTTAATAACAACTATTTCACCATTATACAGGAGTTTAACCTACCCCAACCAAGGAAAAGTACAAGGTAAGGGTTTACTTTACAACCTCTTCATTATCCAAGGTTGTTTATACGTAATAATCTACTGGGATCTCTTTATCATCCACATCCATGTTTCTTAAAAATGCATTTCAAAACATTTTTACTATTTACTAGAATATGAGTTAAAGTCATTTATACCCTTTTTGACTTTTATAAGTGGTTTATAAAGGAATCTTTTAGTCGTTTTCAAAACAAGGTCCTTTTTAACCTTTTCGACAGAATTATGGTAAGAATGTTTTTTTAGCTTATACGGCGGGTGCGGCTATTTTCCGCCGTTATAAAATCTTCAAAGATTCCCTTACAAGATTATAAGAATATTTTCAAAGAAAATGTTTTATTTTATATGGATCTTAAATTATTTCAAAATAAAAGGAGATATTTCTTTAAAAAGAATTTTGATTTCATCTATGTCAACATCCTTTGATGGATTTTAAGATTATTTGAAGTTGATTTATTATGATACAAAACTTCTATATTGTATTGAAGGTTTTGTGATAAGTTTGACTGTGGATGTGCTATTTTTATACCATTCATAGTTTATAGTGACAGTATTGCCATTTCATATGCTAGTTTTAATATGAATGTTTATGTTATGTTTAAACCTTTTCATATGGGAATGCATTGGACTTAATATGTGACGGGTGGAGCCCGCTATAGCTCCTCGATGCATCGGTAGGTCTCATGAGACAAACTAGTGTCTTGGCACAAGGCCTTGACAAAATCTTATTTGTAGTCTTGGCACGAGGCCTTGGCTATGTGGTTATGATAGTCTGGCATTATGCATTCAAACATTATGAAACTGGTTATTGATTTTTTCATGTGATTATTCGATTAGTAGAATATCCATGTGAATAAGTAAATGGCATTATTTCATTTTATTTATGCCATACCATGTTGAAAGTTCATATTTAAAAGGCTTTTGTTTTAGTTATACATTCCCTTAAATGTTTATTCTTATTTATGAAAGTTTCCGCTATATTTTTATCCTTACTGGGCATTTGAGATCACCCCTTTTCTATGTTTTATTTTTCCCAGGATGTGAAGAAGTAAGTTATGAATGACCTGCAGGGATTTTATGAGGGGTTAATAGTGTGGATTGTGGAAACATTATGTTGTTGTAGTAGTTTTTCATTTTATGATGTAATGTAAAACTTATGAAATATCTAGTGTTTCCAAGGATACTAAACCAATCGGTATTTCGAGATTTGATCTTTCTTGTGATCATGCCAATGTTATGTAATAATGCACCGAATCTGGGTAACTGGGGTCGGGGCGTTACAGTTGGTATCAGAGGATGTTTAGTACAAACCTTGGAAGCTAGATTTAGATAAACTCTGATTAGAGCACGTAGACCTAAGATGAACTTTGAGGATTAGTATAGAAGAACATCCTAGAATTTTGGTATTGTAGAGATTTTGTGAGTTTTCCAAGCAATACATCCCTGTCTGGATACGAGCAGGTAGAGGCGGCTCTGGCACAGATGTACCTAGGGGTAAAACCCGAAAACACCGCTTTGAGCTAGACTCGAACGGGAACTGGTGCACGACAACGGGCCTTGCTGCACTCTTGGTTACGACACTCCCGGGGGATATGCTTAGGATAACTCTCATTTTCTTTACAAATCATTTTGAAGGGATTATGAGTATATACTTCCTCAAAGAAAACATTCTTATGATTATGGATTATATCCATAAATAGTTCAATTTATGTTAAGTGTTTTATAAGTATGGGATTATGTATTTTGATTCATAAATTGATATAGTTTATGCCATTGTTTAGAAATGGTGCCTAGTGGAAGAAATGGAAACCATATCAATGCACGCACTCCATGTATGGATTTCCCTCCTGCTCAAGATAATTATAGTGGGGCTGGTGATGCAACTGGTGCTGATCAGCTAATCACCATACTGGGACAACTTACTCAGGTTATGAATAATAACCTTACCCGTATGGAGCACCCTGATCCGCAACGTGGAGGATAAATGATAGATCGATTCATGAGGCAACAACCACCAACGTTCAATGGGAATACAAATCCCTTAGTAGCTGAGCAATGGATATTTTTCCTAGAGAAAATATTTCAGGCTTTGGGGAGTAGTGAAAGGGAAAAAGTTATCATGGCAGTTTACCGCCTCACTGGAGATGCTGATCAATGGTGGTCATTGATTCAAAATACGAAGGAAGATGATGAAGTATCAAATATGGAATGGAGGGAGTTCAAAGATCTGTTTTTAGAAAAATACTTCCCTCGCGACCATCGAGCAGATATGGAAAGGCAATTTCTGAGTCTGAGACAAAAGGTGGATGAGAATGTCACAAAGTATGAGGCTAACTTTACAAGGTTAGCGAGGTACGCTGGTGATTATATTCGTAACCCAAGAAGTAAGATTGATCGTTTCTTTGATGGGTTAAAACCATTTCTCCGTCGAGCGTTAGTCTCACATTCCTTTTCATCGTACGAAGACATTGTCTCATGTGCTATCAAGACCGAAAAGGAATTCTCTAAGTCTTATGACTTTAAAGCAAAGAAAGAGAAGAAGAGACCTGCTGATCAATCTGGGAATGGAAATAAGGGGAAGAAGGGAAAGGTTGAATATCCATCTTGTGGTAAATGCGGGAAGAAACATCCTGGTACTTTCTTGAAGGGAATGGGAGTCTGTTACAAGTGTGGTGAAAAAGGCCACCAAGTTCATGATTGCAAGGGGAAGAAGGAAGCTACCAACGTTCAGTGCTATAATTGCAGGGAGATGGGGAATTATGCAAATGCATGTCCTAAGCGTCAGGAGAACTTACCTCAGAAAAGGCCAAGGGATCAAGGCCAGGCTTATGCTATCACTACTGCTGAGGTAGAAGCTCTGAAAGACGTGGTGGCAGGTAATTTAATGGTTTCCTCAAGTTTAGAAAATGCATTATTTGATTCTGGATCATCGCATTGTTTCATATCTTCCCAGTTTGCTAAGAAAATTAGATATTTCCAATTTGATTTAATAAGGGAGTTGTCAGTTAAAACTCCTAAGGGAAGTATCGTTGCAACAAAGTTTTGTGAATCAGTCCCCATTAGAGCACATAAATTTTCTTTATCTGCTCATTTCATCGTCATACCTATGATTGAGTTTGATATAATCCTCGGTATGGACTGGCTTTCGGACTATGATGTGAAGATTTATTGTAAGAAGAAAGAGGTTACGATTCTTGATGATAATGATAAGGAGAACCTTATTTTTAGAGGAGAATCGTCACCACCTAATTCTTATTTAGATCCACCCCCAATAGCTCAACTTAATTCAATTATTGGGGAGGAAGAAAATGAAATAACTGTCGGTGAGGAAAGGAATGTTCAAATAGAGGATGTACCTGTTGTGAATGAATTTGTAGATGTATTTCCGGAAGATTTACCTGGACATCCTCCAGAACGAGAAGTTATGTTTTCTATTGATTTGATTCCTGGATCAAGGCCTATATCGAAGACCCCTTATAGAATGGCCACTGTAGAGTTAGTCGAACTAAAGAAACAACTAGAGGAATTGAGTAATAAGGGATTTATTCGCCCTAGTGTTTCTCCATGGGGATCCCCTGTTCTTTTTGTTAAAAAGAAAGTTGGATCTATGAGGTTATGTATCGACTACAGGGAGATCAATGCTATAACGATAAAGAACAAGTATCCCCTACCTCGTATTGATGATTTATTTGACCAACTGCATGAAGCTCAATACTTTTCAAAGATTGACCTTCGATCTGGATACCATCAGTTGTGTGTGAAGAAGGAAGACATTCCGAAAACAGCATTTCGAACTAGGTACGGGCATTACGAGTTTACTGTAATGCCGTTTGGATTGACTAATGCACCCTCTGTATTCATGGATCTAATGAATAGAGTTTTCAAGGAGTATCTCGATGAATTTGTGGTGGTATTTCTTGATGATATCTTGTTATACTCCAAAACCTACGAAGATCATGAAAATCACTTGTGCATTATCTTGAAGACTCTGAGGAGGCATGAATTATATGGGAAGTTTAGCAAGTGTGAATTCTGGCTTCAGGAGATTTCTTTTCTTGGCCATATTGTCTCTAAAGATGGAATCTCTGTTGATCCTTCTAAGACCAAGGCAATCCAAGAATGGCCAGCACCTACGAGTATAACTGAGGTACGTAGTTTTATTGGTTTGGCAGGTTATTATCGACGTTTCGTCCAGAATTTTGCCCGATTGGCTAACCCATTAACGAAGCTCACACGTAAAGGGGTTAATTTTTTTGGAAAAAAGAGTGTGAAGAATGTTTCGAAGAAATGAAGAGAAGATTAGTAAATGCTCCTATATTGACTCTACCATCGGGGAATGATGGGTTCATTATTTATAGTGATGCATCGAAGAAAGGACTTGGATGTGTCCTTATGCAGAATGATAGAGTTATTGCCTATGCATCACGACAGTTGAAAATTCATGAACAAAAATATCCTACTCATGATCTCGAGTTAGCAGAAGTGATCTTTTCTTTGAAGATATGGAGGCACTACCTCTATGGTGAAAAATGTGAGATTTATACTGATCACAAGAGTTTGAAGTATATTTTCTCACAAAAAGAACTCAGCATGAGGCAAAGGAGATGGCTTGAATTACTCAAGGATTATGATTGTACGATACACTACCACCCAGGGAAGGCAAAAAAGGTGGCAGATTCTTTGAGTAGAAAAGACCATGGAGTTTTGAACAATATGAGAATTGAAAGGGATCCAATTTTCATGGATCTAGTGAAGATGGACATGGGAATAACCAGGGAAGGTGAAACATCAATGCTTTTTCAAATGGTTGCCAAACCATCTTTACTAGAAAGGATTAAGAGTTCTCAGACCGATGATGAAGAATTTCAAAAGAAGATTAATGCTGTGAATGATGGGAGATTGAGAGACTTTGTGTATGAAGATGGAATTTTGAAATTCGGGAAGAGACTTTGTGTTCCCAATATACCTGATCTAAAACGGGAATTGCTGGATGATGCTCATAGTTCCAATTTCTCTGTACACCCTAGGAGCACCAAAATGTATAGAGATTTGAAGGAACATTTTTGGTGGGACAACATGAAGAGGGAGATTGCTGATTTTGTGTCAAGATGTATGGTTTGTCAACAAGTGAAAGCTGGAAGGCAACAGCCTGGAGGAGTCATGCAACCTCTTCCCATACCGGCGTGGAAATGGGACAATGTTACGATGGACTTTGTCATGGGGCTACCAAAGACTCCTAGAAGGAATGATGCAATATGGGTTATTGTTGATCATCTTACCAAGACATCACATTTTCTTGCTATAAGAGAAGATCTACCCCTGGAACGTCTAGCAAGACTATATATTAATGAAGTTGTGAGACTTCATGGAGTACCCCTATCGATTGTTTCTGATCGTGATCCCCGTTTTACTTCAAGATTCTGGAAAAGTCTTCAGAAATCCCTGGATACTGAACTTCATTTGAGCACTGCTTACCACCCTCAGACAGACGGACAATCAGAACGGACTATTCAAACCTTAGAAGACATGTTGAGATCTTGCTCACTTGACTTTCAGGGTATGTGGGATCAATATTTACCTTTGGTAGAATTTTCCTATAACAATAGCTTCCATTCGAGTATTCAGATGGCACCATATGAAGCGTTATACGGAAAGAGATGTCGTACACCAACCTGTTGGGATGACGTTGGTGAAAGAAAACTTGTAGGCCCAGAACTGGTGGAGGAAACGGTGGAAAAGGTGAAAGTAATCCAAAATCACATCAAAGCAGCTCAATGTAGGCAGAAGAGCTATGCCGATAATCGAAGGAAGGATTTGAAATTTCAAGTCGGTGATCATCTTTTTCTGAAGGTATCTCCGTGGAAGGGATTCATACGTTTTGGTAAGAAAGGTAAATTGAGTCCCAGGTACATCGGACCTTTCGAAATTCTAGAACGAATTTGGGTTGTAGCTTACCGATTGGCAATGCCGCCAAGTCTCTCCAAAGTTCACGATGTGTTCCATGTATCTCTATTGAAGAAATACATGCTTGATCCGATGCATGTACTCACCTATGAGGAATTAGAACTAGAACCCGATCTGTCTTATTGCGAAGAGCCCGTCAAGATTCTTGATACGAGAGAACAAGTGCTGAGAAACCGGACGACGCGTCTGGTAAAAGTTTTATGGAGAAACCATAAGATGGAAGAGGCAACGTGGGAACCCGAGGAACTTATGATGAAGAACCACCCGAGTCTTTTTATGCAGTAATACCCTAGAAATTGTGAGGACGCAATTATTTGAAGGAGGGGAGAATGTAACACCCCAAACTTCTACGGTACGCTTCTCTTTGAATAATGTGATAGCGTGTGTTGTACGCAACCCCGAGTTCTAACACACCATAACTAATCAAACTAGCCGTTATGAATAGTAATACCTACTTTTTGAAATTATATATATTTTATATTTGAAAATGGAATTCATTTTTGGATTCGGAATATCGAATTTAGCCTAAGGTGAAATTTTGGTACATTTCGGATAACTTTCATATTTTGATGAATAGTGAAAATTACTAAGTTTTAATTAAAAACAACTTTTTTAATCAAAATAATTAATAGTGATAAATTATGAATTTGAGTGGTTTTAAATTATATTTAGAATATATTTTTACCATTTAATATAATGTTGGTCATTGGACATAATTTTACAATTAAACCGAACATAAACGAGTGTCAATCTTTTGATAGTTATTATCTCTTAAAAACACGCTTTTTGTTTTGACAGCGGGAATTAATTTTAAATTAATTTCTGCCACTTATGTGTTTTGAATTTAGGAAAATGGATTCCATATTTGGAATCGGATGTTAAAATTGTGTAAATAGGTAACTTTTATTTTTAGACATTTTGAATAATTACTGCGGTAAATATTTTATTTACCATGGTTAAGGGTAAATCCGGTAAATAAGGGTTAAAAAATAATATTATAATAATACTAAATTACCCTAAAACGTGTCTTAACCCTATTGGTTGATACATGGTCGACCATGGGAATATTTTGGTCTATTTTGGGACCCCATGGATCCACTTGTAAGTGATAATGACACTTTATTTTAATTAAGTTAAAATGAATACAAAAATGACACAAGCATATATCTTTTAGAAAAACAATTGTTACATAGGGTTATATATGTTGGATTTTAGATTATAAATATTAATTAGAAAGATAAAAAGATTTCCTACATAATGAGATTTTATTTATAATTTTTAGACATTAAATAATTTATTTTATTTATGACACAATGATGATGCAGTAATTACTATAATAGTGAAAAATTAAAATAATTGATATTATAAATACCCAAATAAATATAATATTAAACTTTTAATGAATTAAACTAATTTTCTAGGATAATATGATATATTAGGAGTGATTTAATTGACTTTTTTCGAAGTAATCAATCTGTTATGAGTTTCACAAAAATCATCTATTGAATAGTGTCAAAATTGACATAAAAGAGTTCTTAAAACAAATATTATATTCTTAATTGATATTAAATTCCTAAAAATCTAAGGTTCTGCAAAGAGACTTATATCATGATAGGTCCATCATTAATGTACCACTTGGGGGTCGCTTGGATGTATATAGTAAGTTTATTAACCATGTTATATAAAAATACAAAGAGACATTGTAAAAGTGAAACTAATTAACTTAGAGTTAATACTTAAAGATAAGGTTAATATAAGTACCAAAACCTGTCTAAATTCTATTGGTAGAGTGGTTTTAGACCTATCCCCACCTTAACCGTTGAATAATAAGCTTTGGAGCCATTAGAAACCGAATATGAATTTATTATAAATTAATATTTCTAGCTTTTCCAAAGGTGCCCCTCACCCCTCTTATAAAAGGGCACTCCTCCTTCTCATTTCTTCACACCTTCAAAGCCTTTTGGTTCGGCCAAACTCTTCCCAAACGCTCTCCCAACATCCCTCACTACAACCTAGAGGCCTTAGTTTGATCAGAAATCCAACCTAACGAGCCCTTTTGATCAAATCAAAAGGAAGAACCCAAAGAAGAGGTAATGATTTCACCACCCTTCTCCAAGTTCATTTCTTCTTCCACTTCTTCTTCCGTTGTTCTTACCATTCTAAAATAATAACTCCAGTATCTCACATATACTGTGATGTTATTATAAATATGGTACAACCATATTCAGTATTCTATCCACCCTTTGAATAACATGTCACCATACGTGCGTACGTACGGACTACCGTCTCCACGTCGTGGTGTAATTGTTATTCAATATAATATTATTTGGATGGGTATAATAATGATTTGTAACTCATGTAAATAATAAATATAACATGTTAAAGATTCTGTATATATGATATACCATCCATTTATATTTGATTTTAATATCAAAATAATGATATTGTCGCTCGTGCGTACGTACGGACTACCGTCTCCACGAACGCGATTAGATTCATTCTCCATCGTATCCATTCAAGTATAATTATCATTTGATGATTTAAAAATGATGTTTAAGGACTAGATATAATTCTGGATATGAATAAGATACAACAACCATGGCTTATGTAACAAAACATATAAAAGAAAATGAGTAAGTTAACTCCCGAAACGACGATAATTCTAAGATATTATTAACAAATCAATGTTAAAAGATAATATATGATATCATATTATTATATATGATTATTTTATAATTTAATAACAACTATTTCACCATTATACAGGAGGTTAACCTACCCCAACCAAGGAAAAGTACAAGGTAAGGGTTTACTTTACAACCTCTTCATTATCCAAGGTTGTTTATACGTAATAATCTATTGGGATCTCTTTATCATCCACATCCATGTTTCTTAAAAATGCATTTCAAAACATTTTTACTATTTACTAGAATATGAGTTAAAGTCATTTATACCCTTTTTGACTTTTATAAGTGGTTTATAAAGGAATCTTTCGGTCGTTTTCAAAACAAGGCCCTTTTTAACCTTTTCGACAGATATAAGGTAAGAATGTTTTTTTAACTTATACGGCGGGTGCGGCTATTTTCCGCCGTTATAAAATCTTCAAAGCTTCCCTTACAAGCTTATAAGAATATTTTCAAAGAAAATGTTTTATTTTATATGGATCTTAAATTATTTCAAAATAAAATGAGATATTTCTTTAAAAAGAATTTTGATTTCATCTATGTCAACATCCTTTGATGGATTTTAAGATTATTTGAAGTTGATTTATTATGATACAAAACTTCTATATTGTATTGAAGGTTTTGTGATATGTTTGACTGTGGATGTGCTATTTTTATACCATTCATAGTTTATGGTGAAAGTATTGACATTTCATATGCTAGTTTTATTATGAATGTTTATGTTATGTTTAAACCTTTTCATATGGGAATGCATTGGACTTAATATGTGACGGGTGGAGCCCGCTATAGCTCCTCGATGCATCGGTAGGTCTCATGAGACAAACTAGTGTCTTGGCACAAGGCCTTGACAAAATCTTATTTGTAGTCTTGGCACGAGGCCTTGGCTATTTGGTTATGATAGTCTGGCATTATGCATTCCAACATTATGAAAGTGGTTATTGATTTTTGCATGTGATTATTCGATTAGTAGAATATCCATGTGAATAAGTAAATGGCATTGTTTCATTTTATTTATGCCATACCATGTTGAAAGTTCATATTTAAAAGGCTTCTGTTTTAGTTATACATTTCCTTAAATGTTTATTCTTATTTATGAAAGATTCTGCTATATTGTTATCCTTACTGGGCATTTGAGCTCACCCCTTTTCTATGTTTTATTTTTCCCAGGATGTGAAGAAGTAAGTTATGAATGACCTGCAGGGATTTTATGAGGGGTTAATAGTGTGGATTGTGAAACATTATGTTGTTGTAGTAGTTTTTCATTTTATGATGTAATGTAAAACTTATGAATATATCTAGTGTTTCCAAGGCTACTAAACCAATCGGTCTTTCGAGATTTGATCTTTCTTGTGATCATGCCAATGTTATGTAATAATGCACCGACTCTGGGTAACTGGGGTCGGGGCGTTACAACCAAAGTCTACTTTCCATTAAATTTCACTTGGGCTATGAATAAACCCTAAGAAAATGTGTTAAATGACATTGAAATAGATATATACAAAAAATTACATCTTTGTGCCATACACATTATTTATATGATACACACTCTATGTCAGTGTACATTTCATTATATGTGACATTCCATCACAAATGGTGTTACTTATTATAGACTACACACCATGTACCCATGAAAAAAAAGTAATGTATATATATTATAATTAACTTTTTTTATGAATTTTTTATATAGATCATGGAGTTACAAATGAATTCATCCACTAATTTTTTTATTTAGAAGATAGAGATGAGTCCTTTGGAAGGACAATAGTGAATGATCCTTTTCATCATGGATTTACATAAATGTGGATCACACGTTGTATAATATACAATATGGTAATGAATATTGTTTAATGAAAAAGAGAAATTCTTGGTTTTCGATTCCTCTTATCATAATCAGGTACAATATGTACTTCCCTCCATGTGTAAGGGAAAATGGGTCCTAATTGAATAGTATCAGATAAGAATTTTTATTCTCCAATATATGAATACATGATATCATATATATATATATCTGTGTGTGTGTGTGTGTGTTTGTGGGTGGGGATTGGTATTACCTATTAAATACATCAGGTTGTGCACAAGATACATGACATGACTTATTATTCCTCTTCCTATTAAGGGTTAGGTATCCTCTTTGTCACTAAAATAAATGTTACACTAGTTATTGGACTTTTTATGAAATATAAGATCTCCATATTGAATTCCTTTTTTTGGTTCAATATAGAGTTTTATTATTTATTCCCTGGAAGGTTATACTCAGGTTAACACATGGATTTTTTTGACCCTGTTTAAATGTTTTATTGTTTTTTTTGGTGGAATCCCACTAGATTACATAGTCACTCACCCTTGAATGGGAATTTACTACATGAGTCATGTATTAAAAAGACATTAGATAGGAAAATAATGACCAAGGAGGACCAATATCTAGTGGTTCTCTATTGATCATCATGGTTTTCTAAATAAAACATTTTAATTTAAATTTTACATTAATAAAATACTATGTTTAATACCATCCATTGCATAAAACACCATACAAAAAATGAACTATGAATCATTTTATTAATATTAATATAATTTTCATATGGTAGTCATTGAATAAGTGGTTATATATAAAAGTATCCAAATTATAAAATATATAAACACACATAAATATATATATATAGTCATTTTTTAAACCAAATAATGGATAAAATCCATTTATTATTTCTAAATCATTAATATGATCATTTTATAACTAAATTATTAATTTCCAAAAAAACAATTTTTGGTGATATGTATTTCTTATATATTAACAAAAAAATTATATTATGGTTTAATATATTTTTGATATTAATAATATATCAATAATTATTTAGGTAATATTATACAAATATAAATAATAATATTTAATATATAAAAATACGTGTTCTTATTACAAATAATTTATATTATATCTCATATTTCTAATTTAAATTTAAAATTACGTAAATAAAAAATTTTAATTTGACAAAAAAACTTATTTTGAGGTTTTATTTTGTAAATATTATCTAAATAATATTTTTTCTTCTTTCATAAAATATTGGTTTATGGTGAATTGTTAAATGTTCTGACTTTTATATACAATCAATCGTATTTCATTGTGATGATACATGATATAATTTAAGGATTATGAAACCATTTTTCTATAAAAACTATATTCATATAAATTTCAATAAATAATTTAAAAAATAATGTTTTTATAAAACCCTTGTTTAACATTTTGAATGCTTAGGTAACATATTAATCTAATAAGAACTGTTTTTTTCCATTTATTTTCACAATTTATTCATAACGTTGGATTTTAGTTCTAAATTATTTTTAAACCCATATAAATAATATTTTTTTTAATCAAAAATCAACTGATTACTTATATAGTAATAAAATAAATAATTTTAAATTACTCGTATATTTTAAAGACACAAATAATTTTTTTAATCCTTGTTTTTATGCTTTTATGTATTACTGTTAAAATAAATTTATACTAAAAATAAAAATATTAATTGATGAAAGTTATTTTCAATTTTCAATAATTAGTTCAAAATAATTTAATCTTTCACATTTTATTTTAATATTTTAATATTAAATTACATTGGTAAAAATTATTTTCAACATTAACATCCAAAAATGGTAAAAATTAACAATATATGTGGGAAAACGTAAAAACATGTCTATAAAATGTTTTTAATTTTATTTTTGAGTATTTTTCAACATTACATATTCCTTCACTCATGTTATGTCTATTATTAGATAACTTTTACCTTTGAATAGTCACATTACCTTTTATATTATTTCAATAACACCACTCCCCTCCATTATAAAAGGAGGAATCACCTCCCCACTAATCCTCACTTTTTAAGACACTTAAATTTGTCATATATATACCCAAATAACTCCAAAGAACTATTTGAAATAGTAGAGATGTATAGTATTTTAAAAATTCCACTTTACATATCCAAAATAAACTTTTCTGCGATTTATTTATAAGGAGTGAGGTAAATTTACCATTTATTCAATTATAATTTTTTCGGTTCTTTTCCTCTTCCATATCATTTGAATATAATCTAACCATGTTTAAATAAACTAATAAATATCATATATATAGTCAATTTTTATTATATTAATTGTATAACTCCTTTTTTTCCTCACACACAACAAATTTAAAATACATTTCTTGTGTAATGTCATGACTATAACTCTTATAATAAAAAACATCATTTTTTTAATTAATATAATCCATGGATAGTTAATATTTGGTATTTAAGGAATACATATTTAATTTATAATTTTAATAATATTTTTAAAATAAAAAAAATTAAAAGCTTCATTATATTATATGGAATACCGTAATGATTCCCTTGTGTATGTGTAAATTTCTTACCACTTGAAAAAACATATTTTATTTTTTAAAAAAATATTCTTTACAAATATCTTTTAAAATATTAGTCAGTACCATAAAAACATATATATATTTTTATTATAAATCAATAATATTGACTTTATTCCAAATATAATAACAATATAACACAAACAAAACCATTGATTAAAACTCAATATTATTTGGTTCGGTTTAACCACCAATGGGTACAATGAGTTAAAATTCAATCATGGATGTCTGTTGAAATATACATACTAGTGTTATTAGGAATTGATGATAATTAATATTTTTATGGTTTTATAAATTATTTTTTAATATTTACAATAATATTAGTATACCAATTTTTTTTCCAAACATATCTAAAGAAATCACATCATTGATTTCAACCTCAGGATTATTAAATAATATTTTCCTGGAATGAATTACAAGATTTATAAATAATTATAAGACATATATTCCAACTTCATTATCTATATGGGAATTATAATATTAATATGGAACATTAACTTAAGAACACTGAGTGAGTTCCTCCTAAAATAAACTGGAAAAAGATATAAATAATAAAATCCTAGAGGAATGAAGAGGTTAGTATTCATGGTAAACCAGATACATACAAGATTACCATATCCAATTTGAATAAAAAAAGTCAAACTTATTTTTTTCAATATCATTATTTATTCATGAATATTATTATATATACTTCATAGTACACATAATGGATTCTTGTGAATAGAAACACAATATTTGTTAGTTGAAATGAAAAGTAAGGGTTCTATCTTGTGTAAACTATAATGAATCAAAGAACATAACAACCATGGATAGTTAGATAATTACACCCACATTATGTTTAAATGATTTAAAAATAATAATAAACATGGAAACGTAGATAAATAATATGATATTTTATTTGATCAATAACATTATAATGGTAAATATATAAGGAATATCCAATATGGGAATGTAAATAACATTAAACATATAATATTTAATCAATAAAAAAATATTGAAATGCATGCATAGATAATATCATTGTTAAAATATTATTGATAATAATAATAATAAATTTTATAAAAAAATCTTTAATTATTGGACTTCATATATCCCATTATCATGATAAATCCCCCATAAAGACATATACATATGATACTTTAAAACTGATTTGTAGAACACCATTTATCTGATGATTTCCTACCAATTCTTCCTAAGAGAATACTGATGTGTTATAGGAAATTATATAACCATATCACACCCATTTCTATTATTTCCATAACATTCCACCAATATTGAATAATTGATTAAATTCATAAACAATGTTTTTAACCACCAAATATCTATATTGCGTAATGAATTCATATTTTTCAATATTCCCTGACAAAAAGAATCAATTATATGAAGGAATACAATATAAAGCATTCATATATAGTTGAGATAATAAAAATGTACAAGATAAATAATTTTGATATTTTTGTGAAATTTAATTTAAAATAATCACATGAATGTGAAAATCTCAACAGACTATTACTGACAAAAAAATTAATAGTAGAAGTGAATATCAATACTGTCGTTGGACCAAATATTCATAAACCATCTATACAGCGAACAAGGAAGATGTCAATAATAATTATACCTTGTACTATATTTATAATGATGAGTTTGTTTAGTTTATGTATTTAAATAAAATAAAAATTTATTTAAAATAAATATATATGAAAATGTGTTTTTCATTTGGAAAATAAATTTTAAAATAAAAATACATTTTATGAATCTCAATCTATATAAATACTTTTTTATAAAAAATAATAAATACAAAAAAAGTTGATTTTTGTTCTATTTAAAATCAATATTGAATATAGTAAATGAAAATATCAAATAGATGATCATCATTTCAATGTGTATTTCTTTACACACAATCCAAATTGAGAAGAAGATTCATTCTTCATTATAAAATTATAGAAAATGGAATTGTATTGAAAATTTCAAGAAGATACATTGGAAAAAAATTCTTCAATTTAATAAAGTGGTATAAAATTAAATAATATTTTATAAAATATAAAAAAGTAGATTTTATTAAGGAACATGGTTTTGTAAGAAAACTGATTTATGAAAAAAGGGAGGGATTTTTTTATAATTTTTTTCAAAACATCATCTAATTTTTTTTTGTAAACTATTGTGGTAAAATTGTACAATTCAGTGAAAATATGTTGAATAAATAGGGTATAACAATGTGAAATAATTTTTTTAGTAAATTGTAATATAAATTCAATGAACTAAATTTCATGAATAATCAATATCGATTAAAATGAGATTGTAAAGAAGGCCATTAAAATGATCATAAAATTAATTTAAAAATTAATAAATGAAATTATAATTTGTATCATATTTAATTCAACAATAAAATATTTATATAATGGATAAGATAATAAAAAATAATTAATCCTATTATATTACAATATTAATGATAAGTAAGATGTAATATAACCTAATGAAAATGAAACGAGTTATGAATTTTATTCTAACATGTTAATTTTCAACTAAAATCCTCTAGGATGAAATAATTAAAATTTAAACATAAAATAAATATAAATGTTAATTTATCCTGGGAAATATTTTAAAATTGTCGTATATAAAACCCATAAATTAAATAAGGTGCATAACATTATAATATGACTCAATGAAATGAAACTGATATGAAATCCCTATCCCCACTTTTTCGTTTGGTTGAAGGTTATTTAACCACAAATATAAATACTTTATTAATATTTTTTATTTATTAATTAACCATATTAATATTTAAAATTTCATATATTATCATTTCCATACATATTTTTACCAATATTTTAATAATCATTCATTATTTTCATTGTTTTCAGTGTTAATTGTCATGTATTATCATGGGTGTTTCTCGAGGAATAATCCAATTATTTGGAATGTTAGATAGTTATGTCATATCAATAATTTTAATAATGAAATTTATATAATTTCTTTCTTAAAAAAAATTTTTATAATAAATAAAGAAAAGTGGTTACACTAAATTGAATATGGATCAATCATTAAGATGGTATGTTCCACATACGAAGGAGTAAAATTTCAATTTTTTAATGATCATTATGGAATGAAGGAATATAAATTTTTTCTGTAAAAAATAATAATAAAATATATACCATATAATATATCTAAATAAACTTATATATATCATCCATGTTGTGAAACAATGAAAAGAAAGTCACATCGTTTCACGATGGTTGTAATACACACATACATTAATGATGTTACTATCTTTTAAATATAAAATATAAAATTGTATATCTTCTAGTTAGAGTTTTAGATATTTCATGAATATAATATTTATGTAATTTATGTCACATATATTCATTAAAAAAATTCTTTTTACAATCTATTGAATGAATTTTTGGAAAAAAAATTAAATTACATCGCGAGGTGGTAGTCAACCATTTAAACGAGTGATATTATCATATCTATATGGAATGGAATGCAAAATGTATTATATTATATAACGAGTCAAATGATATATTAATTATATAGTTATCTAATATATATTTTATATAAATAATCACACTCAATAATGATAGGTGGTAATGAAAAAAATAAGGATGAGGGGAAAGAGGGTGGCCTTTTATAATTGAGGGGAGTTTCACATTTTAAATGTTTTGGATGTGATTCAATCATTTACATAATTTAAGAATTAAAAAATCCATAAAAAGTTAAATTATAGAAAATATTATATATAATGTTGAATTACTGGATATAAATTTTTTGGGTATGTTTATAAATCATTTTTTATCCCTAGGTAAATAAATTTTAATATTAACCATGATAATTAATTTCAAATTCATTCATAATTCATTTTGTTAAAAATTATGTTTAACATATAATAAATTATAAATTATAATAATTCAAAAATATGGTATCAATTTCTAAAAATTAAATTCATATAGTTGTAATCTTTTTTAAAAAATATCCCCAAATATGGGATTATAAAGAAGGTTTTAAGTGAGAAATTGTTAAAAAGTAGACGATGATTTTATATCAAAAAAATATTAAATTTATTAAAATTGAATAAATGTAATTATGTAATATAATATTGAAATAATATTATTTTAATTTCTATTTAATTTATAATTTATCTATATAAATTATTAAAATTAAAAGATCTCTAAATCTAAATTTAGTATTTTTCACTATTCATAAAACACAAATCATATTTGAAATTTCGAAAAAATTAATCATATTATTATTTTAATATTAATATTAAAAAAAATTAACTTTTTTTATAAAATATTATATATAAAATTATTAAAAATTAACTTTAAAATATGTTTACAATGTGATACTACATCATCTTTTATAATAAATACAATGTTTTCCCAAAAAAATAAATTTTTTATATGATTATTATATTATGTATTCTCAATATATAACCAAAATTTTCATAATAAAATTATTTATATTAATTCCCACCATTTTTAAGGCAATTTAATAATGGTATACTCTATTAAAATTCATTTAGTCCTAGATTTCTGTATTTTAGAATATATTTTGGTGATTAAATATTATGAAATATATTTCATTGGTTGTTAATGATTGATGTTTCATGTCAAATATTATGTTTAATGAAATTTTATTAATATAGAACATTGGGTTATTACATTTTTCTGACTTTATATATATTTAATCTTCTTACTCTAAACATGACAATGAAAATCAACAGATTTAATTTAAAAAATATTTTATTGAAAACTGTTATTTTATAAATAGTGAATAAAATTTCTCTTGAAAAATAGAGAAGGAGATGTAAAAGGGTTAAATATAATGAAACATAGCTGCTACAATATTTTAGTGAATTTTTTTAAAAATTTAAGACATTTAAAAGGGTGGATAACCATATAAAATTATATAAATTTTTAGAATTCAATGATTAGAAGAAAGCATGCGATAAATGGAATGTTTAAGGCCTCAAAAAAATAAACATTTGTTCATTTATAAGACCATTTATTAATAATAATTATTGGTAATATGAAATAATTTTCTTTCAATATCACTATACTGGAGTTGAGGAATTCATTTACATTATATGAACATATAGAAACATATATAAAAGATACATTTTTATTTTATAAAAAATTTTACACTTTGGTTTTTCATTGGTCCATTTCAAATTAATCAATTAATCTATTAAATGAATATCTGAAAATGATTTTTTTGTCCCTGATGCCTTAAAATTGATCATTAACTGATCATAAGATCAATAAATTTTTTTCAATTCATTTTTTATGTATCTAATTATATTTCAAATCCAATTATTTTATCACAAGTTATATAATACAATACATATATCTATAAACCGCAACATATAAACCACATTTTCATTGTAAATATTTATTCGTAAAATACTTTTACTAATAACAATGAAATATTAACCAAGACCTCACATATGCCAGTTGTTGGCATTAATCATTTATCATCCATCAGTTGTGGTTCCAAGCAATGTGGATTTGCCTGATGTGTTGCGTAATCACCCAACATGCGATTTTTTTATATTTATGACACTGATAAAAATTACCAAACAAAAAATATATGATGGAATACTTCTAAATTAAAGTATTCATTAAATAAATTTCTTAAAAAGTTTTTCAATATAAAAAATTTCCCCACAATGTCTAATAATCATATTTGACTATTATTGAAATGCTATTAATGACAATATTAACCCTAATTGAGATTAATATCTTAAAAAATAATTTTTATAAAATTTTTACGAGTCATTCAAGTAATAAATTTTAAATTAAAACATAATATTTCCATAAATTTATACATATTGTCCATAATCCTGGTATACCGCAATCACCTAATACAAAATAAATGTGTTCAACACATTAAAATTACGATCAAACATACCCTGTGATGGTATTCATGCTAATAATTTATTTAATTCATATATCATTATAAAATTCCAAAAAACCCTGATATTTTTCATGTTTCTTATAACAAAAATACCATTGGAAATAATACTAACAATATTTAAGTTTTTTCAATCCCATAAATGATTTATATATTTTATTTAAATAAAGGCCATTCATGGTTTATGGTTTAACTATTTGAAGAGTAAATTAACCCATTGACCTCCTTGATTCTATATATATTGACATTAATCTCTAAATGGATCCCTCATTTTATCATTATTTACTTCTATCATAGTATTCATTTTCCTTGAAATTTATTATATCATTTCACAGTTTTCAACAAAAAAAATTAATATTAAATTGAGACTCCTTTTTTTTAATTTAATGCATATTAGGTTTAACCTACACTATTAATTTTTATGATCTTTTCAAATGTATCATAATGGTTTGTAAATAAAAGTGGAATTATCCCAATCATATCCCCTAGGTGTATAAAACCTAGTATGTAGTAAGTCTCCTGGTCAAGACCCATCATACGATCAATTCAAGCCCAATGCACCTATTACAGATTTATTAACCCTATATACATCTTTGATTAAAGTATGTCTAGTTTAATTTTCCATTCATGGAATTATTTATAGGAAAACCCAGAAAAAATACCTTTAAGAAATATAGATGTTTTTATATACTTATCCTAAATATATATCACATGTTTATGATACCCAATATTTTCCCCAAAAATATTATTCCCATTGTTTCTAAAAATCTTCCTCTAATACAATCTCTAATGACCCCAATACTAGTATCCCATAGGCAGTTCCTACATTAATACATTGTTAAAAGATAAAAGGAAGTTCATCCCCAAAGACTGAATAGTTTAATAGTTTAGGTAAATTAGATACATTAAATTTTCTTATATTTAATTTGAAAAATGATATTACATGAATTTTTTATAATATCATTATTTAAAATAGGATATTACTTCATATATTTCTATGAAAACTTCATTGATTCCAAGTAAAGGAAATAAAAAAATGGCTACATTAAATGATTAATTGGTGTTATGTAAAATAGATGCTATAATTAATCAATGTGCATAATCAACATAGAATGGAGAATAGTTGAAAACATGTAATATTTTAATTAATTTAATACAATAATTAATTTGGATATGTAGATAACTAAAATAAATTAAATTTAATCAACAATCTAACAATAATAATTTCATAAGGCAAAATAAATAATAAATTGTAAATTATTGAAATCACATTTCCTTTATTCCATAAAGAAAGAATTAAATTCCTCCCGATAAAATATCATAGTGAATATATAATGGTTAATATTTATTGAATTATTTATGAATTACTTTAATTATAATTTAATTTCAAGTTCCTCAATATATTATACATCAATCATTAATATCTATCCTTATGTCAATTGAAAACTAATGTGCAGAAACCCATTTAGCTAAGGCTACCCAATTAATTTGTTCATTAATAATATAGATACATTTCATTGATATCAATAATTGGGCATCACACATGTATTTCATCTACCAATAATTTTCCAAATATTGAATAATTTATTTAATCCTCAAAAATTGTTCCTTATCATTAAATTTATAAATTGGGTAATGAATAATTATTTATCTATATTTCCCCAAATGAAAAATCATATTCAATGTTGAATAAAATATATAAAAATAATATACGGTTGACTAATTAAAATATGTAAGTTAATAGAATTGATATATAATGGAAATTTAATTTCCAATGATTATAGGAAATTGAACACTTCAATGAAATATTATTGACTAAAAAATTAATCCAGAAACTAAATTTAAATAATAACTATGATGAAAATAATCCCAATGAAACCAAAAGAAAAATAAATATGGCTGCAATAAAACATAGGACATGTTCATTGTATTTAAAATGAATTGTTTTTTTCATTGATTACTATGAAAAGAATAAAAATATATTTAAAAACATTCTTGACTAAAATATCAAATTTATTTTGAAAATAGATTTTTCAAAGCATATAATATTTTTTTAAAAAATTCATTATACATAAATTATAAAAATAATATTTCCATAAAAAATAGGAAAAATATTCCTCTAAATATAAAATTTTATAATTAAAATTGATTATTCAAGGGAATGACCGTCATGTTATTGGGTAATTTTGTACAAGACCTAATAGTTAAAAAAATTCCTTTTTTCATTGTAAAATAATAAGAAAAGTTCATTCTCTAGAAACAGAAAATAATATTTAGTTAAAAACATATTTAAAAAATACATATTTGTTAACAATATATTTTATAAATCATTTTTATAATGTTAAAAAAATTGAAAATATTTATAAGAAATTTGGTTTTGACAATGATTAATTTCAGACCGAAGTGTGAAATAAAGTATTGTTTTTATAAAAACATTTCAGATTGCATTTTTAGTACCAACAAGTTTAAATATGGTAATATTTCTTTAAAATATAACTAATAACTATATCATATAAAATTGAAATTATTTTATTAAGAATAATTCCAATCATTACATTATGTTTAAATTTAAGAGTAAATAATCATGACTAGAATGAGATTGGGAAATATTCAATTACAATGATCATAACATTTTTGTGATAATATATCAATGAATAAAATATTACTTTATACTATAAATCCCCCTAAATTTTTTTATAAAACAAAATAGAATAAATATTATTTATTCCCAAAATCCTAGACTATCAATGAAAATGAACAATTAATATAATCCAATAAAGACAATTTAGTTATGAAATCATTCAACACATGTTAAAATACACGTAAAAATAATATGTATTAATAATTAAAAATTAACCTAAACTACCATATCTTTTTAATTAATCAAGAAATAAAATTTCAATGTGATAGTATATACAATATATATAAGATGATATGTTCATAACAACAATATAATCAAAATTAAATTTAGTCCCTTACCTAGAGAAACATATCAATATAATATGATTTAAACACAATAATAATGATTCAAACAATGTTTATAAATCATTTAATAACTTTAATAATGTTTAAAATATTATATGTAATCCTTTAATATCTTAATAATATTATTCTATTAATAATATTTCATTATTTTCATTATTATGGTTGTTAAATCACTTATTTTCATAGGAATATTTTCTCATAAATGATCACTTATTTATCATATTATATAGTTATATGATATCGAAAATAATAATAATTACATAATAATATTATTTTTATACGATGTTTACTTTTAGAACCTATCATGAAATTTGTTATAAAATATAGACCATGAAACAATCATGAAGATATTAGATAATAAATATACATGAATAACTTTTCATTTTTTCAATGATAATTATGGAAAAGAGGTAAGTAATATTTTATATTTCAACAATAATAAAAGTATAATACACAAAACATTATTTTATTAAATATAATTGTATATATAATTTATGTGGTGTGTTGATGAAAATAGTGTCATAACACATCATAATGGCTATAGTCCACACATACAAGAATGATATTATCATCTTTTTAGTGAAAAAGTGAAAATAAAAATGATAATTTTTGAAAGATATATATTTCATAAATTTAATAATTAATTCATTATATAACATATATTCAATAAATTTATCCTTATTTCCATTCATGTAAATTGTAATAGAAAAGCGATTCACCTCTCTTCATGAGGTGGTCGTCTGTCATAGAAGAAATCGATGTTGTTGTATACCATATGTAATAGAATATAAAAAAAGAATATATATTATATGATGTATAAATAGATATAATTATGTTATAAAAATTATATATATAATTTAAATATATCTTCATACACTACCTTCGTGTATAAGAACATTACCTCTTCTTCGGGATTCCACCATATGTTTAAGTATAAATCCTTCTTTAGAGGGATTTAAAAAAAATAATGAATATATGATTATATTGGTGATGGTTTTGTGGTACATGGGATTGTAGTTCTAGAAATATTAGGGTATCATGGTGTAAAGGTGAGTGGATAGGTGGAAACATTTTATATGTGAGGTGATTTTCTCACTTATGTTTGTTTTTAAAAGATTAAAATAGAAATTCATTTTGAACATTCCATATAACTAAAAAATTGATCATCATAGAAGAAAACATATATATGGTCAATATATAGTAATTAAATGGTTTTTTACAAGTTTGTAGATTATTTTGAACCTTAATTTCAGGGTTCAAACATAGAAAAATAGTTGTTTTCTAAAATAACTATGTTAATTAATTTTTTACAATTTTCACTATTTCTTTTGGTAAAAAATAAAATGAAATTTTTTTAAATTATTTTTTTTTCCAAATAAAGAATCAATTTTTTAAAAATTATATTCATAGAATTATAAAAATTAAATTTTAAATTAATCCCATTTATGTGATAAGAAAATGATTTTCTAAAAACCTAATAATCCAATTTTTCCTTCATTTTTAAATAAAAATAAATTTGTCAAATAAATAAAATTACCTAATATTTGTTAAATTATATACATTTTAACTAATTTTACCTTAAAAAACATCAAAATATAATTTCATATTTGAAATTATTTAAATGGAAAAGAAGAGTTCAGATAAAATTCAGTATATTCATCATTAATCAAAAAATAAAAAAATTGCAGACAAAATTGAAAAAATAATCATAAGATAATTTTCATATAATGATTTCAAAGATGAATTTTATTTTATAAATAATTTTTTAATGGTGTTAAATATTAATAATAAATTTTGTGTGCAAATTCCAACAAATCAATCATTTTGATAAAATAATGTTTTAGAGAGATAATTTATATTAAATTTATATGATTCATTCTCTATTTACAAAAAAATAATATCCATATGTTTCAAAATTTATTTATTACTATCAATACCCTCCAATTTGGCCTCTAGGTAAAAATGGTATACTATATTACAGTTCATTTAAACTCAAGGTTGAGTATTTAAAAATATATCAATGAATATAAATTTAAGGAAATATATTTTAGGGGGTGTTTAAGACCAGTTTGTTGTTTGGAATACCCAATTGATTAAAATGTTATTAATTTATAATTTCTCGGGTTTAAAAACATATTATTAGTGAAATAGTATTTACATTGAGAATTTTAATCTTTCAAAACGAAATCAGAATCCCTAAGAATCTAATGAAGAAAATATAATATAAAATAAATAGAAATGTATAAATGATTATTAAAATTATTTTGTGGTAATGTAAATGTATATAAATAATCATATTATATGGGTTATTAATAGGGTTATTTCAATAATACATGATACTAAGGAGATATCGTAGATGTTAAGAGTAAAAGGTAAGATCATTTCTTAAGTCAATATAATTCAAATGAGTAATAGTTATTCGTCATAAGATACATTATACTATGATGAGTTTAATATACCCTCTAATTTTAGTATGACTTATTTCATATTTTTTATATATATTTATATTTCTCACTTATAATATTATTTTTAAATTTTCATTACATGGAAAATATATTGTATGCAGTGGGTTTCAGTTACTTGACTTCATTTCATGGGTCATAATTATTCCTTATATTCTATGGTTTTACAAGAGATTAATATTATATTCTACGATTCTTTTATAATGAATTTAATCCTAAATATATGGTTAAATAAAATTTTGGGTATTATTTTTTATGAAATTTTATAATGGTAACATGAATTATCATTCCCTCTAAACTATATATATTCATCCATATTCACGTTAACACGTTGTCAAATGTAATCCATTCTTAGATTGAAAACTATATATTAATATTCAACATGATTATATAAATATTATATAACAATTTTAAAAATGATTATTTATTCATCCATTAATATTGCATGTATCAATAATGATATTTTGAAAATATCAAAGAGGAATTTCATTTTCATGTTTGTATTTTTTTCCTATACATCATGTTACATATTTACCACTATTATGAATTTTCCTGTGAAAAATATTACATTTAATTTTACGTTTTAAAATAGATTTAATAATTACCTTCTTGAAACTGACTATTTAATGTGATTTGTAATTTTATATTTTGATGATATTATGATGAAAATATTTCAAAAATGTATTGTCATTTTATTGATTAAGGTTTCATATTTAATGTCTTTACACTTATATTGTAATATATTACGAATAAAACTATTAATAACTCGCTAAAATAATCCGTTTAGATAATATAAATTTTTTACCCATCAATATAGTTGTTGAGTTTAGTTTTTGTTATTCCATTTACAAATAAAAAAAATAAATTTTTTATCCAAATGGATAAGTGATATAATGAATGATTAATATCTTGTAGAATAGACATGTATTATAGGTGATGGATATAGTGATATATTAAAATAAAAAGAATTTCATTATGAAAATTAATATCATGAGTTACTAATGGGAATAATTTGTGTTTAACCTATGTGAATAATGTGGTGTAGGGTTGTGAATCGTAATTCACTAATTGGTAATGGTTTTGTAAATCTTAATTCCATAATGATTCATATAAATGTGAAACATAAGTCTATAATTGTTCATTTTTTTGGGAAACCTATGAAAACAATTTGGATATAGGAAATTGAATATTATGAAAAATATGTGTCATAGGTTTATGAAACCTAAGTACCTATTGGGTCAGATGTATGGTTACCTCAACCACAAGGAAATGATTATTTTTTATTATTGTTTTACTGTTGTATAATGTTACACTATATTTCCATGATATTTTAAATATTTACGGATCTGAATAAGATCGATTACTTGGGATCACAATCTCATGATTCAGAACTATTGGGAAATGGTATATGTCTTCACATTTTACATTACATATCATTCTATCCTAGAATATAGATAACTCTTAATGTTTAATGTTCCATTTAATAAGGTAGTTCTCAATTGATGAATCTTCCTAATATGATTAAAATATAAAACATGATTAATGGTTTAATTTTTTTCCATAATGTGGATTTATGCTCACCGATATCTCATATATTAATTTCCCAATGTATAATTAATGGAATAACTAATGAGATTTTTTAAAGGGCGTCTAAAGTGGCATAGTTGTGAATAAAGTTTTATGAGTATCCTAAAAATATTATTTTAAACTGTTATAACTAAAAAATAAAACTAATATTTATGTGATCGTGTGATTAATAATATATGTAATTATTATCCTAGGTATATTATGTAAAATAATGATATGTTTATCATTGTTGGCCTATGATTCTATAAACTTTTGTGTTTAATGAATGTGTTTTTTGCACAAGATCCATGACTATTGGACGTAGTACCTTTGTCAGTTTTTGATAAAGGATTAGTTACTATTTAAGAAACATTTTAATATTTTTAGGATTATTATAAAATTTATTTATATATATACCATGATATTAGCATAATATAATATAAAATCCTAAATACATCCAAATGTAGAAACTATAAACAGATACATGATCTGGCACTAGATGTAGAAGGTTAAATTCACTCTGAATAGGGTGTAGTAGGTATTAAATAAATCATCATATGGTCCATGGAAAAATTGAATAATTATACACATTTTTTACAGCATAGGGTATATATTATGGTTTATTAAAAACCTTTTTTTGAACAATTACGAATAAGAAAAATTAAATTTTAGGGTGTAGAATAGATCCAATTTGGTTAGAAAACCTAATAAGAAAATTACCATAGATAATAATTTTTAATCCAATGGAGTGATAATTTCATCCAATTGTGTCACATTTGAAATAAAAGTATCATATGTTGACATTAATATTTCATTTGAGAAGATATATTTAGATTGGTATTTTTGTTTCACTAGATCATTAAATTTGATTTTATTGGATATTATAATGTCATTTGGGATTTAGTATTTGCTTAGAAATATGAACTCGAAAATGAATCATTGAATGGAATATCCAAATAAAATCATCCAAATAATTGAGTAATAATATTTATTACACAATGTATAGATATGGGAAATTCACAATACATGACTATTATGTGGAAATGTAAAGTATCAATGTGTCTATGATTGTGTGGTTGATATATTAATTGAAAATATATATTCATTTTCTTAAAATTCCTTAACATTATGCATTAGGGAATGATAATATTCATTTCCTTTTCAAATATTTTAATCTTCATTTCCTTTTAAAAAAAATACATTGATTAATTTACTCCTTGACAAGAAACAACAAAAAACGAATTTAAGCATATTTTATAAAAATAAATATAATTTTCTTAATGTCCTAATTGAATTGTGGGGTAGAAATAGAGGTATATTATTTATAATAGATATATATATATTTAACAATAATGGACATTTATATTTATAATTCACCCATAAAATTAAATTTATAAAACTAAATAACAAAATATATCAATTTATGACAGAAAATTAATGTGTCCTAAAAATTCGTCTCACGTCACAATGTATTTTTTTAAATATATCATTATTTTACAAATATATAAAATTTATAATTTATTAACTGTTGTATAGTAGGTAAATTTAATGAAATAATAATATTAATGGATAACATTTAAAAATAAAATTTCATATTAATTTTTTTTCATTCTATCTTATATTATAAATAAATGATTTATTGGATAATTATAGGAATTTAATTTGAAAAAAATTGTTTATTGTTTTTAGATATCATGTCAATATTTGAATAATCCGAATTGCTTATATTTTTTTAATATATTTTGATTTAGGTTATTATTAAAAAATATTAATTTTTTATGTATTAGATCATTTTAAACATTAATAATACTAAATTGATTTAAATTTATATGAAAAACTTATTTATATATAAAATATATAGTTATGATAATATATATCATTCATAAAACAGTTAAATTTATTAAACAACTTTTTAATATTTTTGGAACTTAATTAATATTTTATAGTAATAAAAACAGTTTTATACTATTTATTCTAACTATAAATCAATAAGGTGGAATTTAATTTTATTTTGTTTTTAAAGACTCATAACTATAATTTTATTATTATTAAACTAATTAATGTGTTATAAATAAACAACATGGATAAATTTACAATAATCACAATTTTAGGCATAAATGTTATCTTTTTAAAATGTTTTAATCATTATGTTCAAATAAATTAAAAGGAACTTTTATCCAAAATATACTGGAAAATATATAATTCATAGTTTTAATATTTATATCCAAATTATTTAACAATAACCATTTTATTTTTAATAATAATAATGAAATTTCATAGCTAAAAAGTAGTTAGCCGGATTAAAGAAATTGTAAAAGTGAATAATTTAGGTGAAAATAATTAAATACACATGTAAAACACAATATTAATAACTCCTGAAAAAATAATGCCACTTATTTTAAGTTCTTCCAATAAAAATGGTCATCTATGAAATCCATAATAAAAATTTTATAGGATACATTCTAAGGATTAATGTAAAATTCTCAATTACCCCTATTTTATATCATTTCCTTTGATTATTCATATGCATACTCTGAATATAAAATATAAATTTTTGAATTAGTTTATTCAATATCATAAATATGTTGAAATTATAATATATTTATTTGATAACAAAATATATATCTTCCTCTCCACTATTCTAAAAATGATAAAATTTCATGTATTACATTTACACTACCACCTCCATATATGAGACGATATATTTTTCAAAATATCCATAAATGGATTAATAAAATATATGATTTAATTAATAAATATGATATTTAAGAAATTTTAATATTAATAAAATATAATCCATTTACTACCTCATTAATGTTCTACTTAGAATAAAAATTATTCTCATGAGAACAAGTAAACTACAACCTTGATGAAGAAAAAAATTTCATTTGTCATATAGAAATTATATCATTATCAATATAGAGACTGACTAATTTCATAAATTATTATTACATATTTTTTGATGATTTTTCAATGAATATTATTTTTGATTCATTTCGTAGTCTCTAATTTTTATTTTTTAGTAGTATTATATACATAATCATCTAAATTCATCACATTCTACACAATATCTCATAATTTTGTTATCAATTTGAATATTTTTTGATAACCCGATATTAATACATTATTCTCAACAAAGGGTGAGGATACATAACAATTTTTTAACTCAAATTATTAGTAAGGTTATTCAAGGGACCTATCATTGATCAAAAAAATATTAAGATGTTAATAAGGCTATAAGAATATGAGAATGAAATTCAAAAAGCCATCACCAAATTATCATTTACCATAATTATGAACAAAAACATAAAAATTGGATGTTTTTTAGACCTGAATCAAAATGTAATAAACAAAAATGAGTCATGATAAAATAACCTAGGGATTAGAAATATTTTTTTGTATAGACATAATCATATTAAATTATTTTCTTAGTTATGTATCACTGCAAAAACTATAGTAGTTGATTTGTTTCACCACCAATTCAATCAATTTCGTAATATAGGATCACTAAAAATAATAATATAGTGGATAGTGACCATTTATAAAATGGGATCACATCTAATATCATTCCTTATTATCTCATGAAATATCATTTTTTACCCAATAAAATAGAAGATAATATAATTCTGACAAAACATATCACAAAGTTATTATCAATTCCTATGTGTGCCATAAGATCATAAAATATTAATTATATATTATATAATGATTAATATAAATGGGTTTTATAATAATTTACTCAATTACTCAAAGAATAACCAATATATAATAATGGTTTATCATAATGTTTTCATAAAAACAAAATTAACCCGTGGAAAGGGACATGTTTAATATAATCATCCTTCGGTAATAATCATTATAATATATAAAACAATAAATTGGATGGTATCGTCGGATTATTTCACTATTAAAATATAAAACACATTAATATTTTCTTATCATAAGTTATAAATTCCTTTAAAATATCACAAGAACATTTTAGGGAGAAAATACCCATTTCCCATTTAAATAACTTACTTAAAAAATGAAGATTTCCAAAATATTAAGGAAATAATTTACATTGAAAAGTAATAATGAAACATATAAATGAAGATTCAATTAATTGATTGGTCTCTATTTTGAGAAATTATCTTCATTACATGTATGTTAAAATAAGTATTTCATTTATATTTATGATAAAAAATAAAAATTAGATCATTCAGAAAATATCTAGAATATTAATTTTAGGTTTTCATAAATATATATATATATATCATAGACATAATTATATTGGTCAATTATAAGAGTTTTTTAAAAACAATCATTATTTTTTAGAAAAAACATGTATATTGAAGAGAAATTATTTTGGAATAAAGAGAGAGAAAATAATGATTTTCTTTAAAAAAATTAGTTTCTATAGATCATAAAGGGAGAAAAAATAACATTAAACATTAAATCATAAAAAATAACCATAGGATAAAAAATTAATAAATATAATTTTGGGGTATCATAAAATTTCATAATTGTAAACATAATAATTAAAAAACTTTATATCCATTGATATTGTCATATAAATCTCATACTGCTATGGTAACATTTGAAATAAATCCTCACAAAAGAACGAATATTATAATATTTTTTTAAGTTATTATAATTATCATGGAACTAAGAATAAAAGATATTCATATTTTTTAAATACATAATTTATATGAAACAAGTAGTGAATATGGAATGTGTCACATATGAATAAAATTTAGATGAAAATCATTTACCTCATATTTGACATGATTGGTAAGCCCTATAAAACCCTATAATATAAATATATATTTTTAGTCATTAAAAAATCTAATAATGTAAATATTTATAACATTATACAAGATCCACTTGTGACATTTTATGGCACATTTATGAATAATTCCAAATAAAAATCATTATTTCATTTTCATTACTATTACATTTTGATGTGAATTTCTAATCTATAGTTCTAGTATCTATAATCTATATAGGATGACCTAATATAATTAATATTAACCTTATTTTAAATATCATATATATAAATTATCTTTATATATATATATATATTAAAAATCATATATATTAATCATCTATATATATATATTAAATATATATATATATATATTCATCTAAAAAAATATAGAAATAGAAAAATTAATTACACACTTCATGAAGATAGTATGCAGTATATACCCATGAACGTTTTTTTGACCATTGATACATAAGAAAAAATTATGGGATGACATATTTTACCTTAAAAAAAATTATCGAATCATATATATCATATATATTAATTAAAATAAATATAATGTGATAAATATCATATTCAAATATTAAATCCTTAATATTAACTAATCCTAAAATATAGCGATGAAAAATTAATTTAATCCTTACCTGGAGGTGGTAGTCCACCCATACAAACAAGAGATACATTATCTTCCCAATTGTAGGAAAATAGTATTAATATCAATGGTTACATAATAATAATTCTATTTAAATACATTTATGATACTAAATTTACTATTTTATCCTAAATATCATATATTTTAAGGATGTTTAACAATAAATAAATTAAAATAGTTTGGGTAGGGGGAATACCTTTTCTTTGGTAAGCCTCAATTAGATCTATAATTAACGACCATTAGATCCGTATTTTAAGAATTCTTAAACAAATAATTTTGGTATGGGAAGACTATATGATAATTATGTGTGGTTTTTTCATGATAGATGATTCAATGATGTGTATATAATAGAAAGTAGGGGTGTCCACTTATAAGAGATGGAGAGGATGTATAGAGAATTACTTATAATATTTAAATAGAGTTTATGAATTTATATATTATAATACCTTCAATTTAAAATTAAATATAATTAAAGGGTATATGGTATAAATAGTACCATCCAATATAATATATATTGGTTTTGGTGACATTTTAAAGATTTTATTTGTTGTTAACCATTTCATTATCTAATTTCAAAAACTGAACTACTGTGACGATCATTTCAATTTTAAAGCGTTATAATGTTGTTTACAAGTGTAAAATTTACTAATAAATTATATGAAATGAAATATTATATAATATCGCATAATTATAATAATAATTTTATATTTATATGATTTTTAAACTATTTATGAATATATTATTTTTTTATAAAATTTCATTATTTTTATTTTGGAAATTATACAATTAATTTTTATATTAAATATTTCAACATATTAATTCAATTAAAATACGAAACATTCAAAAATACCCAAAACCATTTAATAATATATAAAATTCAGATTCTACAATTAATCACCCAATCAATATTATTTTTTGTGTATTTTTAAATCAACTTCATGATATTTCTTCTCCAAAAAAAGGATATTGATGGAATTGTAAAATAATTCTAGATAAAAATCATCACTAAATAATATAATATAGATAAATGATTAAATATTTTTTTGAATATAATATTGAAATTTATCACTTAACATATCATCTTTCTATCCTTATGTAATATGTTTAGAGATATTTTATCCAAGATAGTAAAATTTTGTAATTTTCATTAGATATAATTATATAAATGAAATTATTATTTTAAAAGGTAATAAAATTTGGTAATTTATAATTTGGGATTTATATAGTTTATATTATACTATAAAATGGAACAAATAATTGTTTTGCGTAATTTTTGAGAACTTATCCATCATGAACTATCCCCCAGTGTATGTGTCATGACTACCAGAATCCCTCCTCCCAAAGGCCTGGGGATACATATAAGTGTCGAAGGCGTCAACCGGTATGTTGGAGGAATTTTCCTAAGTACATGTATGCACACACATTCCACCCATGTCCAGACACACTAAAAGGGGAAAAATATACTATAACAAGGTTGAGTACAATGTATAGCTGAAAGAAAGTGGTCTAGAATACAAACTCAACCAAAGAAACTGATGTAGTAACGTAAAAAAAGGATATCTTATATCCATCTATTGAAAACCCCCGATTATTGTAAGTGTATTGAATCTATTTGAATCTGATGTAGTATATCTTGTCTTTCTTCTCTAATTGGGCCCTACCGGCTCAAATTCCACAATTTCTACCATCAAGGCATAGATCATCTGCATGGGGCACAACATGTATGGTTGGAGCCCGTAAATTGTTGAGTAAAAGGAAACCTAGTTTGGAACCCAAAACAAATAAGAAAGTCCCACAAAAATTACTCAATGTAATGTCCCATGAATATGATAGTTCACCCCAGCAATATTCTAGGGTATTGATCTTAGCATCATCAGCAATAACATCGAACACCTCATTTACTAGAGAAATACTCATCTATCGAGTATAATGAGACTACCAGATCACATATAGGCACTTCACACTATCCATGGATTGTTGTGGTAATAATTCATAATTAGTATCATGGGTATATTGGATTACACGGAGTTTCTCCCCACTGTGGGCCATCCGGGTCACATAGATATTCTTGAAACCATTGTTGATTTATGATACTCCTCCTGTCCAGAATCGTAGGTCTATCTAGTCCCATCGAGCCTCTCCCCACTGTGGGCCTTTCAGGTCAACCATAGCTGATTCCTACCAGGCCTTCATTATGTAGTCAACAGGTATCATCCCACCACAGGGTTCCGTACGTAGCACTCTTTATAATATTTATTATCATGCCATTATTTTCATAATGATATAAATTATGGTCACCACTAAGAATGCCAAAATATATTCCTAATTAAGAGGGTCCTAGGAGCACAAATTTCTCTTCAATCGGATGCACACTTTTTATGATACATATGTTTTTATAAATAGGGGCCTGATTATGATGAGGCCCAGTCTGACTTTGTCGGACCAACTCGACCAACTAAAACCAATGTTCCACATACCCCAATTCATTATATGGACTCAACCTGACCTTTTTTTGGTCGGGGTTGGCCTGGCCCAGCTCTAACGGCATAGGTCGGACACGCTGCGTGCGTGTCCCACCTACTGGCGTGGGTCTAGCCCACCGGTTCTGGTCTGGCCTACTTGGGTAGGGGAATGGCCCGCTGGGTTGGGGGAGCTTCCCGCTGGGATGGGGGCACAACTGACCAACCTTAGCCCGGTCTTCCAAGAGGGCAGGCCGGTGCTACGTTTTACATCTAGGACGGTGCTACCGAGCGGCATCTGACTACTAAATTCCCCATGACTGCAGGGGCCCTCAAGCTTCGGTCGACTAACCATGACCTGAATATGGGCCACCACCTCCCCATGGAGCATGTCGGGTGTGGCGACTCCCACCTTTTTGGGCCAACAACTATTGCCCCACCGTCCTCCAGTATAGTTCGTGATGGTTGGGTGCCTCCACTGCTAATGCGATGTCGGTTGGCATCACCACTTTCACATGCACGACATGGGCCAGTCGCCGCCACCTATTACCGTCAAAAACCTCCAGTTTCTGACATTTCCCTACTGATGGTGAGGATCCAAAGGTCCATTCCATTGTTCATAAGAGTTTCTTTGGGGATCTTCTCTCTGATCCCACTGAGCATACAGACATCTCATGTCACCACCATACCCCAAAGGCACAACAACCAATAATGAATGAGAGGAGGTTCACAGGCATTGTTCGCATCATCCTAGGCCCTCCATGTTAGAGGGTTAAATCAAATAGGAGGTTCAGGGATTTATTTTCAATTATATCATTCATGGTTTGAATCACTAATAATAAATCACATTGAAAAATTCATCCTCCCACATAAACTATTTAATCGACGATCAACTTGTTAATGGGATGATCCGTGTAAATCACATCTATAAAAATACGAGTGGGGGGAAATTGAAATAAAAATCACACCCCTACCACATCAATTTTAGATTCCCAATAATTCATCCATCATAGTTTAATGCATTGATGTCAACTCTTACGGCTTTATTCTTCATGGTTCATCAATGTTGGAAAAGTTCCACTGAAAATTTCCATGCATCATTGGAAATGAGATTCTACAAAGGTTCTTCAAGAAATCCTCCATGTTTTAATTCTTCGTCCACTATTGTGATAATCAATAAAAACTATATCATGTTGTAGAGGTTTAGTGATGTTTCAACATTGTGTCCTTACACGGTTTTACTTATGAAAAAATGTCAGATTTACACTACCATTATTGCATCTTCATGTTGCGTGATATGATCCAATAATTATCCATATTATTGTGCCCCATCATGGCATCATTGGGGACCACATAGCCACTATCCACTTCTCAATAGATGAGAAATAATATAAAATAAAATTTTATATTATTTTACTATTTTTCTCTAAAAGACTACAAATATACATTTTTTGTTTGGCCTATTCTTGCCGAAATGAAATTCTTTCTCGGTGAGTCATGGACTCCTAAATTAAATTGTGTCCTTGATTTTTTGATCTGAACACTAGTTCAAAATTTTTATAAACCGGCTCACACTTTTATTGAACGTTCGGTAAAAAATCTCAAAATTCTGTTTCAGGCTCTCTGGGAATCGAAATCACACGCCTCCAAAATGCACTATCTTAGAATAATAATTATAATTAAAAAATATATGTAATTTATGATACATCAAATTCTCACTACTTTAGGTCATTATGTCCATAATACAGAAGCCAAAAAAGTAAAAAATTTGGGTTTTTTGAGCATGAATCTGAGCTTACTACTCCCTTTTTCTCTCTTGGACGTTCTTGTGATGCCACAAAACTCTCACCAAGGTAATCGAATGCACATTTAGGTATCAATCAATTCTATCATATATCTCTACATGGAACTCAAGAAACTCCCCCCAACGTCAATGTCTAGATCTCCCATGTCAATGACCTGTGATGGGTTATTTATATACCTCTTTAGTAGCCTCATGTGGAAAACATCACACACTCAGTGCATATATAAGGGATGGGCTAGGCGGTACACAAAATCACCAACACTGATCAATATTTTAAATGATTTTATGAACCTCTAAGAGATAATTATGCCACTTCACAATCTATAGAACCCTTTTCATCATGAAACGTGACAAAACCCATGGTCTACACCCACAAACACTATGATTCTATGTCTCCAATCAGCATAAGGCTTTTATATTTTCATTGTAGTCATCATTCTCCCCTGGATGATCTAAACCTTCTCAGTTGTAGCATGTACCTACCCTAGACCGATTAGTGCTAAGTCCACATGGTTTTTCCATCAAAAGGGTGATCTGTATGGCCGCTTGTACAAGGCCTCGAATGGTTTCAAGCTAATAGTGAAGTGCTTCAAGTTGTTGTACACAATATCCACAAGTGGAAGGTTTTCCTCCCAACTATGAAAAAATTACATTTTGCATGAATGAATAATTTCCTCTATGGTCTTTATGGTTCTCTCCATTTGACCATCTTTTTGGGAATGAAATTTTGTTCTCAATCGTAGCGGTATTCCCAACGCCACTTATAATCCCTTCCAAAACAAGGATATAAAGCAGGTGTCATATTCTAAGATGATTTTTGAAGGAACCCCTTTGTGTCGCACTATCCCATTGATGTATAGGCATCCCTAGAGCTCTACCTGTCCCTACTCTTAGATGGGTTGTATCTTCTCCAACTAGGTGAGTCGTTCAACGATCGCCCAAATAGAATCATGTAATGTGGACGTAAATGATAACCATGTTACAATTCCCCATTAGATATTTCCCCATTTACAATCTGGTACCTCGAGTGGCTGTGTCAAGAAATCAGGAAGCTGGTGATCAACCTTACTTATTGACAAGTGAGGCATTATAAAACGAACTCGGCAAACTGCTCTCCACATTCCCATCCATCAGTACTAACATTGGAGGTCATGGTAAATCGTCCACACTATGGGATTTACAACCAAAGAGGGCGTAAGTAACTCCCTAAAATCCTTCTCAAACAACTTCACTTGTACTATGATTCACCCCTGAATAGGATGACATGCTCCCCACCTATAAAAATCCATCATGAGCCCATCCTGAGTATAACCGAGCACATCAGACCTCGCAATCATTATCCACTATATTTTCCTCCTTAACTCATTATAAGAGTGGATGAGTGATAGTCATAGAATAAAGGTATGTTCCTCCATCATCGTCCACAAAAGATATCTATATCGTAGATAGCTGCTTCAATACCTCACTCAGTAGCTACAGAATCATCATTCTGCTAAGTTCATCTGCAGGAATGTCCTTCATCTAATGAGTATATACTATCTAGAGGTCAAAGTCTTAGTTCATTTCTAGCTACGTACATTGTCTTAGGTTCAAGTCATTCTAAGAGGAGATATAGCTAATACTCTTGTGGTCAGAGTAAACTGTAAATCGTTCACCCATCAACTAATACTGCCACATCGTGTATGAAAATTATAGTGCTACTACTCTCGGTCATGAGTCATGGTGTTCAACTCATTCTTCCACAAGTTGAATGATACATAGTCGATAACAACTTTCTCCTACAATAAGACTCTGCCCCATCTAGTCCGAGATGCATCGATTTAATCTACATACCCAACACCCATATCTTGCAGTCTCAAGTTAGGGCCACTAGTTAGTCTCCACCATAGCTCTGAGAAAATTATTCTAACGTCTCTCTATCCACATGAATGATTTTCAATTCCATGTCAATTCCAATAATGGTACTTCTACTCTAGAGAAGTTAGAAACAATCCTATGATAATGACCAGCCATCCCCAAGAACCATTGAATCACAGTCACACTCCGGGGTGACTCCAAATCCAGAACCACATCTATCTTCACCAGATCCACTACAACTCTATCCTCTAAGATGACATGTCCCATAATGTGGACCTACCAAATTTAAAACTGGATCATTGAGAGATTACCATAAATATATGCTCTCAAGGTGTATCCAGAACTGTCCGTGAGTGTATATCATGATCTTCCTCTAACTCTGTGTACAACAAGATGTATTTAATTAATACCATGACGTACTATCAAGGTATGTATGGAAGATACTTTTAATGAGGCCCATGAAAAATGATGGGGCATTGGTCACACCATAAGGAATCAGCATGAACTCATAGTAGATGTACCAACCCCTAAAGGATGTATTTGGTACATCAGCATCCCATTCTCGATGCTTGTAGTATCTTGATTTGAGGTCTCCCTTTGATAACCACTTCCCTCCATTTAGCTGGATGAGGAGGTCATCAATTCTCTATAGTCGATACATTCTCATCAAGGTCACTTGGTCTAGGAATTGGAAATACACAAAAAACCTCAAAATCTAGTCTTCCTTCTTGGAAAAACCCACTGGGGCTAACCATGATGAATCGTTGGTCCTTACGAACTACTTCTCCTCCAGTTTATCTAGATGTACTGTCAGGTCATGAAGCATCGTAGGAGCAATCCAATATGACATTATGGATATCGGTGTCATACTAGTGATAAATAAAATGAATAATTCTACCACACTATGAGTAGTTAGTCCAAGAACATTATCCATAAAAACATCCTCATAATCATCCACCACTACATGAAATCTCAGAATCATCCAATCCAATGCATCGTGTGAGAGAATAGCCAACTAGTGAGTGATCGATTTCACCATACTCTAAGAGATTCTTTACTATGATACAGGGGTATCCTTCTCACTAGTGAAGGAAAACATGGTCCCATCTCGGAGCATGTTCCACACTGTATGCCTGAAACAGTCGATATGGTCATGGACTAGGGATAACTAGTCCATACTAATGATGACATCGTAAGGACTAGATTTTTCTTCATAGAGATCCCATCTGAAGCTATCAAATCCTAGAGTGAGCTTACATTTTCAACAATAGTGTGTAATAATCATGTTGTCTCCTGTAGGAGCCTCTAGCGATATTCATCGAGCCAACAGATGCACTATAATCTCTGTGCTCTCAAAGAGAGTCATGTAAAGGAATGAGTGGATGGATATTTATTCTAAATCAATTATAACTATGGTGAAGAAGAAAAATATCATTCCTTAGTTCATCAATAGAGAGTGGAGGTCATAATACCCAATCACCTAGAGTTGACCTCAACCAAGACCTCTTGATCCCTGAGTTCGAGGTGCACCACATGGGGATGGTGGTTGTAACAACTCAAATTGTCTCCCAATGCTTGGCACTGAAAAAGTTCCCATGCCCCATCATATACCTTGTGGACCTCATTGCTTGAACTGATGTTGCTAAATCATAGGCCTTTCAACAGTCTTCTTGACATCATAAGGGAAGGACTATCAGAAACATGACATGTGTCACTACTCACCGCATGCAAAGAACTACTTATCTCCATATTTCCTCCCCCGTGACTGGGAGCCCCACACTATCGACCTTGATCCTTTAGGACGTCCTCTAAAATACCTGGTTCGATATGGAAAACTTGTCTATTGTCTTCTTCCTACTAAAGGCTCTACCATCTGGGTTCTATTGGCAGCTTTAATAGACAACGCCTACTCTATCAAGAAATTATCCCCAATAAGGGCTCACCCCATCACCCCGACCATGATAGGGATTATAAGAGACAACATTGATTCCATGATATCTCACCTAAGACCCTATTCGATGTCTTAATCCCTAAAGGGAGGTTCTTTAACAATGAATCAAGAGTATAGAGAAGATATGTGATCCTCAAGGTGTTCTGAGTCACCATCATGTTCTGTTGTTGATGGTGAAGTAGCTAGTGAATGTTCAGAGAGTACAAGGACATAAGGAAGGAATCATCTCAAAAAAATTTCTAGATTTCTGACCCGGCAAAGAATTATTCATCATGTGTCTGGGTGGTCTTGATCCAACATCTCCCTACAGATCCCTTCAGAAGGCTCGCTACCATTATGTCCATTTGGCCAGGAAATGTCCTATCTAAGTGGAAGACATGAACTGATCCTACAAATATCTTTTTTTGGATCCTCTAGCAGTTGATTCTAACCACCAAGTAGTGGTATCACATGGGAATCACTCAATGTGTCCTTACTAAGAATTGCTCCATAAAATGATGCCTCTTCACAAGGCATGTTTTTCTTAGGACCTTATATCAAGATCCTGAATGGTCGTCCATGTGGCGGAATCATGAAATAGATAAAGTTGTACAATGTTTAGATGTTGATAACTAATGAGATAAAATTTAATCAAACAAACATAAGAAGACAATTATGCAACCAATTGTTTCATGTATTGTGCCAGAAATCAGAAATCATGGTCATGGTGTTTGGATACGTAGGTTGTCTCCCCAACACTAGAATCCTCGAATCTAAAAGTTGGACTCGCAACACCCGTCATTGTTTCCCCAAAACAAAATGTAGACTCTCTATCCTTGTGTTAAGACAAATCGCCCTTTGATTCCACATTTTCATTCCCCATACCCATTGGCCTGAATTGTGACTTCCCCAAGCTCCCCTTTCGAAAGACACAGGCTGAAAACTAGTGCTGATGGCGTCTACCTACATGTAGAAGGTATTTTTCTGAGTAAATATACACACACTCATCATAACCATATTCCAAAAAACTTAAAGTAAAAAATTAACTCAAAATAAGACAGATTAAAATGTATATATGAAATCAAGTGGGAAAAAATCCAAAACCAACTAAAGGAACTGATATCACATAGTACCCAAAAGGTATCTGATGGACATCCATAGAAAGCACCACCTGATCATAATAGTAGTGAACCCACTAAAAGATGAAGAAGTATGTTCTGTCTGCCTGTTCCTATTGTGACCCACCTGGTCCATGTCTACCATGTCCACCATTAAAGCATCAATCATCGGCTCAAGACATGACACAAATGTGTGGGGGATTTGTAGGGTAGAACAACATGAAACTCAAAAGGTCCCCAAAAAAGGGAAAGACCATGAAACAATCCTCAATGTAATGTATGAAGCATAAGATATCTCCCACAGGGTTGTATTATAGGTTAGTGATAGTAGTATCATCAGTTATAACATCAAACACCATGGTTGCTAAAGAACTCATCCTTTATCAAGTACAATGGTATTTCCATGTAACATAGAGATGCTTCCCATTAACCATGGATGATTTAGGTACTCATAAATGATTAGTAAAATGGTTATATAGGGTCACACAAAGTCTCTGCACACTGTGAGATAATTGGGTCCCATAGATCCACTTCCAAACATGACAGAACTAGGGTAATTATCATGTCGAGTACCATGGGTATGTTGTTTCAATAATTACCACTTCCCACCGAGGAAATTCTACGTTATATAAAGCCACTTTCCATTGGGCTGTCATCGAGCTGTCTTCAGGTCTCAGCCCAACATATGGTTTCAATATGTATTTATCTATGGAGAACATCACCTCGATACTTTATTCAAATATCTAAATATCTTAATGTTATCAAAAATCATTCCCAAATATCCTCATTATCAAGTGGGTCACAAATCCGAAAACGGCATGTCATTCAGACATGTGGTTTACAAGATATATGCATTATAGTAAACATAGAAATGGTTGTGATAATGCCCAGTTTGACATTGTCAGACCGACCTGACTAACCTGACCCAAGCACCTACATACCCCAGTTCATTATACAGACTAGATCTAACAGGGTTTGGGTCGGGCTCAGTCTATTATAGCCTTGATAGTGGGACAAGATTTATATGCCTCACTGGACCCAGCCTGATTTGGCCAAAGGTCCAACACGCCTAGTTGCCTAATGACCTCGTTGACACCGAACCAACTTGATGGGTAAGGATACAGCCTATTAGCCTAGGTAGGGAACACTGGATATAGGACCAGTCCACAAGTGTGGATGTGCCCCACTGACCTAGAAACATGGCCCGCCAACCATAGCTTGGACTACCTAGTGGGAAGACAAGTGATTCGGCACCCGACCGGGATGTGCCAGCCAAGCTAGGATCAGCTCTAGCTAGCCTCGTAGACGTGGGGACCTTCAAGAAGTTGTTGGTGGAACGTCTCCTACACAACCTGAGTGGCACATATATGGGCCACCCCATCCACATGGTACTAGCCTGGTGCAACGAATCTAGCCACTGCTACGTGCCAACAGGCCTACCAACATTGTCCTTCACAACTTGTGTTGGATATCTGCCTCTGTTGTTTAAGGTAACGCTGGTTGGCACTGCCTGCTTCATGAAGCTGGTGTGGGCTGGCTGCCACCAGTTTCAAGCACCACCATGAATGTTGTCCATTTTATGATAATTAAACACATACAGACCTCTCAAGTCACTGAAATCCCTGCTCAGGCCCCTGAATCGAGTTGTTGCCACTTAAATAATATGACCAGTAAGAACACATGAGGGGAGGTGCTTGGGCCTTGTTCATGTCCACCATGGCCCTCATCGTTAATTGTTTAAATCAATTAGGGATGTCCAAGGATTGATGTTAAATCATTTCATTCATGGTTTGAATCCGGAAAAATAAATATCCATGAAAAATTTACCTTCCCCTATAAACACATGAATCACAGATCAAAATGTTCTTGGTATTATCTATGTTAATTGTTTCTAGTAAAAGAATACCAGGAAAGAAAATTGAAATAAAATTCAAACCCTGACCTCACTGATGGTCAAGGACTTCTGGTTCATTCTTGTGAGTTCAAGGTGTTGATGTTGTCACTTTTGGATTCATTCATCATTTCATTGATGTTGGTTAAGATCCAGTAATTTTCATCATTCTTCATTGTATAGTAAATTTACTGGAGTATCGTCAATGAATCCTTCATGTTCTAAATCTATGTCCACTAATGCGTTTGAAAATAAAATGGAAATCACGTCGCAATATTTCAGTTACGCAGTGACTTCTCTTCATTATGCTACATCATTTATGAAACAATGACACTGTTATGATTCCTTTAATTCATTGTTTCACAGTGGGATATAGAAATTTAATGAGCTATATTAAATCAACCCACTGATACCCCACAACATCACCATCAGTCGCTCAGCTGATTGGAATGAATATTATATAACTTTTTATGTTATTTTAACTTTTTCCCCTAATTGTATGAAAATAAACTTTTTTTTTCTACCCTTGTTGTATAAAGTGAAGTCCATTCTAAGGGAAAACAGTATCCTGAGTTCAATGGTTTCCTTGTATTTTTCCTTGAGAAAGAGTTCAAATGTTAGAAAAACCGGATGGCACATATACTGGATGTACCTTAAAATAAGTTCAATTTTCTTTTTTGGGCTCTTATAACAACGGAATAAAATCCCATCAGAGTGCATGATCTATGAATAATTGTTTGTAATTGAACTAAATTACATATATTTTTTGAGAAATTACAATATCTCATGGTTTAAACCCAATTTTCTGAATTTTACCCATACTGAGGCGACGCATATTTAATAAAATTCCAAATCATAATGATACAAAAGAGTAGAGAACTATTATCCAAATTTGAAACTAATGATTCAAAATATATAATGAATATTTTTATGATTCAAATTATATAATTTGAAGGAGTTAATTAAAATAAGTATATATATCAAAATGAAAAAAATTTATAAAAATGTTTTTTAAGTATCAAATGTGTTTTTCTAAAATTAATCATAAAAATAAAAAAATTACCTTCACTAGAGTATTTATAATATAATTGAAATAAATTATCATTTAATATAATTTTTATAAAAAAATTTATTATTGTATATTCATTAAATTAATAATAAATAAAAAATTAATCTTTTTCACAATTTATCAATAAATGAAAATTTTTAAAAAATTCTAAAAAGTTTACTATAATATTTTTAACAACTTCGATTAAAAAGGGATTTCCTTTTCTAACTGTGTAATTGATAAAGTGTATGATATTAATTATAAATTTTTATTAGAAATATATATAAGAACCATATTTTAAGAAAAATTATTTTGTAGAATAAATGTAATTTACTAAAACATTGATGAATATTGACTATGAATTTATCAGTACATATTTAATGATTATGAACATTATTTATATATTTTATTTCATTTACCTCTATTAAAATTTTCTAATTCAACTACTATGTTATAATATTCATAAAAAAATAATATTTTGTGGGTCCTTTAAGAACAATCTTGTGTGTTATACACATTGTCAAACATATTTTTTATTTTAAAATATAGGGTGTTACCTTATAACCTTTAATAAATTTATTCTTTAAAATTTGGACAACTTATTGATAATCATGTGTTTTCAAAATGATTTTTTTTAAATCCCACATTTTTTAAGGATTAATCAAACATACTCTTTACTAATGGGGAAATAAATTAAAAAGGTCATCTTTAATAAATCATAATTGGTTTTTTTAATTGAAGAATATTCATGGGATGTGAAAATATTGTCACAAGAGAAAAACTAAAGTATAAAAAATGATGTATAGTGATAAATAAAATTTATCATAAGAAAGAGAATGATCATAAGAATGTCAAAGAAAACAAGAAAATATACCAATATGGTGTGAAAAAGAAAACTGATTCACACAAAATGAAAGAAATATGAATTTTTATAAAATAAAATTTAAAAAATAAGGATTTAATTTATCATTTAAACAAGAATATAATGAATTATCCCTATTTTGTTGGTATAATTTCATAGATTAATATATTTTTTATAAAGTATATTATTTTTAATAAAATGTGAGTATTCAAGAAGAATTTATTATTTCCTATATCACTATCATCGACTTATAATAGATCTAATAATCAACAAGTGTATAAAAACAATTCCCACTTATTTTTAACATTAAACAAAACGAAAATGGTTATCATAAGGTAAGATAATATCCAAAATATATATGCATACATGTGAAAAATTAATATATTTGACTCCAAATATTCCCCAATTACACCAAAGGTTTAACATAGATTATTCTATAAATAAAAAACCCTATATCCCATATTTCTTCAATATTGTCAACATTAATTATTTTTTTAACATCCATAGTGGTGTCAAAATTGTTATCTTATTTCCAATTTTTTTTAAATTTTTATAAAATATTTTTTCTCATTAAATATCATGTTAGACATAATTTATATTTAAACCTCATACAAATATATAATCTCTACAAATATCATTAGACCCTATATATATTTTTTATAATTTATTGAAATTCAAAAAAATATATTGAATAAAATTTAAATATTGACACTAAAGGTAATCCTTATAATAACCATAAAAATCTCTGAAAATATCTCTTTATCAATGATTCAATTTTCATCTATATATAATATCAATATATGAATTTGAAATGGACAATAATTTATTAAAAAATGATATATTTACACAATGGTTTTCCAAAGCATTAATAATATATAATGTAGTTAAATATTCATTTCATTAAAAAATAACAACATATAAAATCTCAACTAATATATAATGGTATGAAAACATTTAAATATACACTATAAAAAATGTAGTAAAATTCCGCAAATATCATATAAATCAGTATGTTATTAATGCACTATTCAATTCTAATTTCAATAGTAACATCCAATTTACTAAATCATCATTATAACCCAACATTGTATTATTACCTCAATGGTATTTCCATATTAATGTTTATATATCACTTAATTATATTTATCCAAAATGGTACCATTTTCACTAACTATGTTTTCTATTTTTTTGTAAAAAAATTCTGTAATCATCCATAGATGTTTCATGTTTAATATTACCAAAATAGAGTTGATATTACACTTTAAAAACCAAAATTATAAAATATGAATACATAAAAAATTCAATACATCAACTTCAATGAGAAACATAACTTAAGGCATTCATTTTTCTATGATTCATCCTTGGGAAAAAGAAATTTGATTAGATAATTTCCATGTTACCCTCACATGAGGTATTTAATTACTTGAAAACTTGATTCTATATGACCTTCCATTCCACGTAGAAAACATATTTCCCACATTTGACATATTATCCTTGGAGATCCTTCACATGTTATTCACCTGAGTAATATTGATACTTCATTCCAATATAGTTATTACCTAATGAGATTTCATAAAATATTTATCCTCCTATTTTAAATGGTAGAAAAAACAATAATGTTTATGATTTCAATAATATATCATGATAGGTTGATAGACATAATAGAAAGTTTTTACCTCAACATAAAATTTAATTTTTTCCCTAATGGTTAATAAATCCATTGATTGTCTCATTATTAATTTTCATGAATCCACCTAGATAAATATAATTTCTATAACCAGAATCCAATGTGTGAGAAATAATAGTTATAATGATAGATCATGAAAAATCATTTATATAATGTCATGATTAGTACAACTTCATTAAAATATATTATGTATTATGGTTATAAAGGGTCATACATTGTTATAATATATTCAACTAACTTATAATGTTTCATAAAAACATCAGTTCCTTGAATAATATCACCCACTATATTTGATCACTCACTATGATCCATTATGGCGGTCCACCTATACCCAACTTGGTATATTTATGATTATTACTCATAGATGTATATGTGAAAAAATAACAACCATTTTTTCCCTAAATAAGGATGTATTTCTATAAAAATTCATAATCTCTATTTTCCAAAATCATTAGAATGTTATTCTATACATAGGGTTATACATACGGATTAAAACAATGTTTTATATTCTTAATCCCATTAAATTAACTAAACCCAACAAAGATTCCAACTATAGTGACCTATAAGATTTATTTGAAAAAATTAATAGATTTTATCAATATTAATATCATATAATTATAATCCATTTCATAACTATAAAAGATTAGTTTCATTATTGAATATTTTAGGATAACTAATGGGGATCCAATTATTAATTTTTTTTATTATTGTATGATCAAAAAAACCATTCATATATTTCTGATGAAATTATAACAAATGTATTAATTCTATATCATATGTTTTAAAGATAATTATGTTATAAATCTACATTTATTTATGTCCCACTGAGATTTTATGATGTTTATAAAATTAGCTACATGGATATTTGTTTATAGAGGGAAACATGCCACCTTAAATGGCCACATGAAGGATTTTACCATACAAATAAATTATATTGTAAAATAATATACATTTAAATTTCCTTAATTTATTAGAATCAAACATTAGTAATTAATAATGTAGATAAAATGGATCCATGAATCAGATTCATGGAGCAATCAGCTACATTAATTGGATTTATATTAATTTCAGTTACATTATTCCAAAAGGATATGTGGAAAATTATACAATTTAAAACTAGGAAACCAAGGAAATATTGATATTTTATTTGGATATGGGATAAATAAACTATATGAATAATAAAAATATGGATCATATCGGATTCATGATTTTGAATCCATTGAATTTTTCTATATTGTGGCCCAAAATTAGTTAATTCAATTTTCATCCTACATATTTACTACCATTTGAGATATTTATTTGTAATTTTATAATTCCATAAAATCATTAAATACTTGAATATTTATTTATGTTAATTTATATTTATATATGAATCTTATACTAAGAGAAAAAATAAATCTTGAATAAGTTATCACTCTGTCTTTTTACAGTTAATTTTAACAAATACGGATTTAATATTTAATATTAAAAAAATATTTAAATTGATGTCATCATGGAAAATTTTATAAGATAATTCATGATTTTTGTGAATGATGTGAATATTAGAAAATATATAATATGAATAAAAAATTACATAAACTCTTATTTCTATCTCTTGGTGCTCCATGTGCTTCTCAGTGCTATAAAAATTAATAATATGTTTCATTTTCTATAGCTATTATTATAATTATTTAATATTAAATATTTGTGAAAAAATACTAAATCTATAACAAATTCATATCCTCTCTCCCGAAGATCTATTCCATATAGTTAACAGTTTATTAGAACTTTTCTCTATATTTATAATATATCAATGCATTCCATCTAAATTACATTATTATTTAACATATTATATAATGTAGTAAAATATCCACGTAAAATAAACTTATTTTTAGGGCTTTCTAAACGCTAATAGTATCCTGATTTGTTCTTTTAATCTTTTACCAAATGATTTTTTTCACTATGTGGGGTAGTATAAAAAATGACATGTATGAATTAATGACATAATTTTAATACAGTAGACAAAATGTGGAGTGGACTATGTTATTTACTGTTCACAAAAAATTTAAATATCATATTTTATATCATTTATTCTAATTTTGTGTAATCTATTATCTAATATTTAGTAAATATCAATATATTTTTATACCTTAAATGGGGATTTTTAATGTGAAAAAAATTAAAAAAACATAATTCATACACCTCTTGATTCCAAGAGATAATTACCTCTAAAATCCTTGTTTATCGAAAGATGTTAATCTGAGTACTCATCGTTTAAATTCAAAATCATTAATATCATTTCAAACTAATTTTTTTTAAATAAATAATATATTTCTATGGTAAGAGATTTCTGCATAAATGGATAAAATTATTGTTTTGGAAAGGCACAAATTGTTATGATCCAAAGAACTAGGATAATTCTACTAACATGGAATATGATGTTAAATAAGAATATATGTATTCTCTATTATAAGGATTAGAATTAATATACATTTTTTGAGAAAAAATACTCATGAGATGTATATTCCAAAAAAAAATTCATAAAAAGAATTTATAATGCAATAATATTCATATATAATATTTCAATGTTGATATTTGATAGATTCTAAATTTTTAGAGGAGAAACCATAACAAAAATTAATGGACATTTAGAAGAAATTATAAATAATTTTTATTCAATTTAAGAACCAGTTTATATTTGTGATCATGAAATAAAATTTATTAGAGTTTCATCACCCATATGGAGTGGAATATCTACATCCATTAGGCAGCCCACTAATATAAATTATCTCATTATTTAAAATATCATTGGAACACTAATAATTTATAAGGTAGATATGGATGAAAAATATTTTGGGAATATATTGGTTATGAATTAGAATAAATATATTAATGAATCTACAAAAAAAGAAGATAAGATATGTAAAGTTATACAAATGGATGTTTCATTTGATAAAAAACACCAAACCGTTATACTTTAGAAAATGTGAATTCCCATTTTTCTATAAAGTAAAAAAATATATTTAATGTATTTGAAGTGGTTTCAGAAATATCTTGAACAATTATAATAAGTATGGGGGTAGTCTAAAGATATCAGATATAATGAGTGTATGAAATATGATCACATAATGCTAGAAAACCCACAACATTATGATAATATAAAGACAAAGAAGTAAAAGTTAATGAAATTTTGATATAATAAGTAAGATATGAATTACATTAATCCAATATATAGAAATTTTTATGATTCCTATTACGATACATCTTCTAAAATAAAAGATGAAATTTATAATCATTACAGGTAAAATGAGATTCATTACACAATAAAATGGAGTAGAACTAATTTATTATTCTGTGAATGAATTTTAATATAATAATGATCAATTTCATGTCATAATAAATCAATTATTATAATATCATGATTAAAAACGAATAATAAATCCTATATATGAAAATAAATCCCTACAATAAATCATATTATTCTATACAAAATAAAATATAAGTATTAAGTGAAAAAATTATATATCTAAAAGTATAGATGGGAATTTGGGTCTCATATTATAAAAAACATCTTATCAAACTATAAATCCTGCAAAAGAAATTTATGGATTATAATGATTTTACATGTGTTTTTACAAAAGGTAAAAACTACATAATTAAAAATATTGTATACAATAAGGTTCATAAAAATAATTTGGAATGTGTAACAAAGGTTAATAAAACAAGGATTTATAAAAATTAATTTTTCCAAGTAATATTAAAAATGAAAAATATGAGGATGTCACCTTTAATTGTGTATAACTATTTCACTATGCTAGTATTTTCATTTTGAGAAACAAATATACTTGTGATGTTAAGAATACCTTTATTTTAAAATTTCACAACAAAATTCAAGGCATGAATTTCCATTAAATAGAAAAATATTGGCATTCTAAAATATAATCATTTTAACATTTTATGAATGAATATATTATATGTTACAAAAAAATTTACAGACTGATTTGTTTTATAATGAAAAATATAAAACTCCATTTTTTGAACAATTTTATTTTATTTGAACAATACAATAATAATTGAAATCATTTTACATGAAAATAAAATTTAATAAACATACATGAGGATTTAGAAAAAATATTATTCATGACCATATGGAAACATTTTTCTCTTGTATGATTTAATAAAACATTTAATCATTACTTTTTTCAAAAAAGCATAAAAGAACTACATTTTTTAAATGAAACGATGATACATTTAAAACAATTTTGTAAAATGTTATGAATTTGTAATATTAAATTTAAAAAATAGTAGTTTAATAAGAAAATATTTTTTAAATATTTTTTAAAAATTATTTCTAAAAATAAATTTTTTTAACCGTAGAGGGAAACAAAATTAAATTTCCTCCCAAAAAATATTTTCATTATCATGAGTACATAAGATCAGGAAAATGACATGAAAAAAATAGTTGAAATTGGATTGGAATATTTATAATTTTCATTATAGGTATAAAATAGAATCTCATCATTAGGGAAATATTCATATTCAATCATGATTAACAATGTAACTTTTACATAAAGCCTTTGTCACTTTGGTCAATGTTAAATCATAAGCCCTATCAAATAATAACATTAAATAAACCATTATATATTATTACCATATTATATTTTTGATATATTATATCAAATGGGAAGAATATAGACAATATAAAATAACATATATTTATTAAAATAAAATTTTATTTATTTTTACGAAAATTTAGATGATATACTGAAAATCATGTCTCTACATTATATGTATATCATTTAAGCTAAATTCAATAAAATCAAATGAATTATATTTTTCCAAAAAATCATATTATGTGTTAAATATAGTATCCTTAATAAATTTGTTTTATTTATCATAATGTCATAGTTAGTTATATTATCAATTTATACCACAACATTTGTTTTTGAGGACATTCGGTTTATAACATAAAAATGACTATATTTTTTTGAATGAGGTAAATTATTTCATTGTTAAATAATATCTTAAAGTATATTCATAAAATAAATATAATGTTTATAAATAAATAATAATATTAATTCCAATAAATAAATATGTATATGAAAAAGAATTTTTTTTACAACCATGGATATGGTAGGTTGTATGTTCAAATGAATAATGTTTCCATTATTCTGCAATCATTATGGAAATAAGATAAGTATTGTTTTATGATTTTTGAATGATAACAGCATCATAAATTTAATATTACATATTCATATATAATTATATATATCATTAATGTGACGTGGTTATAAAAAACTAAAAACATCGTTGTGTGTATGTGGAAGTGCACACGTGTGCAAGAATGAAATTATATTTTCTCAGGGAATGAAATTTTTAGATGGAAAACAATATATTGAATTTTTTGAATGGTAATTTTTTAATAAATATAATCAATAATATTTATTCTTATCATTATAATATAAAGATATGATATAAGGATAAAAGAAAATATAATAGGTTCCTATAATGGTTATTCATCGTATGCCTGAATGATGGTTTTATTTCCCATTTAATGAAATTAAAGAGGGGTATAGAGTTTAGAAATTTATATTGAAAGACATAATTATATATCATATATTTTATTATTTTATTATAATGGTTAATGAATATTTCACAGTTGTGGGAGATGAAATTAAATAGAAATGATAGATTAAAAATGATACAACCTCTTAAGAAACCTTCATTTTCCTAATTGTTTAAGGTTACTATGTATGATATTCATCCATTAATAAGACCCCTATAAATAAATGTGGTTTGTTTTGAAGGTATTTGGTAATGGTTTCTCAATGCGATTTTTTAGTTTTGAATAAACAAGAATAATATATTCTCTTTTATAATGGAGGCATTTTGTAGTGGTTTCTTACTATTCAATCTCATCATTATGTATTTTTATTTTATAACATTTAATAAAATAAAATTTATTATATTATATCATTAATGTTAATTTTTAGAATAATTCATTACATTTACTATAATAACATAAATATAACAATTTATATTATAACATTTAATTATATAAAGAAAATATTTTTTTAATATAATAAATATTTTTAATTAAATTATTTATTTCAAATTTTATTTAATTTATTTTTATTATATAAATAATTTTTATTTTATTCTATAATTGAATCATTAATGTGTCTGTTTTGTGTAAATATTTATGTAATAATTTCAACACAAAAAAATGGGAAATAGATATTCAATATGAAGATAAATAATTTCAATTTCAATGTAATATTTTAAACTAAATATAACTGCAGTTTATCCCTGTGTTAAAAATATTATTTTCTTAAAAAACAACTGTGTGGAATTTTAGACATTTCATTAAATAAAATATTAATAAATTTATAATCACATAAATTTTTTAAAAAATGTCATATAATATAATAAAAAATTATTATAAACAAAATGGAATTATCCAATTAAGTATTCTCATGTGTTTTTTAACCTAATATTCTTTAAAATATTATTTATATCCCTTGATTATGTGATTTTACTTTATTGTGGTATGAATGTTAACCATGGATAAAATTCATATTGAATAAAAATAAAACATTACTATTTAAAATCATTTAATATCAATAATCTAAATATGGAATCCCATTCCTAAAATTCAAAACTTAGAAGTGGCATAATCATATTGAAATTCAAATAAGAAAAATGTGAAGAAATTTTTTTTTAAAGAAATAAATTTTTTTTAATATAAAATGAAATTATACTAAAATAAATTATAAAATTCTAATAAATACTCATAATTGTATTAAAATAAATCAAATGGACCTTATTGAATATTGATAAAAATACAAAATATTATATTTTTATCATAATTTATTTAATAGAAAATACATTTTCTAAAAATAATTAGTAATTTTTCATTATTCTCTAAAGAATATTTTATTTTTGAAATAATGTTCCCCAAAATATTATTTTGATCTTATGATTTAAAAAAAATTATATTTAATTTGACAAATCCAATTTCTAATATTTTTAAAGAATAATTATAAATTTAAATTGAAACTAATTATTTATGAAAAAAATATATTTTTAATGAATAAAATATTATAGAACTGAGTTCTTTTTTTATATGTGTTAATAAACCAAATTATATTTATTATATCAATTATATATTTCAAATTAAATCATATCCATAACGGTGAATTAAAAATTTAGGTTATAATAATTTCATTTTAAAAAAAATGTAGTTCAATTATTCTTAGCATTGCATTTCTTGTATGATATCGAACATAACTTTTCCTTTAAAAATACATAAAAATTATATTATCCCCCTATAATAAATATTATCCATGAAAATCAAACTTATAATAATAAATTGGGGTTTTCAATTTCATGATACCTTTTTTTTAAATCCCAAATAAAAAAAATTTTAATAAAAATAAACTTGAAAATATAGAAAAGTGAAATATGATGGTCATGTATAATAAAATATAACAACGTATCCAGTTATGAAAAATAGTATATGTAAGTGAAAACTTGTAAATGTAAGAAAAAAAATATCTCTTAAATATTGATATATAGTAATTGAAAACACAATCATGAGAATGTGAAGAACCAAAAAACAGAATATCTATGATGGGTTAAAAGAAGATTTATTTATTAGAAATAAAATAAAAATTAAAATCTTTTATGAATAAATAATATATTAATAGATTGTATTAATTTCCATAACATATATATTATAAAAAATAGGCATATATTGATATTCTTCCTTTAATTAAAAATTAGTTAAAATAAAAATGGTTTTCAACAAAAAATATAATTCCCAATATGAATAAACATGTAAAGAAAAATAATCTCCAATTTTGAACAGTAATACCATAATTGTAAATTAAATAATTTCCTAAATTCACCCAATAACCGTTAAAACTCATTAAAATCCAATATACCTTGAAAATATCATTTAAACTATATTCCTTGAATAAATTTTTGTATTTTTTATATGATATAATCACATAAGGTTCCCAAAATAGGGAACTTCCCTAAAAATGATAGTATTTTCACAGCCACAAATTATTTTTTTATTCTCATTGATATGATTATAATAAAATATATTATAAATAAATGAAATTACAATTTATCTCTCGGATTAGATAAATAAGGAAAAAAATGATATACTAACATAGACAACATGTAAGAAAATGATATTCAATGAAATATCTCCATTATTTTGTGGGTTGAAGTCACATAGACATTATATAAGTGACAAGTTTTCACCCAATATTTAGGATATAAAATTTTCATATATGTACTAATTTTTTTAAAATAATACTAAAAATAATATGTTTTGGTTTCTCAGAAATAAATTTATTCATTAATTATTATAGAAACCCTATTGGGAAACATTAACTTTAAAATTATGTCCACAAAATGTTAAGGTAATATTCCACAAATAACAATTCACAAGAAAACTAATGGATACATATACCTAAACCTCATAAAAATTCTCCCAATGTTTAAATAATCATATTTAATTTTTTACATAAATCCTCTAATGGGGTGTATAAGAAATTGACCATATGATCAACCTCAAAATTATAACACTATAATTGAATCACTAAATACTAATTTAATCTCACCTAAAATATACTTATCTCAAAATCTCTATCAACCATAATAAGTTTCCATCTATTATAGACACAAACAACTAATTCATGATACAATTCTAAAATCATTAATGGCCCATTTTTGGGTTTAATACCAATATAAGTGAAATAATTTTTCCAACCAAATCATACAACATAAAAAGATAACAATGAATCACTTACAAACCTAAAAAAAATTATATTATGGAATTTAGAGTAATTGGAAAATTTATTACATAAAAACCCATTATATTATGGGAGTATTCTTACTAATATACCAATATTTTCATATTCCATATTCAATATCTCCCACACAATCCTTTTCATATAAATATTTTACAGACTAAAAAAATTGATCATGATTTTTCATAACCTGATGAAATATGAAACATAATATGGGTGAGATCAAAAGGTAATTATGGGTAAATATAGGGACTAGAAATGATTTTCATCTGGAAGAGTAAGATAAGAATAAGGGTATTATGGAACTACCAATGTTCAAGAAAATAAAATAAAATGATTCCAATTAATTAATAACTAGATCATTAAATATGAAACATATCATAAATATTTAATCAAGAAAATAGTTATTATACAGTAACAATCATCAAACATGTGATGTCAATAATGATCATTGGAATCATGAAAAACACATTCAAATTAAAAGGAAAACGTTTTTCCATATTAGAACCTTATTTTCAAAGAATTGTCACAACCCGTCCCCTAGAGCACGTGTCGTATCTACCCCATGCTCTCCTTTCATAGGCCAGGGGTTGGCGACTAGAACTAAAGGCATATATCCCTAAACTACGAATGAATTCCCTTTAAAACAATAAAGAAACAAATATGAGTACAAAACTAGAAGCAAAACACTAGGTAAAAATTGCATTCAAAAAGTGTTCTGGAAAGTAAAAGGGATGAAAATACAAGCCCAACTGTAATGTTCAAGTACAACTGAAAAAGGGGAAAATAGATAAAAGGTAAAGAGTAGCTCCTGGGTCGTCTTCTGGGGTTCCTACCTAAAGGGTAGGTACAGATGGCCAACTCAGCCCTGCACGTCCGTCAGACTCCTCTGTGTACTGACTCGTCGTAATGTCCACCCCCGGGTACCATCTAGTCCTGGCGCTCTTAGCCTACGTCAGTTCAGTTCGTCGTCTTCACGAAAAATAATGAGGTTCAGGCATAGCCCATGCATGGGTCAGTATAACAATACTCAGTAGGGATCCCGAGATGATCAAGGTCCCACTAAATCTAACAAGGAAAAGTCACAAATTACGAAATCAATGTATAAACATTACTTAGGTATATTCACATACATATACCTAAGTTATATAGTAACCCATATCAATCATGATGAAAAAAAAATTTAATAGAATCATCTCAAACTAGGATTTTTATTATCGAAACCATGGCTAGTGGCATACTCCTCCTCTATCAAGTACAGTGGGCCTGCCGCATCACACAGAGGCACTTCCCACTATCCATGAACTGCTGAGGCACTCCTCCTTTCATGTGTCGTGGGTCTGTTACGTCACACTAAGGCGCTCCCCACCATGGGTCTACAACACCAAACACAGGTTCTCCACCTAATATCATATAGAGGTACTCCTCTTGTCGAGTACTGCGGGACTACTGTGCTCACACAGATGCACTCATCCACCATGGGTCTATCGCTTCACATAGAGGTGCTTCCCAATATAATAGTCAAGTCACTCCAAGTAGAATCTGTCAAGCAGTCTTCATGTATCAGCCAACTACTAGGTCTCCGTACTCTGTATGCTCGTCTACAGAATGATCTTCTCCACGAGATATTGTTCGATACTTTGAGTGTCTCAAATCCTCATGTAGAAGTATCTCAATGGACCACCAAGTCATAGGGGTCTCAACACAATAGACGACGCATTAATAGGATGCTCGGTCTATGAGTTATTATCCTTTTACTCCCTGGGGTTCAGTTGGATTATTGTATGAACCAACCCGACCATGTCTCAACTATACACCAAATTCCAGTGGGGTATACTCAATGAGACTGTCTCTCATCAAGATTACCAATGCTAGTGACGGCTCATCAAACGAACGTTCGATGCCACATATATAGAGAATGTAACCAAATGTTCGATAGTGGGCCCGGGTCTGGTCCGACCTGGTCAGACTGGCTCGGCCCATCCCAGTCTAGGCTGACCTTATCGGGGGCAATTCAGACAGACATGATTGGTTTGACCTAGCCCGTTGGACGTGTCATCCTACTGAGTAAGACACGGTCCGCTGGTCCCAACCTAGTGGACATCGAGGGCGATTCGGCCCGGATGACGCCATGCAGTCGACTCGGCCAGAAGGACGGGGGCGGTTCGGCCTATGCCGCGAGGGACATGGCTAAGGAGGTCAGTGGCCGAGAGGCCAGCGGGAAGGCTGCGCAGGGAGCGGGTAGGCCGAATGGACGGTGGGAAAGCTGCGGGTGCACTAGGAAAGCCGTGGTGGCGCAAAGGTAGTGTAAGGGGGCACTGGGAAGGGCATTGGGGCACTGGGTAGGCCGCAGGCAGGGCTGAGTAGGCCGCGGGGATTCCAGGTAGGCCGCTGGCAGGGCTGGGCAGGCTGTGAGGGAGTGCGGGTAGCGCGCGGGGGCGTCGGTCAGGGCACGGGACGCGCTTGCCTGTGGGGAGGCGAGATCCAGGGGGTGGCATGGGGCAAGGGGTACAGCGGCACCCAGGGGGAAGCATGTGTGTAGGCCGGTGTGGGGCATAGAGGTGTGTGGGGAGGCTACGAGACATGCAATAGTGTGACAATGTTCGGCCGAAAGTAGAGGTGCATCTCGAGGGTGGTGCGATTCACGGAGGCCGCTGGCAGTGCGACCTTCATCGTTTCAGCCTTAGTTGTCGTCACCTCATCGCCATGCTGAAGAATTATTACGAAAGAATGGCATAGGGATTCAGGCAATGTTAGTTTTTCCCGTACCCTCCATGTTTAGAGATGATATCACTTAGATCATCAGAATAAATCTAAATAATTAATTACAACATGTTGTATCATTTTTTCATTATATGATGAGAGGATGAAACGGGAATCATCAACATACAATAACCCCCAACCATATTATTTGCTGTTTTTCATTTGTTGACTTTTGAAGTCATGGGAATAAGATGAATGAATTCATCGTTCTTTGAGTCTGCCACACTCTCATAATCCCGAATTGAGTCAGCCATGGAAGGCGCTCCACGTCGGTAGGATTCGAGGAAAGAAGTCGAAGAAGAAATATGGCATTCTCCGTGTTCTTCTTTGGAGGCAATTTTCTCCCAACCTCTGCTCAATTCCACCAATAAAGAAATTCCATTGAAATAATATTAGATTAGCTGTCTAATATTACATTGGCACACCAATTCAAAAAGGGGAATTAAATACCCAGCTCCACCAAATTAAATGAACCAGTGTTGTATCCTTAATCTGGAGGATGCCAAGAGGATATCCATAATAAAACAAATGAGCTGGTGCAATGAATTACACATGGAGGTCAATATGATCTCTCTTATTAATGAGGGAGAGTGGGGAGGTTTAATCATCCACCATAAATAAGGGTCGTATGGTCCCCACCCTTAACATTAATTGGGAGGTTGTGCGGCTCGGGTGGTCCCCACCAAAATTATCCTCTAATGGGAGGATATGATCAGGTGGGCCCCACCACCATAACCTCTCATGAGAGGTTAGGGTGTGGTAGTCACACCACCAAATCCCATGGGGAGGTTTTAACCATCACACTCAACACATGGTAGCTTAAAAATAAAATAGAGTGTTGAACATTATTTTATTATTTTTTATAAAAAAGAGAAAAACTAACTTTTATTCCCGACCATATGCCATCGAGGTAACATTCTTCTTAGGCGAATACAAGTGCTGTGTGTTTAACGATGCCCTCGAATTTCAGTTCTGAGCACCAGATCAAAAGTTATAAAAACCCACTCATACATTCACTAAATGTACCCGAAAAAAAACATCAGAATTTGATTCTGGGCACACCAAGCCTCAGAATCAAGCACCGTAAATTTTCATGGACTCATAGAAAACCCATGTATTTATGAAAAATAGTTTCCAATGAATTTCCACGTCTTTTAATTCTCCCCACCTCTGGGATTTATGTCCACCTAATCTACAACACACACCAAGGGAACAAATGGTGATACTGATCATGTATCTAAGCCTCCCACTACCAAGTGCTCTCCTGGAGGTTCCCTTGCTACCAACGAATGCGTACCAGAGGTATGAATTTTACACGTATCACCCGGTCATTTTGATCATCAATCTCCACTAGAAGCTCCGTCAAATTCACCACATTATCGATGTCCAAATCCCCATGGTCGATGATGTGGGAATGGTCATGTATGTATCTCCTCATCTAGGATACGTCGAAGACGACATGCACCCGGTGCAACTAAGTTAGAAGAGTTAGGAAATAATCCACCTCGCATAATCTGCTGAGGACCTGGAAAGGCCTGATGAACCTCAGAGATTACTTTCTGCCTTGGAAAAATCTCCGTGGACCCCAAGGTGGTGAGACCCATAGGAAGACATGATGGTCATCCTCGAACTCTAGAGGTCTCCATCTTCTGTCTGCATATGACTTCTGTCTATGTTGTGAAATATTCATCCGCTCCTGGATGATCTGTACCCTCTCTGCGATAGCACATACCATCTCTGGTCCCACTAGTGATGACTCCTCGGGGTCTATCTAGCATAGGGGTGATCTGCAAGGTCGACCATACAAGGCCCCAAAATGTTTCATACCGATGGTGGAGTGATAGATGTTGTTGTAGGCAAACTCCACCAATTGTAAGTGATCCTCCAAACTACAATCGAAGTTGAGGACGCATGCACATAGAATGACCTCAATGGTCTGAATTTTCTTCTCAGTCTGGCCATCTGTTTGAGGATGGAAGGCGGTGCTCAGATGTAGATGCGTCCTGAAATCATCATGCAACCCTTCCATAGCCGGGAAGTAAACCGTGTGTCACCGTTGTAGACTATTGAAGTAGGTAATCCATGAAAATTCACAATCTCCTATACAAAGAGGCATCCTAAGATCTCTACTGTTCCACGCTCTCTGATCAGTAGGAAGTGATCCAATTTGGTGATTAGTTCAATGATCACCAAAATCGAATCGTTACTCCTGGATGTATGTGGAAAACCCATCACAAAGTCCATGGATATTCCATCCCACTTCTACTCTGGGACCTCTAATGGCTGAACCAATCCTACGGGTACCTAATGCTCCACCTTCACTTGATGGAAAGTGAGGCATCTTGAGACAAACTCCCCTACCGCCTTCTTCATAACTATCCACCAGTGCTATCGTTGATGATCCTGGTATATCTTCACCACTCATGGATATAACACTACAGGGGATGTGTGGAACTCCCTCTACACTTCCTCCCGAAATGCCATTAGAAGTAAGGTTCGTCCACTGAAGAGGATGATGTACTCCCCACCTTCAAACAATCTATGAGGTTCCTGCACTGTGGATATCTGAGCATGTCAGGTCTTGCAGTCAACGTCCCCATGTTGTGCCTCCCAGACATGCTGAAAAAGTGGGGGTGTGACTATAAGAGACTATATCAATGCTGCTCCATCTCTATCCACAAAAGATGTCTTTAAATCAGCCAGCTGCTCTGTCACCTCTCCTACCCGTTTTATACCAGATATCCTACTGAGAGAATCAACTTAAATGTTCATTTTCCCAGGAGTATTGACTATTTCAAAGTAACAGTCCTAGAGTAAATTGAGCCATCACTGATGCCTCATGTTTGGGTCCTTACGAGATAAGATATACCCGTGAATCTTGTGATTAGAGTAAATGGTAAAACATTCACCCATCAGACAGTGCCTCCACATCTTCAAGGCTAAGACCACTTCTGCTAACTCCATATCATGGGTAGCATAGTTCTTCTAATGCTTCCTTAGCTGTTAAGAACCATATGCGATCACAGCTTTCTCCTTCTTCAGGACACACACGAGTCTAGTACCTGATGTGTTGTAGTAGACTACGTACCCAAACCCTTAATTTGGAAGACTCAATATGGGGGCATGTGTCAGCCTCTGCCTTACCTCCTAAAATCTCTGCTGGAATCTCTCCGACCACAGGAAGGATTTTCTCTTCTTCGTCAAGCCTGATAGTGGAACTACAGCTCCAAAGAAGTCTGTAATGAATCTTCGGTAGTATCCAACCAATCCCAGGAAACTCTGTACCTCCGTCACACTCCTGGGTGGCTCCAAATCATGTACCGCCTCAATCTTCGCTGGATCCCCTGCAACTCCAGCCTCCGAGATGACATATCCCAAGAAGTAAGCCTCTTGAATCTAAAATTGGCACATCGAGAGCATACCATAATTCTGGTTCTCTTGGAGTGTGTTTGGTACTACCCTCAAAATGTAGGCATGCACCTCCTCAGTTATCAAGTAGATCAAAATGTCCTCGATGATGACTATGACAAAGTGATCGAGGAATGTATGGATGATCCTATTCAGGAGACTCATGAACACTGCTGGAGTGTTGGTTACATTGAAGGGCATAAACAAGAACTCGTAGTGGCTGTCATGACACATGAAGGCCATCATCTGCACATCCTCATCTAGAACTCTTTGCTGTTGATAGCCGAATCTGAAGTATATCTTTAAGAACCACGGAGATCTAATTAGCTGATCAAAGAGGTCGTCAATCCTTAAAAATTGATACATGTTCTTCACTGTCACCTGGTTCAGGATACGATAGTCGACACATAGCCTCAAGCTCACATCCCCCTTCTTGGAGAATAGAATCGGGGCTTCCCAGAAAGAAACACTGAGCCGAATGAATCCTTTTATCTCCATGTCCCCTAGCTGTACCTTCAGCTCACAAAGATTCGTGTGAGCCATCCAATATGCTGGAGTAGATATTGGTGTCGTCCCAGGGTAAATGTCAATGTATAAGTCCACCTCTATTTGATGATGTAGTCCTGGAACATAGTCTGGGAAAACATCTGCATATTGGTCCACCACTACTAGATAATTCAGACTCTCCACATATAATATTCTGAGGGTAAGGCAAGCCAACATGTGAGTGATCGGCTGCACCCTCCTCCAAGTATGTCTTTCCTATTGTACAATGGTTCCATTCTCATCGGTGACGGTTAACCTGGTCCCATCCATGAGGGCACCCCACACTTTTCACCTAATATAGTCAATCTGAGCATGAACTATAGTTAACCAGTCCATACCCAAGATTATGTCGTTAGGCCTCGATGCTTCTACTAGGAGATCCCAGCCAAAGCCCTCACCTCCAATAGTAAGCTTACACTATTGGAACCTGTGTCTAATAATCGAATCATATCTTGTAAGAGTCTCTATCCATAAGGATCGAGCCAACAGCTCCGTCAGAATCTCCGAGCTCTGAATGAGGGCAGTGGAAATTAACGAGTGAAAACCACCTATGTCTATAAGAACTGTAGCTAAGGTGGAGTAGACACATATCATACCTCGAATCATCTTTGGAGTGCGATGGTTATATGATTCAGGTACCTAAAGTTGATCTATCCTCTGTCCACTTACTCCCTGCAGTTGACGTGGACCTCTTGGTTGTGGTGGAGGTAGCACCTTGTAACGTCATCCACCCCCAGCTACTCTACCAGCTCCTCTGCCACGTCCCCCTAAGCCCTACGGACCACCTCGATCGAATCTCTGCCTCTGCTTGGGAGGTCTCTCAACTGTCTACTGATCATCAGAGTAGTAGTTTGGACAGTCACGAGCCATGTGACCAAGCCCACTTCATGATCAACACTGTCTGCTACTGAAATGTGTGTCTCTACTCTGTGTACCCTGAACAACTGATCCTGAGTCAGGCGGTTGACCACTTGTACGTCTATTCTCTCTTGGACCTCAATGACATCAATCTAATGATAGCTGAATATGACTCCACTACATCTTGGCTAGTGGTGGGTCTCGCTACTTGTGACTGCTCTGCAAGAAAACTCTATACTAGGAGGGATCTGTCTAACACCCCCACCTGATTCGGGATGACAATTGAGATCACTAAAGCTCTGATCTTCCACTTGAATCCCTGCTCGAAGGTTTAGGCCCTAAAGAACAGGTAACGTGCCATATCAGTCGAGTAGCGCGAGAGGTCGGTGAACCTTGCTGAGTACTGTCCCACCATCATGCTACCCCATATTAGATGTAGTAGCTTCTGTATCCGCACTACTCGAAGAGTGTATATGACAATATCTACCCATAATAGGCTATCGAAGTCTGCTAAAAGAAGTGTTGTCTCATCATGAACCTGGTGCAGCAGGTTCCTCCATCTTTCTGCTTCTTCCTGTAGGAGGATGGCCGTAAGGATCACTATAAAGTCTTCTGGTGTCCGACCTAGCCTGAAGACTCTCACCACAACCTCAAACCATTCCCTCGTGCAACACACTCAAGAGGCGTGCACTCTCAGCAGCCGGGGCTAGTGGCATATGTGGACCAAATGGGAGTGGTACCATTGGTTCCCCCATTGGAGCCTCAACTGGAAGAGGACCCTACACTGAGGCCTCATCGTTCGGTGGGATGTTAGTATGTATGACTCTCGGGGCTCTAATTATTCGTCCATAGGGAGGCATCCTGAAGGAAACAAATGTGACATGATCAATACACTATACCTAGTGAGCTAACCAGGTTGAGATTACTTAGGATAACTTTTAGAAAAAACACACAATTTTTTTTGTAGTGATATGGAAATTAGAGATCAGGGTCCTGGTGTATGGATACGTTGGATTCCCGCACCAAAAATGGACTCCCTGAACAATAAACCACACTTCGCACCCTTAACATTATTGCTTCATAGAGAAGAAATATCAGAGTCTTAGGTACTGTAGTAGAACTGACTCCTCTGATACCAATTGGTTGCGACCCGGCCCTCCGGGCCCATGTCGTAACTACCCTAAGTTCACCTTCTACAGGAAATGGGCTGGTGACTGGCACCAAAGGCATAAATCCCTAAACATGGAAGGTATTGACATTAAAAATGTAAACAAACACATCAAAGAACACAACTGGTAGAAAAACACTAGGTAAAAGCTATATACAAAAAGTGTTCTAGAATGTAAAAGGGGGAAGAAATACAAGCCCAACTGTAATGTTGTTGTACAGTAGAAAAAGGGAAAAATAGCTGAAAGGTAAAGAGCATATCATGGATCTTCCTACATGGTTCCTACCTGAATGGTAGGTACAAATGGCCACCTCAGCACTCCACGTCCGTCAGACTCCTATGTGCACTGACTCATCTTAAGGTGCACCTATGGGTATTGTCCAATCCTGGAGCTCTCGGCCTCCGTTAGTGCTATCCATCATCTGCATCCAATACAACGTCGTTTGGGAATAGGCCATTGGGGGTGAGTATAACAATAGTCAGTAAGGACACCGAGACCCTCAAGGTATAACTCAATCAAAAAAGATTAATTACAAAGCACTAAATAAACGGATAACCATTACTTAGGTATATTCCCATTCATATAGCTAGGTTATCTAGTAACCCATATCAATCATGAAGAAAAACAAAAAAGTCATAGACTCATTTCAAACCATGATTTTTATTACTGAAACCATGGTTGGTGGCGTAGTCCTCCTCTATCTAGTAAAGTGGGCATGCTGCGTAACAAAGAGGTGCTTCCCATAATCCTTGGATAGATAAGGCACTCCTCCTATCGAGTGTTGTGTTTCTGCTGCATTACACATAGGCACTCTCCACTGTAAGTCTGCACGTCACATAGAGGCACTCCACCTAATAGATTATAGAGGTACTCTTCCAGTCGAGTACTATGGGTCTTCTGTTCCCACACAGAGGTGCTCCTCCACCATGTTTCAGCCGTATCACACAGAGGCGCTCCCCACTGGGCATGTCGAGTCACTCCGAGTTGAATCGGTCACACAGTCGTCATGTCTCAGCCAGTGACTACGTCTCCGTACTCTGTCTGCTCATCACCAGAAGGATCTGCTCCACGAGCTACTAGTCGATACTCCAAATGTCGTGAAGTCTCATGTAGAAGTATCTCAATGGACCACCAAGTCATAGGGGACTCAATGCTATATATGACGAGTCAGTCAGACGACCGGTCTGTGAGTTATTATCATTTTAGTCCCGGGGACACTGTAAGATTCATGTACGAACCAACCCGACCGTATCTCGAATATATCCTGAACTCTAGTGGGGTATACTCAAAGGGACCATCTCTAATTGAGATTACCAGATCCACTGACAACTCGTCAAATAGACGTATAGTGCCACAAATATGCACAATATAAAAAAGGGTCAGTAGTGGGCCTGGGTCTGTTCCGACCCGGTCGGAATGACTCAGCCCAACCCTGTCTGGGATGACCCAGTCTGGGTCAACACTGACAGACCCGATGGGTCTGACCTAGCCCGTTGGGGAGTGTCAGCCCACTAAGTTAGTCCTGGTCCACTAGGCCTGGCCCAGCGGACTGCGAGGGCGGTTCAGCCTGGATGCCGCCATGCTGGAAACACAGCTCGAAGGATGGGGCCGGTTCAGCCAGTGCCGCGAGGGGAGATGCTCATGAGGTCGGTGGCGAGAAGGCCATGGGGATGGCGGCGTGGGGCGCATGCAGGAAGGCTGGATGTCAGGAAGGCCGCGGGTGCTCTGGGCTTGCAGCAGTGGCATGTGGGCTGCATCCGAGGGTGCCAGGCAGGGCAAGGGGGCACAGGGCAGGCAGCCAACCGGGGTAGGTAGTGCTCGATGGCATGAATACATAGCACATGGGTGCTGGGAAGGGATTGGGGTCAACGGGCAGGCCACCGACTAGGCTGGGAAGGCCGTGGGGTGCGCAGGCAGGCAACGAGGGGTGTGACAGCACGGGGGCAGGTGGCACGGGTCGTGACGTCACGTGGGTAGATGTGGCGCACATGCAGGATACGGGGAAGCACGCAGTTAAGCTATGATTTGTGTGGCAGGGTGCAGTGGTGTTTAGTTGGAAGTACAGGTTCGCTGCGGGGGGGGGGGGGGGGGGCGATTAGATGAGTCCGTGGGTAGTGTGGCCTTCATCGTTGATTCCTTCATTGTCGTCGCCTCATCCCCATGACGAAGAATCATTACGAAAGAACAGCGGATGGAGTTAGGCCAGGTTATTTTGGCCCACACCATCTGGGATTAGAGATGATATCATTTGGCTCATCAGAATGAAGCTCAACAACTAAATAGAACACTTTGTATGAATTTTTCATTTGATGATGAGAGGAAGGAAAGGGAAGCATCAATATATAATAACCACCTACCTTATTATTTGTCGTTCTTCATTCGTTGACGTTTGAAGTCACAGGAAGAATAGAAAAGAATTCATCATTTATCACATCCATCACACTCTCTGAATCCCATGTTGAGTCAGTCGTGGAAGGAACTTCACGTTAGTAGGATTCGAGGAAAGAAGTTGAAGAAGAAATCCAGTGTTCTTCGCATTCTTCATCGAGAGCACTTTTCTCCCAAGCTCCTCTAAATTCCACCGAAAGAGAAATTCCAATGGAATAATATTACATTACTTGCCTTATATTACATTGGAACACCAATTCAAAAAGGATAATTAAAAACCTGGATCAACCAAATTAAATGTACGAGTGTTGTCTCATTTTTTGAAAGATTCTAAGAGGTTGTCTTTAAAAAAACACATGTGTTGGCGCAATTATTTGTGTAGGGATGTCAAAACACTCTCTATAATTAATGAGGGAGAGTGGGGAAGTTTCATCCTCCACCATCAATAGAGGTTGTATGGTCCCCACCCATATCATTAATAGGGAGGTTATCTGGCACAGGTTTTCCCCACCTCAATTATCCTCCCATGGGATGTTATGCTCAGGTGGCCCCCACCATCATAACCTCTCATGGGAGGTCAGGGTGTGGCATTCCCACCACCAACACCCAAGGGGAGGTTTTAACCAACAAAATCAAAAAATGAAATCTTAAAAATAAAATAATGTATTGTACTTTAATTTATTTTTTATTTTTATAAAAAATCCAAAAACATAATTTTATTCTTAATGTTCATCCATCGAGGTGAAATTTTTCATAAGCGAATACCATCATTGTGAGTTCAACAGTGCCCTAATATTTCAGTTCTGAGCACCAGCTCATTAGATATAAAAACCTACTCATAATTTTACTGAAAGTACTCGAACAAAACATCTGTAATTTTTTTCGGGAACACCGGGCCTCGAAATGACGCGTTGTAAATTTTCGAGGACTCGTAAAAATACTTTGTATTTATGAAATAATTAAACAAAAAATTCCATGGAATTTATAAGTCTTTAGAGGAATCATTAATGAACACGTAAAATTTTAATAACCACATATTTTTCTTCAAATAATTTTTTTTAAAATATTTATTGGAAATTCCCCATTATTAAATATAAAAAATTATACATCTTTTAAATACAATGAAATGGGGGAACTCGTTAAATAATCTATATTAGGATCAATATTTCTATCTGGGTCCACCCATCATATATGATATATCACAATATCCCATGTTCTATAATGGGGGATCAAACCATCATATAAAATAATCAAAGAATAAATATAAATTACATAGATAATTCATTTCATAATAAATCTCATAGAAAAAACCATCATTAAATTTATAATTTGATAAAACCTTGGAATAAAATGTTTTCCTCACAGTCTGAATCCATCCAGATATATAATGAGGATGATGTCATTAAAAATAACTCCAGTATACTTGAATTATTAACAATTGTTTCAAACAAAGATGGATTTTTATATCATTATGTTTTCATTAAAATCATTATTTCGTAAAATAACATGCTCTAATTTGAAATCATTTTTTAAAATACACAAATACTAAGGAATTTTTTTTCTCTGAAAGTAAAATTATATACTTGTGGAGAAATATTTAATGATATTATTATTCATGATAGTGGGAAAATATTCATGTTTCCTAAAATATGAAAACCAACATTTCCATAATTTTGTTTGGAAAGTCACAAAAAACCTCACATATAAAATGAAATGAATAGTCATCAAGAAATGTTTTTTATAAATTCAATCATGGGTAAATATGATATTTAAAATTAAAATATAATTTTAAATACACTATTTAAATCATTATTTGAAAATATGAATTTTTAAGAAAAAATATTTCTAAGAGAATAGTTAAATGAAATTATTATTCCATAACAATATATTTTCAGTATCATGATTACATTAGATGAGAAAAATGAAGGGGAAATATATTTTATATAAATAAAAACAATATAAAAAAATAAATATATTTAATTATAGGTATATAATAATATATCATCATCAAAAGTGTAGTCATAACCAATCCTTATTAACAATGAGATTAGAAAATCAAGCCTTTTCGAAATTTGATCTCATCAATCATAAACACCATAAAAGAATAACATAAAATGCAACATTATATATTATCAAAACATAAATATTCATGATATATTATATCAATGTTGAGGAATAAACTACATAATAAATAAGTTAATTGAGAATCCGAAAAATCTGCCTAATTAAATATAAATTGTCACAGAACCACTTACATTAAGTCATGAAATTCTGGTTATATCCTTAAAATCTTGTTTAACAAACGCATATAAATTAATTTATTTATTAATATGAAATTTCAATTCTAATTCCATATATTTAAACATTTTATTTAATTTCTTTTAATGAAGTATTTAATTAATTAAATAGGTAAGTCCACAACAAGTGTTATGTGGATTCTTAGTTAATATATTCAAAATAAATCTTTAGGTCAATTTATGTGAAAGATATGTTTATTAAATCATATCCAGAATAATAATCATAATATTATTATAATTTTTCTAAGTTAATTTTTAACTTATAAATCTGAAAATGAAATATGGGTTGAAATATGCACTATGTTACAATCATAGAGATGATTGAATGTTCATTCGAATTAGTATCAATTTCATAGTTAAACGATCATTATATATTAAAATTAAGTATTATTCGATGATAAATAATGTAATAATTTCACATATATCATATTAATTCTTTTATATATTTACCCAAATCATTCATGTTATGTGGTAATGAAAAAGGAATCTGTAGAGACCCGTATCCTGACGTACATGGACATTACATTACTTTTGCGGAATACTTAGTACATAACAAAAAAACACACACAAGGATCGTAATAGTTTAGTGTATTTGGAAACTTGGAACGTAATCTTCTAATCCTGGTGAAAGATCTTCAATATCTCCCATAAAGATCTTCCCTTTTTTTTTCTTACCTAAAACCTTTCTTTATATCCTGGGGAAAAGAAAACATAAAAGGGTGAGCTCAAATGCTCAGTAAGGGTATACAAAAGAAATAAAAATCATATCATATCTTTTTGAAAATCATAACCTGCAAAAGAGATCATAATATCTTAACATGGAAAAAAATCATAGAAGTGAAAATGAGATCACCATAATCATAACATGAAACTTGAAACTTTGTGGTATGCACACATAATCATGGAAAATCATTTCTTGTTAGTCATGACTCATTGCCAAGACTATCTTAGTGGACAAAGTCCCTTTCTGAATCGAGTAACCCTCGTTTCAGTCCTGTTTCACTGAACCGGTATAACCTACCATTCCAGCCATGTCTATCTCATGAGATATAAAATCTTTACCCAATGCATTGGAGGGAGATATAGGTCCCACCCATCTCATAATGAAACCATTCTTATGTGTGCCACAAAATCATAAACCATACATCATTGCATAACCCATGTAATAAAAATGGGATTCTTGAAACATCATGAAATCATAAATCAATTCATACAAGATAAAGGAATTCATAAAAATAATTCCATCACAACATGATCAATGTAATAATAGGGATAAAAACAGAACCCTTTATTATCTTAGATGGAAAATAATTTTGATAAAACACTTGAACTCCATTCTTGAGGAAAATATCCTTTCTTCTTCAAAAACATTTTTTTCTTTCATAACATGTCATACAACTTTAAAATAAAAGAAGTTGATTAAAAATAAACGTGAAAACTTCTAAAGGAAGCTTCTTGTAAATAATGTTTTAAAAATCCATTCATGTCGTATAAGTTAAAAAAAACATTCTTCGTACTTTTGTCAGAAAAGTCAAAAAGTACCTCGTACGGAAAACGACAAAAGATTCCTTTCATAGATATTACTAAAAACTCACTGAAGGGTAAAAATGGATTTATACAATTGTAGGTGGATGGAAGTAATATTACATATTGATGAAACATGTATGTGGATGATAAAATACACCCCAGTAAATACTTACGAATAAACAATCTCGGATAAAAATGAGATTGTGGTATTTCCCTTACCTTAGGTCCGACTTGCTTTGTAAGTGTCCGAACCTCCTGTATAATGATTTAAATCATGTTATTGACTTTTTACAGAATCATATTCATTGTTATGATATCATATATGGTTAACTTATTACATTATATTACCCGTTCTTTTGTAAATTCCATGTTAAAGAAGCATTTTGGGTAAAATCGTTTCATTTATCGTAGGTGTTTTGACTTGTTGTTCTTGACATAATTATTACATATATCATGATTTACTTACTTCCAGAATATAAAATATGATTTATATATCATATATATTCAGTATATATATATAAATAATAGGTAGATAAATAAAATGAAAAACACCGTTCATGGAGACGGTAGTCCGTACGTACGCATGAACGCTGTTTTTCTTTCTTTATTGTCTTGAAATGGAAGTAAGTAGATGACATACATATGTATATATATACATAAATCCAGTAGCTTTATAATGTCATATATTTCATTATTATTTCTTATATATACATTATAATCATTCTTAAATGGTTAACATGGAGAATGAATCTCATCGCGTCGTGGAGACGGTAGTCCGTACGTACGCACGAGCGATGATATCATTTCTATAAATATTGAATTGAATTGGAGTGGATTATACAATATATCAGAATCAATATGATGTTTTAATAACTATGTATAGTTATTCTTTACACCATTATACCCATCCATGTAAGGTGGCGGTGGAAAATAGATTACACCACGGCGTGGAGACGGTATTCCGTACGTACGCACGCGCGGTGATTTCTTTTTCCGTAGGATGGATCGATGGTGAAATAGGGTTGTTTCATACTTATAATAACATATCAGTATATGAGTGATACTGATGTTATTACTTCATAATGAAACAACCTAAGAAGAAGAAGTGGAAGAAGAAATAAAGATGAAAGAATTGGTAACGGTAATTACCTCTTCTTTGAAGTGCCTCTTTGAGACCTCCTCTTAGGGCACTAGAATTGGTCTTTGAGAAAGACCAGAACCTCTAGGATGTTGCTAGGGAAGTGGATAAGGGATTTTGGCAGGGGTTGGCCGAGCTTGAGTGCTCAAATTGGTGTGAGGAGGAGGGGGAGGAGGTGTCCTTTTATAAGGGAGGAGAGGGGCACCTTAGAAATATCTCAAAATATTATTTTATATTAAAGTCAAAATCGGTTTATAATGGTTCCAAAGGGTCTTATTTCGAAGATAAGGTGGGGAGGGGTCGAAATCCTATAAACCAATAGAATTTAGAGAAGTTTAGGATATTATTTTAACCTTATCAATTAGATTTAACTCTAAGTTAAATAATTTAACTTTTACCTTGTCTTTTTGTTTTCTTTCCCTATATGGTTAATAAACTTACTATAACATGCCAAACGAACCCCAAATTGTTTATTATTAATATATATATCCTTATCTAAGTCATTTGGCCGAACCTTAGATTTTTAGGAATACAATAACAATTAATAATATAATATTTGATTTAAAAACTATTTTGTGTCAATTTTGACACTATTTGATATATGATTTTTGTGAAAGTCATAACAGAATTAAATGTTCTAACCAAGTTGATTAAAGCAACATTAATATATCATAGTAACCTAGAAAATTAGTTTAATTCATAAAAAGTCTTAAATTACATTCATTTGAGCATTTATAACATCAATTATGTTAATATTTCCTTAAAAGGGTAATTACTGCATCATCGTTGTGTCAAAAATAAATTAATTTATTTAAAGTCTAAAAATTATAAATAAAATATCATTATGTAGGAAATCTTTTTAGCTTTCTAATGAATATTTATAGTCGAATTTATCTTATGTATAACCCCATATTAAAAATGTTTTAGTAAATAAACATTTATTTTAACTCTTTTAACTCTTCTTTGAATTAAATAATAATAAATGTCCTAATCTAATCCAAGTGGGCCTAAATGGTCATATTATATTCATAAGGTTGTTTTTGGACGAATTACACTTATCCAATAGAATTAGGACATGTGTTAGGGTAATAGTAATATCATATTTACCCTTAGTTACCCTATTTACTATTAACCGTGGTTAAAAAAAAGTTAAAAGTTACTATTCACCAAAAATTATTTTCATCTCATTGAACCACATTTTAGTCCTTGATATTAACCGTGTCTGTCGGATTTTCGAAATTCCATTCACAGAAGTTGTAAAATTAAGTTTTATGCAAAATTCAGTTTTTAACCTACCACTTAGTAGTTTCACTATTCATCAAAAATTGATGTTTTTCAGAACAATGCCAAAATTTCATCCTAAGCTATATTTCATATTCCGAATTCAAAAATGAAGTCTATTTTACCATATTCATAACATAGAAGTTGCATTAATTAATTTTATAATTAAATCCCGCTGTTAAAACAAATAGCGTGTTTTTAAGAAACAATATCTATCAAAAGATTGACACTTGTTTATGTCTGGTTTAAATGTGAAATTACATCCAATGACCAACATTGTATTAAATTGTAAAAATATATTCTAAATATACTTTAAAACCACTAAAATTAAGAATTTATCACTATTAATTATTTTGATTAAAAAATTTGTTTTTAATTATAATTTAGTAAATTTCACTATTCATCAGAATATGAAAGTTATCTGAAAAGTACCAAAATTTCACCTTAGTCTAAATTCGATACTCCGAATCCAAAAATAAAGTTTATTTTGAGAGCTAAAATTTCTAAAATTTTAAAAAGTGGTTATTACTATTCATAACGGCTAGTTTTAATAATATTTTAATAGCATATCATTGTTTCGTGAAACTCAGTATTACGTACCACACACGCTATCGAGGAAGGTTGCGATTGCGTGTAATGCAAGGCAAGTCAAGGATACGTGTTGTGCAAGCTCCTTTTGGTGTAGCGTACAACACAAGACATTAGTGAAATAATAAAAAAAAGAATATTTTTCATAAAATCTCGGGCTGTTACATTCTACCCCCCTTAAAATGAATTTCGCCCTCGAAATTCGTCGGGGTTATAAATGGTTTACTATTCGAAAGTTTCTTTAATAGAAACCCACATCGTAAAAAGGAATACCAAAACATGGCTTTAAAAACTAAAGTATGAAATGTAACGATTACCCAAATAAACTAATCACTGGGTATCCATATAGGTGACAATATGGATATGGAAGAGAAATCTAACCATCATGTTCTGATGGAGAGTGGTAGAGAACATGGCTATGGAAAAGCCAGTAATCACAAATCCATAGATTTGTGATGATATAAGGTACCATCTGATTCCTCAGGTATAAGATCACTAGGACAACATTTTTGGTTTTCAAGATCATTTCCCTAAAGTTGAAAATTTGAATTAGAATAAATACTTTCTTTATTTTGGTACAATCTCACTGTTGTTCGTGCCTTGAACAATTTCCACTTCATCTCTCAAATAAATGAAGTTGAATTTGTTATTCGTGAAGTGTTAGCAGATAATGTGATAGAATGACGGGTCATTCCATCTGTCTCAAACAAAAGGTTAGAAAAAATTATATACATAAGTCGATCTATAGTGAGATTAATCATATATGGTTCCTAAAATGGGCTTATACTTCATATATCATACTGCTTAATATAATAACACTAGTTTCTACTAAACAGGGACTTCCTGTAAGTCAGTGGTAGGCGATAAAGGCCAGTCTCACTTCGGTTGTGGGTTCGATTCCTACAGCCTTGTCCGAAGCGATGGGCTGTCGCCCGTCCTGCAGGTTTTCCTTTTTCCAAAACTATATTACTATAACATCCCATCAATAATATCGAAAAAAAATTTCTATCCTTAAACAATACTAACTTACGTCCAACATAATCTAGTCTAACCTTTAGGCTTATACATAATACTGTAGTCCACTCTCATAACATAGTGAAAACGATTACTAGAGATTTAACACCATCGTCGATCCCCATAAGATATGTCTTGTTGGTCACATTCTAAAAATTCAAAGTCCTTAATCATGTATTCTCTTGAATACCTTAGTGAAAACATGAATGCAGTTTAAAGTTAACACTTTCGACATACCAAAATCCTCAAAATTCTATATACTCAAACCATGATATCACTTAGTCCTTATATCAATCATGAGCTCATGAATACTGTTAAACATTTCATTTTCTTATTTTCCCTTCATTATGCGCATATCATCTTATTTCCAAAAATATCTCAATCACTTTGAATACCACATTAAACCAATACATAAATATTCCAATACTCCATGATACAACATTATTTTGGAATCCCATTACATAAACACTTAATCATTCCACCACATCGTTATCATATTCAACATCGCCAATAGTGATCGCATGTGATTTCCCTTTGTCCTTTGCCTTCAGTGGTTGCTCATGTTGATCATCACTAACCCTTGGATTAGGGAAATTATTAGCATAATGCCCCATTTCCTTGCACTTGAAGCATTGAAGTGTTGGTGGTGCATTCTCTGCATTGTTTGCTTTATTCACATCATTAGAAACCCTTTTTCTATTACTTCGACACTCAGCTACTCGATGACCTTCTTTTCCACACTTAAAACATTTTCTAGTCCCTTTAAGACAATCTCCACCATGCTTCTTTCCACACTTTGTGCATAAGGAAACATTCATCTTCTTTTCACCATTATTCTGAGATTTCTCCTTGAACTCCATCTTTCTTTTCTTGTCAACACCATGAGATGGATATGTAACACCAACTTCCATTTCTACCTTGATAGCACAACGCACAATTTCTTCATAGCTACTGAAGTCACTTATAGCTAATGCCCTTCGAAGACTTGGTTTTAAGCCACTAAAAAATCGATCAACTTTACTTTCAGGTTGGATGATAATGCCAGATGCATACATTGCAAGTCTTGTAAAATTCGCTTCGTATATACCAACAGATTCATCATCCTTCTATTTCAGCTCAAGAAACTCCTTTTCCATCTTCGTTCGAAGAATACGAGGGAAGTACTTACTGAAAAACAAGTTCTTGAACTCGTCCCATTCCATGGACTCAATTTCATCCCTTGGCCTCGTATTTTTGAAAAGATTCCACCATTGATCAGCTTCACCTTCCAAACGATATACTGCTAAGATGACTTTATCATGTTCAGAACATTGAAGAACTGAAAATATCTTTTCAGTAGTACTAATCCATTGTTCAGCAACTAATGGATCAGTAGACCCACTGAAAGAAGGCGGACGCTGCCTCATGAAGGATTCAACGGAATGTTGCTCCTTCCTTTGCTCGTTTGGAAGTCCTGTATGATTCATAGCTTGAGAAAGTTGTGTGAGCATGGCTACAAGATTTTGCATTCCAGATCCCATATCGTTTGGTTGCTCAGGGGGACAATCATTGCATTGTCCATTGCATTGATCAACATGGTTCCTTCGGGTTCCAGCCATCGTCTAAAACCCCATAATAATAGTGTGAGAGGCAAAAATAATGCTAGGGAAAACAACATAATAAAGGGGTAGTACCCTCAATATCTAACATCTTAGGTTAAATTCTAAGATCGTTAGCGCAATTCTAGGACTATAACCTATACGTATACTTAACCTTAGAGACATCCCTAGACATACCTTAGAAATAACTCTAGGGATCTCACTAACGTTTTCGCATCCTAGTTTCCAAAGGTTGACTAAACCTTTCCTCTGATACCAACTGTAGAGACCCGTATCCTGACGTACATGGACATTACATTACTTTTGCGGAATACTTAGTACATAACAACAACACACACACAAGGATCGTAATAGTTTAGTGTCTTTGGAAACTTGGAACGTAATCTTCTAATCCTAGTGAAAGATCTTCAATATCTCCCATAAAGATCTTCCCTTTTTTTTCTTACCTAAAACCTTTCTTTATATCCTGGGGAAAAGAAAACATAAAAGGGTGAGCTCAAATGCTCAGTAAGGGTATACAAAAGAAATAAAAATCATATCATATCTTTTTGAAAATCATAACCTGCAAAAGAGATCATAATATCTTAACATGGAAAAAAATCATAGAAGTGAAAATGAGATCACCGTAATCATAACATGAAATTTGAAACTTTGTGGTATGCACACATAATCATGGAAAATCATTTCTTGTTAGTCATGACTCATTCCCAAGACTATCTTAGTGGACAAAGTCCCTTTCTGAATCGAGTAACCCTCGTTTCAGTCCTGTTTCACTGAACCGGTATAACCTACCATTCCAACCATGTCTATCTCATGAGATATAAAATCTTTACCCAATGCATTGGAGGGAGATATAGGTCCCACCCATCTCATAATGAAACCATTCTTATGTGTGCCACAAAATCATAAACCATACATCATTGCATAACCCATGTAATAAAAATGGGATTCTTGAAACATCATGACATCATAAATCAATTCATACAAGATAAAGGAATTCATAAAAATAATTCCATCACAACATGATCAATGTAATAATAGGGATAAAAACAGAACCCTTTATTATCTTAGATGGAAAATAATTTTGATAAAACACTTGAACTCCATTCTTGAGGAAAATATCCTTTCTTCTTCAAAAACATTTTTTCTTTCATAACATGTCATACAACTTTAAAATAAAAGAAGTTGATTAAAAATAAACTTGAAAACTTGTAAAGGAAGCTTCTTGTAAATAATGTTTTAAAAATCCATTCATGTCGTATAAGTTAAAAAAAACATTCTTCGTACTATTGTCGGAAAAGTTAAAAAGTACCTCGTACGGAAAACGACAAAAGATTCCTTTCATAGATATTACTAAAAACTCACTGAAGGGTGAAAATGGATTTAAACAATTGTAGGTGGATGGAAGTAATATTACATATTGATGAAACATGGATGTGGATGATAAAATACACCCCAGTAAATACTTACGAATAAACAATCTCGGATAAAAATGAGATTGTGATATTTCCCTTACCTTAGGTCCGACTTGCTTTGTAAGTGTCCGAACCTCCTGTATAATGATTTAAATCATGTTATTGACTTATTAAAGAATCATATTCATTGTTATGATATCATATATGGTTAACTTATTACATTATATTACCCGTTCTTTTGTAAATTCCATGTTAAAGAAGCATTTTGGGTAAAATCGTTTCATTTATCGTAGGTGTTTTGACTTGTTGTTCTTGACATCATTATTACTTATATCATGATTTACTTACTTCCAGAATATAAAATATGATTTATATATCATATATATTCAGTATATATATATAAATAATAGGTAGATAAATAAAATGAAAAACACCGTTCATGGAGACGGTAGTCCGTATGTACGCATGAACACTGTTTTTCTTTCCTTATTGTCTTGAAATGGAAGTAAGTAGATGACATACATATGTATATATACATAAATCCAGTAGCTTTATAATGTCATATATTTCATTATTATTTCTTATATATACATTATAATCATTCTTAAATGGTTAACATGGAGAATGAATCTCATCGCGTCGTGGAGACGGTAGTCCGTACGTACGCACGAGCGATGATATCATTTCTATAAATATTGAATTGAAATGGAGTGGATTATACAATATATCAGAATCAATGTGATGTTGTAATAACTATTTATAGTTATTCTTTACACCATTATACCCATCCATGTAAGGTGGCGGTGGAAAATAGATTACACCACGGCGTGGAGACGGTATTCCGTACGTACGCACGCGCGGTGATTTTTTTTTCCGTAGGATGGATAGATGGTGAAATAGGGTTGTTTCATACTTATAATAACATATCAGTATATGAGTGATACTGATGTTATTACTTCATAATGAAACAACCTAAGAAGAAGAAGTGGAAGAAGAAATAAAGATGAAAGAATTGGTAACGGTAATTACCTCTTCTTTGAAGTGCCTCTTTGAGACCTCCTCTTAGGGCACTAGAATTGGTCTTTGAGAAAGACCAGAACCTCTAGGATGTTTCTAGGGAAGTGTATAAGGGATTATGGCCGGGGTTGGCCGAGCTTGAGTGCTCAAATTGGTGTGAGGAGGAGGGGGAGGAGGTGTCCTTTTATAAGGGAGGAGAGGGGCACCTTAGGAATATCTCAAAATATTATTTTATATTAAAGTCAAAATCGGTTTATAATGGTTCCAAAGGGTCTTATTTCGAAGATAAGGTGGGGAGGGGTCGAAATCCTATCAACCAATAGAATTTAGAGAAGTTTAGGATATTATTTTAACCTTATCAATTAGATTTAACTCTAAGTTAAATAATTTAACTTTTACCTTGTCTTTTTGTTTTCTTTCCCTATATGGTTAATAAACTTACTATAACATGCAAAAGGAACCCCAAATTGTTTATTATTAATATATATATCCTTATCTAAGTCATTTGGCCGAACCTTAGATTTTTAGGAATACAATAACAATTAATAATATAATATTTGATTTAAAAACTATTTTGTGTCAATTTTGACACTATTTGATATATGATTTTTGTGAAAGTCATAACAGAATTAAATGTTCGAAACAAGTTGATTAAAGAAACATTAATATATCATAGTAACCTATAAAATTAGTTTAATTCATAAAAAGTCTTAAATTACATTCATTTGAGCATTTATAACATCAATTATGTTAATATTTCCTTAAAAGGGTAATTACTGCATCATCGTTGTGTCAAAAATAAATTAATTTATTTAAAGTCTAAAAATTATAAATAAAATATCATTATGTAGGAAATCTTTTTAGCTTTCTAATGAATATTTATAGTCGAATTTATCTTATGTATAACCCCATATTAAAAATGTTTTAGTAAATAAACATTTATTTTAACTCTTTTAACTCTTCTTTGAATTAAATAATAATAAATGTCCTAATCTAATCCAAGTGGGCCTAAATGGTCATATTATATTCATAAGGTTGTTTTTGGACGAATTACACTTATCCAATAGAATTAGGACATGTGTTAGGGTAATAGTAATATCATATTTACCCTTAGTTACCCTATTTACTATTAACCGTGGTAAAAAAAAGTAAAAAGTTACTATTCACCAAAAATTATTTTCATCTCATTGAACCAAATTTTAGTCCTTGATATTAACCGTGTCTGTCGGATTTTCGAAATTCCATTCACAGAAGTGGTAAAATTAAGTTTTATGCAAAATTCAGTTTTTAACCTACCACTTAGTAGTTTCACTATTCATCAAAAATTGATGTTTTTCAGAACAATGCCAAAATTTCATCCTAAGCTATATTTCATATTCCGAATTCAAAAATGAAGTCTATTTTACCATATTCATAACATAGAAGTTTCATTAATTAATTTTATAATTAAATCCCGCTGTTTAAACAAATAGCGTGTTTTTAAGAAACAATATCTATCAAAAGATTGACACTTGTTTATGTCTGGTTTAAATGTGAAATTACATCCAATGACCAACATTGTATTAAATTGTAAAAATATATTCTAAATATACTTTAAAACCACTCAAATTAAGAATTTATCACTATTAATTATTTTGATTAAAAAATTTGTTTTTAATTATAATTTAGTTAATTTCACTATTCATCAGAATATGAAAGTTATCTGAAAAGTACCAAAATTTCACCTTAGTCTGAATTCGATACTCCGAATCCAAAAATGAAGTTTATTTTGAGAGCTAAAATTTCTAAAATTTTAAAAAGTGGTTATTACTATTCATAACGGCTAGTTTTAATAATATTTTAATAGCATATCATTGTTTCGTGAAACTCAGTATTACGTACCACACACGCTATCGAGGAAGGTTGCGATTGCGTGTAATGCAAGGCAAGTCAAGGATACCTGTTGTGCAAGCTCCTTTTGGTGTAGCGTACAACACAAGACATTAGTGAAATAATAAAAAAAAAGAATATTTTTCATAAAATCTCGGGCTGTTACAGAATCACAGCACCTCTTGGATGTGGTCGTCTAATAGTACACATAAATAACGTTATCAATTTTAATTAAATGGAAATGTAGGAAGATAAATGAAATGATATCTATTAAGAATGGTAAATATATAATTACTATCATATATAAACAAAAATATCATAACTATATTCCTTCCAAGTGATATGGTGATTGAAACCGATTTACTTCGGTTCTCAAGGAAATAGTTTACCATAAACACGAATAATGGTTTCATTTGCAATTAGACAATTTTTGAGGTGGATATTAAATGATAAATTAACATAAATATAGAAAATATATATTGGATACTGATATTATTATATAATAATTTTATGTCAATATTTTATGGAGGTGTATGAATAAATTAAATAGTAATACTCAATTAAAAATGGTACCTTTTCTTCTGAAAACCTCTTTTTCATAAAAAAATTTAAAACACTAATGAAGGAATTATGAAATAAAAATAAATCAATAACATTTGTGGGATTTTTGGAAGTCATTTATACAAATATTGTCAGAATAAATATGTTTAATGGTTTTCATTGAAGTGAATAAATGATTCTCAATTATAATAGAGGTACGAGGTGCTCTTGGATGTTCTAAAAATATTAATTTAAATTTCAGTAAATAAATATTCTCCAACCTATGTTATATAAAATATATGATGACTATGTATTTAAATAATATCATCCAATATAAATTACCTATTTTTTGAGATACTTTGTTCTCTTATAAATTTTTTTTTTCCGAGGTTAACCCCTATAGCATTTATTGTGAGAAAAAGGTCATTCACTCATTGATGGTCAATTGAGTAAATATGAAAGATTAAAAGACCCATAAATGTAACATGGTTGATATTATAAACCATATACTAATTTAATGAACACAAATTAGTTTTTTGAAATTTTTAATCATTAAATACAATATTTTTATTATAGAATATCATTAATGAAAATTCATAGATCTATTCATTACATTAATTTCAATAACACAAATAAAAAACTAATAATAAATAATAAATAATTTATTATATCCATAACTTGTGATGATAATATAAATAAAATTTTTATTTTTTCAAAAAAAATTATTTCATTTAACATTCTAAATATACATTTTTATTTATTTTTTTCTTTAATTGAATAATTACTCTTTCAGCCTTATGTAAATTCCAATGGTAATAGTTTCTCCAAAAAAACTCAAAATTAAATTTACAAGAATAATTAAAATACTTATATTTTAATATGTTATTTGGAACACAAAATATCTTTATGTAATAACTTAATTATAATTAATGTAGTTTTTAAAAATAGCATTCTGAAACACTTCACTTTATGTAATATAAGATAAATTTTATACTCACATGAATAGAGTAAAAAAATCCATATAATTTAATATTGGATGATTGTTGATGAAAAATATATAGTAATCTGAGTTAATGTTATAGACCTATTTTATAGTTATTATAAAATTATTTTTAACACTTAATTACCAGATTTCCACTTTACCATGGTAAAAAAATAATATGGAAAGATTCATGTTTAATAAAAATAAAATGTACCATTTAGAAATACTTTTCACATATAATTCCTTGTATTTAATAAATGGTTCGAAATATGAAAAAGATAACATTATAATTTGTTTTTTAATCAAACCGGAAGAAACACAATGAAAACATTTTTTAGAAAAATTCCATTTTCAAATTTAAAGTGTTTTTATAATAATTACATGTGTAATATTTATATTAAAACAAATAATGATATTATTTTGAATCAATAGATACTAAATAGATTTAAAATATAATTATAAAAATACATGGAAATACGTGAAAAGAAAATACTCTTTTCCAAAAAAATTAACAATTTTACTATATTAATTGAAATTGAAATTAATTCAAATAAATTCAAAGAATTATCCCAAATATAAATTTAATAATATAATTTGAAAAATAATATTTATATAAAAAAAACAAAATTTTTTAAAACTACCAAAAAATAATTATAATATTAACTCATATAACGAAAAAAATCATTTTCTAAGAAAACATATTTTTGAAGTAGAAAATGATTTTTCTAAAAATTGAATGCTTATTTTAGTAAAATTAATCGTTAGATTATTATTAATTAGAAAAATTATTTAAATTTAATTATATAATATTATATATACTCTCTAATTTAATATATATTTTATAATGATAATATTATTTTAACAAATTACATTGCTATTTTAAGATTGGAGTTGTGTATCTTGTATGATATCGAACATAGTATTTCCATTTATACTTTATGTATATTTCAAAAATCCATATTATCTTTAAGGGAATGATGATTATCCCTATATGAGTAAACATTCTATGTTTTAAGATGTGGAGAACCAAAAGAATACGTTTTCTTCTTCTATGTTGACTAGGTTGAAAAATATGAAATGGGATTATTATGAGTTGAAGGAAAAGTTGATTTAAAAAATGAATAAAACTAGACCAATAAAGGCGAATTTAATGTATAAATATTTTTTTAAAACTAATTTTATGATTATGGGTTATCATTTATCATTATTAACAAATTTCAGACTAGTAAGACCTGTTTTTCTCTTAAGAGTGATTATAAATTTGATGATATATGTTCTTAAGTGAGAAAGTCTAATTAGAGTTATAAAAAAATATATTAATTAAATGAATTTTTTTACATATTAAATCTAAAAAAATTCTTAGTTCAAAATAGATATTTAGTTCAATGATATCATAAAATGGAAGAACTTGATGAAAATCAAATACAAATCACTATTATTAAATATATATTACACATGTTATAGAGTTTGGTGGTGAGGGAATTTGAGATTATAAATTTTATTATAAATTTAAACAGCATCAACTCCATTAGTGGATATAAAATTGTTAATCAATGATAATAACTATCCAAAGATGATAATTTTATAAAATCTCAGATCAAGATAATTTACAGTGACATGTTAACCCATGTTTATAATAAATAATTAAAAAAATGAAATTTTAGATTAGTTTAAAGAGTGTTTATAACCTATTAAAATACATATAATTGAACGTATTATGTCCTTGAATGTGATAGTTGGATATATTTCATAAATTCAATAGATTTATTATAGAAAAAATATGTAGGTAAATATGAAATTATAAGATATGATGACATATTTTATTAACTCGATCAACATAAATCTGAGGAATTTATCTATGATTTTTAATATTTATGATGGAATTATATATCTAAATAAATATTATTCAAAAATATTATTCAGGTAACCCAGTATCCAAATAATATTCTATATTATTTCCTCAAACCACATGAGATTTTGTAGTTTATATGCTTAGGTTAGTTGTACAAATTTCAGCTAATACTAGTTCTTCAATTAGAGTAGATTACCTATATATAGTTTCCAAAGGTACATATAGTTATATATGTTGGTTTTCTTGTCTTGATTGATACAATATTTAACATGTACACTATGTTATCCTCTTGAAAATGTATGAATATTAGGATATATGAATCTAGTGAATGAATACATACCAATCAGTATTGAAAGCCACTTATTTTTCATCTAAATTCTATATTATGACCATAGTTTGTAATCATCGCCATTTTTAAAAATAAATATTTTATATCATAATTGTAATCTAAAAAATTGGGTAGAAATAGTTTCCCAAATTCACAAACGCGAATATACAAAAATTCACGATTTTTTATCTAGAGAGTGTATATTAAAATTATTAAAGTTAAAATTTATTTTAAAGAATAATCTAAATATTTTTCTACAGTTTCCGTTGAATCTACAAAGAAATGAACAAATTCTTTAGTGCATATAAGGAAATTCCTATTTAAAATGATATTTCCTATGATTTTATAATATCTTCCAAGAATCAAGATAATTTATTGAGTACACCTACCAATATTTTATTAGATTGATTAGGTTTTTGAATTGTCCCTGTTTCAATGGCGTATGGGACAATATATTTACCTCTAGCAGAAGATAATCTTTTCTAATTTTTCCTCCTCTACAAAATTATATAATCCTCCACCAAAACTTATTCATATTATTTCCCAATCCAAATTCCATAGTGTCATGACTTATTTGTGTACATGAATTTTTTTGGATATGTGTGATTTTAATTTTGTATGATCTCTTGATTAAAAAAATAACTCTTTATCACATTATTGTTTTTCATAGGGATTTTTTTCAGTTAACAAATTGTGTTTTTAACATTTTGTTATTGATTATATTTATTTAATGGATATTTTTTAGACCATTGGATTTATAAATAATTATAATTTAATATTTTTCACCTCATTGACTATTTTACTTATAGTATTTCAAAATAATTACTCCAACCATAAATAAAATTCAGAATCAACAGTTTACTTAAAAAGTTCATTATTCAATGTATTATTTTAAAAGATTCATTCATCTCCTTAAAAAAAAATTTAGCGAAACTAAATGATGTAGAATCCTAATAAATGATAGAAATAAATGATAATTATTATTTTTTTCAAATCAATATATATTAAATTTCATTTCAAAAAGAAATACAACAATTCTTTTAAAATGAATAATTATTTATTAAATAGGTTTTTTGATTATAAAAATTTGGGATATTGTTTGGGAAATAATATAGTTTTAACATATCCTGTATTATATTGTTTTTGATACCATAACCCAACTGAATGTTTCAAATCAATTTTATCATGGTTTAGGTTTTATTTTTATTTATCTCAAATTTACTATAATTCAACATTTCTTAGATCCCTAATAATATTTATCTTAATTATTCAAAATATAATAAATTTATTTCTCTCTAATACATGGATATTTTTATTCATTTAATAGTTATCTTTGAAAATTATCTATGTGAAGAAATCAGCTTTGTATATCACCTAAGTCATAGATTCATCATTATGAATATCATATAAGTTGATTATTCACATATGTACGAAATAAAAAACACATATAATACATCTATGTGAATCAATTTTTTGGATTAATTGATATATTTAATAAGATCGATTCTAAATTCAAAAATGTGGTTCCAGATGACTAAATGAATCATTCTTCTAACCTACATTCTACTACATGAGTAATTTTTCTATATGGGAAATTTTCCATGTGAATAATGGATACATATAAAATTTTGACTATAGGATTTTGAATCCATGGTATTAAGAAATATACTTTCCAAAATCAATTTTTCCAACATACAATCTGTGTATTTATTATTGTTCATGTAATTTATGTTAAATTTAATGATACCATAAATGAATTAAATATAAATGTTTTTCATTATGGAAAAATAATTTATTAATATTTATACATATAATGGGAAGAAATTAGTTACAAAATTTTTAAAACACTCTCTTATTGTCAATGTATTTTCCATTAAAGGACTGACAAAATTTATTTATATACACAAACTTTATGGGATTTCATGATTTGAAATTTTTCTATAGAATTAATTCTTGATTATTAAAATAAGTGAGTAAGTGAAATATAAAAGAATAATAATCACGAACTTTTAATATTAACTAAATTTATCGAAGCCTAGAGTGATATAATATAGTAAATAATAGAAAAATAAGAATTATATTATGTTGATGTGAATACAATTAATTAAATTTTAATATGTTAGAAGACTCTACATGAAATAAACGAAATATTTTTTTTCTTCGTAAAACCTATTTTTTTCTAATACGAATAATCATAGTAAATAGTTTTTTAGTCAATCATGAATTCCAATTTTATTATAACAGAATATATTTGACTCCCACTTAGTCAAGGTTCACTATCATTATATACATTATGGAAATATTCTTGTACTGAACGTGTTTCACTCCCAATTCCTGTTCTTATTATCTCACGAGATATCCATATTTACCCAACACATTAACATGTTGCAGAATTTTGGGTCCCAATCATGTAATCATAATCCATTTATGTTTGTTCAAAAAGATCATAAATAAATAATTATATATCATTACACAAGTTACTGAAATGGGTTTCATAAAAATAAAATCTCTTCATCATAGAATAACATGTGGAAAAAATGGGTTTCGTATTGGTTTCATCAAAACATAATTTACCCATCAAAATATGCTTCTTAGTATCATTCATAAATAATCATAATCACAATCCATCAATAAAATTATTTTTATGTAATAATATGATCATATCCATAGTAAAGGACATGTATCATCAAAGGATATTATCATATATTAAATATTCCATTAATTATGAAATAAATATTTCTTATGGAGAATATCGTATTAAAATTATAATCCCCTATATAAAATATAAAATCTATCGAAACATAGAGGGAAATATATTTCATCAAAAGAGTCCTCCAAAATAGTCAATGATTCTATGAAGAATTGGGTGGTCATAATAACAATAAATTCAAATAATACATTGTATGTTAAAACAAATATTTCATTCAATTTTTATATAAAAATCCAAAAGTATCTTTTTTCGAAAAAAACATGAGGATTAGATTGGAACCATTTTGTTAAAATTCATTTTGATGTAAAAATTACTATATACATATAAAAAATTACATTAAATATTTCTGAAACCATTTTTATAAAACAATTATATTGATGAAAATTATATTTTAACCATGATATAAATAATACATATTTTTATTAATGTAATAACATTAGACTATTTTGTTAAAAAAATTATTGAAATAGAATTGAAGAAATTTAATATTGATAAATAAATAGAAGATAATAATTCTAATGGGTTTATTGAGAGTTGGATCATAACATTTCATTATTAGAAACATGAGGATATACAATTCTATTAAACAATGATATTGTAATATTAACCCCTTACAACCTTAGTATCACTAAAATTGAAACCTCATGAAATAGTGAAAATTATATGGATTTGAAAATTACTATAATTTTCATGATTAGAATAATAAAAAATAGTTATTTTATGTATATACACCACATAAAATAACCATTTCTACATATGGAATTTGTCTTAGATAATAAAATTTAATAAAATATAATATTCCTTACATTTTATATGTTTTGAAAGCACTCAGACATTCCTGAAAATAATTTCCAATTTATTAAAATTCTAAAAAAATTATTCTCACACTTATATTATCATATATGATACACCTATAAAATTTTAAATCACCTTTATTAATAATTCATTTTTAAAATAATTGTTTTCTGATGTTAATTGTTTTATTATCATGAATTGTTTTTCTATAGTACTAATAATTTTACATTGACTATTATTCAATAATCTATATAGAGTTATTTATGAAATAATTATCATATATATTAATTATATATATATAACAATCTATATAATATAGATATACAAATATGAAATACAATGTTTATATAGATAAATGTTGTACGTAGAAACGAATACTTTTACAGTTATAAGTAGTTAAAATGACATTTAGTTATCAATAGTTAAAATGAACATATAATGTACAATAAATCAATTTCATAAACTATTATGATATTATATATATTCTATAAATCTACCCTTGTTAGAATATATAAAAATATATAGTTGAAATTAAAAATGAATCACATCGCTTCATGGAGGTGGTAGTCCACATATATTCACGAATGATGTTTTCATATTCCAATTATCTAGAATGTTAGAATGTAGAAATGATATTATAATTAATAAATAATAACTATTAAATAAATATAATGTATATAATTTAAAACCATCAGAATAAAAATCAATTAAATATGTTTAATGAAAAATAATTGTAATGCTATAAGGATGCGGTAGTGCACAAATACACTCGATCGATTAATTTATTTGTCATTTAATGAAAAAGTGGGTGAATAATGCGGGTTATATTATAATATAATATAATTTATATTAATTATGCACAATTTATAATTTCATGATATATAAATTTTATTTCTATGGGTTATAAAAGTAAATAAATTCATAGAGGCCAGGTAGGACAATTGCCTCTTCTACAACAATTGACCATTAGATAAATTACGATGGACCACTGGAATGGTTTATTAAGAAGAAAAACTACACGAATTAGTTTTTAATGATTTTTAAGATTATTATGTTGTTTTTAGATATATATTTCTAAATCAGGTGTAATGAATATAAATGGCCATAGCTTTTTTATATTGTTGGGAAATTACACACATGAAATTACTTATAAGATTACAATATAATAAAAATACTCCCTCTTAAACCTATTAAATATATATCATTAATTATGTTAATAAAAGGACATTAATGAAATATAATCATGAAAGTAAATTTTAGTTTAATTTTCTACCACTTAAAACCATATCTTTTCATTTCACCCATTCTTTAATCAATTTTGACATTAAATATAGAACAAAAACATTTAAATCTAAAATAGATGTAATTTTAATTATAACATATAAATTTATCCTTAAATTTTAATTTATTTAAATTTTAGACCAATTTTCCTCATACATTTCACCTCTATTTATTCTATTTATGTTTAAATTATTTAATAAAATATTAATTTTCATAAAATTTCATCATTTTCATTTTTCGAACAATTCAATTTTGTAAACATTAATGTTATCAATATATTAATATAATTTGAATTGTAATACTTAAGAAATACATTATTTATTTTATTAATATTCATTTTTCGGGGTACTAAAAGTAACTGATACAATATGACATTAAGATTTCTGAATTGTATTTTGAATTTTATTAGAACTTTCACAATCACAATGTCGGTGTTATGTCACCATTTTATGTAATTATTTTATACCTAAAATATCAATATAAAATAACACTATAACAAAAAATAATTATTAATTTATATAAAAATTTATAACTTAAAATACCATCTTTTTCTAGATATATTAAATGTGTACAATAATTAATGTCATGAAATATATATTTTGGAAACATCATTAAATAGAATAGTATAATAGTCATTATTAGTGGGTAATTATAAAAATTCATATATTGGAATTTTGGATTGATATGGTTTACCTTATCCTTTATAATGGGGGAAATTAATGTTTTGGGTTAATTTTGAAGACTTATACCATGGTTTTAACATGTTTTTTTGGATTTTATCCTTATCAATGTGACAAATATTTAATGTTGTTACTATTCAAAAGAATAAATAAATTAAAGGGTCATACGTACAATTTTTTATCCTAATTATTGATAATAGTAAATTTATTTTTTATTATATAAAATCTAGAAGTGGTATAAATTATTATTAATATAATAATAAAAAAATAATAATAATAACAGTTTCTCTGGAAAAAAAATTTCATGTGTTTGAAATTTTTTTTATAAAAAAATCCATAAGGAAAATAATTATTATAAAAAATTAAATTAATAATAATTTAAGTTTACTAGTTATTATTTTATTAATATATTTATTTTTCGAGATGAAATGATTATTTTGCATAAAACTGGTATTTGTCACTATTCATCAAAGAATCAAGGATTTGGTATATTTCGAAATAATTAACAATATACTAATATTTCTGTTTGACATCCAAAATGAAATTACCTTTTAAACTTAAATTTTATTTAAATTCAAAAAATTTATTTTACTATACTCATATAAAAACTAATAAAAATCATTTTTGAATAAATAATATTTTGGAGAATAATATGACATTACTAAAAATTAATTGTTTCATTACTGAAAATTGTGGACTCCTCAATGGGACCATTATTTTAATATTCTTCCATTAATGGTGAATAATCAATATAATAAAAATAAAATGGGATTTAATATATGAAAACATCGCTCTAGTCGATCGAATACACTCCTTTTATCCTGAGCCATCTTTTTCAAAATCAACTCTTTAAGATCACTAATCCTTCTCACCTACCTTTTGATTAGCACACAGTAGTTTTAAAATGATCCTAAGATGACCGATTATCTCCAAAAAATTTTTAACTACTTATATTTCATTGATTAAATCCATGTTGATAACATGATGTTAGAGATTTCTCGAGATATGTAAATTTTAATTATTTAAATATTTTTAATTTTCCATCCATCATCATTTTTTGTATGTCACTGTAGTGATATTATTTTATTCTATACAGCTTTATTAGTAGACATAAGTATCCCCAGAGTAGTTTCAAATATTTTTAGTGGAAGTAAATTATATTATTTTCTTATGACACAACATGATTACAAATTGGTTGTTATTCCTAATCATTTTTAATTGGTATGGAAAATTTTTCGTAATACCACTTTTGGAATTTTATTTCATCATGATATATTTTTATGATAACCTATATCGAATGTGTCAATAACTCAAATTCATTTCTAATTTAACATCATGTTCGAATCTTCAGTTATTATAAAAGCGGACCATCATTAATTATTGGTTCCACATGTTTCAATATAGTGCCTACTTTGGAATGTTTTTTAGTCTGGACTCAACATCCACCATGTGTGTGAAAATTTATTTAGTATCTTGCTTAGAATTTATAATATTGTGGATTCAACGTAGACCCACATCCAACTACTATATTAGGTGATCTTGGTAGGTGTAATTTTATTTTGTCCAATTTAAATAGGGTTTTGTTGTTTTTTAGTGATTATTAAAGGAAATATTCATAATAAGTCATAAACTAACCATCCTTTGACTAATTCTTCCTCCACACTAGCACATGATGGAACATCTAGATTTGGTGAACCATGATTTAGTGAAGATATTTCTTTATATTTATTACAGGATGTTGGAAATGGATACTTTAGGTGGAGCTGAGTAGATTTTACTTGTTAGAGAGATTAATGTCTATTTTGTTATTCACCATAGTCTTCCGAGGGTAGAATTAGTGTAAAATGATTTATAAAAATAACTCACACTCTTATATCTAGATTCATAGAGAATAATATATTTTTGAGATAATGTGGTTTTTAAATTCATCTAATGTAGATGACTATTATGGGGCTCAACTAGGATAAATTAATATTATTACTAGAAATATTTTACAATTCCTTTACATTGGCCACAATGGTTTTTTTTTCAATGAATATGAAATATCATGAGTACTAGTGTAGATGAATTCCATTTTTTTGGAATTTAATATCCATGGCTTTGATATTTTTTGATCATGGGATCCTTAATGGTCTAATATAAGGATATTTCAGTCATCTTGTCATTGTATGAAATATACATTTACATTTAATTATTGTGGTTGTTAAAACTTTATTTTTTCTTGAATTCAGTATCTATTGAATTATTTTTCACAATACTCTTCACATGAAATATTAGACCATAATTTTTATAATGATCCATGGCCAGAACACATCATATCATGTTATTAATTTCAATTGTTAGATTTGAAATGCGTGAATCGACCAAGGGGATTCTTTATCTGAATGACCCACCATAAGAATATTTCCCAAGTGAGGGATTTTTTTGATATGTAGAAACTATATTCCATTATAATTATAGTTATAGTTGGATTTACCATATGATGAGAGGTCATGGTCAATTCATTAATTTACCATTTTCTAATGATTACATTTAACCTTAAAATGGAAATCATGATCGATCGGTACCAGTTCAAATTCTTCATGTGATATTAATATCACAAATGTTTTATTTTATATATGATTAAATAAGAGAATAAAAAAATAGAAATAATTTCAATTTAAATTTTTACAAAAAATATTTTAAAATTAAGGAAAAAATTCCAATTTAAGTGTTAATATCTTGATTCTAAATTTATTTAAAAAAAATAAATAAATCATTAAAAATACTTATTTGAACTAAATTAAAAATAACTCTAAACATTTCCATTTATATAATTTATCAATTTTATCCATTAATTGGAACAAATAATGTTACTTTTAAATGAAAGTAATCTTTGGAAGATAAAAAAATTCAGAATTCCATCAATACCACTAACAGTAACCTCTAAAATCTTGTTAAATTTTATCATTGAATTCCAAAAATTAAAAAATGATTTTCCAACTTATAATTAAATTCACAATAAATAATTCTAGGAATATAATATAAATATTCCAATAAAATTTCATTAATTTTATGTTACTTTCGAAAAATATTTAATGTCCTTTCAAATTCAACTTCCAGTTCAATAGGTGGTGTGAATAGATTTCAGTATAATAAAAATTATTCAAAGAAACACTTTCATTTTTTTGTTAGTCCATATATCCAAAAAAATATAATTTTTTAAAAATAATTTTTAATCCATTGATGAAATTTCAGAAAATTATTTTTTTACATTTAGGGGTTTGACATTCCCCTCAAAAAAATGATTGCAATTTTTACATATGGTCACTTTTTTTAAAAGGCCATGTATGTGTAATCAAATGTGAAAATGAACTTATTTAAAGTTAAACAGAGGGATACACAACCAAAATGTCCCATTTTAATATTGATTCATTATGGGTTCCATGTTTCCCATATCAATCCATGTTGAATGGAATTACATGAATTTATTTTAGAAAGGATCCCAATGGATTAATATAGTTACTGGAGAATTTTTACTAGATATCAAGTTTCAAAATAGTGTAAAAACATATTAAATTATTAATTAAAAATAATGTTTTAATATTTCACTCAATTTCCCCATACATTGAAAATAATTATTATATAATAGAGGTTATGTTCACTGAGTAATATTCCATTCAAATGTGATACAAAATGTCATGTTCATCATAATTTGAATCAGATGATGATTTAGTGTGAATCAAAACTGGAATTTAATGCAACTATTTAAAGTACTATGGATTGTTCTACATCAATAGATACAAAGTATTTATTCCATTGGATGAATCCATTGGATGATTTCACATGAATTTAGTAATGAAAAATTTGTAGTAGATTCATTTGAAAATCATGATATTAAAGATACAAGATCAATGTAGTTCTTAAGTATTGGATGATATTTTTCTTCCTAGGATGATAATGACATAGGGGTTTTATCCATTAGCAAATTTCAATAAAAACCTTTTAGCATTGATCGATTTCATAATTCAATTTTTTGGATCAAATTTTTATTAGAAAAATTTATTTTTTTCTTTTTAAAATTATGTGTTCTCACATTCCTTCATTATCAGTTACTCATGATCCATCATCTATAACCTACTATATTCTACAGCCTATTAAACACCAGGATCACGTTTTGACAGCACAAAATGATTTTTGTTGTAGCTAAATATGAAAAGGGAAATATTTAAATAAAAAACTAATTATGGTAACATAACTAAGGGGTTTTTCGGAACTCCTATATTCTCATCCTGAATCAATTCCTTTTTTACTCTTATCATGGTGGTGATTATGCAATTGTTTGTGTTAAAATTCATTTTTCATCCCTATTGGGAACTATATAAAATGTATTTTTAGTGGTTTGTAGGAAGTATATTTTTAATGGTGAAATCCATATTTATTCATGATTAATTCCATTATATTTCCATATAAGTGGGGTCTTTAGTTAATGAATATAGATTGATGTTTTCTGAAATGATAAAAAAATTGATTTCAAAATATCAACAACATTTTTAAAATCACTAATTTGAGCCTCTTTTTAAATCACATATAAAAAATAAAATACTTGTACAAAATATGTTTCAACACACAAATAATATAGGACATGAACACATTATTCAAATTTACTATTCAACTAACATCTACAAAAAAATAAATGGTTTTGAGGGAATCTAATGTATTTAGTATTATAATAATAAACTAGCTATTTGGAATTTTTTTTAAAAATATAATATGATTTAGTAAAATTTTAGGGCCAAAATATTTGATCATTAAAAAAATTTAGTGGTTTATTGAGATCTCAAATAGACACCACCTAAAACATGTTCTTCAAGAATAAAGAACAGATTTCATTCCAACAATATGGACACACCATCTAGTAAATTGGTTATTAAAAAATGTCAATAAATATTTATCTTCCTAGAAATAGTATTTTAATTCATATTTTCATTTAAATATTTATGCTTAGAAAATATTGAAGTTAACATTAATTATATTATAATGTTTACTATGTTAGAATACGATGAAACATTGGTGAGTTTGTACAATTTCTCACTATATAATGAATAATATATAATTGTTTTAGAATTTAATATACCTTGGAAATATTATGTATCCCACTCATATGGTATTCCAACATAATTTCAAATCATTTATTTTCATTATTATCTATGTTAAACTATTTTTTTCAAAGAATCCAACTAACTAGATTGTGGTTTTCAAGATATTTTGTATTATGTATCTATAAGATTCATGATTTGAATAAAAAGTAACATTAACCCATAAAATTTATGAAGGAATTTTTTGTACTCATATATTATATTGACAGAAATGTAAATCTCTATTGGATTTTAGTTTATGTGGGTGGTGTCCGGGGTCTATGATGTGTAATCTATAACATGTATATGTTTATCAATATTTTTTGATGGAAGATGACCTTTTATCTCTATTTAAAGTAACAAAAAGAATTTTATAAGGGAATTCATTATTAGTTTGAAGGATTATGGTTCATGTTTTTAATAAAACATTCAATATTTCCAAATATTTCATACACATGTCATGAAACATGAAATATATTTCTTTTTATGGTAGGTTACCATGGGGGAAATAATTTTTTAATGTCAATAAATAATAATAAAAAATATGACTTAGGCAATTTGTGATTTACATTACCATAAAATGGTGGGGTAACTATGTGAGTAAATAACATGAAAATTGGCTTTATCATTAACAATTACATCATTATAAATTAAATGGCACAAAAAAATTCCGTTTTACCTTATAAAATATACCAATTAATATCCTAAAACAATGTTTTTATCAATAACACATTTTAAAACAGTAAAAATTAGAATGATTTAAAAACGTGTTCTAAAAATAGTGAAGTCATTTGGAAAAAACTCTATGTAGTTTTCAATATAGAATGACAAGGTACACACAATGAATAGTTGACAGATAGTAGAGAAATTGTAATTAATGAGAGATATAATTCAATAGGAAAAAAATAGAATATATTCATGGAAATGATTTTTTATTAGTTCTAATTATCCATTATAAAATTAAAATAACATTAAAAAACATCATGAAATTAATAATATCCCTTCCAATAATGAATTTTTAACAATTTTTCTATGAAGGGTATGGGAAAGTTTCATTTATGGTGAGATGGCTCAATCTTCTATAATTTATTTGGAATCTTTAGTTATTATAAATTATTGGTGCGAATAAGACTTTATTCTCTTAATTCATAAATATTTTTCTTATTCATTTGAAGATGATTATAATGGGATTATCACATTGTTAGTCCAAGATGAAGTAGAAATTTTTAGCTCAAAATTTTATTACTGCCTATTTTGTTAAAAATTTATAGAATGATAATGTTCAAACATCATTGGGATTGTGGAAATAGTTTAGATTCATCTTCATGTATAATTTATTTTCTTTTGGAAGAGGGTATAATGCATGGGATATTACCTAATGCCCATTATTTAGAACTAGAAATATTTATTATATTTTTTTCAGTTTATATCATCAATAGGCTTAAAATTATTTTAGAATTTAACTAGTAGATTATTATATTCCATTATGAAGTCATATTTAATGTTTAATGGTATAAATTTATATTCGTATTTACGGGGTTTCCAATATATTATTTTAGTTGTGAGATGTCCATGGTAGAAACCCTCATATATATATAGTTTAAATATATTTGTAATATATATATAACTCTTAAAAATAAATTATATCAACATTTATGAATTTTATAACACATCCAATTGAATAAAAAATGAGATAATTATCATAAAAATATTTTAATATTAGGATAGTTGTTTCTAAATATTTTCCAATTTTCATTATTTCATTAAAAACTCAATTTCCACCCTATATAAACAAGATATTTCAAAATGTTTTAATTTTAAAAAATGATATTTCTATGGGTGGTATTTTGAGATAAGGATGAGAAATCTGTTATTTCTTCAATAATAGTTTTTTAAAGTGTTCCTTAAAGGATTTTTATGATGTTTTTCTTTATCTTGAGTAATGGTTCACCTAGAATTATTGTAGAGTTATATTTAACTTTTCCTTATTCCATGTTGATAATGTAGAAGTTAGCATGAAATATTTAACCTTTCACACATACCAATAAAAGTTCAAGAACACCATATATGAAAGTAGTAACTTTATTGGAATAATCCAAAACAACATATGTGTGTTTATTTTATTCTCAGTATATATAATAAAAATTATAAGTAATTACATTAATTTACTTCTGTAAATAAAATAATAAAAAGGAACAAGTAAGCATACCATTATTATAAGGGATCATGAATGTACCTAGATTGTGGAATATATATGTAATTGGAGGATTTAAAAGGGTAAAAGAGTTATTACATAATACTACAACATTATTTCTTCTAATATCCATCTCATGAAACACATGTGTATAATGAATTTTACTAACATGGAATTTTTTGTATATACTCATACAAAATATTATTGATCTCTACAATCTATAATATCTCCATGATATACCATTTTAATTATTTCGTATTGGTTTTAATTTTCCTTCAGCCTTCAAACTAATGGAGGTTTGGGTTGAAGTGGAGCTTCCATTTAAATTTTTTCCATTGTATTTATTCACATTGATTTGCATCACATAATCCTCTTCAATAGTAGTTTCATGAGGAATATGTTTCTGATCACAACCATCTACAATTCTAATGGGTGATACATCCCTCTTTCATTATTGAATGCAAATTTTTATTTTGATAGCACTAAAAATAACTTCAGGGTAATTTTTTTTTGAGAAGGAATATTTTATATGATTTGTTTTAATAGTCTATTGTTGGAGGCCATGAGTTTTCAAAAATTACATTTTATTTCAATAAATAAAAATCTATGAGTAATTAGTTAGGTCCATATACTTCATTGAGACTCATTCGCCTAACTTAGCAATAACCATCATAAACATTTCATTTTACTGTCCTTTCAAGAAATTTGTGGATGTTTTTAAAAATTATCACAAGCATGGATTGATTTGAAAAGTTTTTTTAGAAACCTAATGTAATTGTGATCATTGATCCTATTGGATCCATCCTCTAAATTTAAATATGGTAAAATATCTAAATTCATGGATTATACATGAAAAATTCTAGAACATTTAATGAATCAACTATTCAAAACATACATTTCCCTAAATTCGTAGAACCCATTAGTGTAATTATATTTAGAATAGTAGAGTTGGATAAACCTTGTTGGTGTGGTGGGATATTACATAGGTACCATGTCACAAATAGATAGATAATTAGATATGTTGGTTATTCTATTTTTTTACAGTAATGGTTAATTGTAAATGATTTCCTCATGTACAAATCTAGTAACAGTTCAAGTACCAAATTGTACTGAATTTTAGAAGATTCTGTCAATTAGTTCTCTATCATCAACCAGTGACTTATTAAAAACAATATGTCTAAAAGAATATTCTTATATGTTTTCATCATTTTCCATCAATAAATGGTATAATAAAACATATGAGTGATGATATTTTTAATGTTGGTTTGACAATTATGTGATTAGTTTCTTTAACCATTCTTAAAATTTATAAAGAGATTTTTCATTTTATATCATGATTTCACACATCTATTTTCATAGATGGTCACCGCATTATAAGGATATAATTCCAATAGGAAATCCCCCTATATATTATCCCATGAGACAAATTATGTAGTAGTTGTTTATAAAGGAACTTATTATCTTCCCATTTATAATAAAGGATGAATCATTTTAGAAAATTTATTCCCCAGTGACTCAAAATGCATATAATCTATTTTATAATTCATTGTAGAATTCCCAATACAATTTGAAGTCTTGACAAGATAATTCAATATGTTTTTTTGAATAAAAATTATTCTAATATTGTTTTCTGATCCTTGTTGATCATTTAATTGTATTTTGTTTCTATTAATATTGTAATTTAGTCCATATATTTATTTCTATGTCCAATATACTTGATAGTCATTTTATTAAATTTTTTACTACATACAATTTCTTTGGGGGAAGAATAATTTACATAAGTATCATTATCCAATGGATAGATAAAAAATTTTATAACCTCCCCATAATTAATATTAATAGTTATAAGTATAGGGATGGAGGTACTATAATACTATGACAAAAAAATAATCAAAATGGAAGAACTAAATATGATAATTTGAAATTATTTATAAAAATATAAATACTAACATTGCCTCCTTGAATATGGAACATTGTTTGGTTAATTCATATCCCATTACACACAAAAAATATGATACATAGGGAATCACAATAATAGCAGGACATGGGTTCTCTTCAATTAATATAGTGTTGTGAGTATCTTATTATATTTTTCTTTGGTATATAAGTGATTGGGAAAATATTGAAATATATTGTTCAGGTTAACAATCATAAATTAAAATATAGTGTTCTACACATTCATTAATATCCTATATACACATGAACCCTTATTCAATTTTGTGTCTTCATCATTCTATAAAAAATTAATCTCTATGATTATCCTTTCATGTAAATTTCATGTTGGAAGATAATTCATTAATAATATCTATATTGTTTATGTTTTCTTGGCCCTGGGATTGGATACCACCAATCATCCTTTGATCATCCCACTGATAAATTCTATAAATATTATAGTTCACATGTGTCTTGTTTATGAAACTTGAGAATGAATGGAAGAGATTTAAAAATGAAAAATCATATAAGAATCTCCTAATAGAAACCCATCCATAAAATAAAAAATATATAAATCATGAATAAATTTTCATTTTAAACATGAATTCATCATAGGGGTGGTAGAGATAACTTCAACTTGACCAACATAATCTTAGTATTCAATCACTAGAGATTAATAAAATGGAAAATGTAGTATAAAAGGAAAATCTAGTTGATTCAGTACTCTAAATACCTCATTAGCCTCTACCTTTTATTTCGATTATTCTAGATCATCAATCTATCATAGATTCTATATGATATGGACAAGGTATGCTTTCTTAAAACCTAGAATTATTGATTCACCCTTATAATTCTTATCCAAATTACATTCCATTGATTTCATCCCCATGAATAAATCAAGAGTTTGTATTTTTCTAGGTTATTGTAATTAAAAAATTTATCAGAAAATAATTTTCATCCCATGAAAAAACTACATATTAATGTTTTGTGAAATTAATTACACCACTATAGTTTTTGTTGATGATGAATGAATCATGTGACGAGTTAAACCTACTAGGGCCACATATATAAATTATTATTTAGTATATTAGTGTAATAATCCTAGAAATTGGATGATGAGCCTCATCATTGTAGGTGGGTTTTCAAGGTGTTGGGTATCACCATTATATGGAATTTATTGTTCAAAAAATACTATATAAATATTATTTTCTTTGATTCTCACAGGTAAAATAGTTTTTTAATGATGAAATTACTTTTATTATATTTAATGAATACATTTAATTGTATGTTTATGTTATTTATGGATGAAAATATTTTTTAACTTTTACGGAATGTGTTTGAAATATTTTGAGAACACAATCTATAACCTATATTCCTAATAAAAATGTATGGTTTAGAAGCTATACATTGGAAATCACACTTATAGGGCATATAACAAATGTTGTTAGAAAATTATGGATAAAATAAAATACATTTGTATGGAAACATTCTTTTTAGAAATGGAAAGTATAATTCAACAACGCTATGTTTGTGAAAAACCATATAACATCTACCCTACAATTATGATCAATCATATGCTTTCAACTGTTCTTCTAATTTTTGTTGTTACAAGAGGGAACCCTACATTTTACTAATAACTAATAGAGTTATATTTCAATGATATTTTACATGATTACAACAATTGTGTTGATAGAATAAAATATCATTTTAATGTGGATTCATGAACAATTTAAATATTTTTATTCAATTTAGTTAATTTATCATATTTCTAAGGGATGTTAAACACTCTTGAATGATTACATTTAGAATAATTTCAATTTATTAGGATTAATTTTTAGATCTACAAAATTTAATGAATTTTAAGAATTATTTAATTGAAATTTATACGTTTGAGAGATATATTGGAGGTATACATGATTCAAACTCATTCAGTGAAACTAATCCTATTTGATTTGTACATTTGTTATTAATTAATGTTCACATGTAGAATCTCTTTGAATAAATTAATTTTTGATGAAAATTATAAATTAATGTGTTTATACATGATTTAACAGTTGAAGAAGCAACATTGTACAAGAATTTTTTTGTTCAATAAAATAAAAATATTTTGATTTATTAGGTTATTATTGATCATTATATGACATGGTAGTTTCTATTATTATTAGAATAAGATTTAGATAATTTGGTTCCATATTAATGAAACAAAAGACTATGTAATTACTTATTATAAAGGATTCGAATACCTACACTATGTTGTAAATATCTTTTTAAGATAGTCACTTTCTACTAAAAATGACCAAGATCATAGAGAGAGAATTAGATGAGTTGATTATGTGATCATTGTTCCCTAAACCACTATAAAAATTGATATGCTATTATGTAATATTAACTTCTACCCAATCTATATACAGTATAGGATATTTTATATTTTAATCTATTCATAAACAATTCCAAAAGAAAAAATCTATTGAATATTTTCCAAAGGACACAACTCACCACCCTCTCACTATGCCAAAAACTGGAAAGGGAAGCGCTAACCCTTTATCAGCACTCAAAAAAAGCTATGATAAAGGGGGGCCTTTATCAGCACTTTTTTTGAGTGCTGATAAAGGCCCCTCTTTATCAACGCTTTTTGTGAGCGGTGATAAAGGGGACCCCATTATCAGCGCTTATTTTAGTAGCACTGATAAAGGTGGGATTTTTCAGCGCTTTTCCAGAGCGCTGATAAATGTTGGGTTTCAAAAAAAATTCATGAAAAATAATATTTTGTTATATAAGTATATTTATATTGATATAAATACAATATATATTTTTTAAATATGATATAGATACATATAAATAGACTATTACATTTAATATAAAATAAATTTAGTGAAAATGGCTTCAAAATATTTTTAAAAAATATTTTTAATCAATAATATTTTAATTATAATCGATTAAAAATCATTTAATAACAATTTGGGGACACGAAACATCAAAAAAATTAATTAAAGTTCTAAAATATGTTGAAAATGTAACTCAACTGCAAACTGCCATAACTTTTGATCCGGGTGTCCGTTTGAGCTCTACAGCATATCAAATCGAATCCTGTGACGAGATCTACACTCTAGTGATTGAGGCTATGCATATGTCAAATTTTTCAAGCCCAAAAAATTCCTAGAAGAACTCCAAAAATTATTTTTTAGTCGGGATACCCCGATTTGTTAATATTCAATCAAGTATAACTTTTGATCTGGATGTCCGTTAGGCCTGTACCACATATAATATCGAATATTGTTTCATTTTATTCGAATTTACTAAATGTGGCATTGAAACTGAATTCTATATTATAAGTTATGGACGTTTTAATATTTTATGGTTTTTCAAATGCACATATATATATATTTATTCATATATATATATATGTGTGTCTGTGTGTGTGGGTGTATAAGTGTGTGTCTGTGTGTTGTATATATGTATATATGTATTTATTTATTTAAATACTTATAAACACTCATCAAAAACATATTTTTTTTCATAAATTCATTTAAAACTAATCTTATATGTACATTCTATGGCTTTTCAAATACACATATATATGTATTTATTTGTAAATATAAATGTGTTTGTGTGTGTTTCTCCGTGTGTCTATGTGTGTGTCTGTGTGTTGTATATATGTATGTATGTGTGTTGTATATATCTATGTATGTATGAATGTATTTATTTATTTATAAACACACATAAAAAACATATTTTTTCATATATGTATTTAAAACTAATCTTATATGTATATATTAATATACAAATAAATATACATATAATAAATTATAACTAAAAATATGTATATAAATATATTAATATATGAATTAATATATATATACTAATATATGAATTAATATATTTAAATTTATATGAATCTATATCAATATATAAATCAATATATGAATAATATATAACTATATATATATATAGATATATCACAAAATATAGAAATAAATGAAATGGCATAGTGGTAAAGGTGCAGCAGCGAAAAGGGGGAGGTCCCGGGTTCTAGTTTGTGTGGAAGAGAAGGGGGTGCGCGCGTATGAGGATGCGCGGGAAGGGCAGCGTGCGGGAGACCTCCTAGCACTGATAAAGGGGGTGTGAAGCACTAATAAAAGCACTCCCTCCGTATTATATTTATTTTATTTTATTTTGACCTTTATCAGTGCTTTTTTTAGCACTGATAAAAGGGGCCTTTATCAGTGCTTTTCGGGGCGCTGATAAAAGGGAACCTCCTATATTAGTGCTGAACTTTACAGCACTTTTTTAGCGCTGTTAAAACCCTTTTTTAGCGCTGATATAGGCTATTTTTGTAGTAGTCTATTATGTACCATGGTATTATTCTGATATAATAATTGATATATGTAGATACCGGGAAGCACTTAAGTGTTGAAGAATGTTTTGAAACAACAAAATGAAGTCATATTCAGACTAGGAGACCTGGTCTGGTGGGCTCAGAGGCATTGTGTGAAAAAATGGTGGAGCGCACGAAGAGAATGTTTCCCACAGGAAATGTTCGGGGATTCCCGAAGAGTCCTCAGTGCCGTCCCGAAATAATTTCGTGTGCGCGCCCCGCGCAGATGACATTTCACGTCGCCGCCTCTGTCGTGCAATTATTTCATGCTGACCTGTATTTCACGCCCTGGGTGTCTATAAAAAGAATGCGACCCCCTTCCCATTCAGTGATGAAGAATCTGAACCGACTCTCGAGCGCGAAATTGGCTTTTCGCGCGCATGAATATGTCCTTCAAGTATGGTTTGTTTTGCGCCAAGTCGCCCATGGGTCCCCCTTCCCGTGAGATCCCCATGGCTTAGAATGAAATCCAATCCCTTTAGGGTTCCCCCCTTGTGTAAAATTACTTCCATTGTGCGCATGATGGTCAATTGCACACATTTCCTTCTATTGCGTGCACCCCTATCCTTGCGCACTGCCTCTCTCACATACGTGCAATTCATACTCCTGGTGCACAATCCAGCTAGTCGTGTGCAAAACCTCTTCCCGAATTAAGCGCAAGCATCTCCAATTTTGTGAAAACTCGGTGTTTTTCGTGCAGGTCCATTATTTCACGCGCAATCATCAAAGGTCGCAAGAAATTCCCTGGGACCCCTCTCCCCGATGCACTTCTTGTGGGTGTCATTTCCGGTTGCCTTCGGTTCTCCAGATAACCACATCGTGCATCATCTTCTTGTGTGACCTTCTATGCTCGTACAAGGTAACATCAATGTCCCTTGGACAATTCTTCCTATTGTGTTTCTTTGCCTCATGCCTCTTCACTTATCCACACTTATTTAGTCCCCTCGATGGTTCTCCCTAGCACACCCCATTGATACGACCTTGTTGATGCCTTCCCTCCCACAAAGGGAAGAGGGTACCAATTATGTAAATCCTAGGTGTGTGGAGCAAACCTGCTTCGTCCGAGCTTGAGGAAGTGAAGCTGCCTAGCACCACCATCCTCAACACATGATGTTAAACTGTGACATAGCCCCATGCCTCACACCCAGGGTCCCCCAGCCTCGGACATACTCCACTCCCACTCGCCTCAACGGGGATGGGATCATCCCTCACAGTTGGTGATATATTTCTTATTAGTGTGGCGTTTGTCTGCGAGGGAGGGCAACCACCTGAGTGTTAGCCCCTACCCATTCAGGGAGGAGGCATCGCCCCTATTCCTCCTCACTCCCTCAGCACTAATGCTGGCCAAGGGAATGATGGGGAACAATGATTATCCATTATTCCATCCCAAATCCCTATCAAACTGTGCTTTGTTTCCCTCATGCCTCCATCTTGGAGTATGTTCAGGCACCCTGGGCCGCTCAATGTGTAAGCCCCTCATCATATCCCATGGAAGCACTCTTCTTGACGTGATCATCAGGTCTCTGATGTCTCTTGTTTCTCACAAATAGCTTGATTACCGAGATCTTAGAGTAAGCACCAACCTTGAAAATCAATGGTTCACCTCATAGTGTATGCCCCAAATTCCCTCATCCCACATTAATTTAAACTATATACCCAAACTATGAGCTCTCTAATCCATGTAAAGGTATGGTATGTAGGTAGTCTCAATGAGGTTCAAGCCCCACCACCTTGGCCCACCACAGAGTGTAAGCCTCATTTCATCTCGAACTACGGGGAGTTTGATCCATGTAATGGAAAGGTACGTAAGAAGCCTCCAAGAGGTTCAAGACCACCTCCCAATGGTCCTTCCAGCCCAATTCATGTTGGTTCACCAAACACCTTGGTCTTCCTCAGAGTGTAAGCCCCATACAATCCATCACCTTGGGAATCCTCAGAGTGTAATCCCCAACACACTACCTTGGGCTGGCTCGGAGTGTAAGCCCCTATCCATCCTGAACTATGGGGACTTTAATCCAAGTCCAAGCATGGTATGTTGGAAGCCTCTACTAGGTTAAATACCACCACCCATTGGTCATTCTGACCCCATTCACACCGGTTCACCAAACACCTTGGGCTTCCTGAGTGTGTAAGAAACTTGCAATCCATCACCTTGGGCCACCTCAGAGTGTATTACCCAACCCACCACCTTAGGCCGCCTCAAAGTGTAATACCCAACCCATCCTAAACTACGGGGGCTTTGATCCATGTCAAGGCATGGTACGTAAGAAACCTATAAGAGGTTCAAGCCCCCAAACTAGTCATTCTAAATCCCCTTCACGTTAGTTAGCCCCCATCCCACATGACATTAAACTGTATTCACCATCATAACTATGTGGACTTTGATTCCCTACCATGGGGATATGAAAGAAAGATCTGTGAGGTTCAAGCCCAACACTCATGTCTTACCCAGACTATTCCCGGGATCCCACTTGTCTCCGGAAGCTCATGCCCCAACTCGTAGGTTCCACATCCTCTGGGTTCCATCCATGCATCCATTCTCATGGGTCAACTTCTCTGGTGTCCCATTGTTCCATCAAACTATGCAAACATAGATTCCCTACCATAGGGCTTTGTAGGATGTCTCTTCGAGGCTCAAGCCCAAAACCATCGGCCATCCTGATTCTTTCCAGGGCTTCCACATCCCAGTGGAATCATGCCACTTCATTCCCCACCCACCTCCACAACATTCCGGTAGTGGCCCACATGGTGGACCCAATATCGGAGTTCCCTGTAGGGGTTCTTCAATCTGATCCACTATAGCCAGTTTTTCGATAAGTCTGATCCATCTCTGCTGGACATTAAACTTGTGGAATACCCTATGTTAAACATAGGATGATGAGGAAAACCTCAGATCCATACCCATGACATACAATTCCCCACGTCCAATGTGGGATTCCTCGGGCTTCCGCACCCTCGAGAATCCCTATAATAAGGGGCAGAAGACAGACATTCCAATACCCCATCGTCAAGACATGCCAATGATGCCCAATGGGACTACTATCCTAACCAAAGGTTGCTTCCCTAACTAAACACCTTGGAGAATCCTGATAGAAGTAGTGTAATTAACTGGTTTCCATAAAGATATGGAGCTGGGATGAGTATCACGAACTACGTCATAGATCTATGAGGGATACCTAGAATAGGTGACAAGCTTCGAGGAGGAATCCACGGAAGGAAGAACTGACATCACATCATCCCATTTAGATCAAAGAGTAGACGTACATAAATTAAGAGCAGATTCCACCCAACATTGTAAAGAGGGAATGCTGGCTAACAACAACGCGTCCTCTCCATGACGAATGCACGTGCGCACTGGTGAAAGAATTGGAATGTGAAATGTTGGGACCGACGTGAATGTTCATCTCTTAAACATTGAGGTTAGAAGAATTCGGGGCATTAGTGGATAAGCATTTCATTTGACCCCATCATCCAGTACAAATTCCCAACTAGTAGGACTGCTGTGAAACTCGCTAGAAGTTAGGATAGTTGAGATGTTGAGCATTCTGTCAGACAACATTGTCAGCGTGGATCGCTCTTACCAGCCACAGATTACGGAATGAAACTGGGGAACTGGTTTTCAATTTCCTTTCCTAGCAGTGTTAACGAGTTAATCACCCAACATTCAGAAACCAAGTTGTTGCATCTGGAGCTTGATCATCCTCCCACCAGCATAGGGGCATGAGAAATATCTACGGGGCTACCTCATGCAGTTATTCCTCTTCCATGAAATCTTCGACCGCCACGACTGCTGGGAACCCATGCCCCCTCTCACCATGGGATATTATTCAGCGAAGTGTAATTAATGACCTTGTACAGAGGTACAAGGAGGAGGGGATCATCCCCACCAGGGAGATGGCCTGCTTGGATCTCGAGGCAATTTTGCCTCACCATCAACACCACCCCCGAGGGCTATGTAGGGAGCCACTGCTCCCCACCTCAATATTCAACCATTTCAGGAGCTTTTCCCCATAATGACTTGAAAACTCCTTCCTCTAATACGATGAGTTAGGGGATATCTGGATTGGCCCAATCAGATTCCCTCTTCATGTTCTCTAGGTGAGGGCTCCCACCAAGCCACGTCTGCGTCGTCACCCTATTCAATGAGTCAAAGAGAAGGAAAACCATGCGCCTGCACCACCCGCTCCAGTTCATCTAACCCGGAGCCAGCGTCAGGCATAAATGGAAGAGGTCGCCCGCCATGGGGAATCAGCGTCAACAACTACTATGGCCCGAGCCATCGCTGACTCATATTCCCAACTCCCACCATACGTTGAGCATGGGCAGCTATACGCCCGACCTGGATCGAGGCCCCAACTGACACAAGGGTATGTTTGGTCGACTCTCTCGGTCGCCGACACAGGCGATGTCAACTGAGGACCAATTCATAGCAATAATTCCCAGTGCGACGGCCTACACTGTACCAGAACTATAGAAAGTGCAAGCCCTCTCCATTTCCAAAATCATCTTGGAGGTCTGCCCTGCACCACCTTTAACCTAATTGTGGATCTTCCCTGTGACAACAACACTTTATGTGGGGGTCTCTCCCACGCTCACTACACATGGTGCATGGTCGCTCCCCCTGCTGCAAGACGCAGGTATGGAGACATTGGATGTCCATACACTCCACAGAATGATGGTCCTCCCCATGTCCTCGTGCCATTCAGAAAATTTCATCCTCACCCTAGCGTTCGAGGAGGTGGAGGCCAATATCACATAACCAATTCCTAGCACGGACGTCCTCCTCGTGTCCCTTTCATAATTTGTCCCGGTGTTCCTCATACCCTGGCCTTCTTGGGTGGAAACCCTCTCCAAACTGGCACTAATGTGGCCACAGGACCCCATGTTGAAAATCAATCCTATACCAAGGATCCACCATGGGGCAGGAAGGTAGGTCATCACTGCCGAAAAAGGAATTCTTGGGTATTCCGGACTAGAATAAGACCAGTCCACTTCTCAGACTCTGATGCGGAGTGCGACTAATCCCAAGATCCCTCTCCTCAGTCTTCTAGGTCAACGGCTAGGGTAGGAATGAGGTGTATTTTCCTCATACTCTCAGAATGCAAGATCCATATGATCTCTGCCTCCCTCTGAAGGTATATCCAGGACGACAAAAACTTGGCATGTACCCAGGGACCAACCGTGCAATCACCACCAGAATCTCTAGAAGCACCATCTTCCTCAACTAAATACTACAGAGAGCTATTTTGGCAGTCAATAGAGAATGATCAGCGGTAAAACCCACCCATGGAAGACACTGATGCTGTTTTGGGAGAACTAGTTGCCAGCCCATCTTATCGTGACATGGCGGGCATGTCATTGAAACACTCAGGGGACATCCCAAGATTTGGCGGCCAATCAGTCGGCTCATTGTATTCTCTACTGGTCAGCATGTCATCCTTGTGGTCTACCTCAGCGTCACTGCAAGTTCCTCATCCACCCTCAGTTGACGACTGGGTAAATCAAAGGCCAAACCTAGAATCTGAGCTGAGGAGCTTCTGGAAAATCCTTCTAGTGGGCCACTTCCTTGAGAAGTTTTGGCCAGTCATAGGGACAAATTTTGGTACGCCAGAATCACTCACCCTAGAGGATTTTGAATGTTTTTGCCTGACCCTCTAGGATAATCACTTCCTTCTTCGCCGCCAAAGAGTGACTTATCCTTGGATCCCAATGCACCTTGAAGACATCGGCAAAAAATTCCGTCCGGTTGACCTAGTCATTCTCCCCGCAGTCCAACATCCTGAGTCACATGGCCACAACATGCCCTCCAATAGAAATTCATTTTGAGTTTCCAAGTACTCTACAAATTTTTTGAGGAGGCTAACCCCCATGTGAAAGTCTGTGGGTGGGTGCAGTACGTTGCCCTCCTCTTCAGTGCTACTCGCTGACGACCTGAATCGCTTGGTGATGTCGAGGACATACCCACCGAGAAGAGTCATGGTCAACCAGACCAATCTGTCGGGAGGGGAAAATGAGCTGGAACTTCTCGATCAGAACCACCTCCCTGAGGAAGTGCCACCACCGATGGACTCATCGGGAAGAGTTACTCGCCAATAGAGGAACTTCCAGTGTATTCCTCCACCACCCGATGCATTGGTACTCAACCGGAACCTCGGTAAGGGCAAGGAGAATATTGGTGTCACCAAACACTCTGACCTATATGTCTTAGTGCAGAAGACATATGAAGATCCCAAGATGGCCACACTATGCCAACAGCTTGTCGAGTAAAAGAAACTGGTTGATTTCCTCCTGGATGAATGCGCTGCAGAACAACATCCAGATTATGACGACCCTCTGCCAGTACAGTAGGGAAAAATGCAGGTCCTCCCTGGCAAATTACCCCTAGGTAACCCTGAACATCCTATCCATGAAAAAATGTTAGAGGCCAGCACATAATGCATGAGGGCATGGTATGTCTCACTGAAGACTCCTAAACTGCGTAACATTCCAAGGAACCCCTCTCGGGATCCTCCGGTAGCCCCAACGAGTGCTCCACCAGCCGCTCCACGAGCTAATGAGGTTGGATACCACATCGAAGAGCCTGACAATGTGCTCTTGGTTAGGGATCCCCGTCATGACATGGACCTTCATGCAGACGATCCAATGGAGGAACTCCTTTCCTGCCTAGAGGCTCTAGTAACACGACAGGTGGCCATCCCACCTTATGGGAAGCCATATCTTGCATGGGTGGATGACATGGTAGCACACCTGGGATTCAGAAACCCCATATTCTCCCTTTTTAATTGGATGAGGGCCCCGCTGCAGCACCTGGCCCACATTAACTCGATGTGTGGGACTATACTAGGGAACCTAGTGCAGCAGGATGCCACTAAACTCTGTTCTTTCATTCAGACACTAGAGGAGCCATTATTCATTTGGTACAACCAGCTCCTTGTCAGATCTGTGACTAGTTGGGAGGACCTTCACAATCGGTTCATTTACATGTTCAACACTACCAACCAAAAAAAGAACATCACAAACCTCTTCAAGTGCAAGAAAGGTCCTGATGAGAAAGTCACCGACTATGTTGCACGGCGGAAGGGGCTCACATACTCCCCTTGAAATTCCACTGAATCAGGAGCAATTACTGACAATGTGCATAGGGAATTTCAAGACAAAACTGGTTCCCACCATGATCACTCAGAACAAACCCATATGGTTCCAATACTTCTTAGATAAGGCCCCACACCTCGATGAATGTCAACAACAAGCTAGTCAGTCATGTCCGGTGTCCCCTGTGATACCATCAGGGATGGAAGATATAGATGAGCCCACTATGGTGGCATGGCTAAAGGCCCCATGGTAGGTAGAATTTATACCAGTGGAAATAGCTCTGTATCCCCGTAGAGGTCTACCATCACGAGCGCAGTTCCCATCCCAACAACGTCCTCGGAATCGGCAGGCACCCCCACGTAACGTGCTGCCACTACATAGGGGAGATAATCATGTTCTGCCTCCTTAGCAGGCTCCTCCGGCCCACAATCAGGGACAGGATCCCATTGCACCCTTTCTAGATAGAATGATCAGCCCTACTCATTTGATGAGACTCAGGTCCCTATTTACATCTGCAGTGACTTAGTGTATTGAATTGTACGACTGCCTGAGTGCAGAAAGCCCTAGAAGTCGCATCTCAATGATCACCCCAACTACTGCCCTTATAATCAGATCATGGTTCAGACCATCAAGAAGTGATATGTGTTCAAGGACTGGATCCAAGACCAGATTGACAAATACATAATAATGATTAGACCAACCTTAGCATAAGTGGTGGGTGTTTTTGTGTGATTAGATAGAAGTAGTGACGATGAAGGTGGGTGGTTGTGGGTTTCTGACCACAGGTCCCAAAATTATAATGTTCCGATGGCACACAATATGGTTTCCCATGCCCATGGCATCATTCGGGCACAACTAAATCAACCAAATTCTCCAGAGGCTGTGGTCACCACCTTTGATTCATTATCTCAGCCATCCTCTTCCCAGAAGAGAAAGCATCTACGGCGCAAGAAGAAGAAACGGGCTCCTCCAAAGATGTCATCGTCTCGCACTCTCAGAGACATTATGACCCCAGAGATGGGGATTCCCCCAAGTATCTTCCTAGTGGTGGATGATTTATAATGTGACAGTAGGGGTATGCTACGATTAACACTGTTGAGTTGGAAAAGCCCTATATGACTCCCGACGAAGGGGAGCACCAGGAAAACCTCCCCAAGGATCCCTGCCGACGCCAATGTTGGCGTAGCCGCGACCATATGGGTCATCGAGGCGCACCAGTTGGTACATCTAGCCAGTTAGTTCATACCGCTATGACCAGAAATATGGCCCATCGCTGATCTCAACATGCACAACCTCTTCATTCGGTGTTGACAGGTCTGCCTCCACCACCATTTGTGCTACTAAATCAGGTAGAACCACTTCAGTCGTGTCGTGATCAACTTCACCCCACTATAGGAAGATATTAGCCATCTGGTCATCATCTAACATCCACTCTCTGGGCTTTGACTAGAGAGCAGTGAGATTTCCCCATTACCAGTTAGAAACTGGTCCGACCGGCAGGGTCAACCATGCCTTCCATCACAAAGCGACTCCCTTCTAGCAGAAGTTTGCACTTGGAAGGGAAGTACGACGTTCTCAAACACCTCGATGGCATCCTAGAGAGGCATTCCATTAATGAATCCTTTATCATGTTGCCTGATATGGGCGATGTACTTGTTGAGGCTTTATGGAGCCCCCACCAATTTGAGACGGTGATTGCAGCAGCAGAATATTTTCATGCTGAAGCATTTTATAATGATGAATGTCAGGTAATCATTTCGTTATCTATAGAAGATGAGGGCTCCCATATATTGGAGCAGATCCACCCGCTGTATATTACCGGCCATTTTAACGGCGTGGAGGTTCGCAACTATCTTGTTGACACTGGCTTCGGGATCAACCTTATCCTGACGAGGGCACTATGGCTGTTAGGGTTATCTGAAGATGACCTGAATCCCTCCAATTTAAGAATCTAGGGATATGATAGGACAGAGAAGAACCCGATCAGCAAGATACATCTATAGACCTAGTTCGGTGGCCTAGTTTCCAGCACCGAGTTCATTGTTGTCTCCCAGGACACCGCATATAATGCATTGATGGGTAGTCCATGGATCACTTGCATGTGGTGGTCCCCTCATTGTATCACCAATGCCTCAAGTACTCCCTCAATGGTTGAGTGGCCATACTCTAAGGCGATGCATCTCCTTTCATCTCACATGATGCCCTCTACATGGATTCTGATTATTAAAAGAGCATGGGTAAACAAGTCCTTGAAAGTAAAGTTGAGACTATCACTACAACGACCGACAAATGGGCAGGCCCGAATGAAACCTAGGTCTTCCCTATCCATCGGTTGGAATCCACAACCCCCGATATGGGGCAATGTTTTGTAATTTACTTGATGAGAGGGAACCATGCTCCCAAATCCAGGTGGCATTGGGATATCACTTCGTATTATTATACGAATTAGGCGACAATAATCCCAGAGCCTCCCACACCCATCAAATATCCGGACATCTGGCTCATGGCAATTGTAGTACCTCACAAATGTCTATTTCTCTAGTTTGGTATAAGTGGGATTTTTCCGAAGAACTACTATTTCTTTGATATTATCTTGTGTGGGGCCTTGGGGCTGAGACTGGATGGGATCGGGTCGACATGCTTCATAGCCATGGTCCCGGCAATGCCAGAGTTCCCTGATGCAATAACAGCTACCGCAGATGCTGGGAGCGGCCTCCCATCACGGTTTGGTAGATCATATGCCTCTTCCCCTTTGGGGGGTCCCTTTATTAGTGGAGAAGAAGATATATAGGATGTCCCCTACCTTTGAGGAAGGCATCTCAGTCACAGTCCACGTGTTGGTACAAGTTAACCTCAAAAGCTAGGTGGACCCGAGACCCACATTGATCAATGCAGTTATGTCCCCCGAGGAGAAACATTGGTATGTAGGCTTCCTAAAATAGAACTGTTATGTATTCACCTGGAGTTACGATGAGATTTTGGGACTAGATCCTCATGTATCCTTCCACTGCCTCATTCTTTCAGCAAATCATCGAGGATTCAAGTAGCCTCCCAGAAAGATGAACCCTTATCACGGTGAATTTGTCGAGGACGAAGTTGATAGGCTCATCATAACCTACTTCATAAAGGAGGTCCAGTACCCCAAGTTTCTAGCCATCATCATGATAGTCAAGAAGAAGAATGGGAAGATCAGACCCTATATCGACTTCTGATATCACAATCGCCATTGTCCGAAGGATGATTTTTCCCTTCCAGTGACAGAATTGTTGATATAATCTATGGCGGGTTTCCAGTCCCTCTATTTCATGTATAGGTACTCTCGATATAACCAGATCTGGATGGCCCCCAGGTATGAAGAATCCACAGCTTTCAGGCTTCCCCTGGGTACTTTCTGTTACCAGGTTATTCCATTCGGCCTGAAGAATTTAGGTGCCACCAATCAGCGGCCCACACACTGAATATTCAAGATAATCCTTGGGACACTGGTGGAATGTTATGTGGATGTTCTGGTAGTCAAAAGTCACTAGATCCATGACCATCTAATGGACCATGATAATGTTTTCGGTTTCCACCATTCCCCTCACCAGCAGATAAACCCATTGGAGTGTGCTTCCAGGGTCACATAAGTGAAGTTTGTTGTCTTTTTTGTCTAGTATCGAGGAATTGAGATCGACCCGGAAAAGGACAAGGAAATCAGCCCGATGCCCCAACGAGAAATATAAATGAGCTTCAAGGTTACCAAGGCCACATAGCCTACATAAGCCGATTCATTGCGAATCTAGCTGGCAAGTGTAATCCCTTTAGTCAGATCATGAAGAATTGCTCCGCTTATGAGTGGGATGAAAAGTTCCAGACAAGCTTTGAGTAAATCAAGAAATACATTCTCCAGCCTCTAGTCTTGATTCCAACCATCTCTGAGAAGGTGTTGGTTTTCTATGTCACCACCCTGGAATGGTCCCTCAGTGCCCTTCTCACCCAGAAGAACAATGAGGGGATGAGGAACAACCTTTACTATCTCAGCCGGATACTCCTTGATAAGAAAACCAGATACTCCACCATAGAAAAGAGGTGACGTGCGCTCCTATTTTCTGTGCAAAAATTGCGGCATTACCTACAACACCATGAGTTATAGATGGTGTCTCGAGTAGACCCAGTGAGGTATATTCTATATCTTCCCATGTATACTGGTTGATTAGCATTCTTGGCGGTGATCCACCAATAGTTCAACATTTGGTTTGTTCCTCAGAAGGATATCAATGGATATGCGTTGGAAAACATTCTAGTTGCCTATCCAACCACTATGGGTCAGTACCAAGACCTGGATTTTTGTGATGAGGCCATCCTCTCAGTCAATCAAGTCATCACGTGTTGGAAAATTCATTTTGATGGTGCCTCCCGGAGCCCCACCGATAGGAGGCTCAATGATCATACACTCGGTAGAGTAGGCCTGGGTATTGTCATTATCCCACCGGAAGAAGACTTCCTACCATAATCATTCTTATTGTCAAAAGGCCGAACTAACAATGTGGTAAGGTATCAGGCCCTCATCACTTGTCTCAAGCTAGACCTTGAGATCAATGTGCACCATTTGCATATGAAAGGGGACTCCAAGATATTTATTAAGTAGGTCAAATGGAAACTAGTATTTCAGGAAGCCAGAGCACATACAGTTATTAGAATGCACTCTCCAGCTAATGGACCAGTTCCATTCTCGGCCAGAGGTGATCCATGTCCCTCATTCACAGAATGTTCGAGCATATTCTTTAGCCAGTTTAGCTGCATCACTTTCAGAGCCCGAGAAAGATGATCTGATGATCCACGTTGCGCATTGGAGAGTCATTTCTCCTATTACCACAGATGGAGATGACAGCCCATAGGAATTCTTTCTTACTATCGATGTCTCTCTATCAAGACCCCCAAGTTTTCCAGATGCTGTGATTGAAGTGGTTGCTGATTGGAGGAAACCCTTTGTTGAATACCACCAACACAGTAATCTCTCATAAGATTGGGATGAGCACAAGCAAATCTGACGCCATGTGTTGAGTTTACCCAACAATGTTGTCCCAACCTTGAGTTGATCCTCTATAAATGTAGATTTTATGTTATTATCCTCTGTTGCATTCTGTGGGTTGAGATTCCATAGTTAATGCAATAGGTTCATGCCGGTTCCAATGGTTCCGATCAGGGTGGGCCAAAACTATCTCACCAGATTTGGAGACTAGTGGTTTTTTGGCCCTCCATGATCTATGACTGGATCATGATCACAAAGAGGTTCCATGCGTGAAATGTTCAGGCTTACATTATGCATCATCCGTCAGAGCTTCTCCACACTACCAAGTAATCTTTGCCCTTTGCAGTTTGGGGATTCGATGTCATTGGACCATACCCACCAGCAACGGCTCGCCAATGACGATTCATTCTGAATGCTACAGATTTCTTTTCAATGTGGTAAGAGGAAATTACACTAAATGAATTCAAGCACCATTATATTGTTGACTCCATGATTTCCAATATCATCAAGCGTTTTGGTGTTCATCAAGTTATCCTCGCCTATAACGGCACCAACTTCCATGCAGCCGAGCAGAAGAAATTGTATGCAAAGTACAACATTCGCTCTAACCATACCTCATGCTATCATGCATAAGAAAATTGACAGATTGAGACATTTAATAAAACCATATCTATCAATATGCAAAAAAAAATGGTTGTTCAGAGCAACAGTAGTTGGCCGGATAAGCTCCCCAATGCCATCTGGGCTTATCGGACGATGACTCATAATTCCACCCAGGTGACCCCATATTCCCTGGTGTTTTGAAACGAGGTCATCATGCCCATCAAGATTCAATTTCCCTCAATGCGCACCTTAGTCTATGAAATGCATGCACAAGATTGAATGGTTGAGATCCATCTATCTGAATTGGAGGCACGTGACGAGAATAGTCTTCGTGCCTTCCACAACCTAAAAAGGCTTCAGAGTAAGATGGATCAAGCATTCAACAAGAAGGTTTGCCTCTGCTCTTTCCTCTAAGTTGATATGGTATTAGCCCTCAAGGCACTAATGATACCAGATAGGAAACCACACAATTGGGAGCCCAAATGGGAAGGTCCTTTCATTGTTCATAATTATTATCCTAATGGTGTGTACTCCTTGGTAACCATGGATGGTGAGTGCATAACTCCTCCCACCAATGCCATGTTCTTAAGAAAAACCTTTCCTGACACTTTTTAGGGTCTTCCATGACCTTAAACTACACTACGGTCTCGTATGACCTTAAAATTTCTGTTCCTCATGACCCTAAACTAAACACTCGTCCCACATGATGTTAAACTATTTCGTCAAGAACTATTTGCGGATTTATTCCCATCTCTATGGGATACCTAAGACTACCTGAATATTTAGATATCAGGTCCAGCCCCATAATTTAATGATCTTCCGATCTCCCGCTCACCTAGTACCCTTGGCCTATCTCTCTCTATGATGGGGATATATAGGTGTGGTATAGGGTTATGCCATCCTTCGTGTTGGGTTTTTTTCAACATCCATTCCATCTCCCAGAAATACTCCATCTCTTGGTCACCCACAAGTTGAGTCCCTCGACCCCTTGCAGTGGTCCGCCAATGTCTCAAGAGTACTATGGTTTAGGACATGAAGTGTTAGATTCAACTAAGGTAAGTTCCTTCCACTCTTCAAGGTTCATGATCCCCTTCATTTGGGCCCTCGTTATATTTCACGCCTGAAAGGGCCCCCCAAAAAAGTCATGGATACAATGAATAAGGGATCTCCTACCATTATTTTCCAACACCTTCAAGGGTTTTAGACAAAAAATTTATAGAAATCATGTGTTGTGAACATGGTCAGCAGTCGATGCTCATTTGTTTGTCCCCAGATCAGGCTAACGCAAATGGATGCTGTGTAGCAAACATGGTCAGTATCAATACTCTGTCTTCACACAAGCCCCTTATAACCTTGAATGTTGGTTGCAGGAATCAAATTATGTTCCACCCCATCATGTCCATGTGGAATCTCGACACTCTTGGAACAATCCCTTAGTGAACCTCCGCACGTCAGGGGGACAAATCTGCAATACGACGTCATTCGGGGCTCCCACTGTCTTAGCCATAAGACAATAAACAATGATCTTCATTAAGGTCTATGTGAGGTTCTATCCACATCCCCATGGGATACGTGGGATCACCCAGACATCGTGCTTCCATTTCTAACTTAGCTAGGAGATAGTTTCTCTTGCCCATTATCCTCTCACACTCACTGGCCTCCTGGCCCGATTCTCCTCTCCCAGAATTGTGCACGGTGGTGGTGTGGAACTAGCCCCCATTCATGTTGGATATTCTTAATCACATTGTGCGCATTCCCTTAGGTCCATGAATTATGAATTTAAACTATGTTGGTGGGTCTAATCACATGACCCTAAACTATGATTATATCATCCTGAACGCACGATGAAAAGCGGCACTACATTTGGATGACCTCATCATAGGGGACATCACGTTGGGTATCAGTCATCCACCATACCATTTTTCAATGCCTGTATATGTCTTGACTGTTGTGTTGATGATAGGAATTTCGACCCAAGGCCTGTCACTTAAAAAAAACCATTCACCTTAAAGGAAAAACAAGATACATCAAATGCCACATCTTTTGGTGTGAGACCAGACCCACACGCCCCTTTCATCCTTTGCACTGGAACCTTACCATATCGTCCCACAACCCAAGAACTATGTATGTCTTGATTCTCATTCTCATGAGATATGTTGGAATGCCTGGGCACTTCCCCACGGTCCCAACCAAACTATCATGTTTGGTCCCTTGACCTAAAAATGTCCCTAAATAAAACATGGTAATCTGGACCTATGTCCTCATTCACGTCGGGGTTCATAATCACCTTACAAGGTGCCTCCTTTATTTCATATTGATCCTTTTTATGAGTTCTAAAACCATAAATTATGACCTTTTCCAGAACTATGTGTGGCTTGATTCCAATCCTCATGGGATACGTATAAATGCCCGAACATTTGGTCTTGATTCCATCCCCAAGAATAAAAAATACCTTATGTTCCCCCCACTGTTGCCCTTTTGGCCTAACCCCCTCGGGGAGTTTTTTAACTGCCTCATTTTCCCTGTAAAAGTTCTGGATGCCCCATTATGACATTGGGAAGCAAAAATTCCCTCACCCGAGAGGTCCTAACTAAAATTAGGGATGGACCATGATCAGATTAATGTGACAGCCTAATTTTATTCCACCAAGGTGGCGTAATTTTTGAAGTGTTGGATTCTATGGGAACAAACCACCGCTTCACATTCCACGATTAGTGTGCCCCTTTTTTGAATCATCATCCTCTTTCACAATTTAAAGGACCCTCTAACGATATTGGTGCTTGACATATAATCCACATGCTGTCCTGGGCCAACGTTCTGGAAGACTTATCATGGTTGAAGGGACCCCCTAACTGTACGGATGCTTGACGTATGGTCCGCCAAGTGTCCTAGGCCATCATTTCAGAAGACTGATCTCATTTGATGAGACCCCCTAGCAGTACATATGTTCAACATATGGTCCTCTTTTTGTCCTGGGCCAACATTCTGGAAGACTGATGGATGATAATTGAGTTAGGTCCCATGTTGCGAACATATTCAGCAGTTGAACCTCATTTGTTCTCTCCATTTCAGGCTAATGCAATAGGGATGTTGTTTTTCGAACATAGTTAATAATAATCATTTATTGCCAGGCCCCTCCCATATTTTTCCTAATTTGGGTAATGTGATTCACATTTTTCATTTCCCTATGTTCAGACAGATTCTAATACCCCAGGCATTGCCCCAATCATGTGCAAGAGCACATTGAAAGGAAGATACATCGATTGGTCTGAAGTCCTCTTCCTTTGATTGGGCCTCCCTCTTGACCTTGGAAATCTGGGTTCGAATTTCAAATTCCTGAAGCTTGGTTGGGGCTCCCATTATAAAACGAGGTAATAGTATGGTCCACCTCTTCTTTTCAGGGCCCACGTGAGCTAAGGGATAGATTGCTATTTATTTAAATATTAAGGTTGAGCATGTTAAACCAAAAAGAAAATTATGTTAAGTAAAGTGGAAAGTAAGTAAATTTTCCCATACATACAGTAAAAAAAGGAGATAAGAAGTAGTAAGGTGAGGTAGGTTTATGGGTTTTTCCAAAACAGGGCCCTTAAGGGACGGATTTGTGGATAGATCTCTCCAATGCCGCCACATTTTGGCTGGTGGCCTGTAGAACATTATCCTATCCCCTGAGGAACCTTTCTTCATTTGTTTCCATGGAGCACAGTTCACTGACCCTGTTACGTGCCTGCACCTATTTATTTTAGAGCTTAGTTAGTTGTGACTCGCTTCCATGAGTTGTTATTGGGCATCTGCCAGCTAGGACATTAGCTAATCCATGGAGCACATTATCATATCTCCTGTTCCTTGAGCTGTTGGACCTCCTGATCCAACCTAAAAAATGCCTGGGTACTCTCAGACTACTCTGGACACTAGGTAACATCGAAGCGCTGAATTCTCTCATCCATCATCATGGACATGTAATCAAGAACCATCAAGTGATGTTGTTGAGTGTATGCCCCTATAGAACGTAGGGAATGCAGCCAGGAGTGGAGTGACCCTATCTGCTTCATCCATTCCTCATGAGGGTGACTGAGAAAATGCTGGATGCACTTCCATCCCATACGTCGTGTCATTTGGCTCTCCTCATCCACTTCCAATTCTGAATCATTGATTTCTTCCAGATCAAAGGGCCTATAGATAGGGAAGACAACCAATATTCCAGTAGAAGGGTCTTCCTCAAAGATTAATCCTAGGGTAATAGGCTCCTCAACATCTGGGTGACCTTCCTATCTCCCCTCGATCCTGGTGGCACCCTCATCGACTTCCAGCCCTTCCCCGACAACAGCACCACTAGTGTCTGCCTCTCACTTGTCACCAATTTCTGGGGCCATCTCAATTTGGGAGGCATATTCCAGATGGGGTGGTATGTTTCCCATCAGCACACTTGCGAATGTTCTGGGCTCAGAAGCCCGATGAGCATCCAATGCATGAATCACTTTCCAGAAAAGGAGCACACTAATCAGTTGAGTTCTCTAAAAGTAAGTACCTACATTGAGGCAAGAAACTTTTGGAACCCAAGGAACCAACCTCCATCGTTCTGGCCACTACATGAACTACCATGTCAGGAGATCCCTCAAAACTAATCAATTCGATAATGGGAATCAATGCCCCACCTTTCCCCATTAGCGCTTCCTCCCCTCCTTCGACTGAAGATGCTTGATCAACGCTGATGTGATCCTGAGTATGATAGGTATGGTGGGTTAAGGAATATAAAGTAATTAGAATATAGGAGATGATAAGAGTTAAATCATACCACGAGTATCTCCGTTATGTCCATATCGGAGCCAAATATCTCGCCGCTTTCTCAAAGACTCCCTTGGGGAGACACCCCGTGATACCCATAACCATGGGGTTCCTCTTATCCTTCACCTTCAACTTCCCCTTCTACTCATGCCTGCTCTCCTATTTCACCGCCCTCCGACTCATCATCGCTGTCATCTTCCCCTGGTGGCATTGTTTCCAGATCATGCTCCTGGCTGAGCATCACCTTCACCAAGAGAGGTGTCTCCACACGCCGACACCGTTGGCATGCATAAGTGTCCATGGCCGTTAGATATCCATGTCGTTGGAGGAATATCACTCTTTCGATGACCTAGAGAAGCCCAATTTCTAGAAATTGGATCCCATCTCGCACTATCTTCTACTAGAGAGATTCACTACCCACTGACTAACGTAGGGTTAGCCAGGCCGACCGTAGTGCAGGTAAGATCACGTCATGGGAAGGTTGAAGCAGGTATCTTATTTCCTTCCAAGGAAGTTCTCTGTACACTATTTGGGACCCCCTCCTATGGGCGACAAGGGTGCATCCACGACATGCGACGCCCCACTACTGAGGTCTCGTCCTATGCGGGCCCCATTGCTTGAGGCGCTTCTGATACTCCCCCTCTCACATCACCCTGCCTACTCTTTCGCCAACGAGGTTCCGCACTGTCGACTTTTAGTTGCCAAAATCGCATCTACAGAAGCCCCTCAGGTTATCCTTTGGTCCAATGTTTGATATACTCAGTTGAGAGGCCAGCTTCAACTCCGGTGGGATGAAAGGTGATGATGTCACTAGAGCCATTGGTCATGAACATCAGCCATAGCTGACGAAGAACGCATGGATTCCTCTCCTCACAGACGGCTGCGTATACATTTTTTTGGCATTACTTGGAGGCATATATACTACCTGGAGAACCTGGAAAACACATAAGGCTCACAAAAGGTCTTCCAATCATTCCAAGTGATATGCACCACACCTCTGATTCTATGGAAGTACTCCTTCTCAACCAGTGAGCCTTGACCATCGTCTATCTGTTGACCAGTTGGGGTGCAGAATGGTTTGATGGTGAAGTTGGCATGGTTACCAATCCTAATCCATACACTCTCCACATTGAGCATCATCAGCATGACCCTGAAAATATTCCACAGAGAGAGTCGTAGGACATTACCTAGAGGATGGATGGTATTTGGGAATGTGTATCCACCCCAATGAGCTGCAACCCTGCCATGGAAAATCATGAAGGGGCCCCATACTCAACTAGGTGATCCCCCTCTTGAGATGTGTCCCAAGATGTCGTACTGCTGATCCAGGATGGGGACCCCCATGTTGAACCTCTTATTGGCAGCCATGATGCCGGCCATCACCAGAGTCCCTGGAGGGACACCCATCCTTATGTCCCTCACCGGAAAGATCCACCCTATCAAGAATGTGGTGAGGAATCTGGAGTACCAAACATTCGGGTCCCAGACCTCATTTATGTTATAGCCCCATGACTGGTAGTGCCCCACCTCCAGGAATATCTAGTATGATCCACTCTTTCTCCTTTGAGCTGCGGTTGAACAACATCTTCCTCGCACTGGAATCCTTACTTCTGGATCCCTATGAAAAACCATGTTGATCCGTCCTTATAGGCAATATTCATCATGGTGTCCTTGACCCCCAGCTTCTCCTTGGCCAGCTTTAGTAGGTTCCTTGTCAGTATGGGGGTTCGTGATCTATCTCCCCAGATGTTCATCGGTGGATGTAATTCATCATTTTGATGGCCCTCCAAAGGGATTCCCCCAATGAGGGGATTTTCCAAAGAATGATGTCGACTTCCCCATGGTGAAGATGGAATGTGTTGGTATCAGGTTACCACTGGGTGAACTGCCCTGGCCCAAGCGTGGGATGGTGGAAGAAGTGGAATTGTGATGTTCATACAGCCTCGAACAGACCAATATACCATATCTCGGCACCAAATTGGTCGCACTTGTGGTGAAACCAGAATGCCCAGGACCCTTCACTAGTGATGTTTCATAAGGATCGTAGGTCATAGTCCTGCAGCTAGCCTTTGGCCTCGTCAGTGATTCTCTGACATAAGGTGCTCGTGTTGAGGGATGGGGAGCCTTCTGCAATAGTGTCTCCACTCGTAATGGTCCTAGTCTTTGTATTCAGGACATATACATCCATGTGTCCAGTTTCTATGGAAGGGTGACCATTGTTGGTGAAGTTAGATTGAGGAAACGTTCTTCATGAGTCACTCATGATCGCAACGTATCCACCTAAATGCCTAGAATAGGGACCTACACCAGAATTCCAAAGACCCAGAGCGACATGTTATTAGACAAGGAATAATCCTTTTATAGGATAATACTGGGTTCTGAGCCACAAGTATATTGGGTTCCGCACCCACACAAAAATTAGATTCCACACCTGGATGAGTTTTGTGTGCCGCTTCAGATTTTTGCGCGCAGGGGACCCACAAAGCCTTGCATTTTGGTGTTTCCCTCAAAATCTGATTGTCGTGACCCCATACCAATCCGATTTCGAGGGGTGAGGGTATTTGTAGAAGGTGAAAATTGATTAAGTGTTGAATATTGTTTCAAAACCACAATGTCAGGTCATATTCAGACTATGAGACCTGGTCCAGGGGGACCAAAGGCGCTCCACAGGAAAATGGTGATATTGATGAAAATAAGGGTCCCGCACGAAATGTTCTAGGATTCATGAAGACTCCTCAGCGATGTCGTGAAATAAATTTGTTCCCGCACCCCAAGCGATTGTCTTTTCGCGCCACCACCGCTGTCACACAATTACTTCACGCTGACCTGTATTTTTTGCCCTAGGAGCCTGTAAATTGAAGGTGACACCCTTCATTTTTGGGGCTAAATAATATGAATAGGATCTCGTGTGCAAAACATGATTTCTGGGTGTGTGAAGATGGCCTTCATGTAAGGTTCTTTTCGCACCAATTCACACTGGGGTCCACCATCACGTGAGATCGCCATCGCTTAGAATGACTTCCTATCCCTTTCGTGTTCCCCCCTTGTGCTCAATTCATTCCATTGTGCGCAGGCTGGTCAATTGCACACAAATAATTCTATTGCGTGCACCCATATCCTTGCGCGTGACCTTTTCCACATTTTCACAATTTATACTCCCTATACGCAATCCTCCTAGTCATGTGCAAAACGTCTTCCACAATTACGCGCAAGAATCATCGATTTCGCACCTGCCCGGTGTTTTTCGCACAGGTCCATTATTTTGTGCACAATCCTCAAAGGTAACGCACAATTCCCTGGTACCCCTCACCCTAATTCTCTTCTTGTGGGACCCATTCGTGCATTCCTTTGTTTCCCCGGGTAACCACATCACGCACCGTCTTCTCATGCGACCTTCTAGGCTCGTATGAGGTAACATCAAAGTGCCTTGGACAATTCTTCTGGATGCATTGATTTTCCTCATTCCTTATCATATAGGCATGATAACAACTATTTCTTCTTCGCATATACATGATAATGTGGACCCCTAGATGGGTCACCCTAAAAAACCCACATGCTACGGCCATGAAGAAGCCTTCCCTCCCATAATGGGAAGATGGTACCAGTTATGTATGTCCTAGGGGTTTGGATAAAACCCACTTCATCCGAGCTAAAGGACGTTAATATTCCAAGAACCATCATCCTCAACACATGACATTAAACTGTGACCCTGCATCGTGCCTCATACGTCGGGTCCCCCAACCTCTGATATTCTCCATGCCCACTCGTCTCCACGAGGATTGGATCATCCCTCACAGGTGGTGATATCCTCTTTATTAGAGTGTCCTTTTTCCACGGGGGAGGGAAGCCACCTTGTCATAAGCCCCATCCAAGTGCGTGATGGGTAACGGTGCTTCTCCAATTTTCCATCTCAAATCCCTCTCCCACTGCGCTATGTCGCCCTCGATCCTCCATCCTGGAGTAAGTCACGACACCTTGGGCCGCTCAATGAGTAATAACCTATTCATTTCCCACGGACGCACCCTTCGTGATGTGATTGTCAGGTCTCTATTGCCTCTTGTTTCTCACACAGAGCATGACAACCATGAGTTTAGAGTGAGAACCGACCATGAAAAACCATGGGCCGCCTCGGAGTGTAAAACCCAAATTCCCTCGTCCATCATGACGTTAAACTGTATACCCACACTATCGGGACTTTGATCCATGTCCAGGCATGGTACGTAGGAAGCCTCCATGAGGATAATGCCCACCGCCCATTGGTTGTTTCGACCACAATCACGTTGGTTCAACAAAGACCTTGGGACACCTCAGAGTGTATGCCCCATCCAATCCATCACCTTGGGCCACCTCATAGTGTAATCCCCATCCCACCACTACAGGATGCCTCAATGTGTAATCCCCAATCCAACTCGAACTATGGTGACTTTAATCCATGTCCATGCATGTTACGTAGGAAGGCTCCACGAGGTTCAATCCCACTGCCCATTTCTTGTTCTGACCCCATTGACATCAGTTTACAAAACACCTTGGGCCGCCTTAGAGTGTAAGCCCCATCCAATCCATCACTTTGGGCCACTTTAGAGTGTAATCCCCAACCCAGCATATTGGGCCACCTCAGAGTGTAAGCCCCAAAGCATCCTAAACTATGGGTACATTGATCCATGTCATGGAACGGTATGTAGAAAGCCTACATGAGGTTCAATCCCACCAACCAGTCATTACAACCCCCCTTCACATCGGTTCTCCCCCGTCCAACATGATGTTAAACTATATTCACCAACTGAACTACGTGGACTTTGATTCCCTGCCATTGGGATTTGTAGGAAACCTCAATGAGGTTCAAGCCCAACACCCATGTCTCACCCCGACCATTCCTTCGATCCCACATGTCTCGGGAAGCTCATGACCTAACCTGGACGTTCCACATCCTCAGGTTTCCATCCATGTGTCCATTCTCATGGGTACCCTCCTCAGGTGTCACATCGTCCCATCGAACCACACAGACGTTGATTCCATGTCACAAGGATACGTATGAAGTCTCCTCGAGGCTCAAGCCCAAAACCATCGTCCATCTTGATTCTAAACTGGGCCTCCACATCCCGGTGGGATCATGCCACTTCATTCCCCATCCCACTCCACAACATTCTGGAATCCTCCCATGTGCTATCCTCAATATAGGTGTTCCATCGAGGGGTTCTTGAATCGGATCCACTCTAGCCAGTGATCCGACCAGTTCGATCCGTCTTTGCTGGACATTAAACTAGCGGCATACCCTATGTTAAAAATGGGAAGCTGAGGAAAACCTCAGATACATGACCATGCAATAAAATTTCCCGCGTACGATGTGGGATGCCTCGGGCTTTGTCGCCATCGAGAAGCCCTATAATAAGGGAAATAAGATAGACATTCCAATCCCCTAGTGTGAAGACATGCTAGTGATTCCAAACATGACTACTGTCCTAAACAAAGGTCACTGCCCTGACCGGACCCCTTAGAGGATCCAGACAGAAGCAGTGTAATTAACTGGGGTCAATGAAGATATTCCACCAGGATGTGTTTCAATAACTATGTCTTAAATGAATGAGAGTGACCCAGACTAGGTGACAATCTCCTAGGAGGAATCCAAAGAAGGAAGAACCGACAACCCATCATCCCGCTTCGATCAATGAGAAGACATCTATGAATAAGGAGCGAATGCCTACCACCTTTGGAAATCAGGAATGCAAGGTAAAAGTAGCGCATCCTCTACATGACGAACGCGCACGCACCCTGATGAATGATTCAGAAACAATAACACATTGGCGATTTTTTTATTAGATCAGATTAATTTAGGAAGCTCAAATTTGATGGTTCTATTCAAAGACTAATGTAAATATGTGATCCTATATACGACATGTAAATGATACATGATGTATACATCATTAATGGTATCTATGGATGTTGATAATCTTGTATGATCATCTATATGAAAAATATTTGAATTAATGTATATATAAATATTATAAAAACATTTGAAATTATAGAAAAAACTAGAAACATGGGCTGTTTCTAATGAAGATGAGTATGTGAACTATTTAAAATAATTTAATTTTATTATCTTTTAACATGTTATAGATAAAGTAATTCTAGAATAAAAATAAAACACATTTTATAAAATATTGGATATTATTTTTGTTTCGTATGATAGAACTGAAAATGTTGGAAAATTAAGATACTCCACTTCAAAAATGGTGTTTGATACATTCATAATGAATATTGGTCAAAGAATCACCAATATGAATGGGAAATTGATAAATATAGTCTATGATATTTCTGTTTTTGGAACCCCAATTACCCAATCAGATCAATTTATAAAAGAACCCAGATTACTACCCCAAAATATTGAGAGAAATATCTTCTTCTATAAGACAATCATCAATATTATAAATTTTGATAATGAAATAATTAAGTGGCGTGTAGATAATTTATGATGAAATGATTCTAGAAAAAGATGAATATCACAAAATATTTAAAATTAAAAAACATAGATTAATTATATATATTAGAATAGTGAATATAAAATGAATGATGAGGTCAAAATATCAAATGATTCATATTTCACATATTTTGAAATACGACCAGCTCAACAAAAAATATTCATATATTATATAGTAGAAAGAGAGGATTTAAAAAAATGTTTTTATGAATTAGGAGTAAGGATCTGTATAATTAATAAGGTATGAATTCAAAAAATTACCATATCTAAAATGAGTACAAAAAATTAAAATATGAAAGATGAAAAGTGGAAATGATAAATAAAAATTATGATAATCGGGGGGAATCAAGGAGTAGAGTTATGATGGATACTTATATTTTTATTCTTATGAAAGTAGTACTTCTTCCAGATGTGACTCAAAAAAAGATCCAAATAATCTAAAATAAAACATATTGTTTATAGATAACGAATAAATATGAAGAAAAATCATATTATTCATATTCATCTCATTGTAATTATTGATGATGTAGAAAATTTTCTACATATTAATTTATTCTTGAGGAATGATATGTGTCCATTATGAAAAATAATAAGTTACTATTTAATATTAATATTGATGTTTTGAGTGAAAAATAAAAAATTCATAATTAAAAAAAGAAATTAAATAAATAATAATAATATTATACTAAATAATACAATTAAAGGAAATAAAAAAATTCCCTTATGAGGTAAAATTATTTAAAATTATTTCCAGTATACAAAAAAGGTGGAAAATCTATAAGTTATATATATATAAAAACTATACTGTAGAAAGAAAAATATATAATAAGAATACTTTTGGAAAAATAAAAGTTACACAAAAAATATATCGTCCCATGTTTAATATATAATATCATTTTATACAATGGAATTAAATGAAATTATTCCATCAAATATTTGTTAATAAATACTTAAATATGTGCTATGATAAATTATTTTTTTCAAAACCATTACTAAATCAAGTATTGTAAATTTTGGTAAAATAAGTAAAATAGTTATTCCCAACTCATTATGTTTTAATACCCCTAGACTCTTGAAAACATGGGTAAAAAAATATACTCTTATTTAAATACATTTTAGGAAAAAGGTAATAAGAATGAAAATGTTTTTTGGTATATAGAAATTTTCTACTAAAGACACGTGAGGGAAGAATCATCCAATTTTCTTACACTAAAAAACATAATGGAGTACTAGTAACCTATGGAGACAATTCCAATGGTAAAATAGTTAGATCTAGATCAGATGGATGCCAAATAAAAATATCATTCATCGAAGTGATAATGATCAATGTAAAAATAACATCATGATATGTACATCATTATTCTATAATTATGGAATTTAAGTTGATTTTTATAACAATTTATTATCTATTTTCAATTAATAATTTATTAAATTTATAGAACATAATAAAAAAATAACAGTAAATATATTGATTCTATATTTAATCAGCACAAAAGTTACATAACTACGGAGATAAATGTATCTTGGATCTGGAATAGAGGACATGGACAATGTTATGTATTTAAATTATAATAATTTTCTAAGAATAACATATTTTTTATTTTCCTATTCTTAAATTTTATATTGATAGATTCAATGATGCTTGTTAAATTTAAAAACTACACAAATCATCTTTCATGTATAATATCGATGTTTCTACATTTAAACCATTTGAACTTATCTACATTGATATTTTTGGAAAGTCATGGGTAGAATTTTTGGTTGGAAAATTATATTTTTATGTATCAGTTTCAGATATTTTAATATTTACTATTGATAAAGTTTTGTTTTTAATGATGCATTTTTTAATTATTAATAAGGGAGCGATTTTTGAGAATAATACTCTATTTGTTTATGATGAATTTGATGCTCACAAAATACCCTTAATTTTTTTCTAATGATTTTACATTATGTATATTTTACGAATTAAATAATTTATATATTCTTATTTTTGGATGAGTATTAAAGTATTTATACAGCATGAAACAAATGTTAATGTGTTTGGAAATCAATTCATCGTGTTCTAGAAACACTGTTCATACCCTACGTGGAGAAGCATAGCATAAGGATGTAATGCCTTATATAATCTAAGGATAGATCAGAAAAGTATGGTTAATCAACCATACCTTACCAGAAAAGTATGGAAGAAGAACCCTACATTCGAAAGGATCCCTATATTTGGGATATTGAGAAGTATGGGAGAATAACCGTACATTAGTTTTAAACGATTTATTTATTTCTCAAAAGTTTGGTTCATCAAATTCACTTTTGCGAACAACCTTACATTTCATCAGAAGTATAGATAATGTACCTGGCATTTTGATATTATAAAAGTATGGATCATTTATTATTCATTTGTATGTTGAAAATAAAAGTATGGATGTTCAACATTACATTTTTGTTCATCCTTTTGTTTGAAGGATGTGTCATCAACTATACGTTTGTGATCTACGCTACATTCAAAAGATGAATACTATATAGATTAGCATTACATTTGGTGTTGGAAAATAAAACACGATATTATTTTTCAACGGTCTACAAGGAGATTATAAGGCTGATATTAATCTATATTTAAACCTATTATTCAAATGTTTCTTTGACTTATTCAGAGTCATTTTATCTACGATTAAAATAATAAATTTAAAATGAGATTTTCCAGACGAATTTCAAGGAGAGTTACCCCTTCTTTGTTAATTAAAATGTTTGAATATCGTGAGTCAAAAGTGAAATTTTTTGATCTATATTTTTAGAATATGTTCCTCTAGTTATTATTTATATTTTTAAAAATATAGATGTGAAATAAATAGAGATTCTATATACAAAAATTGATGAAAAACGACGAAAAATATACAAAGAAGAAAAACAATGACCATCAAGATCTACAGATCTACTAATTACAAATTGTGACAAAGATCTTTTTATTGACGAAGATGAAAAATGACAAAATATTCACCTATTTGACATAAAAAATCTATTGTGAATCTACTACTATTTTTGAAAATTATATTACTAAATCTTATGAAATTAGATTGAATCAGAAGTACTCTTGCATGAAGATCATTATTTCTGAAGATGACGATCCATTTTATGTTAGTTTCATTCTCTTACAATTGTGAAGAACAACTAGGAATTAATTTTCAACGATCAAATACTCTTTTGTCATGTGTGATCAACTTCACATACTAAGATGTGTATTAGGTTCTGTGTTTGAACCAAAAGATTCTGTTTTACCTTAGATTGTAAAGGTTTCAATTTCCTATACTCAGTTGTGGGACAGTCTATTGACAAGAGGACCAGATGGTGAAAATCACAAAGCTTGTGGTGTAGACTGTTGGTGAAGTAAACTAGGGGCCTTCTATTCCCCGAACAACTATACATCGTGTGACATGTGCTATTTATTTTTTTCACTACTAAACTCTTTGATATAATGTAAAAAGGAAAGATCACGATTATGAAAAAAAAATTGAAAAAGACAGAATTAAACACCCATCATTTATATATTTGGTATAACCCAATCCAAAAATTGGCATCCAAGGGAGAGATTTCTAATAAATCCTTAACAATATGAATCTGATTATAAAAAGATCATGATGTATTATACAAGAAAAGGAATGTCTATGGTCATATCACCATACTTCAATGGATAAAATTGTGGATGATGGAAGACGCGAATGATAAATTATCTGAAAAACCATGGATACAGAGTATATTTTATAATTATGTCTCCATATGAAGTACCTAAAAAACCTGAGACATGGAGGGCATCCACTGAAGTAAAATATCATATGAACTCAAAGGAAATGAATGTAATTATATGTGGTCTAGGACCTGATGAATTCAACTGAGTATCTCAATGTCTGAAAGCATATGACATTTGGAAAACTATTGATGTTACTTATGAAGGAACATACAATATTAGGAAAATGAGATATGCTACTACGAAGCTTAAATTTTATACAATCGGGATATTTTAAAGTGAATGAATTACACAAATGAATGGAAGTTTTACAGAAATTTTCAACAATTTAACTGCAATGGGAGACCCAATCAAACAAACCAATCATGCTTTGAATGTACTAAGAGTACAACCGACTAAATGGATTGGAATTTCTCCTGTAATCCAGAAATTAACACCTTTCAAATACACAACCATGAGATATATTATTGGGACACTTATGATTTATGAAGAAGAAATGCAAGACGAAGAAAATGAGTAGAAGGTTCTGATCAAAAGAGAAGACACAGCCTTAAAAGTATTGTTTGAAGGTAAAAGGAAAAACCTACAGAAACAAGATGTAAAGGTGAAATCAGAATGTTTTTATTCATCAATTTATGATGTATAACTGGATCAGTTAGCCATAAAGTTTAGTAACATATATAGAAAGAATAAAGGCTTCAATAAAATATTCAAAAAGGATGAAAATTATGTCAGATGTTTTGATTACAAGAAAAGGGGGCACATTCGACATAGCTATCCTCAATTAATGTAAGACAAGAAGAATAGTTTCTTCAATAATAATGATTATGAGAAAAAAGATAAGAATGAAATGAAAGCTACATGAACTGTGTTTTAAGACTCCAGCAGCCCTTCAAAATAAAACTCAAAAAAGGAAGAGGTAAATCTGAAATTCAACATGTCCATTATGGAAGAAACAGATGATGTACAATCATAATATTCTTCTGATTCTAGTACAATCTATAGTTCTGAAATAAGAAATTCTATTGAAAAACATACAGCCTACTGCAACATGATTGATGAAAAATATGATTCTATTTTTACGAAACATAAGTCGATAATCGGACATTTACAAGTTTTGTTTCAAATGAAATATATACAATACTAAAACAACTTAATGAGTTAACTGATATGTTTAATTCAATTGACAATAAATATATAGATTATGAATCTACAGTTAAAAAACTGAAAAATGAAGTAGAAACTTATAAAATGCAGCTATTATTTTTATAAAATGAGAAAATACAACAAATGAAATTCTTGGTAAGAATTTGATAAAAATGGAAGATATGGAATATGTAGTAAAGGTGAAATGCCTAAACTGTACAAAAATTACTTTGTTCCATGTACTACAAAGGTAACTTGTAACCATTAGGGTGAAAAAGGTTATATGTCTAAGAATTGTTACTTAAGGAAACCCCAAATAAGTGGAATAAGGAAAGAATTTTTCTAAAACATTTTATATGATTCTTATGATTTTAGAAAAACATCGCATGTTTGGATTCCTAGATATTTACATGCTTAAAAAACTGGACCCAATAAAATATGGGTACCAAAACAATAGGTTTAAATTCCTTTTTAGGAAGTAGGTCATAAAAGAAAAAAGTCCATATGGTATATGAACTATGGATGATTATGGAATATGATTAGAAACTCATCAAATTTCAGGAAAGTTAATAAAAAAGATGGTGGAGTAGTCACTTTTTTTGACAATGAAAAAGGCATGATAATTAGCATTGGAACAATTGGAGATCCAAAAGATATCTGAATCAATATAGTACATCATGTACAAGGATTGAAACACAATCATATATGTTTCTATCAACTCTATGATGATAGTTATGTTGTTGATTTCTCTAACAATTGTTGTTCTATTATTAAAAATAAATTGCTTAAATTTATAGAACCTTGAACTGGTAATGTGCATACCCTGGACTTAAATTCCATGTGTAAACAACAAGTAAACTACTTAACTACTAAGTTAAATGAATCCTAGATCTGGAAAAGAATACTTGGAAATTTCAATATATATTCTTTATATATGTTATCCATGAAACAATAGTTTTTGATTTTCCTAGTCTCAAGTTTGAATGTAATAGATACTGTGATTCATGTGAACTTGGAAAGGAGTAGAAATCATCCTTCAAAATGATAAAAGAATTTCAACATATACACCTCTAGAAAATATTCATATGGATTTTTTTGGATCTTCAAGAGTAGGCATCCGGGATAGTAAATTATATGTATATGTTTTTGTTGATAACTATTCTCGAGTTACATGGATTTTCTTTCTAAAATTTAAAAATGAAGCATTTACATTATTTGAATGTTTTTGCAATGATATTCGAAATGAAAATGGTTTGAAAATAATTTCATTATTAACGGATCATTGTGGAGAATTTTAGAATCTGGTATTTAATTCCATTTGATCAAATATTGGTATTAAACACACCTTCTCTACACAAAAAACACATCAAAAAATTTGAATTGTTGAAAGAATAAATAGGAATATTCATGAAATGGCTAGGACCATTCTAAATGAATACATTATTCATAACAATTTTTGGGCATAAGTAGTAATTACAAACATCTATTTAATAAATATTGTTTTAAATAGTCTAATTTAAAAAATACACCCTATGAACTTTTGAATAATTGAAATCCTAATGTAAATTACCTCATTTTTTTTGGATGCATGGTTTACACCATAAACACCAAGGAAAATCTTGGTATGTTTGATCCTAAACTTGATGAAGATATTTATTTTGGATATTCTGCTACTTCCAAAGATTATAGTGATTTTAATAAAAATTCATGGATTGTTGAAGAATGAGTTCATGTGAAATTTGGGGAATCTGATCCCTTTGAATAAAGAAAAGGTCAAATTGATGAATCTGACTCTAATGATAACATGAGACTTAAGAACCCGAAATACGATTTTGAAAAAGATATATATAAAATTCTGTCATGTAAATAAGAATATGACACTGAAGAACCGCAATGTGTACTACCAACACAGTCAAGGACACTAAAGAACCATCATTTAGAAACTATCATAGGATACATAGAAATAGGAATTAAAACTATAATGAACATATAAAATATTGTTTTGATTTCTTCCTTTCTATCCAAATTAGAACCCATGTCTATAGAAGAATATTTAGATGATGAATGTTGGATGATAGCTGTAACACCCCGAGATTTTATGAAAAATATTCCTTTTAATTTCATTAATGTCTTGTTTTGTAAGATACACCAAAGGGAGCTTGCACAACATGCATCCTTAACTTGCCTTGCATTACACACAATCGCGACCTTCCTCGATAGCGTCTGTAGTACGCAATACCGAGTTTCACTAAATGAGATATTATTAAAATATTATTATGAACTATCCATTATGAATAGTAATACCCACTTTTTGAAATTTTAAAAATTTTATCTTTCAAAATAGACTTCATTTTTGGATTCGGAATATTGAAATTATCTTAGGGTGATATTTTGGTACTTTTCGGATAACTTTCATTTTCTGATGAATAGTGTAAATTACTAAATTTCAATTAAAAACCACATTTTTAATCAAAATAATTCATAGTGATAAATTAATAATTTGAGTGGTTTTAATGTATATTTATAATATATTTTTACAATTTAATAAAATGTTGTTCATTGGATGTAATTTCACATTTAAACCAGACATAAACAAGTGTCAATCTTTTGATAGTTATTATCTTTTAAGAATACGCTATTTTTTTTGACGGCGGGAATTAATTATTAAATTAATTAATGAAACTGATATGTTTTGAATTTGGTAAAATTGACATCATTTTTGAGTTCATAATATCAAATATAGCTTAGGCTAAATTTTTCGTATTTTTCTGGAAACTTTCAATTTTTGATGAATAGTGAAACCACTAAGTGGTAGTGAAAAAAATGAATTATTCATAAAACATAATTTTACCGCTTCTGTGAGTGGAATTTCGAAAATCCGAGAGACACAGTTAATATTAAGGACTAAAATTTGTTTCAATGATATGAAAATAATTTTTGGTGAATAGTAACTTTTTTTTACCACGGTTAAAAGTAAATAGGGTAATTAACGGTAAAAATGATATTATTATTACACTAACACATGCCTTACTTCTAATGGATAATTTTAATTCGGCCAAAAAAACCTTAGGAATAAAATATGACCATTTAGGCCCACTTGTATTAGATTAGGACATTTATTATTAATTTATTTAAAGAAGGGTTAAAATAGTTAAAATCAATGTTTAATAACTACATCATTTTTTATATAGAGTTATCCATAGGATAAATTCTACTATAAATATGAATTATAAATATAAAAATATTTCCTACATAATGGTATTTTATTTGTAATTTTTATAATTCATATAAGGTAATTTATTTATAACACAATGATGATGCAGTAATTATCTTATTAATGAAATATTGACATAATTGATGTTATAAATACCCCAATAAATGTAATTTGAGACTTTTTATGAATTAAAATAATTTTCTTTGTTAACATGACATGTTAGTATTGATTTAATTCACTTATTTCGAAAAAATAATTCTGTTATGAGTTTCACAAAAATCAATTAACAAATAGTGTCAAAATTGACATAAAATCGTTTTTAAAACAAATATTATATTATTAATTGTTATTATATTCCTAAAAACCTATGGTTCAGCCAAGATACTTACATAATGAGAGATTTATCATTAATGGACCACTTGGGGGTCTCTTGAATGTATATGGTATGTTTATTAGCTATATAATATAAAACTACAAAGTGATATGGTAAATGTCAATCTAATTAACTAAGAGTTAAAACTAAATGTTAAGGTTAATATAATGACCAAAACTTTTCTAAATTATGTTGGATGAGAGTATTTCGACCCATCCCCACCCTAACTTCGAAATATATCAATTTTGAGATATTAATAACCGAATATTACTTTATAATAAATAATATTTTTAGTTATTCCAAAGGTGCCTCTCTCCTCCCTTTTAAAAGGGCACCTCCTCCCTCTCTTCCTCAGACCACATTGAGCCTTAAAGCTTGGCCAATCCTTGCCAAATTAACTTCTACACTTCCCTAGAAACATCCTAGAAGTCCTGGTCTTCTTCAAAGACCAATTTTAGTGCCCTAAAAGGAGGTCTCAAAGAGGCGCTTCAAAGAAGAGGTATTGTCCGTTATCGATTCTTTCAACTTTATTTCTTATTCCACATATTATTCATTAGTTGTTTCATTATGAAGTAATAACATCAGTATCAATAATATACTGATATGTTATTATATTTATGAAACAACCATATTTCACCATCTAAACATCCTACGGAAAATGAAATCACCGAGCGTGCGTACGTACGGAATACTGTCTCCATGCCGTGGTGTAATCTATTTTCCACCACCACCTTACTTGTATGGGTATAATGGTGCAAATAAATAACTATATATGATTATTGTAATGTATTATTGAATCTATAATGAATACATACAATCCAATAAAATTCCATCATCATGGGAACGATATCATCGCTCGTGCGTACGTACGGAATACCATCTCCAGAACTCGAGGAGATTCATTCTCAATGATTAACCATTCATAAATGATTATAAATTATATATAATAGGTAATCATAAAATATATTAAATAATAATGATACTGGATTTATGTATATATATATGTATTTCATCCAATAAATTCCATTCAATTCAATGAGGAAACGAAAACACCGTTCATGCGTACGTACGACCTACCGTCTCCATGAACGGTGTATTTCTTTCCATTTATCGATCTGTTTTTTATATGTATATTCTGAATATATATTATATATAAATCATGTTTGATATTCTGGAATTAAGTAATTGTGATCTAAGTAATAATATGAATAATTACAAGTGAAAACACGGAGGACAAATGAAACGATTTTACCCAAAACGCTCTTTAACGTGGAATTTACAAAAGAACGGGTAATATAAAGTCACAAGTGAACCATATATGATATCATAACAATGAATATGATTCTTTAATAATTCAATGACATTATTTAAATCATTATACATGATTTTCAGATACTTATGAAGCATATCGCACCTAAGGTAAGGGATATATATTGCAAACTCATTCTTGTCTGAGATTGTTTATTCGTAAATATTTACTGGGGTTATTATTAATTTCAATGTACATGTTTTATAAAAATGTTTTAATGTATTTTTAAAGACCTTTTTACCCATTTTTGACTTTTAATACATGGTATGTAAGGAATCAATATTTTGTTTTACATTACGAGGTACTTTTTGGTCTTTTCTGTCAAAAGAACGAGAAAAATATTTTTTTAACGTATACAGAACAAACAGATTTTTACGGTTTTATAAAGCCTTATTTTCATGAAGATTTGTCCCAAATTTTTCATTAATATTTTCAAAAAAATCATTTCCTTCTAAAATTTCATGACATTTTGTGAAAAGAGAATGATTTTGAAGAAGAAAGGATATTTTCCTCAAGAATTCATTTCAAGTGTTTTACCAAAACCATTTTTCATCTAAGATGACATTATTTCATATGTGTATGTTTCATGTATCATGTCTCTATGATTTAAATGGTTTCAAGTTCCTTATTATGAAATGATATCCATTTCTTTTATATGGATTATGTGATGATGGGATGATGTTTAGGAAACCCATTTTATTTATTGGGTTTTTATAAATGATGTATGTTTATTTTGTGGAAAAAGTAAGAATGATTTCATTATGGGATGTGTGGGACCTATATCTCCCTCCAATGAATTGGGTAATGATTTTTATCTCATGAGATAGACATGGCTGGAATGGTAAGTTAATCTGGTTCATTATTACAGGACAAGAACGAGGAGTGAACTCGATTCAGAATTGGACTTTGTCCACTAAGATGGTCTTGGCAGCAATTCCTTGGCTACTATGGAAATCATTACATGTGCTTAGTGGATTCCACAATTAGATGTTTTATTCCCATCTATGTTATCATGATTTATGTTCCATTATGATCTATTCCTTATGTACTTCCATTTCATAAGTCGTCGCTCAAGATTTTGATGTTTAAACATTATGTTCATGTTTTTAAGTTCAAATGTATATGGTATGTTTTATTTTATCCATGCTTATCCTTACTGAGCATTTGAGCTCACCTTTTTTATGTTTTATTTTCCCCCAGGATTAAAAGAAAGGTTTTAGATAAGGAAACAAAAAGTGGAAGATCTTTATGGGTGATGTTGAAGAACTTTCACCACGATTAGAAGATCGCGTTCCATGTTTCCAAAGACACTAAACTATTATGGTCCTTGTGTGTCTATTTTTGTTATGTATTACGTATTCCGCAAAAGTAATGTATTGTCCATGTACATCACGCTTTGGGCCTCTACAGTTGGAATAAGAGGATTGGTTTAGTCAACCATTGGAAACTAGGATGCGAGAACTTTAGTGAGATCCCTAGAGATATTTCTAAGGTATGTCTAGCGGTGTCCCTAAGGTTATGCATAAGTATAGGTTATAGTCCTAGAATTACGGTAACAATCTTAGAATTAAACCTATGTTGTTAGATATTGATGGTACTCCCACTTTATTATGTTTTTTTCCCTAGCCTGATTTTTGCCTCTCACACTATTCTTTTTGGGATTTAGATGATTGCTGGAACCTGAAGGAACCGTGTTGATCAATGCAATGGAAAATGCAACGATTGTCCTCCTGAACAAACAAATGTTATGTGAGATGGAGTGGAAAATCTTATTGCTATACGTATACAAGATATGAATTATTCTGGACTTCCAAATGATCAGAGAAGGGAACAATAATCTATTGAGTCCTTCATGAGGCAACACCCACCTTCTTTTAGTGGGTCTTCTGTTCCACTTGTTGCTGAACAGTGGATATGTACCACTGAAAAGATATTTTCAGTTCTTCAATGTTCTGAACATGATAGAGTCATCTTAACAGTATATCATTTGGAAGGTGAAGCTGATCAATGGTGGAATCTTATCAAGAATACCATGCCAAGAGATGAAATTGAGTCCATGGAATGGGACGAGTTCAAGAACTTATTTTTCAATAAGTACTTACCTCATATTCATCGAAAAAAGATGGAGAAAGAGTTTCTTAAACTAAAAAAAGGATAATGAATCCGTTGGTGTATACAAAGAGAATTTTACAAGTCTTGCAAGGTATGCATCTGGATTTATCATCCAACCTGAAAGTAAAGTTGATCGATTCTTCAGCGGCTTTAAACCAAATCTTTGAAGGGAATTAGCTGTAAGAGACATCAGTAGCAATGAATAAATTGTGCGTTGTGCTATCTTGGTGGAAATAGAAGTTGGTGTTACTTATCCATAACATAGATTTGATAAGAAACGAAAGATGGAGTTCAAAGAGAAATCTCAGAATAATGGTGAAAAGATGATGAATGTTTCCTTATGCTCAAAGTGTGGAAACAAGCATGGTGGAGATTGTCTTAAAGGGACTAGAAAATGTTTTATGTGTGGTAATGAAGGTCATCGAGTAGCTGAGTGTCGAAGTAATGAAGATATGGTTTCTAATGATGTGAATAAAGAAAAGACTACAGAGAACGCACCACCAACACTTCAATGCTTCAAGTGAAAGGAAATGGGGAATTATGCTAATAAATTCCCTAATACAAGGGTTAGTGATGATCGACATGAGAAACCACTTAAGGCAAAGGACAAAGGGAAGTCACATGTGACCACTATTGGCGATATTGAATATGAAAACAACATGGTGGAATGATAAAGTGTTTATGTAATGGGATTACAAAATAATGTTGTATATAGTATCGTGGAATATTTGAATATTTATGTATTGGTCTATTATAGATTTCAATAATTTTATAGTACCGGTAACCATGGAAAGTGATTGAGATATTTTTGGAAAAAAGATTATATGCGTATAATTATGGGAAAACGAGAAAATGAAATGTTTGACAGTAGTCATGAGGTCATGACTGATATAAGGAAATAGTTATATCATGGTTCGAGGTTTTGGTATGTGAAAAGAGTTAACTTTTGACAGCACTCATGTTTTTAGTAAGATTCAATGGGTATTCATTTTTTCGAGAGAATACATTATTAAGGCCTTAGAATATTTGTAATGTGACCAAAAGGACATATCTCATTATATATGGGGATCAACGATGGTATTCACATGATAGTTGTATGGACTCTTTGGTAATCATTTTATCTATAATACGTGATTGGACATCAGTATTTTGGATTAACCTAATGATTGGAATGGATTATGATGGACATAAGTTAGTATTATTTAAGAATATACGTTTTTTCGATATTATTTATGGGATGTTATAGTAATGTAGTTTTAGAAAAAGGACAACCTGCAGGATGGGCGACAACCCATCGCGTCGGACAAGGCTGTGGAAATTGAACCCACAACTGAAGTGCGACTGGCCTTTATCGCCTACCACTAGCCTACAAGAAGTACCTGTTTAGTATAAACAAGTTTTATTATATTAAAAATAATGATATATGAAGTATAAGTCCATTTTAGGAACCATATATGATTAATATCACTATAGATGGACTTATGTATTTTTTCATAATTTTTCTAACCTTTTGTTTGAGACAGATGGAATGACCCATCATTCTATCAAATGATCTACTAACACATCACGAATGAAAAATTCAACTTCATTTCTTTAAGAGATGATGTGGATATTTTCTAAAGAACGACCAACGGTGAGACTGTACCAAAATCAAGAAAGTATTTCTTCTAATTACAATTTCATCAACTTTAGGGAAATGATCTTGAAAACCAAAAATGTTGTCCTAGTGCTCTTATATCTGATTAATCAGATGGTACCTTAGATCATCACAAATTTATGGCTTTGTGATTGTTGAGTTTTTTATAGCCATGTTCTCTACCACTCACCATCATAAAATGATGGTTAGATTTTTCTTCCATATCCATATTTTCACCTATGGTCTCTTACACGGAAACCCAGTGTTGAGTTAATTTGGGTAACCGTTACATTTCATACTTTAGTTTTTAAAGAGAAGTTTTGGTATTAATTTTTATGATATGAGTTTCTATTAAAGAAAATTTAGAGTAGTAAACCATTTATAACCCTGAAGAATTTCGTGGGTGAAATTCCTTTTAAGGGGGGTAGAATGTAACACCCCGAGATTTTATGAAAAATATTATTTTTAATTTCATTAATGTCTTGTGTTGTACGCTACACTAAATGGAGCTTGCACAACATGCATCCTTAACATTCCTTGCATTACATGCAATCACGGCCTTCCTCGAAAACGTCTGTAGTACGCAATACGGAGTTTCACTAAACGAGATATTATTATAATATTATTATGAATTTGATGTTATGAATAGTAATAACAACTATGTGAAATTTTATAAATTTTATCATTCAAAATGGACTTCATATTTGGATTTGGAATATCGAAATTAGATTAGGGTGAAATTTTGGTACTTTTCGGATAACATTTATTTTCTGATGAATAGTGAAAATTAATAAATTTTAATTAAAAACAGCCTTTTTAATCGAAATAATTAATAGTGATAAATTATTAATTTCAGTGGTTTTAAAGTATATTTTGAATATATTTTTACAATTTAATACAATTTTGGTAATTGGATGTAATTTCACATTTAATCCAGACATAAACAAGTGTCAATCTTTTGATAATTATTATCTCATAAAAACACGCTATTTGTTTTAACGACGAGAATTAATGTTTAAATTAATTAATGCAACTGATATATTTTGAATTTGGTAAAATAGAAATCATATTTTAGTTCATAATATCAAATATATCTTAGGCCTAATTTTTGGTATTTTTTCTGGAAACTTTCATTTTTTGATGAATAGTGAAACCACTAAGTGGTAGTTAAAAAAATGAATTTTTCATAAAACATAATTTTACCGCTTCTGTGAGTGGAATTTCGAAAATCTGAGAGACACTGTTAATATCAAGGACTAAAATGTGGTTCAATGAGATGAAAATAATTTTTAGTGAATAATAACTTTTTACATTTTATTGCCACTGTTTAAAAGAAATACGGTAATTAAGGGTATGAATGATATTATTATTACCTTAAAACATGTCCTAATTCTATTGGATATGTGTCATTCGGCCAAAACAACCTTAGGAATAAAATATGAACATTTAGGCCCACATGTATTAGATTAGGACATTTATTATTAATTTATTTAAAGAAGGGTTAAAATAGTTAAAATCAAAGTTTAATAACTAAATCATTTTTAATATAGGGTTATACATAATATATATTCGACTAAAAATATGAATTAGAAAGATAAAAATTATTTCCTACATAATGGTATTTTTTTGTAATTTTTAGACTTAATATAATTTAATTTAATTATGACACAATGATAATGCAGTAATTATCTTATTAATAAAGTATTGACATAATTGATGTTATAAATAACCAAATAAATATAATTTGAGACTTTTTATGAATTACAATAATTTTCTATGTTAATATGAAATGTTAGTAACGATTTAATCAACTTTGTTTGAACTAATAATTCTGTTATGATTTTCACAAAAATCAATTACCAAATAGTGTCAAAATTGACATAAAATAGTTTTTAAAACAGATATTATATTACTAATTGTTATTATATTCCTAAAAATCTATGGTTCGTCCAAGATATTTATATCATGATAGTTGTATCATTAATGGAACACTTGATGGTCTCTTGTATGTATATGGTAGTTTTATTAGCTATTTAATATAAAAATACAATGTTAGATGGTAAATGTCAATCTAAATAACAAAGAGTTAATACTAAAAGTTAAGGTTAATATAATGACCTAAACTTTTTTAAATTCTATTGGATGAGAGTATTTCGACCCATCCCCACCTTAGCTTAGAAATAAATCATTTTGATCAATTAAAAACCGAATATGACTTTATAATAAAATAATAGTTTTAGTTATTCCCAAGGTTCCCCTCTCCTCCCTTATAAAAGGGAATCTCCTCCCTCTCTTCCTCACACCACTTTGAGCCTTCATGCTCGGCCAACCCCAAAAAAAATTTCAATCTCCACTTCTCTAAAAACATATTATATGTCCTAGTCTTCTTCAAAGACCAATTTTAGTGCCCTAAATGGAGGTCTCAAAGAGGCGCTTCACAGAAGAGGTAATGTCTGTTACCGATTCATTCAAATTTATTTATTCTTCTACTTATTCTTCATTTGTTGTTTCATTATGTAGTAATAAAATCAGTATCACTCATATACTTATATGTTATTATAAGTATGAAACAACCCTATTTTACCATCTATCCATCCTACAGAAAACGAAATCACCGCACGTGCGTACGTACGGAATACCGTCTCGACGTCGTGGTGTAATATATTTTCCACCACCACCTTATTTGGATGGGTATAATTGTGAAAATAAATAACTATATATGATTATTGTAAAGTATTATTGGCACTGTAATAGTATACATACACTCCAATAAAATTCCATGATCATTGGAATGATATCATCGCTCGTGCGTACGTACGAAATATTGTCTCCACGATGCGATGAGATTCATTCTCAATGATTAACCATTCATAAATGATTATAAAGTATATATAATAAGTAATCAGGATATATATGACATAATAATGATACTGGATTTATATATATATATATATATATATATATGTATGTCATCTAATTAATTCTCTTTAAGACAATGAGGAAACTAAAACAACGTTCATGCGTACGTAGGACCTACCGTCTCTATGAACGGTGTATTTATTTCGATTTATTGATCTATTATATATTTTTTTATTCTGAATATATATTATATATAAATTATTTTTTATAATCTGTAATTCTGTAATCGTGATCTATGTAATCATATGAATAATTACAAGTCAAAACACGAACGACAAATGAAACGATTTTACCCAAAACACTCATTAACATGGAATTTACAAAAGAATGGGTAATATAAAGTCACAAGTGAACCATATATGATATAATAACAATGAATATGATTCTGTATTAAGTCAATGAAATTATTTAAATCCTTATACAGGAGGTTCGGATATGTACAAAGCATATTGGACCTAAGTTAAGGGATAAATATTCTAATCTCAATCTTACCAGAGATTGTTTATTCGTAGATATTTACTGGGGTTATTGTTATTATCAATGTACATGTTTTATAAAAATGTTTTCATGTATGTTTAATGTCCTTTTTACCAAATTTTGACTTTTACTACATGGTATGTAAGAAATATTTCTTTTGTTTTACGTTACAAGGTACTTTTTTTATTTTTCTGGCAAAAGTACGAGAAGAATATTTTTTTAACTTATACGGAACGAACAGATTTTTAAGGTTTTATAAAGCCTTATTTTCCTGAAGCTTACTCCAAAATATTTCATGACTATTTTCAACAAAATCCATTTCTTTTACAATTTCATGACATTTTGTGAAAGGATAATGATATTGAAGAAGAAAGGATATTTTCTTCAAGAACTCATTTCAGGTGTTTTATCAAAACCATTTTTCATCTAACATGACATTATTTCACATGTGTATGTTTCAAGTATCATGTCTCTAGGATTTACATGGTTTTAATTTTCTTATTATGAAATGATATCCATTTCTTTTATATGGATTATGTGATGATGGGATGATCTTTATGAAACCAATTTTATTTATTGGGTTTTTATAAATGATGTATGTTTGTATTGTGGCAGAAGTAAGACTAATTTCATTATGAGATCGGTGGGAAATATATATCCCTCCAATGCATTGGGTAAAGATTTATATCTCATGAGATATACATGGCTGTAATGGTAAGTTAATCCAGTTCAGTATTACAAGATTTGAACGAGGAGTGAACTCAATTTAGAAGGGGACTCTGTCCACTAAGATGGTCTTGGCTGCAATGTCTTGGCTACTATGAAAATCATTACATGTGCTTAATGGATGACACAATTACTTGTTTTATCCCCATGCTATGTTATCATGATTTATGTTCCATTATGATATATGCCTTATGCACTTCCATGTTATAAGTCTTTGCTCAAGATTTTGATGTTTAAACATTATGTTCATGTTTTTAAGTTCAAATGTATATTGTATGTTTTATTTTATCCATGCTTACCCTTACTGAGCATTTGAGCTCACCCTTTTTATGTTTTATTTCCCCCAGGATTAAAAGAAAGTTTTAATGTTAGGAAACAAAAAGTGGAAGATATTTATGGGAGATGTTGAAGATCTTTCATCACGCTTAGAAGATTACGTTCCAAGTTTCCAAAGACACTAAACAATTAATGTCCTTATGTATCTATTTTTGTTATGTATTATGTATTCCGCAAAAGTAATGTATTTTCCATGTACGTCATGCTTTGAGCCTCTATAATAGCAATTCAAGAAGAACTAATCTAGTTCAAAAGAAATGATGTCTGGAAATTAGTTGAAAGACCACCGATTTGTCTTGTTATAGGAACAAAATGGGTCTTTTGAAGTAAAAAAGATGATCAAGTAATAATAACTATGAATAAAGCTAGACTAGTAGATAAATGATATAATAAGGAAAAAGGTATAGATTATAATGAGACCTTTCCACGTGTAGCTAGATTAAAAGCCATTATTATCATTTTAACCTATGCATATCTTGTGATCTTTAAATTATTTCAGATGGATGTTATGTATTATTTTTAAATGGTTATTTAATGGAGGATGTTTATGTTGAGCAACCATTAGGTTTTGAAATTTCACAAAATCCAGATTTTGTTTAAAAACATACTAATGCTCTTTATGGACTTAAACAATCACCTATAGCTTTATATGAATGAAGAATCTATTTTATTTTGAAAAATTATTTTACTATTGGAATGGAAGATCCAACACTCTTTAAGAAAACATTAAATTATAATATTTTATTGGTTCAAATTTATGTTGATGATGTAATTTTTGGATCAAAAAATAAATATCATTGTAATTATTTTTCAAATCTAATTCCAAAAACAATTTTATATGGGTATGATGGGAGAAATAAATTTTTTTTAATACTACAAAATTTGTAAAATTATTTTTGAAATGTTTTGAGTCAGTGAAAATACATTAATGATTTACTAAAGAATTTTTTATTTGAAAATAGCAATACATATACAACTCCTATGTGTATTAATAAAAAACATGATTTGGATGAAAGTGGAAAATAGGTTGACAAAAAGATATATATAGGAATGATTTATAGTTTATTATATCATAATAATATCAGACAAGATATAATGTATTCTGTATATATTTGTGCAAGAATTCAATAAAACCCTAAAGAATCCCATTTAACTTCTGTTAAAATAATTTTTAGATATTTAAAATGAATTTTTTTTCACTCTATTGATTATCCCAAAACATCTGATTTTAATTTAATTTCATATTGAGATGCATAATTGTGAAGTTTTAGATTATATAGATAAATCACCTCAGGAACATGTCTCTTTATTGGAAAATCCATAGTGTCATGGTAACGTAAGAAACAATACTCAGTTTCCCTGTCAACAGCCAAGGTAGAATATGTATCTGCTAGGAGTTGTTGATCACATGTTTTGTGGATGAAAAACACTCTTCTGTATTTTGGACTATGTTTTAATAGTACGCCTATTTTATGTGATAATTCTAGTGTTATATATATTTCAAAAAAATCAAATTAATTATTCTAGGACTAATAATATTGATATCAGACAGCAATTTCTAAGAGTTCATTTTATTAAAAAGTATCAATTCATAGAATTTGTAAGTACTAAAATTAAATTAGATGATATTTTTTATAATCTACTACCCACTAAAAGGATTGATTATATTAAGGGGGAGCTAATTTTATTTAATTTTAAATAAAGCATTATTTTATTCAATTGATTATACTATTTCTATTTATACTGTTTAAAATAACATAGTTAATTGTTTTTTAAACCGAATATTTTATTTTATTAGATATGTTTTTAAATGGGTAAAATTTTATTTCTTTTTAAATTTTATGTAATGATTATTGATGAAACAGGATTCATGGTTGTGAGAAACCTTTAGAATTCTGTATCGTTTAATTTCTACCAAAAACCCTCTCGCACCTGTGAAGAATTACCGATCATTGCCAATAAAAACATGAACCTTTGAAAACCTAATCCTTTTTTAAACCTTCATAGATTGACGACAGAAATGGACAAGACCAAAAGTAGCGATGTGGCTGAGACAAGCACTGCCAAGAGGCAGCGCTCAGAAGGAAAGAAAATTTTCCATGGAAAGGTCATAGATTAGGAATTGTTTTATCAGATGAACATGTTGTTGAAGCAGGTTGGTTCCTCTCAATACCATGAAAATATGTTTAATGGAGATCACTTGATGATTTATATGAGGTATAAAATCGCCATTTCATTATGATAGTACAATTTATTCTGGGAACTAATGAGGATTATATTGTTGCTAAGATTGAGGATAGAGATCATTCAATCTCATCTCTATAAATAGATCGAATTCTAAACTTCCCTCATGAGGGAGTTTATCATTTTAATTTAATGAATATTGGTGATTATAAACATATGTTAGAAGATATTATGTAATTTCTTTGGAAGTACATTTATAAAAAAATGATTGTGAATGATTTGGAAACAGATCAGAAAATTTATCTTATGTTTGAGAAAACTAGTATTGCACCTTGAATGTCTGAGTTGGAGAAGATAATTTACCAAGATATGTACATAATGTGTTTTCTATATAGTGATATCAAATTTAAATTTCCAAGATATATGGTAAGGTATCTCAGTTACTGTTTCCAACCAGAGGCTAGGATAATCTTTTATCCTTTTGGATTGTTCTTCTAAAAATTTTGTTTATAACATATATAATAATATTAGTGGATGCTAAATTGATATTCCACCACAGTAATATATTAAATGTTGGAACGTTGAAACAATTGGATTTTTCTGGAGCACTATCAATGGAAATATACAACCTGTTGGAGCTGAAGAGGATGATAAAAGTGATCAGGACCAACTTGCAAAATCAATGGAATGATAGGAAGAATCAAGAATAATTGTTATATCAAGAATATATTGGATTGAGGATATGGAAGTATCTGAATAAATAAGTCAGGAACCACTACATTTCAAACATACCAGGGATCATAATACTATTGAATATCCTACTGTAAATTTGCACGTTTTCAAATCTGTAGATCTCTTAAGCTATGTGTTTTTGAGATAAAATATAGTTGATGAAATACTACATGGTGAAGTGGCGCAAGATAAGGTCACTCTTCTAGTAGATTAATAAATGTTGGCTCATTAAGTGACAAAACGATAAGATCAAACAAAAACTGTAACTGAGATAGTGCTTGGTGAAGGAGTAGTGAACAGAACATTAATTGATCAAGTCTAGGTTGATCAAAAAAATATTGTTTTGGAAAATATAGTGATATAGGATGTCCACGAAGATGATGCTCAGGAGGAGTGACTTCCAGCACTTGAAAAACATGAATAAAATGCTTCTAAGATTCATACTAAAGTACTAAATGATAATTTTTCTATTGATGAGAATGTGAAAGACTAAGAGGAAAAATCTGCTGAATAACATACTCTAGAGGAAGATAAGGAAAAATTTGATTCGGAGTCATTACCCACAGTGCTACTATATCATTTACAAGCTGAGGATGAGAATCAAGAACAATGTGTCTCTGATTTAGTGAATGGGGATGTAGAAAAGCTATATAGAAAACATTCATGTTTGGAATCGAAAAATGTTTCTATGAAAAGTTCCTTAGAGAAAGAACAATAAAAATTTTAAAGACCGAAAGCAAGTACTTTTTCCAGATAGGAATTTGATGTGTTTAAGATGTATATGTTAAATAAAGTTACAAATTTGAAATCAGATATGGTTATGTAGACATATTTTATGGAATTCATATCTTCCATTGAGAAAAAAATTTCATCTGTCAAACCCAGTGAGTCCAGTACCTCAGGTACATCACCTGATTTAATTAGAATTTTTCAAGATATTAAAGAGGTTATAGAGTCTATGAATACTAAATTGACGGACCTTCAATGTAGTAGTGTCCCTTTTTCAGTACTATTTGATAATCAGAAGTTTCTAGTTGAACAGTTGACCTATAGTGAACGAGGTATTAGAATTGTACTAACTCTGTTCATAGAGAAGTTGACTCTATTTATAGAGAAGGAAGAGAGTCTTCATGAGTATTTCTGTTTAAAAATGATTTAAGATATTCATATGACTCAAGGGAATAGATATCTTTTTATCAAACTAGGAGATGGAATAATGATACAGCTGAGAGAGAAGTTCACAAAAATCAAGGTAGTAGTTCAGAGGATATAAACACTCTCTCATACCCTTACCACACCTTGATTCTCGTGTTCATCATAATTGTAATTGCTACATAATTTTTAATGAAATTTTATTTCATTATATATTTGTGTGTTTTTTTTGTTGCCTTTGTTTAGATATGCTAGTAATCTAGATTAATTTCTTAATAAATAGTTCATAATAGCATTTACTTAAGTACAATGCTACAATACTTTTTTTCTATTCCATCTTCAATCATTGTTTTTGATGTATCAAAAGGGGTAGAAATTTTGATAAAAAACATTTTATTTTATCTATTTCACATTTCACTTTAATTGTACGTTAATTGTTCTAAATCATTATTTTATGTTTATTGGAGATTTTTTATCTTTCATTTTTATTGGGGGAGAAATTTGATAAACTTTTTTTTCTTATCTTTAGAAAAAGGGGTTAAATATAATTATATGATTATAGATACAACATTTTTTATAATCATGTTAAAATTAAATATAGTTTTTTCTGAGAAAAATTCTAATATATATGTAATTAATTTTTAAGTTGATTTTATTTATAATTTAACAGGTATTGCGATAAAAAAATGGGGATATTGATGAGAAATTGTTGTTTTCTAAAATAAATTATTTTTTTATTAATAAGTGGGAGATTGTTGTAAAAATACACTATTTCTTAATGGTTATTTCGATGATCACAAAATACCCTTAATTTTATTATATTGATTTTACATTATGTATATTTAAGAACATATATATTTTATATATTCATATTTCTCGAAGAGTATTCAAGTATATACTCAATGTGAAACAAGTGATAAAGAATTCAGAAATAAATTCAGCGTGTTTTGGAAACATTGTTCATTCCCTACATAGAGGAGCATAGCGAATGGATTGAATGTGGTGTATACTCGAAAGATTTATTAGAAAATATGGTAAATAAACAATACATTATTGGAAAAGTGTTGAAGAGGAATCATACGTTAGGAAGTAACACTACATTAGTTATATTGGAGAGTATGGGAGAAGAACCATACATAGGTTTTAAACGTTATGTTTGTTTCTTAAAAGTATGGTACATCAACCTTTATTTTGTGAAGAACATTACATTTCCTCAAAATTATAGATCATGTACCTTACGTTTGGAAGATTATAAAATTATGGATCATTTATCAATAATTTGAATGTTGAAATTAAAAGTATGGTTGACCAACCTTACATTTGTGTTCATCCTTACATTTGTGAACTACCTTACGTTCATAATAAGCATTCTATACAGTTCAACCTTATGTTTGGCGTCAGAAGATTAAAGATAGTATTATTTTGAAATGGTCTAGAAGAGGATTATTTTGCTGATATAATTCCAGATTAAAAGATGTTTTTAAAATGTGTATTTGATGTATTCATATTCGTTTTATATATAAATATAGGGATCAATTTAATATGTTCTTTTCATGATGAGTTCCAAGGAGAGTTACGACTTCTTAGTTAATTTAAATCATTGAATATCGCAAGCTAGAAGGAGAAATTTTTGGATATAAATTTGCAGAAGAAGTTCTCATTGTTGTTATATTTTTTTTAAAAAAAATATAGATGTGATACACATAGATATTATATATACGGGAACTACTAAACAATAACGAAGAGTATACAAAAGAGTAAAACAGGGACTATCAAGATATTAAAATCTAATGATTAAGAAGAGCGACAAAGATATTTTTATTGATGATGAATAAACATGGAATAATATTCACATATTCTACATAAATGATTAATTGGGAATCTACTAATGATGTTGTGAATTATATTTCTATATATATTTCCACTTGATCGACTCAAAATGACTCGTACTTGAAGATCACTATTTCTGAAGATGACGATCCATTTACTATTTGTTGCATTCTATTTCAATTGTGAAGAACAACTAGGAAAAAAATTCAATAGTGAAATAATCATTTATCTTGTGTGATTATATTCTCATGCTAAGATATGTATTAGGTTCGGTGTTTCAACTAGGAGTATTTGGTTTGACTTGAATTTTAATGGGGTCAACTTCCTGTACTCAGTTGTGGAACGATTTGTTGAATAGAGGACTAGATAGTGAAAATCACCAAGCTTGTGGAGTAGAGAATTGGTGGACTAGACAAGGGGCCTTCTATTCCACGTACCACAATACATCATGTGTCCAGTGATATTTATTTTTTTGCTACTAAACTCTTTGATGTAATGGTAAAAGGAAAGATCACAAATATTAAATGAAATTGAAAAATACATTATTCACCCCCCTCTTGTGTATATTTTGTATAACCTAATCCAACATTTTCTGGGGATTATTTCCTAAAACATAAATGGGTAGTGTCTTCTATTTTTTAAATCATTTATAAATTGTTTAAAAAAGATTTATATAAATTTTCATTAAGAACTAATATTGGTATAGAATTTGTGAATGAGGAAATTAATTCTTTTTTCATTATCATTTTCATTAAACCCACCTTCTCTAAACATATAAATCATCAATAGTATGGAATTATCAAATAAATATATAGAAATATTACTGATATTTCAAGGACTATGTTAAAATAATATAGTCTTCATTCCTATTTTTGTGAAGAAACTAAAAATTAAAATTGATATATCATGAATAATGTTTTTATAAGACCTATTTTTAAAAATAAACAATGTGAACATTGGTATATTATAAAACCTAAGGCGAGGAACTAAAAATTATTTAGATTGTATTTTAATATATTGAATACTATAGAGAACCATGAAATATTTGATTTAAATTCTGATGATGGAATATTTTATGATATTTTATTACATCAAAGCCAATATTGTGTATAATAAAAGACAAACATTGTTGATGAATCATATCATTTGTAGATAGAATAATGTCATCCTATAGATAAATAAAAATATATAAATAATAATAATTTTTTACTATTTGAAAAAAATTATTATAGAATAACCTAGAACATAATTTGAAAATGGAAAAAAATTAGAATATTTTATAAGTACATGAAACCGATGAACCTGATATTTTGTTACCTAGACAATCTAGAACATTGAAGGCTTATCATTTAGAAATATTTATAGGAAACTGATATGTAGGTATAATAACTATAAAAAATATAGAAAACATAGCTTTACATTATTCCTTCTAATCACAATTATAATTTTGGACTATAAAAAATCATAAAAAGGTGAATGTTGGATAATGGATATGGAAGATGAAAATTATAAATTACGTAGAAAAAATGGTTGGGAATTATTTTATAGTCCAACCAATAATCATTCCATATTATTAAAATACTTTTTTTATAAATAATAAATATGAATATGGAATAACTAATATAAATAAATCTATATTAGATGAAAACCGAAACATGCAGAAAGATTGGATTGAATATGATTAAACAACTTCATAAATCACAAGATTATATGATTTTAGAACCGTTTAATATTATAAAACTCATTTTAATTTTAAATTATATCATATAAATATAAAATCATCTTCTTTAATTTTATCTTTAATGGAGAATGTTTATATTTTACAACAAAAATGTTTCTAAAACCCAAAATAAACAAAATTTAATTTTTAAACATACCAATTCCATTTTTTATTTAAACAAGAACCTGGTTCGTGGTATGAATGGTAAATATCCTATTTTTAGTAAAATGGATTATCAGTAGTGTTATAATATCCATCTCGTATTATGAAAACATTTTGTTCTATTATATTATTAGTACAAATTTAAGTAAATGTTGTTATTTCTGGTTCAACAAAAAGAGAATTTTTAATAATATTTCAATCCTTATAAAAATATAATTTTAAATTTGTATTATGAAATAAATATATAATTATTGGCACTTTCCAATCAATCCAAAATATTATGTAAATACTTTATATCAACAAATATTATATTTTGGCATGTTGAAAATGCTTCTACTCAAAAAAAATTTCGTTGTACAACTACCATGTGTACAAATGTAAAACCTTAATTGGTTAAAATTGTAAACTTGTTGAAAAATACTTATATATTGGAATTATTTGTAGTTTATTATTTTTTACAATGAGAATGCTAGATATACTGTTTTTTTTTACTATATTTTAATCAGACCTAATATAATCCTATCTTAATAATGCTAAAGTTTTTTCTATATATTTAAATGAAATTATATTTCAATGTAAATATTACCCAAAAACATATAAATATAATTTATTTTCATATTAAAATAATAATATTGGATTTCTGTATATTATATTGAAAAATCACATCAAGAAAATTTCAATTTTAGGGTAATTAATTTGTTTCATGGTTATGTAATAAAAAAGATTTAGTTTATCTAGCAGAAGATAAAGAAAAATATATATCTGTTGGTAGTTGTCGTAAAAAAAAATTGAATATGAAGCATTGAATAATAGATATTTAATTAAAGGGGTATGGTAGGTGTTTTTAAAACTCCACCCCATAATTTTTCTATATCATTTTTTCAGCATCTCTATTAAACATTCACTCATAATGAATAAGATGTCCAATAAGATCATCAAGAGTATTATTTTCAATCTTCTTATATCATAATCATATTTCATTTGATAATTTCATTAATTGGGAATGATATCTATTATCTTATGAAAAAATATTTTATCATTTAATCATTTTTAACCTGGAGATTGTAATCTATTTTTTATAGTCATAAACCTTTGTTGAGTTTTGGAAACAAATATTCTAGGTATGAATTCCAAATCGGGATAGTTTGCTTTTAGGATTTATCTCTATGTATCAGTGACCTTATATGAACTGAATCGTGTAAATTATAATATCTTCCCAATAATATAATCTTCTTTACAATATTCTATTTATCTATATATTCTTATCATCATAGAAAATTACTAAAACTATTTACTCAATAGCTAAGTCGATACTATATATTTTCATGATGGGTGAAAGTTGTTACTTCTTTATTAGGTATTTTGGAATGTCCAGTCAACATGAAAAAATTAAAAGCCACATTATTGATAAAATATTCCTTCATTATATCTCTCAGTTATTGATACATAGAACTATAAAAATTTAATGGCCCGTTGTGATTGAGATTATATATGGGTCTATCATGGAGAAATCCCAAGATAATATAAACAATTAATTTTCAACAAAAGCATTACTCGGATAATGTTTTATAAATGTATAGTTTATTAAAAAAACATAATATACATAAAATAGTAATTTCATTAAAATAATATAAATAATATGAGTAGAAAAAACCTCCAACGCTACCCAGTTTTTTATATCAATATTATATATATTGATATTAGGATTAAAAGAATATGATATAGATGGATAAATTAAAACATGGGGGAGAGTAGTTTAAAATATAGTAATTCAAAATAAATAAACATAAAAATTTCACAAGATATATGTTATTTAAATGATAGGATTCATACTTTCCCCTCAGTACAATTACCAATGTAATATAATTAGGATAATTTTGATATATCATATTATAATAATCATAATCACCTAATATTTAATTATAATAAATGTAAATTTTTAATATTCACATAATATATTATAAAAATATTAATTTTTATTGTATTTGGATATGTAATGATAAAAAAATAATTTAAAATGTGGAATATAAAATTTGTATGAAACAATTAATGAAATACCTATTAAAAAGTATAAATTAATTACGTTTAATAAATTAATAATCATCTTTTATCCTAAAAATTTATATAGACATAAACCACGACCCACCGTATAACATCTTCGATTCTTACAGGAAAATATTTATTTCCTTATAATGTAAATTCATTGATATAAATATCAAATTCTCAATCTTCTTATCCATATAAGGCCCTGATCTGACAGATCATCTATTGCTTACTATCACCATAAGTCCTCAGTCAAATGTTTAGAAATTAAATATTTTTATTCTCACAATCCCTAGATTATCATTATTAATTAGACATATGATTTCAATAAAAAATATCTTACGGATAAAACATTTATAAGGTTTCCTTATAACTACAAAACTAAAGACAATTACAATGAATAAGAACTAGGCGTTCTTGAAGCATAATCTCCAAAGCTCTTGCACAATGGGAAAATTCAAAATGAATTCGGTGAACTTCAAAATCTAAAATTGACTAGGTATTTATAGGAACCCTTACAAATGGTCATATTTTACCCCAAATGTCATATTTATCCTTGTTTTTCTGTATAAAATTTCATCCTAACACCTCAACGGGTCTTTTGAAACTGATTTTTTGAGGTTTTATTTGATTAAACCATTGTAATGATAATATTATTCTTTACATTCGAAATCTTATTTATTTAATCATAAATCATTATTATTTATTCTAATGGAAATCATTAAATTTTTTATTATAATAATCTTTTTGAGTGTGAACACTATTTTTATCAGTTATATCATCAGTTCATTTTTAAATTTTATGTATGTTTGAATGAAAAGATAAAATTTCATACATCTAATTTGAAAATTTTGAATATGATGTTTATAGGATCCATAATAATTAAAATGATAAATATAGATTATTTTTATTTTATATAATTGAACATTTTATAAATAATATCTATGGTAAAATATATATTTTTGAAAAAAAATTGTAGAATACACTAGTCCAAAATATTAAATAATCAAGTGAAAAATAAAAATAGTGTGATTTTCAAAATAAAAGATTAAATAAATTATAAGAATAAATTTTGGGTCAACAAATAATACATATATTAATATTATCTACCTCATTGAAATCATTTTCATTTATATGCAATGTAAATATTTCATAATTTTCTCTTTCAATAACAAATTTCGTGTTACATATATGAGAATAACTTTTTATTTAATTATTGCAATTATTTATATTGATTTTTAAAATATATTCTATTTATTAATGAAATTAATTTAAATTATATAATATTGTAAACATAATTTTATACAAAGATTAATAGTTAATGGAATACTTTCTCTACCATAGTTAAGGTAATTATTCATTTATCAGGGTTTAATCAAAATAATAATGGTTAAATTGACATACTTTTCTAACAATATATTTTTGGAGAATAATTATTACTTATAATGTATATTTCACTATAATAATTTATTTCAGACCCTTGAGTCATGTCTAAAAAGTGGATACATCTAAATTTTTTAATAATAAAAAGTTATCCCCTCTCCTCACATATAATAGTCCACCCACTATCTTCTGTTCTTCACAAAATAAAACCCTTTATGCATCCTTTGATGCTTCCCAAATAACATCACAATCTCCCTCTACTCATATTTGAAGCATTATTTTTGGGATTAATTGATTATTTTAAGGATTTGTTGCATAGATTAGGATGTTACATGATTAAGAGGAAATTCTTTTCAATTAAATTTTTTATTTCATTCTAATAATAATGATATAATAAACTCAATATCATTCATATAGTGATATTTTTACCTTATTGTTATGACCTATAACAATCTAGAATTCTATTAAATGGGTTATTAATTAATAGTTCAGGTGTACGGTGAACTACCACAAATCAACTTATTTTTACACACAACTAACTTATCACAAATCAATGTGATTCATATTCAAAAATGTATTCATTGAACGTAATAAAGATAAATTTCATGAATATACATGATATAAATGAAATAATTAAGGTATTAATTACATATTAACAATTACTATAATATAATATATATTTTTAAATTTTGAGACATATTGATGATAAAATCATTTCTGTACGTGTGGACTACCGCCTTCACGATGCGATGTGACTTAATTTTCTTCCACAAAGAGCATTGATGACATAAATAAGTATTTTTAATGAAATAACATGGTATATATGATATTATAATAAATATATATAGGTAAAGTATTACTTAAATAATTTATATAATTATTATTGAAAAATGGAATCGTTACTCTTACGTACGTATGATCTACCATCTATATGATTATATCATAGTCAATTTGTTATATCATTATTTAAAAATTATATAAAAAATTATTATTTTTGTAAAAATAGGATAATCCAATCATGATTATTATTATGGATAGAAATAACATTATAATATTTTCATGAACAATATCTTTCAATATGAAAAAAACATGAGAAAAAAAGTAAATTAACACTTGAATTAATTTAAATAATGAATGACTATTTATGAAACAATGATATTATATTATATAAGGGTGAATTATTATTTTATCAATTATAATATGGGTTGTTTAAAAAATAAAAACAAGATTAAAACCACTATAAATGAGGTGAAGGTAGGTTCAATCACATGTAATTGTGAGGTATGGGACTTTATCTCAATTTAACTTCAATGTGTCATATTGAAATCTCAAGAACCTATTTTCCAGTATTTGATGTATATACCTACTTCTTGAAATTTAATTTCAAGAAAAATTTATAATTTAGGTTATTTTACCTTTCAAATTAATCTATTTCCCCCAATTGGATTTTACATAATTGTTACCAATTGGTAAAGAATTTCATAACTCAATTAATTTTCTTGGGTGTATAATACTTGTTTTTCATCTCTAATATTAAATGATTATTTGTATTATAAATTTTAAATATATTATATTGTATGTCCACTTGTTTTAACTGGATATAATGTTAATACACACAATTTATTCATTGTATAATTTATTTAACATTATGATCATTGTAAGAATTTTTTCCACAATATCATTCTCATTTAAATTAATTATTACTGACTTTTTATTCATTAAATTATTCGATCATTTTCTAATTAACCCATATAATTTTATGATACATGGGTTATTCATTATATTTTCAATTAATATATCAATGTTTATAATCCTTGAAACATAGAATAATTCAGAAAATGTGTTTTAAAAAATATGACATGTTTTGGTTATTATGCAAGAATTTAGTTTTTACTAAAATCCTAATTTCATAAAATGTTATAAAAAAATTTCTAAATAATTTCTGAATTTGAAAATTTTGGAAATTTTAACCCATTTTTAATTTTTTATTTTTTATGTCAATTTGTATGTCATTTTAAAAAAAATTCACATTTTGATTTTATCAAAAAAAGAAAATGGAATCATTGTTTTAATGTATAAAACATGGACTGAATTTTCTATTTCTCCGTAATAGATGTATTTTATAAAGATTAATATATAAGTTCCATATTTTTTTTCAAAGAAAAATATGTCTATATATCTGGAAATATATTATTTTTTTATAATTAATTTTCAAAATGAAAATTATTTTTTCTTTAAGAATGTTTATAATTATATTTTTATGGTGAATATATACTTAAATAAAAAAACCTTATAATATTACTTTAATGGGTATATGTTGTATTGAAACCATATTTATTCTATCAGATTATATTTTACGATCATTTTTACCAATGAATGTGTTGAAATTCATTTAATTTATTCATTTTAGAAGTTTTTACCATCTCCATGAATTATTCATTTTCCAATGAAAATTAAATTTCTTTAAAATATCCATATTATTTATCATGGGTATTTTTATTTCTTATACAAAATATTATTTCAATAAAAGGTTTTATAAAATGAAGGCTACATGTTTATCTATGGAAATATTGGTTATTTATTATTCCATATTGATTACAGATATATGATAATAAGGAACATCATTCATGAATTACATTGATTATTTTTTATATGAGGGGTGCATTGGACATGTTGACAATAGTTGGGAACTGTTATAGAAATCTCCTCGATGCATAAATAATTTCATTAGTGGAATTAGTAAAATAAATTAAATTTATAAACCCAAAAATAATGACGTTTTCACCATGTTTTCTTATACAATCATTTTAATAGTTAAGACGATGAAGGTAATATGATCTCGAGATTTGTAAATACAACAATTAAGTATTTACTTTATTATGAATTAATTTATTCTCATCAATGATATTATCACAATGATATTTTTTGGGTGATAATTTAATTCTATGTTATTTATTATATGTAACACCATTTGATTTATTTAACTTTACATATAAATTATTCCTTATTTTATTATGTTAGTTATGATATTGAATAAATTGAATATGTTTTAGTTTATTTACCATTCCATAATTTTTATGCTTGTGAAATTTCATTAATGAAAATTAATAAAACATGATAATCATGTTGTGTCTAATATAAAAAAAGGTGTCATGTGTTTAACATTATAAAACGGATTATATGGTTATCGAATATGAATATTTCTTTATACAATATACTTTTTTTTATCAATGGATTGATCCAAAAGGAATCATGTTGTCATAGAATATGGTGGACAATGTGGTGAATATTAGAAGCCAAATGGGATGATAACAAGAGTGAATGATATCATCATTAAACATAATAAGTTATCTGGAAATATGTTTAACAACTTATATATTTACCCAATCTCATAATCTCTAACGAATAAATGGATGGATTTTTCTAAGAGATAGATATATTGAAGTATTGTGTGAATGAATGTTCTATTACAATCATGTGGACAACGAAGAAGGATTAATCAAGGAAATTTTCTTAGTGAAACATGATAATTATTTATGCGTGGAATGGAAGGGAAACCAATGAATTTACATGAAAAATTAAGTGTATGTTGGATGGAAATAAATATCTTCATAGGGATCCATTTATAATTAACATTCACAAATGAGTATATCCTTGGTATTATCAAATTAAATGATATATTCTAATGTTTAATATCTTGGATGGGGAAGGATCTATGTGGAAATAAATTTGATGAGGTATTTATATGTAAGGGTTTTTAAATATAATTGTAGAAGTATTTTTTTTAACAATGGGATTTTTTTGATAAAAATTATGAAAACTCCGTGTATTGTGTAAATTCAAAAAAAATATTTATTCATTAAAATAATATATATAGGTACCACCAAGGTGTTATTAGTGGAATATTGATCATAAGATCAATGTAATTAGAACCCAATTTTAGTTATTATGTAATTCGTGTCTACATTATTAATAATATTTTGGGATAAATTAATATAAAATACATGTTTTAGTTGAAATTTTATATGTGGACTAATTCCATTAAATTTTATATACATTGATTAAAAGTTATTGATACAGCTTAGAGATAATATCATCATTAATGTGATTGTAATTAACGTCAAATATGATTATAACACATCATGGATATAAATATGATGTTTTTAAAGCCTTATTAAAAATGTTATTTGATGATTTGTTGAATTTCAATGATTTAATCATATTTATTTTTGAGAATTTCATAGGACTTATATTAATATAGTTTTGAAAATAAGATATCCTTCATGTTTGGTAAAAAAATTTAATGTTTGGAAAGTCCTTCGGGCATAAACCCACAACAAAATGACGATATAAGTTTAACACCTACCACTATAATACATGATATCCTTGCAAATATTTCAATATAAAAATTAATATAAAAAATATATTAATGATTATTCATTAGATTTACTATTGATGTTTATAGATAAATGAATTATATTAGATAATTACTGGTAACCACATTGGTTTTGAATAATTGTAGGAGACAATTGAAATCGTTTGATACACATTTATAGATAGTACAATTCATTAAACGTGAATTTTAGTTCAAATAGCATAAAAATGATTTTTCAATATTATTTTATTGGATTATGTTATGAATCAACAATTGATTGAAGCATTACCAATGGATGAGTTTTTTTCTTATGAATTACAAAAATATCATATAAGTATATTTCATTATATTAGTAATGTGTAAAAAATTATATAACCATAATGAAAATATTTTTAAACAAAATCATTTTTCCTATAATTATCATGTTTAATTATAACCATGACCGTATTTGCACCTATTTTCTTTATTGTCTTTCAAAATTAAATTTATCAAGGTCATCCAATTTCTTGTGATCAATGTTATTTATCACTCTCCTTTAGTCCTTGATTGCTAGTAATATCTTTCTTGTCCATGTGTTATTTTATAACATTTTTTTAAAATTTTGGAAATCCATGTTATGTTATTTTTCCTCATGAACTTTTTACATCAATTTTTATCTTATTAATAATATGTTTTATTGAAGAATTATGTGATATAGGTTTTCTGTGAAATAATTTATAAATTCTAAAAACTTGATACGATGATCAATTGAAAATTGTGAGGATATAATTTCTCTATGATAGGGCTAATGTAACAACAATAAATTATTAATTAATATATTTTTATTTGTAATTTGATAGATCATGAAGCATAAAACATGAAAAACCCATATAATATATATCATAAAATGTAATCTATTCTATATCTTATGGATCATGATTCCACAAGTCTTATTGGACCATGATAAATAATACCATTATATCCTCAGAATTAAAAATTTAGGTATTAATATTGATAAATATATTATGTAAATTATTATTTTCCATTTGGTTAGAAATAAAATAAAAAATAAAATAAATGAGAAACAAAATGTTTTATAAAAAACAATAATTTTTATACATGGTGATACTGATATTCATTATATTCATAATTTCAAATGAAAATTCTCCAAATATATATAATTAAATTGAGAAAATAAACATTATTCTTGACATTTGAATGTTAATATCATGTTAGGGTGAATATTTTTTTTGAAATGTATCATTTAATGATTAATAGTGAAAAACAAAAAATTATAATAATAAATTTATTTTTGTTTAAATAATTTTACCTAAAATTATATTTTAAATTGTCTTTAAATTTAAATTGGTTGTATTATATATAAAATAATAATATTTTTATCATTGGAATACATTTTATATTTAATTATGATATAGAAACACTATAATATTTTTTTATTTTTCTCTTAGAAAACTCATTATTTTTTCATATTCATGTGGTTACATTAAAAATTAATTTATCCACATTTGATAATTGAATAAGGAAAAATTTATTCAATATTTATAGTCAAATTATCTATAATATCTAATATTTGAACATATATTTTGTCTCAAATGAATATTTAAAACATAAAAAAATATTTACCATGGTTATGGTAAAATGGATATTTTTTGGGGTAAAACTAAAATGATAATTGTTAAAATTACATGTACTATTGTCTAAGTTATTTTTCATTTAACAATTTAAAACAAATATTGTATAAGGATCGATAATAATATATATTTTTCAATATGGAATAATAAATATAGAGGTACTCTTTTTTCAATAAAGTACATGTGTATCACTCACCTCACTTATAAAAGTCCACCCCTCTCCTCTCGTATTAACTCATTCAAACCATCTTATTTTGAAAATATATATAAAAATGACATCCAAAAATCTATAAAATCATTCTGAAATCCATATTTTGGTTGTAAATCAAATATTGTAAGACATTGGCTGAAACCTAATGGAGTTACTTAAAGAAGAGGAATTGATCTTCAATAAGAATTTCTATTTTATTTCATATTCAATCCCATTACATTCTTATTAAACCATGAGTACATAAGATACTCATTATATTTATTGTATTATGATGTTTTTACATTTTCTTCTTGATCTAAAAACATACCCACTTATTTAAAATTATTTACACAATTCTCAATCATTTGTATATGAGACTACGACCACTCAAACTGATGTCATTCATTTATACATTACCTCTTATCATGGGTGGGTATTATGATTGATATTGTGTATATATATTATATGTATAACATAAAAATACCTACGATGTCATTATATCATATATAACTTTATAAATTCTATTAATTACATGATATGATAATATCACTCTGGTATACAATAATCTATCTCTTCATGAATCTATGTGGTTCCGATTTCTATATTTATGATCATGGAATCTAATTATGATGTCTTAACTGAATATATGTCATATAAATGGTATTATTATTATATTAATGACATATTTATAATTCTAAAATAATAATATATCTTCTTATTTTTTAAAACTGAAAAATGATAACATCATTTATCTATTTGTAGACTACCGCCTTAATGAAGCGTTGTAACTCTCATTACATCATCACACCAAATGAATGATATAAATAGTTATATTTATAGAATTAAAATATTACATATGATTTTATTATACTAATATATATATATATATATTAAATATTATTTTCCTTCATTCCAAAATGATCATTGAAAAATGGAAACTTTAATCATGCATAACTTCGACTTATCATCCCCTAGATTGTAACATAGTTCATTTTTCATAATCATATTTAATTTTTTATTTTCAAAAATATAATTTAAGCCAAAATATTATGATTATGTCAATATATATTATGGATATGATATAACTATATAATATGTGAAAGAAAAAGACCATTCATGAAGAGACACAGATGAGAAAACAAGGCCATGAACACATAAAACATTAGGAATAATGAAATATTATTTTAGTAAGGGTGATAAGATATTAAAAAAAGGATAACTTGTGATATTATTAATATTAATTTGGTTAAGTTTTAGATAATGAAATGTCTATTTACACATTACATTAGGTAAAATCACATTCAATCATATGGAAGAATAACTTAGAGTACTTTATCTCAATTTTTGTTCATCGAATAATATTTTAATGTTATGAACTTAATTAGATTTATATGTAATTCAACATTAACAGGGAATATTTTTAGTTTTTAAAAATTATTAGCATTTTAAAATTTTATAATATTTTTTTAATCTAATTCGATTTTACATAAGAGTTACAATGTATTAAATTATTTATAAACATGATTTATTTTTATTTGGTAATAATAATTATTTATTCATTGATATTAAAATATAATTTGGGTAATTAATTTTAATCATCTTATGAAAATTATCAATTTATTTTTTATTTTTTTTAAATTTTTATACACATAATCTATTCATTGAATAATTTTAACTTCAACATTAATATCAATTCATGGTTTTTTCAGAATCTCTTTCCCATTAAGATGGATTAATCATAAATTTTAATTGATGGAAATTAATTGAAAAATTAAAAATTAAAATTTAATCTTAACAAATATGGTTACTAATAATATATTCTTTTAATATTAAATATTTACATCACTTTGTTATTTAATATTAGTTGGAATTTTATTTAGTAAACCTGAATTCTTTTACTACTTCAATTAGAAATCGTTATTTCTACCAAAATACTATTTTTTTAAAAAAATTCCTTAATATTATTTTACTCTTTTTCAAATGATTTATTAATTTCATTTTTACCCATTTTAATATTTTGAATTTTTATAACGGAATTATCATTTCATTTTCAAAATAATTAATATTTATATTATATCAAAAAATTGAATAGATTTTTTGATATAATGTATATTATGTGAAAATAATTTACAAAAAATCATGTTCATTGAAATGTCAGAAATATTATTTAATTAGATTCAAAAATTATTTTTTAAAGAAAATTATTTTCAAAATGTTTTTTGAAATTTTAATTTTAAAATATTTTTTTCAAAAAGAAAATGATATATTCATAAAAAATATTTTGAAGGATATATTTATTACATATCAATTACCCAATGACAAAAAACCTTTATATTTAACCCAATGTTTATATGTTGTATAAAATAAATCCTTATTATTTGTAAGTAATTTTTTATTATAAATTTTATGAAAAAAATTATTGAAATTCACTTGTTTGATTCATTTTTGTAGGAAATAATCTTTATTTGAATTATATTGATTCAAAAGGACATTAAACATCTACAAAATATCTATCTTTTTCAATATATATATGTTCAATTATTAAACAAAATATCATTTCTACATATGGTGACATATATTAAAATTTAAATGTTTATTTATGGTTTTATTTATAAATATATTTTCCTAATTCAATATATATATATATAATGGTATGTAATTTTTCTCATGAATTATACATCACAATATGTAGAAATGATATTTGGTTTAATAATTGAACATATCTATAGTGAAAAATATAGATATTTTGTGTATGTTTAATGCTCTTATTCTTTAAGGTGTTTTAATGTTCTTATTCTTTAAGGTGTTGTAATATTCTTATGCTTTAATGTTTTTATTTATTATTACGTACCTATTTCTATCAATGTAAATTAATGCATAATAAATATTGATTAAAATGAGATTGAAGTATAACCCTTTTCCGCTTTGGCATAATTTTAATCATAAACACCATTAAGAAATTATCCTAAAATAAGAACATTATAAAACCTTAATTTAATGTTATTAATCCTTTATAATATCAAAATTGTTGTATAAACACCTCATATAAAAAATAGGTACATAATACAAAATTTATCTCAATGGGTTTGAAATTTAGATGATATTATTTGACAAGATCATAACATTTCCCTCAGAATTAATCAATGAATTGATTATGTATATCAAATATATTTATATATAAAATAAAAAATATAATATAATATAATAAAAATACATTTAAAAGATAATCTTTAAATATTAAAGACAATGAAGATGTAATATTACCCAATGATATGTAATTGAGTTATATTACACATTCTACTTTATAAAATTCATGTCTAATCCCCTTGTATGAAATAATTCAAATTCAAAAATAAAAATCCATTAACTATTATGTGTTAAGGATATTAAATAAATAATGTAAATTCTATAAACTGGATACAATAAAATAGATCATAAGGTAAAGAATGCCCCAATGAATGGAAATTGAGATGATGTTTTTACTGAATAATTACTCTTAGTTAAATGTCATTTAACATCCTATATAAATGTTTTAAGAATTAATATTTTATAATGAAACTATAATCATATTTATAATATCATATATGTTTTTTTATAACATATTACAACTTTTTTTTAAATTGTTTTTCTAAAAACTGTTACTTATATAAACTACATTTTTCCCATGGATTTTTTTCACATATGTTCTAATTCATGGGACTATAATATAGATACATTATCTAATAAATTATATAAATTTTATAAATAAAATATTAACTCATTATATAAAATTTTTGAACCATTATTCAATGTTTGAGAATGAAAATGAGTCACATCTCTTTGTGGAGATTATTGGTCGTGCGGACACATGAGTGATGAAATCATATCTTTAATGGGTGTATGTTTAATAGAATTAATGGTATATTAATTTTATATATATAATATAATATCATATGTATCATATATATATATATATTATTTCTATCATTATTAATATCCTTGAGAACATGTGATTGAAGTCAAGTTACATTTCATCATGAGGTTGTAATCCACCATTCACACGACCGATGGATTTGTTTCCCATTAGATGGAGGAGGATATGGATAAAATTTATTAAATAAACATATTATCATATAATTATATTTTATATAATTTTTTGTTTTTACATTTTATTTTCAGGATATAATTATAGTGTTTAAAAAAAAAATAAAACGGAAGATCTTTGTTATGATTACCAGCATCTCTTAGCAAAACCTACATCAGAACTCTTATTGCGTACCATTTTTTTTGTCTTTTTTGATTACCCATACATATAAAAACATGGATATGGATATTAGGGACGTATTTATTAAGATATTTGTTGTAATAAAGATCATGATATTTGTGATTAAATGAGTGGGGGGAGTATTATTTTATATTTAATAATGAGTGGAATTTATGGAAATACAAAAAAAATTAGTAATGAAAATTTTCTATCACAACAGGTGACTTAAAAATCAATAAATAAATGAAGAGAGGGTATTTATTTACATGAAACACCAGATTAATTTTAAAGTAGGTATGTTTTAAACATTTTATACCTATAACCTATAAGGTTAATTTATTACACTATATTTGTTTTGAACATGGTGAAAGGTTTGTTTAACATCTTTATTTTTGTAGTATGTATAAAATTAAACAAAAATTATTATATAATTTGGGAAAAATATTATAAAAAATATATATAATTTATAAAATTAGTATTTGAGGAGTGGAAAAATAATTTTAAAACAAGCTCATGTAACTCTAAAAACATTGTTCGGACATTAATAAAGATAAATACATTTTTCTATTATTTCTAAGAATTATGATTAAAAATATTAATGTATTATTTATATAAAATTTATTATTAGAATAATAAAAATTTAATCCATTTTATTAAGTAAAATTCATTTATGTTTAATAATTTAAATTATAAATTAAACTGGGATAACTGATTGGAAACATGTTTTCAAAAAATGTATTTGTCTAGAATAATATGATATTACATTAACTGAAATTATATAAATTATAATTATATAAATTTAAATTAATATATATATATATATAATATATTTTATTTCAATAAATTATTGTATAGGTAACTATAATTAATTAAAATGGGAAATATTTTACACATAAGAAAATATTCTGCGAAATATAACTTTAGACCTAATAAGAAATCTTAAAAGAATATTAGGAATAAATATAATTCATATTTATTTTTTTATATTTCATATTTAAAAGTTATACATGAATGAAATTTCAATAAATTCAAAATACAATAGGACTTCTCAAATAAATTATTAATTGAAAATAAATGGTAGTTTTATAAAATAGATTATTTTTAATTATTCCCTCACAAATTGTTATTTTAAAAAAAAATTACAAAATTTCACCCTAATTTATTTTATGTATTATTATTTAAAAAATTATATATATTTTTAAAATATATATATTCAATAAATTATATAAATTGATTATAATTCCCTAAATGAAAAATAAAAATAAAACCATTGCTGGATAAAATGTATTTGGATGCATAAAATGATTGTACTGATAAATTAATTCATAACATAATAAAAATATGTTAATAAATTTCTAGTAATTAAAATTTTTATGTGTACATATTTAATAATTATTTATACCTATATTCATACCAAATAATTCAACTATTATGTTATAAAAGATGTATTTATATAATATAATTACCATGTTTATAATGAACAATGATGTCTATTGTAAACAATATTGAACTTATTGTTAATATATTATAATCTCAGGGTTATATTCTGCCTCGCTTCTAAAAATTATTTCTTAGTTATTTTAATGTGCACTTGAAAATCAAGGGTTTTATTATAAAAAATTCCCATTTTCAAAACCAAATTTTAAAGAAGTGTTAAAACCTCCTCTTAAATGTTGGAATGGGAGATAAAATGGTCTTCTAAAATGACACATAAATTGGATTTAATGTTTGTGAATGTTATATGGGATTTTAAAAAAAGTACATAGAATAATAGGCTAAATAGTAATGGTGACAGATAGAAATAGTTTATCAAAAATACTTAAATGATAGATAATATAAATAACTACAAAACCAAACATCATTCTTGCATTAAAAGACAATTGATTAATCAGAAATGAATGAAATTGATTTTTATTTCAATATCAAATTCCAATAGTTGATGGATTATTTTACATTCTATGAATATAATAAAATATTGTTACCTGATAAATTTATAGATAATAAGAAATATTTTATCTTTTGTATGGGAGTAAATCATTTCCAACAATATCTATTTCTATAGTAAATGAAATATTGTTTTTTTCATTAATAAACTTCTATTATATCCATCATATAATTTTTATTACAAAATACAAAAAAAATATTTCATAGGTCCTAATATCCATAAAATAATAATATTTTATTCCACATTTCATTAAATAGTAACAAAAAATCAAATGTCTATCACTATGTAAGAGAATAAAAAATGTATAAATATTCATATGATGAATTAATAAATTTTACTTCTATATTTTCAAGATAGGAAAAATATTGATTATTCCACCAATAGATATCCTGACATACTAATTAACCACACTTTCACAATATTAAAGTACATTTTAACCCATCCATTTCATTGAAATTGTATAGAAAGAATCCTTCTAGAAGGATCATGATAAAATTTATATGTTTTTTTTATTTTAGTTTCATACCCTTGTGATCATTTGGTTACAATCTATCCCATAAGATTGTATTGAAAATAAACAATTTATCATTTTGGTAGTAAAGTAATATTTTCACATAAAATATGATCACATTCGTTTTAAATTAAATCTCTAAAAATTTAGTTTCATTATTCCATTATTAAAAATTATTTATAACATAATGGTTATATATCCCTTTACCTAATAATATTTCACCCAAAATTACCTCATCATATAATATGATTCCAGAAATGTACATAATATTTTATCATTAAAATTATATTGTAAAAAAATTCATAAAAACAATTACATCATGTAGGATAGTTATTGGAGCCACACCCCTATCATCATTTGGATTCAAATTCAATCTCAATGGCATTCAGAATGATAATGTTTTTTACATGACTTTCAGGTTTACCTTTAGCAAAAACTATATTCATATTATTCATAAAATATATTGAAATAATAATGACTCAAAATATAAAACTAAAAGATAAAATAATATATAAAGGTTACCAATACATTTAATCTTATGTATACAAAATAAAAATGAAATATTCATACAAAACACTTATTAATAAAAAAAATACTAAACGAATGGTTTTCATTATCATAAATGTCTATGAAAAATACTGAATCTACAGAAACACCCAAACTCATAAAACATAAAAAAAAATTTAGCTCTAAACATATAATGAAACATAGACTAATATTCCAAAGAAACATTAGTTTTATCCTGTATCATTATGAATTTTACTAAATAAGTTTATAAATGGATGAATGTTTAATCGAAATATATAATCATAAATCAGATTTAACCCAAAATAAATATTTATAACAGAATCATTTCAATATATCAGAATCTTAAACAGGGTATCTTTGTGGATATTGCATTATTATAATCTGTCATATTGATCTATAATTTTATGTATTTTCTGAATATTATCCCCCAATAGTTTTAATATAGGTGTGAAATGAGACATGTTTTTATACAACATCTTTTGATTGAGTCAAATCGCAATGACCCCCTCTAATTGTTTTTACACAAAGGTACAATTGTTCCAGAACAACATCTCAATGTAGTATCTAAAAAGTTTGTATTTATATGAAAACCACATAATCACTACCTATGATGAGCCATCCCTAAAAAGATACAACAACATGGTGAGATAGATAATGACCACCAGAGTCCCGCCTCTAGTACTCCCCATGTTGGAAACTATAACCAAGGTTATAAAAATACCAAAATATAGGAGGCATTACACTTTATAAGAATCACAATTGGTAGATAGAATGAATCCAACACAACAACCCCAGTAAATAATATAAAATAATCTGAATCCATCCCACAAAGCATGAATAAAAAATATCTAAAAAAAATATAAAAGGCTCCATAGTAAATTTCCAATAATAATGATATGTTGTGACATAACTTCCAAGATACCAGCTATTAATGTTAGCATCTCATGAATTCTTCTTTGAAAACATAAATAAGTGTTATATACATTGGGTGAGTATACAATTAAACTATTTCAGAAAACCAATGTCTCTTATACATATTTAAATGAAGAATTTTAATGCTCATGTGATAAAACCATAAATCCATACAATTTCAAAATATGTATACTAAGAATCGCAATAGCACCAAAGAACCCCCACCATGTAATGAAAGCTATGTAATACAATATATAGTATATAAAATCAAGGATAGTGTACGTTGCGCTACATTACAACTTATAGGTCGCTCTCTCCCAATGTTGTTGTAAATACCCGTAAAATTCAAGGAAATGTTTTCTTAATTATCTTTGGGATTTTACAAGAATGCAGTTTATGACGGCACCTGATTCCGAGGCCCGGTGAGCCTGGAATTTTTATCTGAAGTTTAGCTCGAGTATGTTCTGTGAACGAACAAGCAGGATTTTTCCTAACTTTTGGACCGGTGATCGGAATCAAATTTCGAGGGCACCGATGGAATCACATCGCCAATAATTGCTTAGGAACACCTTTTCCGGAGTTGCGTTTGCTCGGGAGGAGATGTAAAAAAAATTGTGCAAGTTAAATAATATTGAGTTTCAATTTTATTTTATTTTCACTAAGTGGTTATCCATTTTGTGGAAGTTGGGAAACTATTCTAAATAGGTTATGTGGGCGGTGGGGCCCACACTAACCCCACTCGTTCATATTCCCTAACTCCCTCAACTCACCATTTATTTAGATAACTTTGGTTATTTAGTTAAGTGAGTTTAATTTGAAAGTTTGAAATTAATATACTTGGCATGAGAAATAAAATAAGACAAACACTTATTTTATTAGAGTTGTTGGGTTGTGAGAGGATTGAGGGAAAAATCAGTAAGGCTTGAAGTTCTCCTTCCTCGACGAAGAATGCGAAGAACGTGAAGAATGCCGACCTCCGACGACGGGCGATGGTGAGAGACACCTTCCTCGGTGATTGACTATGCGACGCCGTGTACCGCGATGCCAACGACCCTCTCCTTCCACGATGCCTTTTTCCACGACGTTCCATTCTGTGATGAGCCTTCGTTCAAAAACCCACGAGGTATGGGATTTATTGTTTTTGTTAATTAATATTTGAGCGTTCTTCGTAATCTTAGAATCTTGCTATCGAATAACGGGAGGGGGAGAAACCACACAAACACGACCGACCCCCCTCTCTTAATTTTGATGTTGACCTTGTTGTGGTTTGGAATGCAGATGGTGCGGTGCCGTCGCACCGCGCGGGATTGTGCGACAAAGATGTGAGGCGCCGTCACGCCATGCCGTTGAAGTCGAACATGTTTGTGGCACGGTCACGCTGTGCCGGAGAACCATAAAGGCACCGAAGCCGAAGCAGGGTCGTGGAGCCGTCACACCGCACAGGACGGACCAAGGCCGCCGCCGTAGGCTGCGGCGGAGTAGGGAGCGGCGTCCAGTTTCCGGCCGCCGGCGTCAGAGCAGGGGGACGGGACCCCACCGGTTTCGTGGCTGTAGCAGCTAGCTAGCCGGAGCGGGGCAGCCGGTCTGGGGAAAGACCGTGGGTTCGAAACCCCCGGCTGGAAGGGAGGAGTGCCCCCCCCCCCCCACGTGGGGGCCACATCTATTTAGACAGGGGGCAGTGCGCCCCCCCCCCCTTGTCTACCCAGCTCGGTTACACCGAGCTGGCCAGTAGACTGCGCCAGCATGCCAAGCCGGGCCGGGCCACGCCCGGTTTGGGTCAGGCCGACCCAGGGGGTCTCAGGTCAGGCCGACCCAAGGGGTCTCGGGTCGGGTCGGTCCGGGCCCAAAACCCCCATTTTCGGACCTCTTTCGGTCTTTTGACCAAAACATGGGCTACAGTCCTCCGATTGATGCAATGTTAGTTGCGAGGCGATCCATGTATCGAGATGGTTGTTTTGGTATATTACACTCAAGGTTTCAGTGATCTTTTGGTTCGGCTGACTTGGTTCGTACACGAAACTAATCGGGCCCTTAGAGCGGAAACACTTATAAAATGAGCTCCGAATGTCCAATTGATGTTCCGTCGACTTTGTTGGATTCCTCTTAGTGGGATGGACCATTTGAATTACTCGTCTCAAGTTTTGGATGCAGTTGGAGTACAATCAGGTTGGTTTTGACATAAAAACCAAATGGGCCCCTCGGACGAAAAAGCCAATAACTCTCAGATCGGGTATCCGATTGACGCACAGTCTATGACGTTGAGTTCCTGTTGAAGATACAGAACTTTTGGAAACATCAACTTCTGAATTTGTGTTATTTGATGTATCAGCCCCTCGGCTCGTGGAGTGTAACCTTCCTAAACGAGCTTGATGTGTGCGAGAACCCTAGAGCTGGCTGCGACTGCGACGACAACAAGGACTTTACAAAAATCCTCCGTGGATTCGACAGCGACGACTACAGAATTCAGCGATCCAACATGAGTCAGTGCTACCGATCATGTGTGGGTCAGATTCTGTGTGGGTCAGCGCTCAGCAGTCCAGTGTGGGCCAGCGCATACCAATCCTATGTGGGTCAGATCTTGTGTGGGTCATTACGGGGGTTAGTACCTATCGATCCTTTGTGGGTCATTGCAGGGGTTAGTGCCTATCGATACTTTGGGGGTCATTGTGGGGGTTAGTCTCTGTCGATCCTATGTGGGTCTGATGGATTTTATGAATCAGTGGCTACATATGATCATCTCTATCATCTTATGAAGAAGTATACCTGTGTGAGATGAGTCTTGACTTTAAATCTTTATCTTTGATAAGTTTGACTTGATATCCTGTGTGGATTACGATATTCCTTCCTGTTTGGATTGGGTTATGATTTCCTATGTGGACTGGGTTGTACATGGGGTCAGATGCTGGATCCAAACCGAAATTGATGAATTAGGTATATGTATGGGCATATACCGAATTAGTGTTGGATGTTACATAATAATTGTATCATTCCTTTACGGATTATCCTTTTTGGATTCTAGGAGACCTTCAGGGGTCTCGGGGTCCCTACTGAGTACCGTATACTCACCCCTACACGGTCTATTACCGCACTACGTTGTGTTGGATGAAGATGACGGACAACGCTGATCATGGTAGAGGCTAGTGGAGAAGGCTGTACCTGGAGGTGGACCAATTGACGGGACGACTGGACCCGAGGAGCTGAGGTGGCCATCTGTACCCACCCTTCAGGTGGGACTTCCAGTGGATGGCTCGACATTGCGGCTTTACTTTTCAGTTGTTGTACTCCATTTTTCTGTTTTACTTTACTTTCAGTTTGAGTTTGTATTCTGGCCCACATTCTTTTCCGCACTTACTATTGTACCCAGTTTTACATAGTGTTTACTTCTTCATGCTTGCTCTGTGGTGTTTGTTTTCTTTGGAAAGGCAATGCCTTCCCTTTTTATCAGGAATTACGCATTGGTGCTAGTCGCCAACCCATGGCCTATGGAAGGCGGGCATGGGGTAGTCATAGCACGGGCCCCGAGGACGGGTCATGAAAAATTGGTATCAGAGGAGTTTGGTTCTACTGTGGAACTCGGGAATCTGATTTTTTCTATGTAAAGCAATAGTTTTAAGAGTATTGAGTGTGGTTATTAGTCTAGGGACTCCAGTGTTGGTGCGGCGGCTGACGTATCTGTACACTAGGACCCTGACTTCTGATTTCCGACTTAGTGCATGAAAATATTGATTTCATGTGTGTATCATGTTTTCTTTGTGATTAATTTTTTTCAGATCACCAAGTATACTGTTTGACCATGGAGAACCTGTTTCATTTCCGGATGGCCCCATGATGGCATCCTGCTAGTGTTCCGAGTTTTGAACGTGATGACATCCCAACAAGCGATGAGGCCTCGGTACATGGCCCTTTGACAGCAGAGGCACCGACAATACCTCTACCCGCCGAGCCAACGATGCTACCAGCTCCAGCCACTGAGAGTTCACATCACCTTGGTTCACTGTACGAGTTTCAACGTCAGAGACCGCCCACATTCCATGGGGATACGGACCCTTAGGTAGCCAAGGATTGGCTGGAGGAAGTTGTACGATTTTTCTGTTTGGTAGGGACACCAGCAGACATCATGGTTATCGTTTCAGCGAGTCTCCTGCACATGCCAGCTGATATATGGTGGAGCTTGATGCTCCAGGTGCATGACGAGGCATCTCCTCTCAAGACGGACATTGATAGCCTCTTCCGCTTGGAGTTATTCCTAGCCACCCTCCATGTGGTGCACATCCAGGAGCTTCTACAACTGTGGCAGGGCAGCTTGACGGTTGCCCAGTACTCGGCGAGATTTACAGACCTATCGCGCTATTCGACGAACATGGTACGAGACCCCTCATGGTGTCCTATCTGAACCGTTGTGCACCCCTCATAGCACCCAGACCAAACTGGCCCCCGCCCCTCACGGTCCCCCGGCCGGGTCGACCCGCCCCCATCCCGTTGCCCCTAACCGAACAAGTGAACACCCCTTGTGGAACCCAAGTCGAGCCGGCCCACTCCCCTGGTGGCCCCCCGACCGGGCCGACCCACCCCCATCCTGTTGCCCCTTCCCAAACCAAGCCACACCCCTTGTGGAACCGAAGTTGAGCCGGCCCACACCCCTGGTGGCCTCCTGACCGAACCAACCCTCAACCTCACAGCACTCCAGCCGAACCGACCCACGTCCTTGCGGCACCCTTTGACTAAGTCTCCCCATGGAACCCGCATCTCTGTGACCCCTCATTTCCCTCACATCATTCCAGACCCCTAGTGGACCGAGCTACATTACGGGCTGGGCCAGAACGAGTGGGTTGGACTGGGTCAACCTGACCTTTGTCGACCCATGCCAGGTCGGGCTGGGTCGGACCAGACCCGTTCCCACTAAGGCCCAGTAACTTTCCTTGGGCCATAACATTGGCGCCAGACATCCTTCTGACATACCTTCAGTGGAATTGAAAATAATTGATCGAGAAAATAACTTTTATTGATACCCCATTGTTTTATGAATTAATAATGGGAACGATCAGTTTGGATTGAGCATGAATCCAACCGGGCCCTCAGTACTAAAGGCTAATCACTCACAGACTGGGCATCGGATTGACATGTTGTCTATTAAATTGAGACCCCTATGATGTAACAGACCATTGAGATTATTTTTTTCATGGGACTTTGTGGTATTTGGAGTATTGAATAGTAGCTTGAGGAGTGTATCCTCTCGAAGACAAGCGAGCATAGTGCAGAGACCTAGTGGTTGGATGAGAATTGATGACAGTTCACCATTTTTACACGAAGTGACATTACATGCCTAGTAGGGAGTTCCTTGGTGACAGTAAATACCCATGGTTGGGAGTGCATGGGTGATGTAGTAGACCCATGGTACATGACAGGAGAAGTACCTCTGCAAGCCTTGATGGAGAGCGACTCTGTGTGACGCGACATACCCACAGTAGGGAGGACCTCTCTATGACGTGGCAGACCCACTGTACTGGACAGGAGGAGTACCTCAGTAGTCCAAGGATACTGTGTTGTGCCACTGTGTGAGGCAGTAGGCCCACTGTTGTTGATATAGGAGGAATTCTCCAAAAGCTAAGGTGTTTGACTTTGCGTTCAGAATGTTACATGACACTACCCCAAGAAAAAAACCAGTTTCAGCTGAGTCATAACCTCGGTGTTTTCCACATGATTGATATGGATTACTTAATAACTTAGGTATACGTATGGGCATCTAACAAATTAAGGTTATCTATTGATTTCATACCTTCGTATTTTTCCATTTTTGAATTTGTGAGACATGGAGTTTCTCAGGGTCTCTACTGAATATCGTTATACTCACCCCTGTACGAGATATGGCCGCACCATGTTGTGTTGGATGCAGAATATAGAAAGCTTTGACAGATTCCTAGAGTACCATGACTTTATAGAACATGGAGGTGGACCTTACGACGAGTCGGTACACAGAGGAGATGAACGGGCATGGAGTGATGATGAGGCGATCTGTACCTACCCTTTATGTAGGAACCTCGGAGGAAGGCCCATTTTATGTTTTCCTTTTTCTTTAGTTTTACTCATACTTATAGTTTCTTATACTTTACTGTTGGGATTACATTTCGGCCCCCTTTTACCGTCAGTAATCTTTTATTATACAGTTTTACATGGTGTTTCATATCCAACTATGTGCTTTCTTGTATTAGTGTTTATAGATTATAAAGGGAATTCCTTCCCACTTTTATGGAATTACACCTTTTGTGCTAGTCGCTAGGCTCTGGCCTATGGAAGGCAGGCTTTGGGTAGTAATGGAACAGTCCCCGGGGGACGATTCATGAAAAATTTGTTTCAGAGGAGCTGTTTCTACCACAGAAATAGAAATATGATCTTTTCTGTGAAGCAATAGTGTTGAGTGTCATGGGTTTGGTTTTCTATTTAGGGAATCCAGTGTTGGTGTGGTGACCGATGTATCCATACACTAGGACATTGACGCATAATTTCTGACTCAATACACAAAAAAAATGATCGAGTGTGTGTTTTCAATACATTTCATTGCCATGTTTTGAGTCAGATCACCAGGTAATACTTTCAGCTCACCAGGTAAAACATTTGACCATGGAAAACCTGTTTATTTTTAGGATGCCTCCACAAAGACTGCCAGATAGTGTTCTGAGATTTGTACACACTGATATCCCATCGAGGGATGAGGTATCTGTGGAAGGCCCTTTTCCAGTAGAGGCACCAGCGGAGGAACATGTGGTACCACTACCCGTTGGGTCATCAATTCCACCAACCCCAGTTGCAGACAACACCCATCGTTGGAGCGTATTGCACGTGTTCTAATGCCAGAGGCCACCTATGTTCCATGGAGAGATAGACACGCATGCAGTTTAGGATTGGTTGGAGGCTGTGTTGAGAGTCTTCTAAATCTTAGGGACACCAGGCGATCTCATGGTGATCCTTACCGCCAACATTAAACAGGAAACATCAGGTAGATGGTGGAGCATGATGCTCCAGGTTCACGACAAGGTGATGATTATTTAGGTAGACTTTTAGAACATGTTTCTGGAAGAGATTGTTCCAACGACTCTTTGCATAGTGCACAAACATAAGCTTCTTTATATGCAGAAGGGAAACATGATTGTGGATCAGTAATAAGAGTGGTTCATGGACCTCTCACGCTACACCACATATACGGTGCAAGACCCATTTTTCAGGGCCTGGACCTTTGAGCAGTAGCTTAGTTGAGAGATCAAGGATTCAGTGATGTCACTCAGAATCTCAAAACAGGAAAGGGTGTTAGTGAGAGTCCTCATGGAGGAGAGTTTCCTTGCAGAGTATTCACTAATAGATATGCCCACTTAAAGTAATCACGTATCATAGTCTTCTACATCTAGTAGCAGATAGTTGTCACAGAGGTCAAAGAGGACGATACATGCTGGTGGATGACCACAAGTCTCAGGATCAGTTGTGTGGGGCACCTAAGACAGAGCAATTCATTCCAGTAGTGGGCAGTGTTATACATGGGTCTGGCATGGTCACATGGATCGTGACTGTCCGACATGCCATTCAGATGACCAGCTGATGGTCGAAGGAACTCCCAGGTAGAGACAGAGGTTTGACTGAGGAGGTCCGCAAGGAGCATGCGGACATGGCAGAGGAGCTAGACATTCAGCTGGTGGTGGACAATGATTTGAGGTGTTACCTCCACCACCACCACGAGGTACACCACGACAGTTGGGAGCAAATGGACATGGGAGAGATCAACTCTATGTAACTGAATCCTATGATCACAGTGCTCTAGATTTGATATGTGATACGATCTATTCCTACCCATCCATAGCATCAGTACTTATAGACATATGTGCTAGTGATTATTTTATTTCCACTGCCCTCGTTTGGAGCTCGAATATTCTGACGAAGCCATTGGGTCGATCCTTAAAGCTATATAATTCCAAAAGAGCGGATTTTATGATTATGCACTGGTGCTGACAGTGTGAGATTACTCCAGGAGGTGAGAGATTTTGCTGAGATCTCATAGTCGCGACGTCGAGTCCATACAAAGTAATCTTCTGTATGGACTGGTTATCTACATTTCATGCCCATATATACTATATTAGGCGCAAGGTGCAGTGGGTCAACACTGATGCGACCTGGTTTACCAACACCTGTGAGATGGGAGCCTTTGCAGTGTAGGATGGGCTTACCCGAAGGAGAGTGCAACTGATCACTCATTAGTTGGCTAGACTTATCCACTTAGATGTTGATGTTGATAGTCTAAGCTCTCTTGTAGTGGTGTAAAAGTACAAAAATGTTTTCCCTGATGATATTATGGGTCTCCCTATTCATAGAGATGTGGAATTTTAACTGACATACACACTAGGATAACACTGATATCTACATCAGTGTATCAGATGGCTCTCGCGGAGCTTCGTGAGTTGTGGGTATAGTTGAAGGACTTGCAGGGGAAGAGATTCATCTGGCCCAGTGTTTCTCCTCGGGCTGCCCCGACTATGTTCTCCAAGAAGGTGGATGGATCATGAAGATTTTTATTAACTATCGGCACCTGAACATGGTGACCATGAAGAAGAAGTACACACTTCCAAGGATTGATGACCTATTTGATCAGCTAAAGGGAGCACGGTGGTTCTCGAAGATAGTCTTCAGATCATGTTATCACCAGCTCCGAGTACCCGATGAAGATGTGTAGATGTCGACATTCAGGTGTCGGTACAGACATTACGAGTTCTTTGTTATGACGTTCGTCATGACCAATGCTCCAATAGTGTTCATGGGGGTGATCAACAAGATCCTTCAACTGTACCATGATCACTTCGTAGTGGTCTTCATCGAAGACATTCTAATCTACTAGACTACGGAGGAGGAGCATGTCGATCATTTCTTGGTTTTATTGGACACACTTCGAGAGCACTAGATTTTTGATATGATCTTGAAGTTTCTGTTATGGATCTGAGAGGTTAACTTCCGAGAACATATCATTTTGAAGGCTAGAGTTGCAGTGGAGGCAGCGAAGATTGAGGTGGTACTTGATTGGGAGCCACCCAAGAGTGTGGTGGAGGTATGAAGTTTCCTGGATTTTGATGGATATTATAGGAGGATTGTGCTATTCTTCTCTAGTGTTGTAGCACCACAATTATCCTTGACAAAGAAGGAGCCACCCTTCGTTTGCCTGTAGAAATTCCAGTGGAGTTTTTAGGAACTGAGGCATAGGCTGACTAGTTCCCCCATCTTGAGGCTTCCTAGAGGAGGGTATAGGGTACATAGTATACTGCGAAGCATTAGAGACCGGGCTTAGAAGGTTCCTGATACAAGAATGATCAGTGATCTGATATGGTTCTTGGAAGCTGAGAAAACTTGTGCTGAACAATGCTACCTATAACCTAGAGTTAGCAATAGTGTTCTTCGCCTTGAAGGTGTGGAGACACTATCTGATGCACAATTTATTTACAGTGTACTATGATCACAAGGGTATCAGGTATATCTTCTACCAGAAAGACATACACATGAGAAAATGATGATGGCTTGTGTTCCTCTAGGGCAATGACTATGAGGTAGTCTATACTTTTGGGAAGGGGAACATTGTAGCAGATGCACTCAACATGAGGTCTAATATATAACAGTTTGGAGAGGCGGTGTAGAAGCTGGCCACCTTATAGATATCATTTGTGGATCAAGATGGTGACGATTTCCATTAGTATCGTATACTCACTCCCCCACTTCTTCAGTGAGTCCGGGAGGCGTAGCGTGGGGACGCTGACTGTGAGGCTCGACCTGCTCAGATATCAATAGGGAAGGCACCTAATGGATTTTCATAGGGTGGGGATCATGTCATCGTTTTCAGAGGACGTATCATGGTACCAGTCTCAAATCAAGAGAATGTGTTGAGGGATTTCCACACATCCCCTCTAGTAGAAAATCCAGAAGTGGAGATGATGTATCAGGATCTATATTGATATCACTGGTGGTTGGGAATGAAGAAAGCAGTGGCAGAGTTTGTCTCTTCGTGCATCACTTTTTAGCAAGTGAAGGTGGAGAATCAGGTACCAGTAGACTTGGTTCAGCCTTTAGTGGTCCTAGAGTTGAAGTGGGATGGGATAACTATGTAAATCTTGACCGGACATCCACGTACATCCTGGGGACATGACTTGATTTGGGTTATTGTCGACCGACTCACCAAGTCGTCCCACTTCCTACCGATCAAAGAGCATGGTTGAATTGAGATCTTGGGACACCTCTATGAACAATAGATTGTGTGGTTACATGGAGTACCCTCGATGAATGTATCATATCGTGATACATGTTTTTATTCGCTGCATTGGAAGGGGTTGCAGGAGACTTTCAAGGCAAAATTTTTTTTGAGAGCCTCCTTCCATCCACAAATTGATGGTCAGATTGAGTGGACCAATCAGACCCTCGAGGACATGTTGTTTTCTTGTTTCCCTGACATCTGTCATAGATGGGAGGACCATTTACCGTTAGTAGAGTTTGCATAAAAATAACTATCACTCCACCATTTGGATGTAACCGTTTGAGGAGTTGTACAAGCGACCATGCAGATCACCTTTGTGTTGGATTGACCCTGGGGAGTTAGAACTAGTGGGACCAGAGATAGTATGAGCTACCACAAAGAAGGTTCATATAATACAGGAATGGATGAAGACTGTATAGAGAAGGCAGAAGATGTATGCTGATAAGAGATTGAGACCTATGGATGGCGACCATGTCTTTCTATGGGCCTCACCCAGAAGAGGTCCATGGAGATTAGGTCGAGACAAAAATTTACCTTTGATGTTCATCGGACCTGTTCAGGTCCTCAGTAGAGTTGGAAAGGTGGCATACTGCTTAGCTCTTCTACCTTAGGTGCACCGTGTGCAAGATGTCTTCCACGTATCCCAGCTGAGGATATACATGCATGACCCTTCTCACATCATCGACCATGGAGAGATAGATGTCGATGATGGGGAGACTATTACAATGGTTCTTGTTGAGATTGAGGATCGATATGAGGCAGTCCTTGTGGGACGATCGATACATCTGGTGGACATTCCCTAAAAGCACGAGAACCACCGTGAAAGCACATGGGAGTGAGATGCTTAGATTAATTATCAATACCCCCACTTGTTATCCTAGTTTTAGTTGTGTCTTATGGGGTCATAGATCCCCATGGTGGGGAGAAGTTAAATACCCAAAATTTCCATGTAATTTTTTTTAAATAAATGGGAATTTTAGATGTCCTCAAAAATTGACTGTGAGTGATTTTGAGAACCATTGTTCCCAGAATAAAATTGTAATTTTTTTGTTACATTGAGTAAAAGTGCGAGTGGGTTTTTCTAAATTTAGAACCGGTGCTTGGAAAAGATATATGAGGTCTCGGTTGAACTCGCAATTCTGATATTATCTTATGGAGACTTTCACTTCGAAGGTAGATGGTGGAGGGTGAAATTTAGTTTTTGTTTTTTTCATGTAAGAATTAAATATAAATAAAAGTTTGTGACATTTTTATTTATTATTTGCAACTCCTGTGTGGGTGTGGGGATGTGGGGTCCATCAAAACTAAACCTCTTCTTTATGTTTTTGTGTGGTAGGGACCACATGAGTTTTCAATTACCTCCCAAATTGAATTTCGGGTCAAGGACCACACGACCCCTATTTATGGGGGGAGAAGAAACCACTAAACCCATATATTTAATGTGGAGGATCCTCTTACGAAACCTCTAAATAAATTATTCCATCCTACATTAATTAAATTTTCCAACCTAGGTTTTTAATTAAGCTATTTTGAATTTTTTTTCCAACGATTAATGTTGTGGGAAACACATCAGTTGGCAATTTTCTTTTTGGTGGTGCCTATGGAGATAAGCTCTCAAATGAAAAACTATTTCTCCAAATGAAGAACAAGTTCTTACAACGATGAAAGATGATAAAGAACACCGACCCAAACTTAGACATTCTTTCTTGAGGATTCCACGAACATAGGATTTCTTCGACTATGATGAATTGACACAAAAACCAACAATCAAGGAAAACACTGATGACACCGACGTCTGTATTTTTCCCAATGATTTGTCCTCCTCCCCATGACTCAGACGACGTATCAACCAGATGGATGTATTTAATTAAATTTTTATCACTCTCTTGATACCCTCTTTTTCTCTTGTGTGGGATTGGGAATGATTAAATTATGGTAGATCATGTTTGACATTTTTTTCTTCATTAATGTGAACTGTATGCTATCAGTCTAAACATAGAAGGTGTGGGCCAAACTAACACGGCCCGAACCCCACCGACATTAATCATTGTGGTGTTATTCAGAATAAAGGAAGGAGATAAAGGATAAGAAGGCAACAGTGCTGCCACCAATGGCCCCCGAGACCCACGCTGCCCCCGCGACGCTTCCGCCAGCTGTGCCACCCAGGTTGTGCCTCTCGTCGACCACGCCTCCCGCCAGACGCGGTGCTCGGCAGAACCCCCGCCACCCATTCCCTCAGGCTGTGACCCAATTCGGATGTGTTGCCTACCAACTGTGGCGCCACGTCCGCGCTAGCCTGCACCCATCGTGGCATCCTGATCAACCCATCCCACGCCCCTTGCGGCGCCCTGTCCGAGTCGGCATGCACCCCTCGAGGCGCCCCAACTGAACTGGTCCATACCCCTCACAACGCCCCATCCGAACCAGCTTGTGCCCCCATGGTGCTCTGGACGAAACGACCTATGCCCTCACGACACCCCCCACAACCAAGCTACCCCTCGACACCTGCATCTCTGCAACCCCTCGCGGCCCTCGGAGCTTAGCATACCCTAGACAGACCAGGCTGCATCACGGGTAAGGCCTGACCAAGTGGGTTGGGTCGGGTTGACTGGAACCAGGTCGACCCATGCCAGGTCATGCTGGTGTGGTCCAACCAGGTCGGACCGGACCCGAGCCCACTAAGACCCCATTTCATTCCTTTGGAAATAACGTTGGCACCAGATGTCTGTTTGACGAACCGTCAGCAGTGCTGTAAATCATTGAGCAAGATGGTTCCGTTGAGTGATAACCCTCTATGTTATGGATTAATATGGGGATTAGCCATGTTGGATTGAGCATGAATCTAACCGATCCCCTAAGACTAAAAGGCTAATTACTCACAGACCGAGCGTCTGATTGACACGCCATCTGTTACATTGAGACCCCAATGACGTTAAAAACCTTTGAGATACAACTTCATGGGACTTCATTGTAGATGGAGTATTGACCAGTATCATGTGGGGTAGATCATCCTTGAGACAAGATAGCGTAGTGCAGAGACCTAGTGGCTTGCTATGAAATGATGACTGCTGACTATATTGACTTTGAGTGACTCGAAAGGCCTAGTGGGGAGCACCTTGGTGACACAGAAGGCCCACAGTGGGGAGCGTTTGGTGATGCGGCAGACCCATGATACACGATAGAATAAGTACCTCAGCATCCCTAGAGGGGGAGCACCTCTATGTGACGTGGTACACCCACGTTGGGGAGCACCATTGTGTGATGCGACAAACCCATGATAATCGACATGAGGAGTATAACAAGAGTCTAGGTTTAGTGGGAAATGCCACTATGTGACACAGCAGGCCCGCTGTACTCGATAGTGGAGGATTTCTCCAACAACTAAGGTGTTCGATGTTGTGTTTGTAATGTTACTTGATACTACTCCTAGAATTAATCCTAGTTTGAGTTGAGTCAAAACTTCTCTGTTTTCTTAATGATTGAGATGGATTACATAATAATTTAGGTATATGTATGGGCATAAATCTAAGTAAGGTTATCTATTGATTTCATTCCATTGTGTTTTATCCTTATTAAATTTTGTGATTCCTAGAGGGTCTCTATGTCCCTACTAAGTATAATTATACTCACCCCTGCATGGGATGTGCCCGCACCTTTTTGTATTGGATGTAGAGGGCAGACATCGCTAACTGTGGTCAAGAGACCATGACTGTACAGTACTGGGAGGTGGACCTTAGGAGGAGTCGGTACACAGAGGAGACAGACATACATGGAATTTTGAGTATTTGATATATATCTACCCTTCAAGTAGGAACCTCAGAGGATGAATCAGTTTTAGTTTTCATTTTTATTCTATCATACTCATACATTCAATATCCTATACATTACTGTTGGGCTTGTATTTGAGGCCCCCCTTTACCTTCAGGTCTGTTTTGTAATACATGTTTACATGGTGTTTTGTATCTAGCTATGTGATAGCTTGTGTGTGTGTTTCCATATTACAAAGGCAATTATTTACCAATTTTAGAGAATTACTCCTTTGGTGATAGTATCCATCCCCTAGCCAACGGAATGCTGGCTTGGGGAAGTCATGCCATGGACCCCGGGGGACTGGTTGTGACAGTGACAGAAAAATACCATATTGGGTCTCTATAAACTAACACGAATGATCATTTAGAAAAATAATCATAATATCATGACTATTATTATTAAAAATTGGCATATTTGCATTTTTGAAATTAATTTTAATTTTTAAAAAACACATAACATAGTGTCAGCTCTCAGATAATTATGTTCAGATACTCGGTTTTAAATTTGATGCATCTATTTGACTAAAAAAATAAAAACCATCGTTAAAACCACAAGGTCAAAAACATATGATTTCACAGTCATCCATCCTCAAAAGTAATTTTTACCAAGATTCCATCATGAATTATGAAAATAACACCAAACCTCTAAAGGTTCCAAATTTTTGTCTGAATGACCGCATAGTGATTCCTAAATCCAAATGCACCCTTAAAAATTTCATAAACCCAAGGAACCTATGAATTTAACACACTAGACATGTTCTAAAGGCAACCAAAATATCAAAAAGGCACATAACTGAGATCATGTAACTATAGAAACAGTCTCATAATTTCCACTTTAAACATCCTCCCATTACTTCATTCCACCAATGGTCTAAGCATTTAATGTTTAAACCAAAACCAGAACTCTTACACCATGTAAAATTCATAATAGGATACATCATATGTACTCTAAAAATTATTTTCATGTGATTTATTAAACATAGAAAACCCTATTATATATGGGGTCTTAATAAATACCTCATTGAAAAAAGGTCGATTCTTAATCAGCCATCAACAAAAGGTAGCATATGCTTTCCTCAAAAGAAATTGTTGATCTGAAAATCACACACACCATAAACTGGTAATGTTATCATAAAATTATTACATCACTAAACTTACAAAATAATCATTAATGGAAATGAAAAAATCCACATTAGGATAACCATCATCAAATATGTCCAATATAAACAACAAATGAATCCTAAACAAAACTATAAAACCTTTTTCACTAAGGCATTTATCCGATATCACAACCTCATACATCAATACCCTTACGCACCATCTTTTGGAGTTCATAGAAGAAGACATAACTATGAGTTTTTAAAAATAGTCATTCCGCATCCTGATTAATGGCATGAACCAATGAATAACTCGTCATGCATACAACAAAGATAAGAACCACTTATCAAACAAAAAAAATTAAAACATTTGTGTCGTGTAATACAAATGTTATTCAAGTTCCTCTAAGAATAATTGAATATAGCATACATTCTCATTTAATTTTTAATATGACACTAAGGCTAATCCTAGGTGACCATGACTATTTTTCGATCAACTACAAGTCAACTCTTTCAAATAACCCGACTTCACCTGATGGCGCATCAGCAACCAAACCGCGATATCTATACCACCAAAACAATCCATCTTAATTTCAAGCATTCAACTAAAACGTTTCCAAAAGACAAATTTTTTTAATTTTTTCCATACCTCAAACCTCATTGTAGATATACTACCAACCATTAACTAACACAGACACCTTAATTGTTATGATGCATCCCAACATAGGAGTTACCATTTCATTGAATGGGACGACAAGCCAATCACTAGAAAGCTAGATCAAAACACCTATAACACACATGTTACATTCTATTATAAATTTTCTCTATATCAGAGGATTTTTTTTGAATGATGAAATTAAATAGACCGAATTTTAAAGGCACATGTTTCCCAAAACGTCCTCCCGAGTAGTGGGACTAACTTTCCATAATTCCCCAGTCACTTTATCATGAATATTACTCAAGGTCATCCTCAAAATTACATGACTAATGATCACATGAAACTCAACCATTTCATTACATCACTAAACAATTGATGAGACTACCTATGTCAACAAATATTACCCCATGTCCAAAAATCCAACAACACATCATCTCATACAAGAATTAACTCATATGAAGACATAAATAGTCGTCCATAAAACATTGAAGGGATCAAAAACCTCCCTATCCATTAAGTATGACCAAGACATGTCTATCCTTATGATACAATCATTTCATGGTTCTTGTTCCCATATGAACATTCTAGATTGAATGACTACCCATCTGATCAAGGCTTTATTTTTAAAACCCATATAAAAACATGGGAAAAAGAAAACAAAATATCACCAATGTAAAAATATATTATTTAAAGAGTGGTGTATTAATATATAATGGTTCTATCTATAATAGTAAATACCATTACAAATCATAAACATCGAACCTTCAATAGTTCAAGCAAAACAATGTCACTAGGATCAAGAGCCCCTTTTTCATTTTTTCTACTTCTTAAAAGACACAACATATGGATAAACACTTACATCTATATTACAAGGAAAATCAACAAATCTTTATGTACCCATTCACAAGGGTCTCATATAGAGGAAACCACTACATTTTATATTTTCAAAACCACTAAATTTAAAACCATTTAATATTATAGCATGTACATGTTCTACAGTCTTGTCAAATGGGTGATCATCCACCAGTGTATAAAGGGACCCAATCAAATAAAATGTAGCATTTGGATCCCATTTAATTACTAAAATATAGATTATATGAACTGAAAAAAAAAATATTTAAAACAATCTAGCATATCACTAAAGTAGCTAATTGATAACAAGATGTTGCAACCCAAAAATCATGACTTATTAATTATATAGACATGCTAATAAGCAAAAAAAACATACTACAAGAAAAAATACTAGTAAATAGGAAACATGAGAATAAACTAGCATGAAAAATATATCACTAAAATACGGATTCCAAAGAGTAATGCTAATAAAAATAAAAACATGGCATGTTATTCATGTTTCTGAATCATATCAGTAAGAATTCAATGAATGCAGCTACATGGCTTGGAATAGACATGACATGTGTATCCCTATGTACGAATTATGATTTATGCTATGTTTCATTCGTTCATTAGTAGACTAAGGTTAAAATACAATAAAATACATAATTCCATAAACAAATATAATAACCTCAATCGCCCGAGGTGAAATCATAGAAATTTTAAAATAAAAAATAATGGAAAAAAATTCCTAGACCTGGCCACTTGGTCATTACCCATACATTGGTGATCACTACCAAGAACAACTATTAACCTTGAGCCAAAACAATCGTAGTATTTTTTGTAAAAACCCAAAATAATAACAAAATGAAATAATTCATGATAATATCCCTTTGTAAGGTTTCAAACAGAGTTACTATCAATAATTTAGCCACAACGGTCTCCACATTTCCTCACGTGTATCTCCCCATATGCTAGTGGCTTCGAACTAGAAACAAATGTCTCAAAAGGTGATAGTGGAGAGATTATAACATAAAATTAGAGTTTTATCAGTAGTATAACATTATATTAATATATTCCAATAGAATAAGTGGTAAAGTGATAATAGAGAGGTGGACGAATAGTATGTTAAATTTAATAACATTGGCGAATACTAGTTTATACAACATCTAAATGAATAACCTGGGTATGATATGAAAATCAATGAAGTAAACAATTCATCATTCTTCAGGATATAGTTCAAAATAGTTAAAAATACATAAAATCCCTATGTCTGAACACTTCGATCATCATAAGCTCCATATTAGTCCTTTTCTGTTATTTCAAGGTGCAACCAACAAAACAATCAACCAAGGTCATATAAATGCAATTTCTACTATGTTACCCTAGGTTCCCAAGTAGGGAGTGAGATAAAATCATAGATTTCTAGCTCCCACTGCTCTCTAGCCCAAACTAGGCAGTGAATAAAAAGTAAGTTATGTTGATGTTTGAAGAATTAAAAACATATTTGAATTAATAAAAAAAGACACATCATGTTTCTTATGCTTCACCTGATGGGGATACCAGCAACAACTTGTCTCAGGAAAAAGAGTCGGATTATTTAAATTATGTAAATATATATATTAACAATGTATGCAATTGTATTAAAAATAAAACACAATTACTAATGTTAATTTTTTTACATTTTATCAATATTTCTTTATTTAACCAGATATAGCCTGGGTACCCATGGACACCCATATATCAACAAATTCATTTGGACTTGCCAATGTCAGAACCATTAATGAAATTAAATTTAAAATTTTTATATTAGATTAGATTCATTATATATTAATGAAATTCAAATACTACCAATTGGACCCATAGTCCAATGTTTATAAATCATTGTAGAATTTCATGTATAGAACCTTTTGTGTGTTTGGAGCAGCAATGCTTGTATCACAACCCATTTATTAATCATATAATATTATATATATCATGGGTGAAGCACATCACTTCTATAATCCCGTGAGTATTTTGAGCATCATCCCCTTTCCCAAAACTCATTCATCAATCATATATATATCACAAGTAACACAATTTTAACTTATGGCTGCATCTTATGGATACCCAAATCACATAACATCGCAGCTGTCATATATTTGATTCAAACCATGATGAAAATCCTCTAATGCATATCAAATTTCATTTCCAATTTACATTAATAATTTCAATTGACATAAGGTGATTTCTGATCACAGAATAGATGTATGGACTAATACATCATAGATATGTCTGGTTAAATAAATTTATGTCAACCATCATAATCTATGCTAATTACATTATCCAATGTACTATTCATACCACCTAATATTTTCACTTTCATGTTTAACTATTTCATCAAAACCATTTAACAAATTCATCCATATTATTATACTCACTATTATAAACAATTCTGTTATATATGAGTATAGCCTATCATGTTGTATTTTAAAATTTAAATACATCCCATGAGTTTACCCACATGTTTATCCATTTTTAATTGAAGGAATATTATGAATTTACCCACTCAATACCCACCACATGATTAAAAATTTATTAAAATAATATTATGAATTTTTGTATTCATTAATCCCCATTCAAGACCCATGAGACCATGTAGTATACCCAATCGTTGATACATTTCACATTCATTCCCATCACATGGAAATACCCACCCTTTTTTCCACTCACTCTTATTGATGTCAAATGGGTTTACCTACCCATGAATATAATTCATGTCCATTAGATCCATTTAATTGATGTGTGTCTTCATGAAAAGGAGGCAGTATGTATCCTAACTAAATATACCATATTTTATTCCTTAATAAGGATATATTTAATAAGTAAATTATAGGAATCCCACACATAAAAATGCTGCAAAACATAAATAGTGTACTCATTGCGTTTTTAGCTTTACAGTAGAGACCCTCCGATGGAGGGGTTTTTTTACGAAAACATGATTTTTAACAGAAAAATATCATTTAAGACAAATATTATGATCATTCAAGAACTGAAGAACAATGTATCAAATGTATTATATAAACAAAAATTGTTTTTAAAAATTAATGTCATGGTAGAGGGCCCTACCTAAGGGAATGGCCACACTCATGATTTCTAACTCAAAAATTCTCCATCTCGCATGCACACACATCCATATATATATATATATACAACCATAAAATCCATGACATGTTCTCCATGCCATGAGTGAACATCTAGATGGGGGATATATATTTTAGTATAAACATACATTTAAAAATATCTTCTCTCCACAAAAATTGATTACAACTTCCTATAGAATAACCCAGAACCCAAAAACACATTAACAATCTCAAATTATGGGTGAAGATGAAATCACGGATTTAGACACATACACTAAATTTATAGTGGAGGAAATAACCAAACTAAAATTCCTCTCACGTACAATCAGTTTAAAAAAATTCAGACCAATGGGTACTGAAACACCGCTATCTGACCATAAAATAAATAGAATTATGAAGAAACTAAATCAAACAGTAACTAAGGGAATCGACCAAATGGTTATGGCAATGAGAAGTATGAAAATTGGCCAAAAATTGAAGGAGAATGAATGAGAAACCATAAAATAGGATATTCGAGTATTAAACATGTAATAAACATACAGATCAAAATTCCAAGGGAATCCATAGGATCTCATAAGCTATTTTTAGTTGACTAGGGGTCACACTCTATAGGGTTTTGAACATGGGGTGTTTGTGCCTACTAGTGTGAGGCTAGGATGGGTGCATTATATGTATGTAATATCAAGGAGGTGCAAACATGGAGATCAGGCTTGGTGAATTGGGTTTTGCGATGCAAGGGGTAAACCAGGGGAGGGGGTCGTGTGATGGGTGAGGTTAGGAGAGCCTTTCGTGTCTCTAAATAAAATAACTCTATGTAAAAACAACAAATAGAATAATAATAATAATAAAAATAATAAATACAATAATAATAATATCATATTTATTATTATTATTAATACATTTGAGTTCAAAATTAATTTATTTAATTTTTATTTTAAAAAAAATCACAGGGTCACCTCTATAAAAATTAAGGATGGACATATGGTTTTAAATTCAACCCATATAGTTAATTCCCAAAATTCAAAAACCATAGTAAAAACCAACAATTCCAAAACACGGGATTTTAAAATATTTTATCCATAAAATATCTCTTCCTTAGAAGCCTTCAAATACTATGAAAAATTCAATCAATCTACAATGTTCATTTTGTTTTATTTTAACTATCGCGTTGAATTTCAAAGTTCCAAACGCACCCTAAACATTTTAGCAGGCATAAGGTGCTTATGAATTTAAAACCCACTCCAATGATCAAAATCCATCAAAATCATCAAAACTCATAATAACTGAGATCCCATAAAAAGATTCAAAATCGTTTCATCATCTCACTCTCCATTCACCCATTCATTCTTTCCAAAAAATATTTTATAATTTTACAGTGAATCCCAATCCATGTTTTTTCCACATTTGAAATTTCTAAAATGATAATTCCTATGTGTTATAGAAATTATTATAATTTTATTTTGTAAACTAACTGATCCAAAATACATCTTAGGTTATAATATAGACATCACTAAAATTATGGTTGAATCTAAATCATCCATCGACAAATTGTTGCACATGCTCTCCTCAAATGATATTGTCCAAATAAGAACAACACTCACACATAAAATAGTGACATGTTCTTAAAAATAGTCAATCAATGAAGATACAAAATAAGAAATAAAGGATACAATGATATCTAGATAAAGCTAACCATTATCAAAGATTTCATTCATGGATGACCGATGCAACCAAAACATATACGCAAAGCCTTCCTTCTATAGGAATTTTCATCTATCACAACTGCATACATCTAGGTCCTTACCCAAAATATAGTGAAATTCCCAAAACAAGCCATCACTTGGATATTTTAATATTATCAGTCTTGTGCATGGATAAATATGTAACGGAAATAACCACACATCCTGCATACAACATAGTTAAGAACCACTAATCTAAACTGAATAATTTTAAAAAATTATTATCATTTAAGAATAATGATATGTTTGTTCCTCCATGATGAGGTCATGAATGTGGACATTTTTAGCACATTCAAAATAACACAGTATTTGTAATCCAATGCCACCAAAAAGATTAGTTGAAAAACTACTAGTAGACACTTTACTGCAACACATATTCACTTGCTGCCACATAATAAACCAAACCATGATGATTATACCACCCTAGGAATCTATGTTCCTTCAAATATTACAACTAAAACTATTCCAAAACAAATGGTGTTTCTATAGGTTTTAGCATACCTCCATTCTTATTGATGTTTTTCTTCCAAACATGCATCGACAGACAACAGAATCGAAGTGACACATCCCATATTTGGATTTTCCATTTTGATGGGAGGAATTAACTTATGAAAAAAATTGTTCTACCTAAAAAAATATTTAAACACACATGTGATGTTCCATGCACTATGATCACCATATTAGAATATTTGGCATGAATGATGAAATTAAACTGACCGATTTTTCAATGCACTTGAATCCCAAAAATTTATAGAGAGTAGTGGGACTAACATACCTTAAAAACACTATAATTATATCCTAGATTTTACCTCTATACATTTTCAACAATACAATTTCAATGATCACACCAAAAACAACCAATAAGATAAATTAATAAAAACTAGAAAATATAACGTATATCCACACATACAACCCTGAGTTTTTAAAATCTAGAAACACAAAATCTCATGTAACCATTAACAAGAATGTCAACATACTAAGACATCCATCACTAATGAAAATATATGTTCACACCACCTCTTAAATAGTTTACAATGACTGAGGAATGTCAATTGTACCGAATCAAGCAATCCCTGATGCATGTTTCCATATCAAGGGTCAGGATGCAATTTCCACCCATCCAATTAAGGGTATCATTATAAAAAAATGACATAGATGGGACCACAACACCCAAATGTCATCGATGTAAAAATATCATAGCAGAAGAAAGGGATATATAGCTATAAGGGTGATTCCTACCATGGGATATCCCCTTACGAAGAATACTCATATACCCCATCACTAGGTCAAACAAAAAAATTTATTAGGCTCATGACCTCTATGAAATTTTATCCAATTATATGAAGAAACAACCAATAGATAAAAACACATTGCTCCATTCAATGGATACACAAATAAGCTTTATATACCATCACAAGAGGTTCTTAAATAAAGGACCCAACTACAGGTTCCATTTCAAATCCCTATACTTTAATTTTTTCCATAATATAAGATTCAAACATTTTATAATCCATACATATGGGTGGAAATCTACATATCCAAATAGTCCTCATACACACTACAGGTTGAATTGGGATCCCATTTAGTTACAACAAATAAATTATAGATAATGTACCAAAATACATATTAAACAATTTAGCATGTCACTAAAATCATCTATTTGAATGAATCACGTTGTAATCATATAAGCATGACATTTTTAACATATATAGATGCTAATAATCACAGAAACATTATACATGATAAACATGCTAGTTAACAGGTTGCATGGAAACATGATATCTTGTTAAATATATCACCAAAACTGGGTATCTAAATTGGCATGACAATAAATATAACAAATTGGAATGAATTATAATGTACTCAATTATATTAGCTGGAAACCTATGAATGAACCTACATGGAATGGAATATACATGTTATGTAAATCCTTATGTGCCTACTATGATGAATGATATATTTTGTCTTTATTTAATAAGATTTGGTTAAAATATCATAAAATCCAGTAATCCATAAATTTCAGAAATCTCATGCGTGTGTTGGGGAACATGGTTGGGTGATTTCTGTGTGTTGATTCCCATAAAGACCCGGTTAGCCTCCCGATTAACCAAAGGATGTTCATGGAGGTGGACACCTCTAGAGCTCCGGTGGGGATGATCTGGATTGATGCTGCTGAGGAAATCCGATGCATGCAGCCGATGATATTCGATCATTGCATGGATTTTTGTTCGGTTTTCCATAGACTGGGTCACACCATGTCTTGTTGCCGATGCCATGGCCTCCGAAAATTCGATGCTGTGAAGCCTGGAGGTATTTCGAAAGGGGATCACGAGCATAGAGGAAATGGGTTCACTATTGCTGAACACTCCGCCCCTGCTGCAAAGCAGGGTGAAAACCCCTCGGTATCTACTGTTTTTATAAGACACAAGGATGATCTCAGGTCTAATTTCTTTGATACTAATGTTGGTAGGGAGTCAATGGAGCCCTCCTTGTAGAATCAAGATAATGCTTATAGTGGTGGACATCAATTCATGGGATATGGTCTTGACCATTCAACAGATACAGATGATGCAGAGCAGCCCCTGCTAATCAGCACTGAATTGGTCAGTATTGATCCATGCTCCTTGAAATGGTTCCCAGAACTAGAGGGGGAGGAGAATAAGGAACATAATATTGGGGAGAAGGATGGAATGTCTGTTTCCCCCTTAGGCGACCATCCTCCAGAGTGTTTGGGCTCTAGAATTCTTCCAGGGGTTCTTTCATCTACCCAACCCCATGTCATCTTGAGAAACAAGTTTGAACGACTGAATGAAGTGGATATGAGAGTGGAACCATCTTCCTTGGCTGAGAAAGATAAAGAAAACAAGAGGAGCATCGATGGCCTCACTCTGGGAGGTCGGACCATGAGGCAAGTTCACCAAGAGTGTGCTCTCGGTGGAGGGGAGACAGAAATCGACGAGGTCAGTAGGAGGTTTTCTGATGAAGATCCCGGTTCAAGAAGCAACAAGAGTAAGAGGAGAAGGAGGGGAAGGAAGGAATATTCCTCCTTGCCTACTCCTTTGAGGACCCGGTCAGCAAGGAATACAATGGTTGAGAAACGGGACAAGGAGGTCAGGTGTCCACTAAAATCATGGGAACAGCCTGAAACTTCCTCAGAAATGGTTCTATGTTCGGATGATGTAGTGACAGAGCACGTGCTATTTCTCAATGCATCAGAAAGGGATGAAGCCAAGATGATGGAACAGAATATGTAAGTCGACCTTAATGAAGAACATTATTTTGGGGTTGAAAAACAGGACACGATTCTGGTTGGAGGCTTCAACAAGGGGTTGATCCGACTCGAGGAGTACATGCAGGTCTGGAATAAGTTGACCTATTCTTTTGAAGATCTGATATGGGGGGATCCACTTTTATAGGTCCTTAATTTAACCTGTAATGTTTGTAGGGATAAGAATTCTTGTATAACTCAATTGGTGTTCAAAGATTCTGTTTATTTCTTCCCTAACTAATGCTTTGATGAGTTACAATCCTTGTTGTGGGTGGAAATGTTGGAGGGTCAGATCAGCTCCGGAGGGTTTGAGCACGCTGTTAATTCCTATGAAGGTCATTTGTGATGTGGATGATTTAGAGGTATGGATTTCCATCGATAGGGACCATGCTTGCATGGGATCACATAGAGTTCCTTCTTTGCATCTAGCGGTTGCTGCTTTTGCTTGGAAGAGGTTGGTTCTTGTTTTTCTTTCTGTTGGGCTATGTTTGGGGTTTGTTGGAACTTATGGTTTCTCACTATTACCTCAAAAGTGTCTTTCTTAATAAAAAATAATTTCCAGTCATAAATTTCAGAAATATAACAAATCACTAGAGGAGAAATCATATAAATTATAATATCAAGAAGTATGAATATCTCTTCATATCCCTGGTCACATGGTCTTTTCCTGTATGTGAAGTGATCAGTCCAAAGCATGACTATTAAGTAAGTGTCTCTAAATTGATATTATCTAATCCACTAACCCAAAATAGTAAGATAATGGAGTAATTAACCACTGATACCACTTTCTAACAATTCATCTTTGCTTTCCATCAAACTGGTTGCCAGAACTGTTATCACCTGGTCTCAAGGACATCTCCACATATTTCAGAGTTTTCCAACTAGCAGTGAGGGTGTCATGAGGTGAATGTGGGGATACTATACCCTAATATTATAATTACCACGATATTATAGAGATATATAAATATATTCAACAAATAAAATTAGTAAACAGAATACAGAATAATAGAATTAATGTATGTTCAATTTTATAATTAAACTTCAATGAGGTTTATTAAAATACTAAATGCGTGACATGGCGCTGAAATGAAATTGAAATTAGTAAAAAATTCAACATGCTTCCTAATATAGTTACTAAATAGGAAAAATGGACATAAAATCCTCATGGGAGATCTTTTCAAACATCCTGATATCACTCTCAGTCCATTTCTCCAAACACCACAAACAATAAACACAGTAATCAACATAGGAATTGAAAATATAAGGTCTTCATTAATACCAAGGGAATCTGAGAAGGTTGTGAGAAAAAATCTCAGTAGGAAGGAACCCTACCAGTGTTTATCAAAAACTATATGGAGAATAATAATAAAATATTTTGCATTTATATGGTAGTAATTATGAAATTTAATTAATAACAAAAACCAAATATAGGATATTATGGGGCACTTAACAGTGATACTGACATCATCTGGTTTCCAGAATAAGAGTAAAATTATTTTAATTATTTATATTTATATATATTAAGAATGTATGTGGTTTTAAAAGTATTAAAATTGTTGTAATAAATTAAATAGTTATACATTTATTCAATTATCATTTATTTAACTACATATACTCACATGTTCCCATGGATAACCATATCACAACACCCACCTCATCCTGTGATAGAGTGTAATACATTTCTCATATTTAATTGACAATAATTATATCGCACTGTCTTCAATTTTCCTTTTAATTCAATTCATTTATACTTATTCGGACTATTAGTCTAATGTTAATAAATGTGTGTATAATATCTTTCCTAGAACCCCGAGTGTATTTTAATAATTAGTACGTATATAACAATAAATCATATATATATATATAAGATTTAGAACATCTTTTCTTGCACTGGATGGGTATTTGGAGTATCAGTCCCTATATCATAACCCATTTATCCATCATTAAAACATATATATCAAATATCATAATTTTAATATAAAGAAATATCTAATGGATAACCAATTAATAGTACATAGACATGGTCAAATATTTGATTCAAAACACATGTCATGGACTCTCATGCATATCAAATTCCACTTCTAATTTCTGTTAAAAATTTTAGTTGACATATAGTGGTTTATAATAAGAAATCATATGGATTGACTGAAGCTTCCTTGATTTGTCAATTTTTCTAAATTTAATTCAACTTTTATAATCCATGATTATTAAATTATCCAAAGGAATAATCATACTATCCTAATATGTTCCATTTTAATTTTAACAACTTCATCATATCCATTTAACAAAACAAACCATATGAATATACCCACTACTATAAACCACTCCATCGAGTGTGAATAAATTATATAATAATGATTTATTAAATTTAAATACATACCATGAGTTTGCCCACTCATTTCCCCATTTTTAATTAAAGAATAATAAAGTGTAAACAAATCATTAACCATCAGTTCCATCAAAATGAAATCAACACTTATAATGAATTTACCTATTCATTAATCCACATTCACAACACATACATCCAAAGAATGTACCCATTCTTTCTTACAGTTCTCATTCATTCCTATCATAAAGGAATACATTCAATTTTTTTCCACCCACTCTAATTCAATTAAAATGGGGTAACCTACCCCTAAATACAATTATAGTTCATTAGAACTATTTAATTCAAGTTTAATAACATAAAAAGGTGGTGGTGCAAATCCTAGATAATCAGACCTTATTTCATTAATTAATCATTCTTCCTCTAACTGTGAAAGAATGGAAAAAACACACATCATCATGAAATGACAACATAAATAGTATACTCTCTATTTTGTATCATTAAGGAAGAACTCCCTAAGAAGATGGTTTTTATTAAAAAACATGATTTTGTACTCCAAAAGAAAATTTATCACAACATTGTAGTTATTTCAAAAATTGTAGTGTAATTTATCATAGGATGTAAATAAAAAATACTACATTTTTAAATTAAATCCAATTATATATACCTTACCTTAAATAATGGACAATCTGGAATTTTCTAACTAAAAATTTACCCCTCACACGTACACACATCTATATCAATATATCTTTAAATAAATGATCATTTTCCCCACTCCATAAGAGATCACACACACACATGATATATATATTTATATATATATATGTTCATTCTTTAAAAAATGTGTTCTCACAACCAAAACATATTACAACATACTATAAAAAAATTATAAACCCACAAACACCATAACACTATATCATTATGGGTGAGAAATAATTCACAGGTTTAGAATGTTACCCCAAATCAATGGCGACAGAAAAAAATCCGTTAAAACCAACTATACATAAGAGGTGGATGTCAAACCATGGACAAATGTGTCTTGAGATACACCTTTCCTAACATAAAATAAAAAGAATCATGAAAAAACTGAATTAACCCCTAAAATAGGGTTTCGGCCAACATTGTAGGGAAATGAGAAGTCATAAAATAACCAGAAATATTAAAGGAGAAGTGTAGAGTAACACATACCTAAGAGATTCGAGTAGGAAACCATGAGGAATTGGAAATATTGAATATCATAGGGATTTCGTAAAGGACATTACATGGTATTGGGAGTTGACTAGGGGGTCACACACTATAGGGGTTTGGAAGGTGGTGCATTACACTTGCTATATAGAGATTATGGGAGGAATGACATGGGTAGATCGTGGATAAGAGTGTCCATAGAGAGGGATCTGAGGGAAGGGGGTATTTTTATTTAGATGTTTCGTCCAAGGGAGGGGTAAATATGATAGGTGAGGGAAGGAGACCCTTAAGTGTATCTAAAAAAAATCCCAAAGTTATAATAATGATTCTGACAATAATAATAATGATAATAATAAATATACATTTTTTTTCTTATTGTTAATAATATAAATAAATAATTTCAATTTTAATGTAAACTGTTTTATTTAAAAACAACAACCTGTGTAAAGTCAACTCTTAAAAAATTATGTTCCGATGAATTATTTTAAATTATACCCATCACGTAATTTCAAAAAATTACAATACCCTCATATAATCCACCTGGTCCAAAACATGGGATTTTACACCTTATAAGAATAAAAAATTACATTTAACTTTGAAAACCCATATTATAAATGGGTTTATTATATAATTTTTCTAATAAATAGCATAGAAAGCTAGAAAATGGAAATATATTGATACATGAAAATGAGTCTAAATTATGAGAAATTGAGGTGAAAACCCTTATCAAGAGTTTCTGAAAACTAAATGTTAATGTAATATAAGATATAATAAAAATAAATACATTAATTATATTACTTATTAAATTATTAAAATTTACTATCCATAATTAAATTTATTTATAATCATTAATTACAAATATAGATCATATTTCTTGTTTTTTTTTCACTAATAAATGTTAGAACATTTAGTTTATTTGTATCATTGAAATTAAATGATGATAATTTCAATTAATACAATGTGTTTTCAATATCATCATTCCAGAATTATTAAATATACAATAATGATTTTTCTACATTTTTTTCCATATTACATATTTTCAATATGTTAAAGATATGAATATGGCTTGTGAAAATGGGAAAAAAGATATACCCATTTCAACATGATTAATGTTTGATATGTGGTATATTTATATAAATTAAAATTATGATTCATATATATATACAATAATTATTATTTCATAAATTCATTATTATAGAATTATATTAAAAGTTTCTGATGTCTGGTAATCATTTTTGATAGAAACATTATGTCTTCATTCATATAGGGTGTAAAACAATCCAAAATAGTAATGTATTAATATTTTTTCCTAAGTAATGGAATGTAATTTATAAACGGGAAAATAGATTAAAAATAAATAAATATTATTATTTTAATATTACTTGATGAAACCAATTCATTTAACCATCCACAATTGGTTGTGATCGAAATAGAAATTCTTTATTCATGGAGGAGTATTGTCTTCAAACACAAGATTAATGATCCCATTTTTTGTTGAGAGAAAGAAATGGTTTTATATTAAAAAATAATTTTAATAATTTTTTTATGAAATAGAAATAATAATTATTCTTAAAATTTATCCTTGATACTAGTCCTGAGAGGTAGTGATTAATAATAAAAAACATAGCCTCTTGGAAGTGATATTCCCAACATAGAAAAATTTGATTTTATTATAATTTTATAGTTCATGGAAATTATTGAAACAATATTTTCCATTTAATTTAACTTAATTTAGTAACACTATTTTTATTTATTTAATTTCATAAAATATTTATATTAGGTTTGGATCTGAACTTTTATCAGGGAAACACAATGAATAAGTGGATACCCACATTTGAGATAAGAATTTTACCATGGAATTTTTATTCAAAATAATGAAATTATAAAAAATTCATTGTAACATTCGGAATATGGACTTTTTATAGGGTTTAAGGATGATACATTTTAATTATTTTTATCATGAAGTTATATGTTAAGTAGTGTCTTGACACTTTTAGAGTGTTGGGTATATATAAGTTAGGATATGTGATATTTTAGAAGTAACCCTTATATTTAAAATAATTTATAGTATGTATTCAATATTAGATAGAATAAATGTATAAAGTGGATATAAGAGTAGGTTTGGCTAGAAACTCCATAAATGGACTAATTTTTTACAAGACATTGAGTGTTTTCGTGGATTTCTTAATAAATGCATTTACATTTAGCATAATTTTTTTACCTAGATAATCAATTTATAAACATAGTAATTCATATTATTGAATAAATTTATAATTTAACCTATTTACAAAATTAAAAATTATTATGTAAATTTTGAAAAATAATTATAGAAAATAAAATTCCCAAATGTCATTATATTTAATCTGAAAATACACTAATCAAATAATGATGATTTTTTAAAAACAATGTAGTACAACCGTAAAATTTTATATAAGAAAAAATTATCATTTTGATATATGTCAATAATATAAATGATTATTTAATAAATAATATTATATTTTTGAGGATTTCAAGGAAATCTAAACTGAAATATCAGCTAGAAAATACATTATTCCAAGATAAAATTGAACAGTATTTTTTAGAAAAATAACAGTTTTATTTTGTACTAAAATATGTTATCATATGATTTATAATTTCATGGAACATAAAATGATTAATAATTTAATTGATGAAAATTCATTTTATTTGAGAACTTATTTCTAATTTTCTAGTATACACAAACATAATCATAAAATTATGCTTCTCACAAAAACCATATTTATCAATTACAAAAAAAAAATATTAAAAATTTGAATATCATATATATTTTCAGGTGGTGAATACATAAATGAATTTTTTTTAAAAAAACTTTAAATTATATATTCTTTAATTTTAAATATTGAATTAAAATACGGAACATCATGAAAATAAATTTTATTAAAACAAAGAATTTCAATTTTATGTCATTTTAGTTACTTATCTTCCAAACAAATAGATATTAATGGATTTTCATGAGAGGTCTTATTATTGCTTTATTTACAATATTATTCTAATATGTTGTAACTTTTATTATTTTCAGAGTAACATGTATTGACAATAATCGAACATAAAATATGTTCTTACCTGGCCAAGAATTTCATGATTTGACATTCATTCCCTTTAAAGTAATTTTATGATAGAAATTACTATTATTTATTAATAATTAACATACTAACTATGTTTTTTATAAACAATAAATTGTACTAATATATATTTATATTAATATATTTTGGTAGATCATTACACTTATCTTATTTTAAACAGCATTTATTTTTTATTTTATAATCAAATATTATATAAAAAATAACATTAATAAATAAATATAAGTCTTAATGTTATAAAATAAATGAATTAATACAGTATATTCTTAGAAAAAATTATTCCTTTATTTTTAAAATGTTATTATCTACTACATCAAATCAAACACTATAATATATAATCCATAATACCAAAAATTTGATAACCATATCACAATTTTTATCAATCCCATGTATATCAGTAATTAATAAACAAATTTTTAAAATCATCCAACAATTTATTATATAAAAAATAAAGATATTCTAATAATAAAACGTATCCACACCTAAAACATGTGTTAAGAAATAGTTATCAACAAAAAGATACCTTGTAATAAAATCAATCATCATGATAGCAAATATATTATATCAATCATTACATAACAACAAAGGAAAACTAATGAGTAAAAAACATGTTGATGTTTTATATAACCCTCAATAACTTTTTAAAGACACCTAAATATAACACAATAACTGATGTAACTAATGTAATGATGGTAAAATTAAAAATATGATAATTGTATCAATAAATTAGGAACAACGAGGGGAGTCTATTTTAATTTATATATAAATATTTATCATTTAAATATGATAACCCACATAGCTTATATGAATGTGGGATTTTTATATATGTAATTTCTTAAAAATTAATTTATTGATCAATTTTCCTCAGAAAAATAATACCAAAATATTTATTAAAATATCTAAAACATTAATAAGGAGAAGATAATAGAAATATCTTTTCACCAATGGTACATTTCTCTAAGAAATGATACTTTTATTTTATCCTTTGATTCAGTTAATTCATTTCTTATGGTTCATTGTAATTTTCTTATTATTTACATATCAATAATTATTTATATAATATTTTTAAAAATATCATAATTATTCTTAATGAACATTTGAAATAACCAACGAATAATCCAAAAGTGTGACTATACATGTGTGAAGTAAGACAACTTTTCCATGCACAAGGTCATCGTTGGGATAACCCCCAACACACCATGTTAGGTTTTATTAACCATTTTCAGATCTATGATATAACGACATCAACATTCCAAAATCTATAAAGGGGTTTCATTACTAAATCAACCACATAATCTCTACCGTACCAAACCTATTAGATTTTTTAAATAATAGGATTACATAAAAGGTTTTCATGAGGATTACTATTAAACAAATCCCAAGGATACTAATGTAGTCCCCCAAAATAACTAAAAAATACATTGATTCCAACAAAAAATAAATAAAAATAAAAATATCAAAAATAGTTAATTATACCATGATTTAGATAATACATATCCAAAACAGTCACCCAAATCATGGACCAAAAGGATTAGTGTCTTGTATATTATCTCCTTAAAAATTTAATTCCACAAAAAAATTATTAATTCTATCAAAATTATTCACCAATGGACCTGTTTCAAGATATATCAAATGATATAATAGTATTTATATATTAGGGATTGAATACAAAATAAATAAGTGAGATAAATGTTATGACATGGACCCCATATAATTAAATGTTATGACATGAACAACATATAAATTTTGAGGGATTCAAAATTGATTTGAATATTTTTAATAGTATTTGGTGAAGACCCCATCATAAAAGTTTTTGGATAATGTGAATTTTAATACAAGAGATTTGATGTTTAGAGGTAACATTATTAAAATAGAATTTTTAATCCAAATAATATTAGTAGTTTTCATGGAATAATTAACATCAAAATTGAAGAATAAATCAAATTTAAGTGAGACTATAGTAATTCGTAGATTTTTATCTCTTATTTGTGAAATAAATTCATAGATAAAACATATATGAGATAAAATAATCATTTCACAGGGATAAAAAATATAAAATATGTTATCAAATAGTAACTAGAAATATTTTAAAAAATAAAAAAGTGATGCTCAAGGGATACTATTTGAATTCAAATAAAGTAAATTCGTGTTATCAAATTACTTTAGAATGTCAAAATTAATGATAAAATTGATAATTATAATTTTGTTTTAGGGTAAAAAGGTAAAAAATATCAATTAATACATAATAAAATAAATTGGATTAATTTATCCAACATATATAAATTACGATCAAGAAGTGGAATTAAAACCCAATGGAAATGAATTGCGATTACAAGCATAATTTTGACTAGTGTAATAGTTGAATCATTATAAAATGGATGTTTAATATTGAATTATTCTTTAAAATATGATGAGTAAAATTTAATTCATTATAAAATATCTCAAATATTTAGTATACACACATAAAAATGAATATATGAGTAAAACTAAAAAATTGTATTAATTAAGGGAAATAAAAAAGAAAACCATTATATTTAGATCTCAAAACAATTTCTTTTCAGACAACATACATAAGTGAAATTAATATATTATGTAAATAATTAAGGTAAATTTTATTACTTATTACCCTCTATAAATTTAATTAATAATTTATTCATTCCATATATTCTACTTATTTATAGTTATTTTTGAAAATAAGCGATTGATATTCCATTGATTTTCCTCTTAAAATATTATGGTACTGGGTTCGGTTATTACTAAGTTGATTAAATTTAATCACTCGCCATTTTTTAGTGATTTAGTTTTTATCTTTTTTCAATTATTACATATTTTTTATTATAAATAACTGAAATATATAAACATTTAATATGAAAATGGGAATCATGGAAAATGTGTTTCGTTGGTCTTAATGGTCAAAATTGGAATATTAATAAATATTATAAACATTAATAAAACATTTTATGTACAATTAATACATCAAAAATTCATTACTATAAAATTATATTTCAATTATATGATGTCCCATAATCATTTAGGATATAAAAATTATAAATTCATTCACATAAGTTGTAAACCCATCTAAAAAATAGTTTTCTATAATTTTTCATGACTAAGGTGATGCCTATAGATTTAGATAATATGAAAATTCAGAACCATATAAATTTCATTATTATCATATTTCCACATTAAATTTATTCTCAGAACCATTCATGATGAGTGTTGATAATCACTGAATTTGATAATTTTTAAAGTTATTAGTCTACAATATACATGACTAATGATCAATTTCACTAATGAGTTAATGGAATTATGGTATTTGAAAAATATAAATTTCATAATTTTTTTAAATGGACATTATATCTATTCATGAAATACATCTTTGATACCATCATTTAATGGAAATGAAGAAATATGAACACTATCACTTAGTGGAGGTAGTCATCAGCTAATATAGACAATTAATATATTTTATATTTTACTATTGGATGGGAATGATTTAATTATATATTTACAATTATTATGAAAGCATATTATTATTTTAAGGAAACTAATTTATTTTTATTAACATCACTAGTGAAGCTTAGGTCCGTAAATTTAATGAAGAGGATAATAATAAGAAGTTTAAAATTAGATTACAGATGAGAATTGTTTAAAGGAATTATCGTCTAAAATTAATGAATAATTGTAACTAATAGAGAAAATTATATTATATATTTTATAGATGATACATAATAGTTAAATGTGGAATATTTTCAATGATAAATTATATGTTTATTTGAGTTATTTTTATAACTGATATCTATTTATAAGGGAATAAAAGGATTGTATTCTACATAACCCTTACACTTTCAATAATTTAATGATACTATTAAATAATAGATGGAAAATTGAAAAAATTATAGTGGAAGTGATTTTGTTTTAAAAATCAAATAATTTTAGACAATTATTATATAATAATTTGTGTTTTATATGTTATTATTTTTCCTTTTTATATATTTTTTTTGAATTTAATTTTACAGTGGTATTTAATTTTTATCCTTAGAAATTAAGTTTAATGAACAAGATTAATATTAACCTTAAAAAGTAACCAGGTCAATCTTTTTAAATTTCAATGGCCATTTTATCAAATAAAATTTCTATTTTTGGAAAAAATACTTTCTAATAAACATACATAAATATATATTATTTTAAATATAATGTTTTCAGATTTTAATTTATTTCTAAAATAAAATAAAAATTTATATTGATTTTAATGAAATAAATTAATTTATTATGAAAAAAAATAATGTTATACATTTTTAAAGGCAATCCATAAATCACTCTAATGTTGAAAATACTTCATTTCATAAACGAGTGAAATCTATATTTATTAACATGATATTTTTATATTTTTCTAAAATTATTTGACAAAGGATTAATAATCTCTATGAATTTTAATAAAGAATAGTTTGTTTTCTTAAATTAATATTTTATTAATTAAAGGGTATTTTAATTCTCAAACTTACTTCTGAATAATAATGAAATTAAAAAAATTTCAATAACCATATTTTTTATCTTCAATTCAAAATTGTTAGAAATAACCTAAATATTTATAATTTATAATTATTTTTGGAATTAAAAACGTTTCTAATTTATTAATATTTAAATTATATTATTGTTAAATTGATATGTTAAAATATAAATAATATAATTACATGTATTTAATTAAAATAAAAATTTATAATATTAACTCATATTAATTGTTTTTCTTCCAATGGTAACAACTTTTAATTTTTCAACATCATAGTATTTATTTTATATCATTTAAAATCTATCACGTAGAAGTATTTTTATATTGGATATAATGTGGAACATAATAAATAAATGATAAACTCATTTTTTCATCGTCAATAATTTTACATTATTATATTTTACCCACTTTAAAAAGTGCATTCTCACAATTCCAATTATTTATTACTAAATATATATCTAGGGAAATTTTATTAAATATATATCAACTATTTTTATATTTATCTTATTATCTTAATTTATATCAATGTACATATATTTCATCACATATCAATTTTTGTAATTCTATAAACATATATTCACTAAAGTTCAACATCATAAAAGATACATATGTATCTTATACATAAAACCATAGTGAAATCACATACTACTCACAAAAACTATTCCACCATTATTTTTTATAAACATTTATCCACTAGTTAATCAAAAATAGACATTAAAAAACAAGATAACATATACCATAATCCCAATAATACAATAAACACCACCAAAAATTAATGTAAATGAATCTATTTTTCATTGATATAAAAACAAAAAAAAAATCGTAAATCACACCATCCTTTTTTATTTAAATATCCAAAATATTATAATATTAATACTTATACATTCATAAAACATTTTCTCCTCAATATTTATCTATATAAATATTTCCTTTACTCTTAATTTTTTTTACGGGAACCAATAAAAATTAATAAATATAAAAACACAATTAAATTTAAAATACTTAAGAACAAAAATTTTTATTTCATATAATCCTAAAAAATATTATGAATACTACACAAAATAACTCATTGATTAATATAAAAAAATATTTAGATTTATGGTTATTTTATATTATTATTCGGACTTTCTTAGATAAAACATTTAGATTCAATTTTCAATCGAATACATAGATTTGATCATTTATGTATACATCCATATTGGTATTATATTACATAGGGGTTTCATGACAATTATATTTGTATCCTTTATTATTTGTATCATGTTTTGACATAGTAATAAATCAAAAAAGATATGAAATATCAAATTTATAAATAAGAAAACCTCTATCAAAAGATATATTCTCAAATAAATCTATTGATTTTTAATATGCGAAACTTTAATTTAAATATATGACTCTACTTATTCAATAATTATATTCTATAATACTATTTATAGTGGTTATCCTCATTAAATTTATTAATTATATTTGAAAATCCATCATTATGATTCCAAAAGAACACGTTTTTTAACCAAATTATATCCTTCAAGAGTGTACAGATAATTGTGCCTTAATGTATTTTTGTTGTGCACCAGGACATATATTATTTAATAAAAAACATTCTATCATTGGGTTTTTAACCCTAGGTTAATCTAGTATAGAAACCCATAAAAATTATTTTTTATAGAAAACCATTTCTTTATTAACACAACCATATAATCACATTTTCACAAAATTTATTGGATGTTTTCATAAGTTTAGTATTATCGATAGGGTTTTTACTAGGATTACAACTAACTTATATTCATTGTTACCAAATAAATATAAAAAATTAACTAAAAACTCAATTTAAATGAATTTGATATGTAAAAGGTATAAATTGATTAAATATGAAAATAGTATCACGATTTAGATTGTATATTTCTTAAAAAAGCTCCCTACTAGAGGAATAAAAGGTTTAATATATTTTAAATTAGCTTCATGGACATTAAATTTTCAATACCTGTAATCATTAGTTCATAATATAATTCCTCTAGAATAATTTTCATATATCATACATGATATAAAAAACCTCATAGACAATTGATTATTAAAATAATGAAGTATTGATATGAAATAAATAACTATATAAAAATAAATTATTATGTATTACATCATAATAATGAGGAATAATATGATGAAAAAATAAATATCATTATGTAATTTTATAAGAAAATTTATCATAATAATAAAACATTATATAGATACACTTGATCATAAAATGATTATTAATAAAAAGTAAATGATATGACATGGAAGCAAACATATACCAATCAACATAAAAATGTTTGTGCATGAAAGAAAGGTAAAAAACAAACTAAAAATAATGAGTAATGTAGAAGGAATAAAATTTAATTTAAGTAAAATTAATATAATAAAACTTTCATAACATGATAATAAATATTGAAATGTGTAACAATAATTACCATGTAAAATAATATGAACACTGTTTTCAAAATCAAAGTCACAAAATGGATAATAAATTTTCCCACATATTATTTATAAAAATAAATGTGAAAATATGTGTTTTTTAATATCATTCACATAATAATTTTTTAAAATAAAATTCCAAAATCATATTCTACAAATAAAAATTTGTAAAAATCTTCACATATATCACATAATAAATGATTATTTATCTCCTATAATGTGCAACCCATAACAATGATTAAGAGGTTATTATATAGGACCCCACAAATAATCATCTATACATATGAGGGATACAAACAATCAAATATAATCATATATTAAGGAACTCATGAATGAAATATTGTGTGTTTAAAACATTTCAAAAACACTTCATAAGCTGGACTTATATAATAATAATATATCCACAATATATTTTCCCAAAATTATATATTATCATTAATAAATATACTAGGAGATGAAATCATTAATCCATGATATAAAATAGTACAAGAAAAAATATAATTGAAAATAAATGTTTATTTAGAAAACATTCTAATTTTTTAATAGGAGTTTAAGAACATGTTACATTTTGAAAATAAAATTGAAGTGAAAATAATACTTTTTGAAAATAGATACAATCAAAATGTAAATTCAGTAGTATATTACTAGAAATTATTATATTTTTTAATTAAATGGTGTGTCCAAAATATTTTTAAAATTTTATATTTTTACAAATACTCATAAATTATGGATCTTTGACAGCATAAAATGTTTACCAAAAACGATCACGAACTGTTGTTGACAAATAATTTTTGAAAGTATGTAAAATTTAATAAATATACTTAAATTCCATTTTAGAAATCCCAATGATGAAATAGGTATTAGAAGAACCATTTTAAATGATTAAAATTTAAACATAGACATAATATCAGTAAACACGTATTTAGGAGAAAATAAAATATTCGGAAATCAATTTGGAAAATATTTCAAAATAAAATTATGGAAACCAAATATTTAATAGAGATCATATTTTTTCACAATATCATTACATATATATGTGATAGAAAATAATTGATATATAATCATTTATTTAAAAATTATATTTCAATTATTGGTAAAATTTTTCATATAATATGAAATATATAATAAAAAAAATAATAAATATTAAAGAAGGACACTCAAGGAATGAAATATAAACTCAATGATGAACATTAATGTTAAAAAATCCCATAATGAATATCATATTCATATTTAAGGTGAATTAATAAGTTGATTATGTGTTACAATACCTAGAATATAATGAACAATTATATCGTTATAAAATTAGTGGTCATAATGTACCCAACTTATAGATAAAATTTAATAATTTGAAAAAATATCTATATTTGTCTCATAAAAAAAATTTTGAAATGAGGTCAAATCATTGAAGTGGTTTCAATTTAATTATAAATAATTATTTATTATAGTATAGTGGATTATTTAAAATTATTCATTACATATTTTTTCATTATTTTGATAAAATAAAAAATGTTTTAGAATATGGGTAACAAAATAAATTATATAAATCATAAAAAATGGCCCAAATGTGGTATAAAAATAAAAATTAATATATGAACAAAACATTTAAAAAACTCATTAATAAATTATAAATACATTATTAATACATGATTGAACTACTTTATGAAATCCTATAATCATTTATTACAGAAATATTATATATTCATTCGCATAGATTGATAATGCGACCCAACAGTTGAGCAATTAATTGTTTTCACCTATATTTTATTAGATAATTATTTTAGGAAATATTAATAGGATTAGAAATTTCATTATTATCATATAGCATTGATAAATCCATTCTTTTATACATCCATGATGGGTATTTATGAAAAATAATCATTTCACATAAGGATTATAATATTCCATACTCCTCAATAATGATCAAATTTCATGATGAACGAAAGGAATTATATTATATTAAAAAAGAACACACAAAACTTATATGTGGGAAATAGGAATCATATTTATTAATAAAATCCTTCAATGATACCTTTATTTATAAATAGTTATGAAAAATGAGCAACATCACATTATTGAAGAAATAATACACATAAAAACATGATTGATGATTTTTTTCTTAGTAAAGAAAAGTGATAGAGAAATTATTTAATAATTAATGTAATGTAATTTATTTTCACTATTTTTATTGATTTAAATATAATAAATATTATATAAAAATAAATGATTTTATATGTTAAGATTGAAAAAATAAGGAAAAGTGAAAACATATATTGGGGAATGAATTTTGTTATCTACTTATTATTCAAATTAAGGAATTGAGATAACTAATAGTAAATAATTGATTTTAACTGATATAAAGTGTTATATGATTAGAAATATGTCATATTTTAGGGAGAATGATTCATTTATGGTGATTCTTGATGTTGTGGAAGTGATGGTTTGTTATAAGTGATGATAATGGTTATTTTTTAGGAAACCAGAAAATTTTCAAAATTATAAATTTATTATAAATCAATAAATTGAAAACATTGGATAAAATTGGATAGAAATGACATTTTGATTGAAATAGTTATTAATAAAATTATTTAATCGAAAACCAGGACATATTTATTGGATTTTATATTATCTTTATAACTTTTGAACTTATTTATTTCTAATATGGTAATTACTTGTTCACATTTATAACAATTTTTATTAAAACATTTAATATTTTACATATTACCTAATTATAACAATATTATCTATAGTTTGGAAATAATTTTAACAATTAAAATTTATAAAATATATGAAATATGAATTTATAATAAAAAAAATTATTCACATAAAAATGTATTATTAAAAATAATAGTTTTAGATTTCATTCTATATATAATATAAAATTACCATTTATACTTATTTTAATGATGTATGTTGATATATTAAAAATAAAATGAATTTTAGGAGAGGTTTATGTATATAAATTAAAAATCATCCATTCTAAAGTCATCATTCAATGAAAAGAGTAAAAATAGTATTTCTAGATCTGTCATTTTTATTGTGTTCTAAAAAATATTTGAAATAATATTTATACTATCAAAAAACATATAATGTTGAATAAATATAAAATTAAATTAAAAATTTATTAAAGAGATTTTTATTTATTTTTTTATGATATCCATATATAATCATTAAAATTATAATTTCTAAAGAAATAATATTTTTCAATTGAATGCTGATATTTTTAGAAAAAAAAGAAATATTTAAACTTTTAAAGTTTGTATGTGGATAATTGAAAAATAAATTTTATTTTATTCTATTTAAATTATAGAGTTTTTAGACTAATATTTTCAATGATAATAAATTATATAAAGAGATAAATTATTATTTAAAATAACCATTTTCAAAATTAGAACATCATAATTAGTATTCTACTATAGGTAGTAACTTTTAATAGATTACTAAAATAGTGTATAATATGTAATTATAAATATAGATCTTATAATATTTTTTGGTATTTTTAAAATGGTTGTATCATGTAAATCATGTAACAAAAAAACAGCATGTTTTGTAATTTTTTATATTTGGGGTTGTTAAAATTTTAAATAAATTCATATTTATAAAATATACTTACCATAAAAAACTACTAAATAAATGTTTTTTTGTGATGAATATTATAGATTTCATATTGAGGAAATATTATATTGATATAAATAAATACCATAGTAATTATACAACCATTAATTATATGTTTTATTGTGTGTTTTAATACCTTATATATATCTTATTCACTAAATAAGTATTGTTCCATGATGTTTTTGTATGAAACATTTCAAAAACACTCATCATATTAAAAACATAACATTAATATTAAATAAAAATATAAAATAATATAAATCAAATATCAATTAATAAATTTATATTTAAATGATGAATATAATACAACAATACACAAAAACACATAATTATAAAAAAAATTTAGTATAATTTTGTAGCTACATGTGAAATAATATTTATAGTTTTTTCGACCGCAACCTCATCCCTCAAACTAAGAGACTCAGGGAAAATTGGCGACCACATTCCAATATTCGGGAGAGGGATTTTGTATTATTCAATTCTGAATCATTTTGATTAGTTATAGACACTAATATAGTTTAAATATGTATTTACAAAACCCATTCCAATATTTTTTTTATTGAGGTGACCAATGAATCCACACATAAATATTACATCCATCTAGATAAATATATAATATATCACTTTATAATACATTCATAGAACCCATAATTTTATTGTTTCATTTGATACTTGATACATAATAGTCATATTTAATGCAATATATTTTAGATATCCAAAAGAGTGATTTTTAAATAGTACCCTTCATAGATATTTCCTAGATAAAACCATTCCTCAGAGCTTGGTGAAATAGACTAATAAGAAATAGTGAGATCGGATTATTTATAAGTAAAAACATTGGAATAATTAATCAGTGTGCATAAGTGATCATAAAATAGTAATATGGGGATTTTAGCTATATCATAACATTCTAAAGTTATGCTTAATACTTCATGATAATTAATCACGAGTCCTAACATAAAGAAACAACATAACAAAATAAATAAACCATAATATTTTAGAATAAAAATTATTCAATCATGAGTTTTAATAACTTAACATTGACATAATATCATTTTTTGGAAGACCAATAATTGTGAAATCCCATTTTTCTAGTCCATGGTCATTACCAAGACTACCATGATGTATAAAAATGATAGTGTATTAGGTTCACTCCAAATTCTATCATTTCAAAATCTGCGTTTCAATACCACGAATACTATAGTAGATTGGGTCCCATAATAAACTTGTTTTAATCCCATTACATACTATATTAACTTATGAGAAAAACATATTAACCATATTCACTTGAAATATTAATGCCATGTTGAAAAAATTTTATGTTATAAGAAATACTTTTATATATCATGTCAGGTGATGAAATGGTTGTCACATGTGAATGTTTTCTCATGTGATGGGAAACGTTATTTAGGATTTCCAATTTTGGTAATCATAAAGAAGGGGTCAGTGTTTGGGGTAGGCATGTGTAATGAAAACTTGTAAGGTGAGTCAAGTGTGTGAGGGAATCCTACATACATAGTCTAATATTACCATTTGTTTCATGGGAGTAATTTTATTGGGTTGAGAAATGATTTTTTATCAACTATAATTAGAATGGTTGGTACACATTAGATGTCTAGAGGACAAGTGGGGCATGTTTTTGGTGAGGCTAGTTTAGATAATACTATTATGTTTTGAATATGGATACACCCCATACACTGGTAGATGTGTACAACTTGAGTTTGTCAATGTATTTCACTAAGGGCATTTTTGGATCTCCTCGGGTTATCAATTATTTTTATTGGTTATTTTCTTATACACCATGATTATTCTTTATAATTCATATTTATTTTTATCATTTTTTTGTATCTATTTTTATAGATTTTTTAATGTTTAAATTGTAAAATAGAATATAGTTTAATGAATAGTGTTGTAGTGTATAATGTTTTAAAAAAAGGAAATAATGTCATTTTTTTATAAAAATAAAAAAAACCTAATTTATATATCTATTTAAAACTACTATTTGTAGAAAATATCATGAATGTAAACATATGTATTAATTGGTGTTTTCCTATTGAGATGTGAAAATCACACCATAATTATAACATTTGGTTCCCGTAGAACTGATATTTTTATACATATTTTTTCTAGATCAAGTTAATTTTGTTATAGTCATTGGGACTTTTTAGTTCTATCCAAGAGGTCAAGTGGATATCATAGAATCTTGATTCAGTTTACATTTTGTTTTTAGTTATTATTTCTATTTCAAATTTTGTAACAGAATATGTTTTGTATATTCATTCATATTAAGATATTTTTAGTCTTAATTTGGTCAATTTTATTTCATGTGATTCTGGTTTTTTCAGATAAAATCATTCCAACCTGTATAATATTTTATGAATTCCATTAGATTCCATCATGTGGGGATCAATAATTCCCTTCAGTCCATTACATAAACTAGGTCGTGTGTCGATTCAGATGGCATCCCATACTGGTTTGTGAAAAAACATCCCAAAGAACATAAATTACTATTTTTATAAGATAAATGGATTGATTTTTTTCATAAATATAGGTCATAGTGGTGTAAATAAGTGATTAAAGGGGTACCTTTTTGTTATTTAAGTGTGAAAAGTTTTATAATCCCTAAAAATATGAAAATATAACATATTATTTTTGATTAAAATGATTTTAAATACAATAAAAATTCATTAGGGATGATAGTTTTGACCATATTTTTTCTCATGTGTACTTATTTAATAATATTATTATAATAAAATAATTTAATAAAATATTATATTCCTAAAATATCATTATTTTCAATTATGGAACCAGTAAACTCATTAACATTAATAAAATCCCAAAATCAAGATAACATTAAAAAAATATTTTAACAGACACCTGATCCGTAATATTATTGTATAAAATTATTTGATATTATTTCTTAAACAAAATTATATTACATTTAATTTTTATAAAAACATTTATTAGATTTTTAGTTAATTGAATAATTATAACAATATTTTTGGTAATCATTTAAAGTAAATTTTAAATCACTTAAAATTAAAAATTAATTATCATGATGTATAATAATATTTTATAATGTAAAATAATATTTCTTGTCAATGTTATATTTTTTATGACACTATATTATAAAAATGGTTATTGAAACATGAATGTTAAATCATTTCCATTTCATTAAATAAAAAAAATATAAGCATCAAAATATAATTAAATTGGAAATAAAATGAAATATAAAATATAAATGGAAGTTCATTAAATTAAATTACTATTAAAATACATTTTTTAATGTATTAGGGTAAATTTATGGTCTGCGATATATTATTAGTAGCCTAAAAAACCACATTTCCTCATTAAAATAGTAAAAAAATTTCAAATGATAATATTCATTTTGGAAAAAAAAATTAATTAATAAATTTTTACGACATAAAAAAAAGGAATCCATTTTTCAAAATCTAAATAAAAGTAGTTTTAGAATGTAAATTAAAATGAATATTTCAATAGCAGTGAAAATAATTTTCTTGAAAAATGAATTTTTATGCCCAATAATTAACTAATACAAAAAACATATTTTTAATTAAAATGATCATAAATATATTATATATGACTAATTGTTAAATAATATACATTTATATAAAATTAAAATCATAATGATACATTCAATTTAAATAAAATGATAGTTTTATATAAATCTGTATTTTTCACTAATAACTGGAAATGAAATCCTGTTGGAAAATTCCAAAATATTATCCAAATGATAATTATAATATAAAAATATATTAAAATTAATTATTTTTTTAAAATAAATTTGTACAAGATATAGTAATTGTTTTCACTAAAAAATATATAAAATAATTTGCGAAGAAAACATATATTTGGTAAATTAAAATCAATTTACTAGAAAATAATTTTCATTTATGAAAAATAATTAACAAAAAATATTAAAAACTGTTTGGAAAATTATGTATTTCAAAACATGGATAGTAATATTAATTACCATCATTTTATTGGATATTTTATAATAAAATATTATCATTCATTTAATCATGGTTTCTTATAAGACATTTGTAATAAAAGAGATTATATAAATTTAAAAAACATATCATAAAATAATGGGGAGTAAAAAATAAAATAATCATGATCAGAAATAATCAAATAAAATTACGTCTAGGATTAATAATAATATATCTATATGAAAAAATATATATAGATAATAATTGTAACATTAATCGATAAAACAATCTAAATCGATATTGGAATGTACATATACTATTGGGTATTTTTTGGGGAAACATCCACTATTCATTAGCTATTCCCATGATCAACTTATTTTTTTAGTTTAAGATATAGTTTTTATAAAATGTATTCTATACTCTCCAATTATTTAATAATGAGATGAATATTATTCTAAAAATCATTTTTAGGTGAGACTGGTTAATGGAGGACACTTATCATGAAAATGATGTTAGAGGAAAATAATGACTCTAGGAAATGGGATGTATTATAGAATGAAATATTAAATATTAGATATCCTAAAAACTTTACAATAATAAGTAATGATAATTTAAAAAACTAAATATTATGAGTGAGGATTCCATTATCACCAATGTGGAATATTTCACTAGACATATAGTGTATGCCTCTAGTTTCATGAAATGAGATGAAATAAAAGTTGATGGATTGTTAATATTGTAATAATAATTATTTTAAATTAATTTCATAGAAGATATTTTTTTTGTTAATAAATAATTCAATTTTATCTCACACTATAAATTTTGACTATTTACACTCATTTTTGTAGTATTTTTGGGGAAATAAAGAGAAGGATGATATTTCAAGGAAATTATTGTAATATCACATAGAGGATTGAAAATTAATTTTACTTTATGGATATAGGTGTGTAATGAATTAATAATTCAAATATCATATGAGGTAGGGTAATAATTTTATTATTTTCAAATAATGTTATGATGAAAGATAATATGGATGTTATGTAATGACCATATCCGATGAATGAAATGGTAAAAACGTTAAACTGAATGTGACATCTTACTATAATATTATAATTTAATGGAGAATAATTTTTATTATAGGTAGAGACTAAATTCAATGGTCAGGGATGATATTTAAAAAATCAAAATCCTTTCAAATACCTAACAAAATGGAACCAATCATGTGATAACAAATATTAATGTTGCTCATGGGAATGATGTGCTGAAATATAAACAATCCATTAACTGTAGTAATTAAATTTCATTATTGGTTACTGATCTACCTACTATTTTTTAAATCAATAATTTTACATTGGTATCACATCACAATGTAAATTATTATATGTATAATTATTGGTGAGAACACTTAATGGTATGATGACTGCATATCATCCACATAGCTCACATTTCATTAATTTTTTTGGGAATATTCTTCTTGTAAATCATATAATTATCCTTGATTTTTATTTTTATGATATTCAAGGTATCATGTAGATTTTTTTATTTTTGTAAAATATCATTTATTGATAAAGGATATTAATATATGATTTTATGAATCATAATATGATCACATTTTAATATGAGGATGAAAATAATCCTCTAATGAATATTTCTTCTTTTGTGTGGGTTTTTTCTAACATATCATGTGGGATATTTATCTTTAATGGTTGGTTAAAATCCAAATTTAATATATTTCAAATTTTCAATTATATAATGATGAATTTTTAGACAAAATTATTATTATTCTCTCAATTTGTGGAGATTATTTCTAAATAATGCTGACACATGGCGTTGCAAATATTTCTAATACTCTACATAAAAAGTTCTTATTTGATGAATAAAAATTAAATAAGATACTTAAGTATAATCATTAAAAATTGTTCATATGTTTGTGTAAATAGTATTGGGTTGGAATGTTTTTATTTAGAATAAATAAGGGTCAATGCATCATTTCATAGAATATTGTGTACATAAATAATTATTACTGAGAACAAGTATCATTTAATCCTCTTTGAAAAACTATTGGATAAATTAAAAGGTTCTCAATATATTTAAATTATATATATTTGTTATATATATTATCAATTTTAAGCCCAATAAAGAGGATATAACATCAAAAACTATTCGTAGGAGTCTTGATCATTATGAATTAATTGTGATGTTATTTTGGCCTTCTTATGCCATTTATATCTTCATAGATAAAATGGATATAAACAATAATTATTAATTCAATTTACTTGAAATATTATGTATATAATGAATTTATTATATATTTCATGATCATGGGAAACCATTAATATCATTTTAATAATGATTTAAATAACATTAAACAGAAAAATATGTTCTAAAAATTAAGAACATGTCACATAAGGAAATAGAAAGTTTCATGTATTGATCTTATAATATTCATTGAGTTCATATGTATAGATCCTTAAAAGATAGAAGTTATTGAGTGATGTACCTGATTAATATTTGTGGCCATGGTCCAGTGTTTTTAAACATTTAATGATCAATAAAAATAATATTTTTCAAATCTTCCATCACTATATAACCCAATAATGATGTCGAAAAGAAAGTGAATCATCTTCTTTGGGATAGATTAATGTGATTGAAATATCATGGAGTTTAAATGATTTTTTATGTAAAATTTCTCTTCTATATAATATGGTAGAGTTATTCATAAATGGTAATGTTTCAACGAAAGTATCGAGATGCTTCATCTGGAGGAATGATATTGTGATATTATAAATATCCATCTAATTGAATATTCATGAGAAAAAATAATTATATAATTACATGGAGACTAATATAGTAGTTTCATATTGAATTTAGAGATGATAAATCTTTATGGTGAGTCATCTAATATATTTGATGACAAAAAGAGAGATTTATAAGATATCATTGAAATATAATAACCGTGGATAGAGGAGATGGTTGGAGTTGTTTATATATTATTATTTATCAATATATTCACACCATGGGAAGGTGAAAAACAAGGTTAATGCTCTATGATAGGAGAAATGTGAAACTATTTTTATGATGACTGTTCAATGTGATGTATAACATATATATGGTTTTCGAATATATATGAATAATTTATAATGAAATGTAAAATATTATAACTCTCTCATATGATTGATCAATCTTCAATTCCTGCGGTGATTATATAGTCATAAAAGAATCATGTGGTATGATAGAATAATGTGATTATTGTTCCAATGTTTTATCCATGTTTATGAAAAATAAAAATATTAATGGAAGGAGAATGGATCACATCAATACAATATTTTAATAAATAGTTGTTGTATGAATATTATTGTTTATCATTTTTTATCCATAATTGAACTAATTAAATATAATAATATGTTGAAGTGTTTTTCTAGTAGGGAAACACGAATAGGGATATAATAATGCATGGTTCTCGATTCAAGGTATTTTATAATTTAAATGAACATAGGACAAAATAAAAGGGGATGTTATAAAAATTACACATACAAGAACAGAAAATGGAAAACATTTCCCTTAATTTCATCTTCAGACAATCCCAAAAATATAATGGTGATAATGTTATTTGAGATATGGTCTATAACCATATGAAGATAACACATTTCATTACAATTATATAATATTTAACTATTAGCTATATTTATTGGATATACATCGTGGATGTGGTATGACTTCATGTATTCTTATATTCTATTATAACATATTAGGATTTGAGGTTCACCATGATGTTTTAGTGAAGTATTCAATATTATTTGAACACATAATTGACATTTGGAACTGTATATCACCCTCAGAAAAATGGAATGACTTGGATAAACATTCTAAAACTAAAATATATGATGATAGATTTTTTGATAGATTTATAACTAGTTTTGGAAAAGTACCTTCAGATAGTATAGTTTCATTACAACATCAATAATTACTTGATTTCTCAAAAAACACTTTGTGAATCATTCTATCCTAGTATAGGTAAAAATCTAGTGTTATATGATGATGTTTGAGAATTCATTCAATTAATACATATAATTGAAGAGGAAATGGAAATTAATTTTATTATCATTCAATAAAACATCAGAGAAACTCATATTATGAATAACACTCACACTAATAATCTTCCTCAATAATTATAGTTCAATGTTACTTACACTGTATTACAATGAAGGTATAGTTGGAAGATTTTTATTGGATTTGTTGTGAAAGGATATTTGGTCCCTATTGATATAGATGTTTTTTAAATTATTAATTGTAATGGGATAATCTCTAATCTCTTGGAATATAAAACATATATCTCCCAAGTTCGTATTATGTTCAATATATATCCCATGAGATATTACATGCACGAACCGTCAAATATAAAAAACTAGAGGTCATACTAATAGATCATGATATTTTATTGATATGTAACTCATTTCTTATGTTATATACTAAAGAGAGATAAATAACAATATCACTCACCTTCTAATGTTTTTAAAGGAAATTAACAACTTTATGGAAGTAATGTAGGATCCCAATGATTTTATGAGGCAGAATAATCCATAGTTGTTTATAACTGAGTGATGAATTATCAAAGACCTTATTTATAATAAGAATAATATAATAATTATTAATTTATTATTTTTTATCCAAAAATATATTAACTATTTTTTTGGATATATATACACAAAACAAAAAAAACTGAACGGTGATATACTATTGAAATAATAACAAAGAATGTGACTAATTTTTTAAGGGAGTCAAATTAGAATGTTATAATAAAGAAAAAAATGTTAAAAAATTATTTACATGAATATAAAATTTCTTCACAGGTAATAATGTTTTTAAAAATGAAACTAATATAATTTTAAATTAAAAAGGATATTCTTTGATAAATTATTTTTATATTGCAGAATATGATTTTATATTAATAAATTAGTTTAGTCAATATTGATAATTTTTTAATAATTTAAGATAATATTATTTTAAATAAATTATTATAATATTAAATGATTTATTTGAACATTTATCAACAGAACAATATATTCAGTTTTATGATAAAATTGTTTATTTAATGGGTTTTTTTATTTTGAATAATTATTTTAAAATAAATTTCTAAAAATTATTGATGCAAATGAAAAAATGGTGTTATAAAATTTTAGTTCATTATGAATACAAACATGTGTAAAAATTTATTACAATGATAATTGTTAAATGGTGTAATACGGTATTAAACTAAATAGAAAAAGATTGAAAAAACCTAAAAATTATATATCTTATTTTTTGAGTGTATTCAGCCATAATGTTTCCTTATATTTTATTTTTTGTTACTTTTGTTCCACATTCTATTAAATATAACTTTATTACATTTTAATGAATATAATATTTACATGTGTGTCACTCACCTCACACATAAAAATATTAGCCTTATCTGATATTCATTATGCCACTCAAACCAATTAACATGACCAAGATCATCCAAAATACTATCATAATATCCTTATACTATACTATGATTATATTTCCCAACTAGAATTCTTATTCGAGAATTATTACCGTTCTTTTTAAAGGGGGTTCCCTATGAAGAAACATATGTTTTTATTTATCATTTTCATGTTTCTTTATTCATATAAATATAATTTTCTATAATAATATAAAAATTATGAAATATATATCTTCACTGTATTGAGATTTTTTATTTTTATGGTAATTTTTCAATTTCATTTCATCCATTGGAAAAATATATTATTACTCACGTGAATGTGTGGACAAACACCACCATGAAGTGATGTGTTTTCTTTGTAATTTTATCTTTAAATGGATGGTATTAAAGAAATAATAATTTAATATAAACAATATTTATAAAACCATTATGATTTTAGAAATTCGAATTAGTATTTATCTTTATTTCATTCCATCCATCAATAGGAGAAAATATCACCCAATATTACATAATGATATCTATATTCATGAAGTAAACTAATTGATTTTCCACCACTAGTTTAAATAAATAATTATTAAAGTTATTATAATAATATAGTATTATAATTATTAAATTATTGGTATTATATATATTTTTAATCCAATTCAATTATGTATGGACCAGAACCATTAAACAAAAACATGCATTGAAAATGAACAAATTTCATCAAAATGAACATTTTTTAGAAAAATTAATAATAAATTGATAAATGGAAGTTATAGAGAAATGATAAAAATTATGTTTTATATTAATATGAATATATATATATATATATTGATAATTGATTTTTAAATTAATTTGAAGTAATTTCAGACATGTGGTAGGTTTTATGTTGCAATCTAATGTAGTTTTAGAACAACTATTTTAAAATTAAAATATAGTTAATTTATATGATTATTATCTTTTAAGACACATATAATTTCATGTAATTATGGATTTATTTTAAATTTCATGAAATAGTTTCATTTTCCTCTCATTTGTGATTAAAATTATTGAATAAATGATTTCTTGTAAAGTAGACTTTATTTTATTTTTGGTTAATACATATATTATTTTATCTTATTTTTCATTAAAATGATTTTAAAAATAATATTCTTTTATCAAATTATTATATTAAGTCATTTTCAACCATATTAGACTTCAATTGTAGTGAATTTAAATGAACAATATTATAATTTTTTGAACGATTTTCATTTTTCCATTAATGAAATGTGAAAAAAGAATATTTATTATACACCTAGAAAATAAGAGGACTATCCCACCATCATTAATTATCATAAAATTGAATATTAATTTATATGTTTTAGTGGATATTTTAAATTTAATTATGTTCCTAAATATTTTGGTAATTATTTGTATACGATGCCAAAAAATGTCTTCTCTATATGTCCAATAGAATTTTAAAATGATATATCAATTTATTTTTTATCTACATCAATATAAATTATCTATTGATATGATAAAAATGGTATATTATCTTATAAAACTGTCTACATTATTTCGATATATAAATTATTATGATGTTTATTTATGGATGCATTTTTTGAAAACCTGTACTTTTTCTTGTGATATAAATAAATAAGGAATTATTTTAAATTATTATCATAATTAATTATCAAGATGACTGTGATTATGTGAAAAAAAAATTAATATAAATTTTATTTCTATTCCTCACAATACATTATGATTAAAAGAGTTATGTTTTTATGTTATTTTGAGTATATATGTATATATTGTTTTCTTTATATGATGGGTGGTATCTGAAATATATTTTTCTCTAATGCATTGGGTAAAGAATGATATATAATTATAAATATATTAGTCAATATTTGAGAGTGAATCCAGATCAAAAAGAGACTATTTATACATTGATTTCTTTATAAGTGATCCCTCACCATGGAAAGGACTGGATGTGGAGTTAACCAAGTCCAGAATGGTAATGTTACACAATTGTAATCTTGGAAGTGTTACATGAATAAGAAAATTATTTAATATGCTTATATTTATTAAAAAAATATGTCTCATGATTAAGATATGTTTTCACGGATCATGATTTCTTTTTGATGATTTTAACTCTTATGAATTAGGTATTTTATTATGTAAAATAATTATTACAACACTCATGATTATAGATATTGAATGATTATGTATGGATTTTTTATGTTATGTTGATTTTATCTTACCTTAATATTTTTTTATTGTATGTTATAATATCATCATAGACACAAACTACCAGATCTAGTTATTATAAACATATTCTATATATATATTATTTTTCACTAATTCTGTATTATCATACATAACAATATCATTAATATTTGACTCAAAGAAAATATTTCATTCCAAACATTCCCATGAAAATTAAGGATTAGGTTATAAGATAATTAGCAGAAAATATTTTCTTGCCAGTCACTTTTTCTATATATAAAATAGAAATGGTTATCACTATATATAACATATCAAAATTTTCACTGAGTCATCAATATCTTCTAAAAATTCATTCACATTTACAATCCTTAAAAAAAAATCCACATAAATAAATTCACTTCTTAATATGGGTATTGGAAACATATGAATCAGTTTATGTTAAGTAATTATTAATTGAAATTTATAATTAATCCTCCCAAAAAATAATCATGGTACACATAACAAGGATTAAATAAATAATCTGAAAAATTCCATAATCAACTAAAATATAAATACTTCTATATGCATGAAAAATCAATGAAAATTCATGTATAACAAAAAATTTTGATCTTTTAATGACTAAATACATAAAATAAACAATCAAAATCATATTTTTTAGGACTTTTTATAAGACATTATACAGTTATCAAGAGTGTTATACACCAAAACCCATGTTGTTTTAACTAATGAAGCTTTTGATGAATTGATAGACTGTATAATTATAAAACCCACCCATCACATGATTATATAAAATTAATTCACTATAACAGCCAATAATAAATTTCATACGATTATCAAAGGAACCTCTTCGTAAATAAAAATACTATTATCTATTTAATGATAACCAATAATGGTAATAAGTTATTGAAAAGTGTTATAATTAAATAATAATTACTAATGTGAATAATTTATTAAAGAATTAAAAAATCTAGGTCAACAACCTACATTTAGAATATTAATAAATGAGATGTTTACAATGAATAGGTTAATGAGTATACGATTAATTAAATATTTGAAATACATGGTTATAGACCATAAAAATAAAAAATTGGCAACTTGAATAAGAACACATCCCCAATCTAATGAATGAAATTTATTACGATGTCTTTATAAATTAAAAACACACTAAAAAGAAGAATGACTTGAATGTTATCATAAAATAATTGAACCAGAATAAACTTATTTGACACTATGAGAAAAATTAGCTAAATTATAAATATATTCTTGCTAATAAATCATGAAATATAAATTCTATTTGGGAAAATAAGTTTGATAGTAAAATTTATGAATAAAATAAATCATGAATGATATTATTTAAAACAATACTAATATTGACCTCCAATACAAATTTAATAGTTTCTTTATAAGGGGACTTCTTAAAATGAGATGTAAAATCATTGAAAACCCATTACATCAAAAAATAGTTTCAAATAATGGATCATTTTACAGAAATTCATTTTATCTTGTAAAAGATATTATATTAGTAAATACTATATAATACGGAATGGAAAAACCCTTCTTATTATTTTGAAGATACTTTTCATCAAAACTCTCCTAAAAATGATAAAAAATCATTGTTTCATATGAAAATATATTTTTACGCATTAAGTATTATAATTTATTTTACAATAAAATAATTATATGGGATAAAATAATGTTGAGTAAATAATTTCATTATAAAATAATATAAAAAATGATATGATAATTTAGTTATGAATATATGTTATTGATAAGATACAAAATCTTGTATGAAATATTAAAAAATGGAAATTTTGTGTAAAAATTTTAATTAATTGAAATAAAATTCAATATCACATAGTAAAATAAAAATGAAAAATTTTACCAATTGTTATGTACTAGAAGATGATAATTAATTTGTGAATACAAATTAACTTACCTAAAACCATTATATCATTTATAATAATTGGGTATAAAACTATTACATGAAAATGAACTAATTATTTTTAGAATTTGCATTGAATTTTAATAATATGTGATAAATATAAATATTTTTTTATATAATATAAAATTCATTGGAATAAACATTTCATAATATATATATTTATCAGGAAATCAGTTTATTTGAAAAATAACACATTCGGCTCATGTAACAATTTTTAACAAAACCACCAGAAATAGAGAGATTATAAATTCACATAAAATACGATGATTAAATTAAAATTCCTGGTATAATATCTCAAATAGAAATTTTAAACAAAACATATATGAAATTAGGTTCATAATTGCAATCTTTATTCAGGGAGAGGAATTTGAGAAAAAACACATACCCTGGTACATATTAATTTTTCACATGCACCAAAAATCACAAGTTATTAAATATAGTAAATAAAAGACTTAGTCATGGACCTTATTAATTAAAATATCCATTTATTTACATCATTTATAATCACCTTATTGATATATAAATATTTTTTATTTTAACCTATATTGTATGAAGGGGGTGTAATCCTTTTAAATTTGAGTATGTTTTATAAAGGTGGTCTCTGTGACAATTAATTTTCATGATTACACCACTATGGAATAATATATATCACTATAATAGATTAATAATGGTATTTTATAAATCTATAATATAATTTCCAAGAATATTCAATGTGATGGTTTTTTATGAAATAAATCAAAATCATGTTCCAGTAAATATTAATGAACACAATGTGATTGATTAATTAATTAGTTAAATAATTATTAAAAAATACCATAAAAAATAACTTTTTGAATATTAATAAATTATTATACAATAAAATAAAATGTATTAGTCATTTATTAAAAAAATTAATAGTATTTATTATGAATGTCATTAAATAAACACAATCTCAATCAACTATTTTTTAAGGATGATTATGAAGTGGTTATGTTTTATTAAAAATAAACTAGATGAATAATAATATTATTGAATTTTTATTTAAATGATTTATAATTATTTTAAATAATTATATTCAGAAAATAAAATTTTTAATGTCATTGCATAGAAATAATAAATCATTTTCTGCTTTGTTCATTCATTTTAGTTAATTAGATTAATTATAATGATTTTATGATCATACTATTATTATGTTCCCCAATGTTTCATAAAAAATATGTAATGATATCCTAAGAATCATATTTATTCTTTATTTACATTCCTACATCTATTCATGAATAGTGGTATTGAAATGAAAAAAACATTTTTCCATGGAATCGATTTTGATCAGATACACATGGATGATGTTTTTAAATTAATTGAATAGAATGAAAAGGCGTTATTTGTTATTTTTTTTCTAAATAATATAAAAAATAAATATGTTATATTTATATTTAAAAATTTTAGATGTGACTTGATTTTTATTATGGAAATGTAAAATCATACATTACATTTTTTGGAGGATTTTTTCTGTGCCCATTCAAACAAATTTCATTTCAATTTTTCTTATTAGAAAAATGGAAAATGAATTCAATTAATATTCCCATTAAATAATAAAATTCAGTGTAAAACTAATATAAATTTAATTAGATATGTATCTTTAAATTATAATAGGAACAATGAAATATATTATATATATGTTATTTAATACTAATTACTCAGATTGAGTACTTTTAGATATTCTTGGATAATCTCATGTGAAATTATTGTGTAGTGTATCTTAATCTGACTAAAAACTAAATGTAGAGAAATATGATGTTATGGAAGGGAAAATGATCATTATATCAATTAGAGACAATAATAATATCATGTTATTTATTGTGTTTTGAGAGCCCCCATTTATAGGTGATGATAATGTCAATTTCTCTAAAAATTACAAAATCATATAATGTGATAACATGTTAAACATGAATTCTAATTCAAACAATTGAAAATAAAAAAGTGTAGGTTGATATTAGATATAGAATCTCTCAACAAATCAATTTAAATCATATTTGTAACATGTTACATGTACTTTAAGCCTTGAATTGTTACCTTTTCTATTTTTCCTTTTACTGTATTAAGCTGTTTCCTTATAATATATCCTAAACATTATGCCTAAAAATAAAAAAATCCATTGTACATAATTTGGACGTACATACACAATATTTTTAAAAAATTTTACTGGATTCAAATTTTAATTGTGATAAAAATACTACATTTATATTCCTATCTTTTATATATGACTTCTTTAATAAAATGTAATGAATGGGTTTGTAAATATATTTTTTATATTATAAAGTCAACAAGAAAAAAAATATTTTCTTTTTGAATAATCATTCATTAATTTTTTATGTTGTTATAAAAGTAATTTTATTTGTAAAAAATGTATTTGATGTTAGTCCACTAAAATTAATCCCTTTATAAAGAACATATAAATTTATCATATTTTATTACTATTTATAAAACATGGCATCTTTTTCAAATTAACAATATAAAAATAATTAATTATATTTTTATTTAAAAATATAAAATATAAATATAATTTTTTATTGGAAATATCTTTTGGAATAGTAATTATTATATTTTCCTAAAAATAACTAGTAAATCTATACTTAATATATTATTAATTAAATATATATATATATATTTGTTATTTAATAATATTTAACAATGTTCTGGTAAATGAAATTCCCATTATGGGAAAATACTTTTTTAATGAAAAAATTAAATTATGAAAAAACGTCCTTTTTAAAGCTATAAAAATTAATTATTTATCTATGCATATAAATATTTTATTATGTGATTTAAATATCCCAAATAATACATATATAACCCATAATTTTTTTGAGATAAAATCAAATCACGAGATAATATCTAGTGGATAAAAAGGTTACAGATTCTACTAGAATAGATTTAATTGGAATTCTATGAGCTTTAATTTCTCTCTCATAACAGCTCACTCATTAAATAATTATTTGAGATTTCATTTCTATTATTGATGAGAATTCCTTTTTAAAGGTACAACCATAATAATATTGAAAAATTGGAATTCATACAGTAGATTTTCTCTACCAAATTTAGTTTGTATTAATTATAAATATCATTACATTATAACTTTTTTTTATACCTACTAATTTAAGAGTAATATTACAATTGTGGAATATTATTTTAACATATGATGGGTTTTTTGATTGGTCATGTGTATGAAATAAAGTAATACCATTTTTATTTAATGATAATATATAGGGTAATCATTGGATGTTACAACCATACACCTATAATTAAATTGAATCCACATATATTTTAATTATTACTCACTGATTAAACTAGGTGTGGATATTAATACCGTATTGATATATAATGATGTAAATTCTAATATGACATCTGCAGTACAATATTATTCTAAAATATGATACTTATATGTCATTAGAAAAAACTAATATGTTATATTATCATATACCAATATATATATATATAACATAATCATACGAATTTCATAATATACCATTCACAAAACCATTTGAATATATAATTCAATAACCCACAGAGAAATACTATATTCATATAATTAATTAGTCTATATTTAAAACAAAAATGGTATTAAACACTATTTTATAAAGTCACACATTAGTCAATATATATCAAAATTCAAAAAAAGATATGAAATTAACTAAAAATATCTTGAATCTATTTTAATTAAAAATGAAATTAATTCAATCTAACTTACTTATTAAAAATATGAACACCCTTTATTATAACAACATCACACAAACATTAAGCATAATATTTTTGCATTACTCAATCATGTGTTCTCAAAGAGCTATCTTTAAAAATATTACGTCATCATAAAAAACTATCTTATAATGAAATAAAATAAAATATATTCATCCATCATTAAGAAAAATCCTTAAATGTTTAACACAATCCTTACTATGTTCCAATAACATGAGGATTTCATTAGGAAATATCACCCACTAATGAGAATAAGTAGTAGTTTAATTATTTTAATTTCTATTAATAAATTAATATCACTACCTTATGAAAGACTAGGAATATCACCTATACCATGAAAAAATATATAAAACTACATTATCAACAATTTGGTTATTTTAAAATATTTGGATTTAATATATTATTATTGTAAGAAACATAACTTTCACATATTTATTTCCATGATCCAGCATAAAAAATAATAAAAACAAAAAATTTTATCTTTAAAATAAAATTATATGATCATATAATTATTCAATTGAAATCATAATATCTCTCCAGTGTAACACCGCAAAAATATAATAGAATAAAATTGTATACAATAGTTTATAGAACACACAAAAGTAGGTCACTGTAACAGTACTGTAGATGTGGCAGAACTATAGCAATGACAACACTGTAGCGGCAGAGGCACTGTAGCAGAAACTATAACGATGAAAATATTGTAGCAGTGTGGTTATTGTTGCAACAAATTTCACCCAGGGGTCCTTTGGGCCAAAAAATTGGCTTTCAAACCTTGTATTTTGGCCCCTTGGCCTTGGGAATTTGGGAAATGTAATGGGTATCCCTATACCTAGTCATAACATGGTATTTGCTTTAAATAATATATTGAGGCTTCAGCCCCAACCATAAAAAATAATTTTTTTGAAGAATAGTGATGAATACTTATTCTTATAGAAGCCATTATTTTTATTAATATAATTTATAAGATTAAATTATATACATAATTTTATTAAATCTATAATTAGTTCAACTATATTATATTTTAACTAATTTCTATAATTTTAATATATTTAATATTGGAATTTGATATTAAAATATTCTATAATTTCGATAATTTCTCTCTAGAATGTTGCATTTTCATTGCGACTTTGGGTACAATATTAAATTTTATTAATCTACTATTGTGAAATGAATATAAAAATATGGATTCTATATTAGGAAATATAATAAATTATATTATCTAATAATGTGATATAGTATTTTACCATAATGAATTATGAAAATAGTAAAAACTAATTATCATAGTTAAGTTAATAGTGTGTTTAGTGGGGGTTAAACTAAAAATATTATGTTTTACAAATTATAAAATTTTTCCAAAAAACATTTTGTTGTATTATATTTACCTTTTAATCTCTATTAATTTCGAATTGGACTTTTCTTGTTCTTGTGGAATGAAAAAAATATAGGTTTAATTGATTCCATTCAAATATTACTTCTGTGTCCTCTGCGCTACATATAAAAAAGAATTGAAAATAATCCCCTATTAACATATATAAATCCATAAATATTGGAAAATGATTTTCCAAATAATATTCTTAATCCACTTAAAACCTCATAAATATCTTTGTATTATCATAGTGAAATCCTAGTAAGGCATTTCATGGAAACTAATAGATGATTTCCAAAGAAGAGGTAACGTAGTCATACGATCATTTTTAGATTATTTATATTCCACCTAAAAAAAATATTACAAAACTATAATTTTATAATATATCAAGTATATAAAATTAAAAAATAGTTTATTATTTAATGTGAATTACATATATTCATCTCTACTTCCATCAAATGGGGAATGAAACTATCAGTCATTTGTACAGTGGACTACTACCTCATAAACTGATGTAATTTTTTTTTTCTATCACTACCATTTAAGGATGGATATAATGATTGATTAAAAACACAAAGACAAACAGACACACACACAGATATATATATATATTATATTAATTATATTATTAAAAAAAATTATTAAAATTTCACATATAAAATTTAACATTTCATGTCATTTCAAATATGATAATATCGCTCATGTGGATGGTATACTACCGTCCCACGAAGTGATTTGAATTTTTTACAAATATAAATTATATAGAAAATAATATGATGAAATTTAGATAATATATGTTATAATAGAGACATGATATTGATTATTTAACATTAATATATACTGAAATTATTTATCCATTCACTCATTATTTGAATGACATTATAGCTCGGGCATACATCTGATCTACCATCCCCAAGAACTAGCGTATTTAATTTTCCTAGTCCAACATTAAAAAATTATAATAAAATTAAGATAATGATTAAATTTTATATTAATGAAAATAATAAAATATATTATCATATTGTTATATATATACTATTCCCATGAATCATATGTTTAATGAAAAGCCCATGTGAGAAAACAAGACAATTAACACACGAGAAATGAAAATATTCAAGTATAAATAATAAATATGTTATAAAGTTTTATTAGTGGATAATATATGAAATTAAAAGTTTTAATATGTTTTGGAAATAAATTAATATCATTTTCAAAACAATTATAAATTATATTAAATCATTATCTATGAAAAGGAATCCTAAGGCATGAAACTTCATTTCAATATCATTTCATTAAGGCATACTGTAATGTTATGAACATAATTTCTTTTATATAATCTATATAATGCCGATTTTTTATTCAATATAATCAATACAATATACATCATGTAATTTTATGTTCTATTTTTATTACATTAATAATGAGGATATGATTTTAAAATTACCATGTGGTTTGAATTTCATGTCACAATTTTTTATTAGGATATATTAGTTCTTCATTTTCTAAGATATGCTAAGATTTTTTGGGTAAATTATTTTCAATATTATATTTTTTAACTCCACTTTTTTTGTGTATTAACATTTTATGCACATAATTAATTCAATTATTAATTATCACTTCAGTGTAATTATTTTTTAAAGGATTTATTTATCAATCTATGAATAATTAGGGATTTTAATACATGAATTTCAATTAATGAAATTTGTTTGATCATTTTAAAATAAATCCATTTAATTTTATATCCATTATTTAATTTTGATATTTTAAACTAATAATACAATATTTTCACTATTTATTACATAAAATTATTTTTAAAATGGTTCTGATAAAATCCCATTTCATTTCAGCTTATGATAAATATTATTTTTTTCTAAATCGAATTTTTTGGAATTTTTATAGAATATTTTTTTAAGATTCTCAAGGATATATATTAAATTAAATTTTTCACATTTTTTACCTATACACATTTTTTGTGGAATTGAATAATCTTGTATATTTCCTAAATAGGCCCATCTGAATTCTAAAAAAATTGTGAAATGAATCTCTTTTAACTTATAAGAAAAGTAAAAAATTTCCAAAATAAAAGTCCAATCAATTTTATAAAAGTAATTTTACATGTTTCCATTGTCATATTTAAATATATTTAGTTTCAATTTATTTGTGAAATTTTAGTTCTTAAATTTTAATATAAAAATCATAAAGTTTTTTTCCACAATTATTTTTTAATGAATATTTTATTGTATTTATATTAATTAATGAATGACTATATTTTTAACATAAACTATTATAGTGATAAATTTTACTGATAAAATATTTATTAATTATAGTGACGTTTTGTTATAATTTTTAATATAAAATATATTCAAAATCAATTTCTTGATTCATTTTTGATCTCATTAACATTCCCATGTAATAATAAAATTTCAATGATTGTTAGAAATTAAATTTCATTCAAATATCCATAATATTAATGTTGTTTTTAATTAGTATATAAAAAAGTTCATTTAAATATAAAATATTTAATAGTTAATGTTATAATATTGACTACGGAAATTTTTATTATTATGTATTCTTTAATCTATACAAAACATTTTTCATTGGATATATATTTAATGAGGTGAGACAATTGTTAGATACATGTGGAATGATTGTCACATGAACATATAGGCAGGGAGTAGATATATAGATCCAATTTAATTATTAGTAGAATCATGAGTCAAATATACCATACAGACTTAGCTAAATTGTTTTTGTTTTTATTTGTATCCATTATTTATAAACTATCTTTTGAAAGGTACTAACAGTTAAGAAATTATGAATTATGAGAACAAAGACTCAAATAATTATGCATTTATATCATCAATAGTTCAGTTATTATTTTACATGATATTTTTATAATGAAATTCTCTATAATTTTTTTCATTAACAGTTTCCCAATTTAAAGGAATGTGTTTTCATTTTTTGATGTTTTCATGTTGATTATGACTTATTTAATAAGGATAATAAATATATTTAAATGGCATCCATGTTCAATTAGTTACATTTCCATGTTTATTATGATTATTTATCCTTTAAATATATCATTATACCTAACAATTACTTATCATTTTTTATCACCCTGGTTTTTTTCCTTTCCCAATAATCTGGGAAGTATACTACAAATACTAAGAATATATATGCTATTGGGAATAATGATTTTAATTAAAAAAATAATGTAATTATTTGTGTCATTATATTTAAAATAGTGATCATGAATGTGTCTCGTTTACCAAGAGTAGTAAAATATTAGGTTATTCATGATTCCATATATTGTATCTTATGACAATGTAACATGGAATACATTTTTTATACTAAAAGGTTTACGTTCTTTAAATTATCAATTGAATCCATCATTTAATTTGTATGATTTTTCCAGTCCAATATAATTTTTTATGTAAGGTACATATATAATTGTTTACTAAATATCATAAATTTATTATGAAATAATTTATTTATATTGGTTCATAAAATGAGTATTTTTTACCAAATAAAATCCTTCCAGAGATTATAGATATTTTTTTAGTCAAAATCTCATTCATCATGAACCATAGAGAAGATACAGTAAATTTGAAATAAACCTATATTGTATTAATTAAGATGAGATACATCTATGGCATACCCAAATCATGTTTCATGTTTTCATATAAGGATGTATGTTCTATGAAACCACATTCTCATGTCTTTACCAAAACATCATGATGTCATCCACAACATAAACTGATTCTTTTGATTTCCACTAATGTTATTTCATCCATACACCCATATAAAATGTGGATTATTATCAATGAATTATATCATACACTATTGAAAAGGGGAATTTATATATATGAAATTATTAAATTAACATAGAAAATGAATCCATTAATAATTTTAAACTAACATCCTAATCCTAAATGTCATCTAAACCCGACACTGATACCAAATGTAATTCCCCGAACCCACACTATCTGATAAAGTTATCCTAAAAATACACATTTCATAATAACATTAATACCAACTATATATTATAGTAAAACAGAATCCCATAATTACATATCATAATTCTAGTACATCATTACATACAATTCCAATACCTTTTAGTTTTATGTATTTACAAAATTAGGAAAAAATTGAATATAAAGACCATTTGTTTTCTATAAAAAGGAATATTTTCCCATTATATATGATATTAACAAATTCATAATGAGTCTTTAATATCTCCCATCATTTACCCAACACAATATCGTTATAATCATGTCCTAGTTCAAATTTAGGTCATAACATTGTCAATTTAATTATTGGAATTGTGTGATATCAAAATCTCATTAAATGAACAATATAAATTATTTTTCAATTAAATGTATAATATTAATATAATATTATTAATTATCAATAAAAAACTGAAAAATATGTATAATAATAATTAATTATCTCATATCAATGGAATTGATAATTTTATATATTAAATATAAGTTATTAATTACTTGTGACAATATGTTGAATTGATATGGGGCATATTATAAACCAATAAATAAATATTTTTTGCCTCATGAGACATGTCGGTAAATATATAACCTTTGTTATTTAGGCCCACCAATCACTTGATTGTGTACAATGTATTCTAGATAATATTCAACAAGAAATTTAATATCATTATATATGGATCCTTTGGATGAATGAAAAATTATTATCCAAATAATTAATAATTATGAATTTAAATATATAATAAACATTTTATATCATCCAGTAATCAACATAAATTTAAATATATATCTTAAAAATAAATAATTATTCATTACTAGTTAATATAATCCAATCAATATTTTTAAAAATAATAAAATAATTAATTTAGGTTAATTAGTTTAATATAAATTCAATACTGGAATATATAGATCATAATTCATCAATAGAAATAAATTTTATGGTTGTTAAAAATCATTTAAATTTTATAATTACATAAACTAATAAGGTTATAGAATTAAATGAAAAAGTCCCTCATAATGTACAATCATCGAATGGTATACCAAAAAAAGGGATCAAGAATCTATTAATTCAATACCATGAGTTTAACCACCCTAAATGATAAATATATATTATATTTTAAAAATTTAAATAAGGACTATGAAAATAAATAAAATTTAACTAAAATTGAAATTTTAACTGAAATAATAAATGATTCATTCCATAACACATAACGATGATGTACAAAAATTTATATAAATAATTCAATGTAAAATTATAAATGTTGAGATCAATTTTTTTTTTACAATTTATATTCAAAAAAAATCTCTAACTGTGGATACCATGAATGGAATAATTTTTATTTTCCTGAAAATATTATAGGAATGGAAAACATATGAAAGATATTTGAAACTCCTTTTTATCATATAAAAAACTCCATTGTTTGAAACTCATATAATAAACATATTAAAAATATATTCATTTTTATAAAAATATATTTTTCAACATGATATTTTGAAAATTTCCATAAAAATTAAGTTTTTATTGTAAAACAAAATCATATATGATAAAAGTTCATTATGATGAAATATAATACAATGAATGATGAATTGGGAAATTAATATCTCTACAAGAAAAAACTTTTTTAGGTAAGAAATATTTTCAAATTGCATATTATATTGTATAAATATAAATTCATATAGTAAAAATATAATAACCTATTATATAATAAATTTATAGAATGAATCTAACATTTAATCTTAATAGGATGATCATAACCCTATAAAAGAAAACTATCTTAACAAATAGATTTATTATAGGTGTAATATTTGAGTAAAAATAAATTTGATGTAAGGGAACATATTTTGATTTCTATTTCACAATAATAAAAATAATATATGATAAATATTAATTAATTTTTAGTGAATACTCTAAAAATTTAAAACATGGTACATAATAAAATCAACTTCTAATGAATTAATTATTGATATAGAAACCACTTGTATTTATAAAAACATATTAACAAAATACCCTAAAAGTGAGGTAAGGAAATGATTCCTAATATAAAATGATTAGAATATAATTCATGAAATAACATCCCAAATATTAATTACCTAATAAAAATAAAATAAATTATGTTTATAAAAACAAACATGTCATTAAGAGTGTATATTGAGATGAAAACTCTTTCCTAGGTCCTAATTCATTCTTCACATTCACAAAACATAATTATTAATAACATTATTATCATTAAGTAAATACCCTCGAACAACATTAATAAATATTAACATTTATACTCTTCATTTATAATTATTATATAAAAGTATATATATCTATATTTGTTTATTTAACAAATAATCATTACCTGGTGTTTGTAATCATTATCACTTTTGACAAGTTTTGTAAAATTATAGTTGGTATCTATTATTTCTCCAAAATACAATACTATTAGTTCATCCGTATTACTATGTAAAATGTTCCATGTCATCATATGAATGTGTAAATTCATTTCATGATATTTTTCTATCATGATACATTAGGAGGAAGTCGAAAACAATCATGTTTCCATGAATCTTAGTGAACAAAAGAAAATTTGATAATTAGTGAGTTATTTGTGGGTATATTAATACCAAAACAGAACAAAAATACATTATTTTCATATTTATAATGTATTGTATTATTAAATACATTATCATAGACATCCATGATATAAATTTATAATATTGTTCATATAGATGATTAAAATGACCCAGACCTGAACATGCACATATAAGTACATCATTACAAGGTGGTATTGTTGAAATATCATTATAAAAGAAGAAAACATATCTTATTTACTGTGATATATACTAATTTATAATAATTGTAATGATAATATAATTTATATTATGTCATTACATATAAAAAAAGCCTACATTACTCGTAGTATTCTATTTTAAAATAAATAATTTAATGATGATTAATTTTTGATTTTATAATTAATAGTCTATTATGTTTTTCTTCAAAAAAAAATTAAAATATAAGAAAAATAATATTTATCATTTAATTTTATCCTCTAACATATCCATGAAATTTGGTATTGAAAAATGGGAAACATTATGCCTATTATATCGTAGTCAGCACATATACATGGATGATGATTTCGTTTTCATAAAACGAATTGAATTTACAATTTGAATTATAGATTAATGATAATAAAAATAATTTAAATATCATTTATGTTTTATTAAATTTTAAGGTTATACAATCATTATAATGTGGTTTGGGAAAAATGATAATGATGTTTAGTGGATGTGTTATTCCACACAAAAACATGAATATTCTTTCATATTATTATAACATAAGAGGGAAAATATTGTAAATGATTATTTCTATATGATAATAAAATTAATTAAATAAAAAATAAGTATTTCATTAAATTTATTTTCTAAAATTATATTTGTAATAAAAAAATATTAAAAAAATGAATCTATGAAAATAAATTATTAATAACATTTTGTGCATTGAGAATTTCGTGGAAGATCCCTTATTAATGTATTGAATATTATAATAACTAATGTTAATAATCATAAAATATTAAAATAGTTTTATAGGGGAAAATGGGTTATCATTATATATAAAACCTATTTTCTTAATGTGATATAAGGGATGGTCTAGAAAATTGTAAATATTTTAAAAAATGTATATTTTTTAAAAAATATGCATAATATAAATGGATAAAATGTTTGTAAAGTTAAATGGATCATAAAATAGAGAATAATTGAGTGTGGGATGATAGAAGTTAATTAAAATATCAACCACTCAATTTATGATTTTTTTTCAAAATGATTCAAACCCTTTACCTCATGAATTATTATGTTTCATATTTAATACATTAATATAATAAAATTATTTAATACATTGTAATCCATGTGTCATAGTCTTGGGGAACTGATAGTGTCTAATAGTTTTGTAAAACCATGTGAGATGAGGCGGTGGTCGTATTAGGGGTATATATAAAATAGCCAAACGTGTCCCATGGCATTCTCATAGTTTGATCAAACCATTAACATATCTCATACTCTAACATCGACAAATGTGATTTAATAACAGTCTTAGATCTTAATTTTACAAACCATACATCCAAATAGTGATGTACATTAAGGGGGTGATTTAACACATTATTTTACCTCTTCTTCAAATGGATCTTCCTCTGATATATTCCATTATTTTTCCCACTAATTCAATCCACAAAAATACTACCTTTTTTTAACCTCATGGATTATATCTATATCCCTCATTTGTAATTAGAATAATTTAATACTGGTTTATTTAAATAGTATCAATATGACATCATTTCCTCTTTCCTCTAATTTTATTTTCCATTTCGGTAGGTAATTTTAATTTCATATGACCATTTCATTCATATATTGTTATTTTTATTTTATTTATTTTACATACTTTGATTAATATTGAATTCATTCTTTAAAATGGATGATTAATTCAACATATTCATAAGGTAGGATGTCTTGAGCTTTTACATTATAGACTATAATGTTTACAAATTATTTCAATTTTCCACACATAATATTATCCATATGTTTCCCCGTTAATTTAAAATTTCTTAAATTAATACTAATTCCAAAAGTTTTATGCCTCATGTTCATCAAAATAGTCCATCGGAGGATTTTTCACCTCAAATTAAACCACCCAGTTATATTGTAAAGTTCAAAAGGCATGACCCTTAAGACTCTATTATGAAAATAAAATCTCCTCTTAATTAATTTAACACTATTTGATTAAAATAAATGCTCAAACTAAATAGAATTAATTTTATGTGTAGTAGATGACTCAATTAGAATATGATAATTATTTATAAAATGATATTATCATCCTTTATTAATGAAATATATAATAATAATTTATTAGGATTATTATGTTATGTATTTACCCTTTTCCATAACCAAAATATTTTGTGATATAATTATCCCCCCTTTCACTCATATAATATGTATTAAATATAGTAAATTTAATTTATGTAGATGGGGAAATCATGTAGAGTTATTTTAAATGATTAATGGAATGAAAATTTCCATATTCATATTGATTTCCTATAAATTTATGAATACATGTTTTGACATTAATTATGATATGAAATTATTGTGGACATGGATTTCATTATTAATTAAAATATAGTATTTATATGTCACAAACTCAATGTAATTGTTATATCATTAAATGAATTGTTAATACCTTTAGAGATAATTATCTTCGTTTTTATAGAAAACATTAGAAGGGATCATATGATTTTTGATATTATGTGTACCTTCAGAAATACCATATTCCTTGCCATGTTATATCATGGATGGGATCTGTATTACCCTAGGTTTTGGGTACATAACCCCTTTCCTCATGTTTTTTAAAATGGAATTTCATTGATTGGGTTTGCATAAAATATAAAGTTTCAATAAAATTTAGAGTTTCTATAACATAGAGATTTTTCATGAAGTTGGGTGTTTCTATATTGTTGGTGGTTTCCATATAGTTGGTTATATCCATAAAGTGGGTTGTTTCTATAATGTGGATTGTTTCCATAATTCGGGAAGAATCCATAATGTAGGTTGACACAATAAAAAATGTGTTCCCATATAACGGTTAAAGGGTAAGGATGTGAGAGTTTCGAGGTTTTATTAGGATTTTTGGTTCCAAAAGGAATGTAACACTATCCATAAACGGTTGGCTAAAACCATGTGGTCAAACCATGTGCAGAGGTCAAATCAAGATCATATTTTTCTAGAGCATACACGTTTTTTCTATTTATATTTATTTGTTTTGCTTCAAAACTGCCCTATATCGATATTAGTCTCACTAGAAGTCTATAGAACCTTCCCCACACGAGTTAGAGACAACCTAGATCCTTCCCCTTATCTCTTTTTTGTTTTCTACAAACTACTCCTTATATCCTTATTGTTTTCTTATATATAATCCTCTTGTTGGAAGATATATGATTCGTAACAAAATTTATGTATAAATATGGTGTTTTTCAAGATAGATTAAGGGATCTAAAATACTTTATTGGAATCCTGATCCGATTCTTTCAGTTTGTCACTACACTTTCTTGATTTTTCATGTTTCTATAGAACTTATTAGACCTACTTCTCTGATATACATTTATCCTCAAATATGAACCTATTGTGGGTAGATATATGTTTTTGGATTCCAAATAATTCAGTTTTGAGTCGTGATCTTTCTAAGATAAGAGAATGAAGTCCGTTCATAGGGAAACAACCCATCTTATTGTGTGTTATTCGTTTGTTGTCGAGTTTTTTAAAAAATATTTTGGTAGGAGGCTTTCCTCTTGACTAATATTCATAAAAATCACTATATTAGATTAAAAATGGTATATATAAAATAAATTTATTGTGGAAATAATATAAAAAAATTGCTTTATTGGTGATTTATGGTCTGTGTAAAATTGTGTGATCTTCTGAAAAATTGTCCCATGGGGGTTTAGTTTAATGAATTTAAAATTATGATTTAAAATTATGGATTTTTTAGAATTTATAAATGGTTAATAAAAAAAGGATTTTCAATAAAAGTTTATTTCAATAGACGTATATTTTTGTTGAAATGGTTTGGAATTGAAATCGGTTGGCATTAGAATTGTTTTGATGGAAATAGTTTTTGAATAAAATGTTTTTTACTGAAAGGGTTGTTTTGGCATGATCGTTTGGAGTATTTTTGTGTGTTCATGTTTTTTATATAGGGATTTGGTGATATATGACCTTATGCTTAGTTCAAAATGGATAATATCAAATGGGAATTTCAAATACAGGTCATGGTTGAATTTTGACATTGTGCTCAGTGCCAAAGGGTTAATGGCACATGAGAAACAATTACCTTGTGATGACTTGATAGATAGATGAGAAACCACTCCTAAGTATAGAACACTTATAACATAGCATTTAGGGTTGGTTTCATGATTTTTTTGGAATGGTTGTGTATGCCAATACTGGTATATTCTTAAATGATTTTAAATACTGTTTAGTTATTTTTCAAGAAAATATCTTGGAGGAAAAATTGGGTTCAATAGCACTGGTAGGATTTTTGTAATGAATGGTTTTCGAAGCTTGTATACATTTAGTTATAAACTATTTTGGAAAAATTATTTTATATAAATTATTTTATATAATTATTTCTAACTCTTTTATCCTAGTGGTGTGTTTAGGGAAACCATTCAGGAAAACCTAATGAGTTTTATACTCACCCTTGCTTTGGAACATTGGTATTTTTCATATTTTATCTCTTTGGTCAAGGGAAAAAGTTCATATTTCATATTTTTAGCACTACCTCATTATTTTTGGGATGTTAAATGATTGTGGAACTTTGAGCATGTGGAGAATGGAGTATTGAGTTCATTGTAGAGTCTTTTATAGTTTATCTATTGTATATATGGATAGTTGGTTATTCTTTCATTATTGATTACGTTTATGTGGTTTTGAGATACATGGTGTTGTTGATTTTTCATGCATTCGTTTCTGCATCATATAGTGAATTCTCTGTTATATATGGCTGGTTTATTGATTTATTTATTAATTGGTAAATCATCCCACACATGTTTTTGAAACCCTATAGTATTTATTTGAAGACATTGGCATGTTGGGGATGTCAGTTAAGGCCTTGAAATGACTAAATGTAATCTGAAGACAACGAGAATTGGTAGGTATTAAAAATTGTATCAGTCTTGTCAATCCTTCATGGTAAAAATTTTATCACCTTATTAGGCCATTTCCTAACAAATATACATCGGTGTTTCATGTTTTGGAGATGAAATCCATTCTTGTCAATTCCATGGGTGAGAATATTAGGAAAGAGTAGGATTTTCAGAGCATGAAATGATTATCATAAATAGTTGAATCTAACCCTTTTATGTTGAACTTCACGTTACCATGGAGTTGGGTAAATAATTTCTTGGAGACAATTCAATGATTTTTAAATCTCATTTTCATTGGTTTATCCAATGAGACGAGAATGAAATTCCGTGTAGAAGAATTACATCCCACAAGGAGTGCATACATCAATTAGATAAATGATTCATGTTCCAAAAAAGTGATCATTTTTTAAAAAGTATGTAATTGGTTTTCTAATAAAATATTTTTAATAAGTGAATGATTACAGTATTTTGAAAATGGATTAATTTCTAAAAACAGGTGACGTGTTATGAAAAATTATTTACCATTGAAAAATTGTTTTTTTGAAAAATAATGTTCTGATAGTTAATGTGATTGAATTTGAAATGCTAAGCCAACAGTTGCGAGAGACTTGTATTAACAATGTTTGTTGCTATTTCAGGAATCTTATATTTCAATAAGCCATTCTAAGTTATATTTAATGGTCGAATTGTAAGATCATTGGTGAGAAGTCGATAGGATGATTTCACACTAAGGATCCTTGACATGTTTGGATTCCATATCGTCGTATCATCTGTAGTAGTTAGAGTTCATTAAAATTTCCTCTATTATGGTAGGTTCAAAAAGTATGGAATGATGTTGCAAATTCCATATTGTATGATTTTCCAAGATGTTCTCAGCAACTTTTTTATGTTATGTTTTTATAGAGTAGTTTGTCTTGGCCATGGGGTTGATGTTTGGAAACAAATAGGTATGAACATGGTCTTCCCACACATTGATAGAGGATCCAGAGTTCCCCTAGAAGTGTAGCCTTTTTCATATAATATCTCTTGAGTTGTGAAAAACATGATGATTGGTATATTCATGGATTTCAAATGGTAGTTTCGATCTCCTCCCGCCCCTAAGGGTTTCTTGTTGACTTGATATTTTGAGTGGTGATAGCGTGATGGGTTTCCATTGATTATGATAGTATCACCACTCTGAACTCCACAATCATTCCATCGTGAAAATCGTACCCCATCGCCTCTTGGTTAGTGGTAGTTGTATTTCACTCGTCCATGAGTTGAATGAATAATCAACTATTTCTCCAGGAATTCTTGAACTACTCACATCACACACTCATACCGTGGGTTGTTTTTTATTTCATTTCAACTTGGTTCTCTACTTTTTTATTAGAAAAACCTTTATTACGAGTAGTGGCAAAGCCTAGGTTGTATATTGACCATCCAGCCTTATCTTTTCCAACAGAATATACTCTTGGGCCTCCATTTGATAGGTCTGTTATGACAAATCAGTTAAACTTCCTTTCCCTTCTACACCTAACAGAATGTTGTCTCCTCCGTAGGAACTTAATGAAGATGAATAGGCATTGTAATAGATAAAATCGACTATTATTCCAGTGTAACATTTATATAATGGACTATAAATGCTAGTTTTGTCCCCAGAACGTGCCTCAATAGCCCCCCATTCTGGGGGGATTATAAAATCATCTGATAGATAAATGTTTGGTATATTGCAATACCAAATCTCTTAACTCCCCATCCCAATAACTCACTTAAAGACATACTGAATGTGGATGTTAGTAGCATGTAGTCTTTCACCAAAGTACTCTACTCTAATACTCAGTACCCTATTCTAAACTATATAGGAAACATACACGACATACATATGCCAAAATCATCAAGAGTTGCTACTCTGTCTAGAGCAGAAAATGCAGCAACATCAATGCCTAGTAGGGATCTGTTCTAGTTTAAGAATCACCCTCATCATCATATTGGGATACCAGGATCCATGGAACCAGATAGGCGTCATAAGAACTAGTCAAAAGAGGAAGTTGATAATTAGGGAGCACCTGAGACGTAGGTGAACTAATATATGGTCCAAAGAATCTCCAAGTCTTTTCAAACCATTGAGTTGGGACTACAAATGAATACTCAATTTATGATATCGGTCACTAACGAAAATCTAGTTGGAGGAAGTTAGATTGTCTTCACAAGTGTAGATGAGAACTCTAGAACTAAGATAAAGAGAAAGTAGGTCACCTATTCTCAATGTTTAAAATATTAAATGATGCCTTCTATAATAAAACTATAATCTCCTCTCAGTGAAAGAGAATGTTGAGTGTTAGTGTGTTGATCATATATTATAACTGTTTATGGAGTTGAGGTTAAATGGGACTTCTATATGTTGGAGATGGATTTATATGATGTAATCCAAGGAATGGATTGTCTAAAAATGTTATGTATCACATAAACTATTATAGGAGAGAAATTATGTTCATAACTAAGGACTACATTGAGAATCTATTTAGTGGAATGAGTATTGTAATCAAATATGAAAATATATTGTTGGCATGATCTATCAAAACAGTATTTTATCAATTGGATTCCATGACTTTGGAATCATTTATAGATATTGATGAAATCATTTTTCCAGTGGTTGGGGATCAATATCCAGATGTATTTCCCAATAACATCTTAGGGTTACATCATCTATGGGAATTAAGGTTTATGATTTATCACTATTAGGGGACTATTAATACTTCCGTACCATTTTATAGGATGTCACCAATAGAATTATTTGAATTGAATGTGCAGTTTGAGGAGCTAGAAACCAAGGGATTCATTACACCAAGTATTTTTCTATGTGTAGTAACAGTTTTGTTTGTGAAGAAGGAAGATTTAACTCTTCGGTTATGTGTTCATTATCATATTCTTAACAAAATCACGATAATGAATAGATATCCACATCAACACATTGATGTTTTATTCAATAAATTATGGGGATCACAGTTGTTCTCTAAGATTGACATGTGATCAGGATATACCCAAATGAGTGTTAAGAAAGAGGATATTCCATAGACCGCATTCATAAGTAGATATAGACAAAATGAATATGGTGTCATGCCTTTATTTCTAACTAATTCACCGACGATATTCATGGAATAAATGAAATAGATATTCCAGTAAAATCTGGATTTTTTTGTTGTGGTTTTTGTGGATTAAATTTTCGTATATTCAATGACACATGCTGACCATTAGGCTTACCTTTAAACATTGTTACAAATAATTAAATATCATCTTTTTTATTCCGAACTATCAAAGTATGATTTTTTCATATAGGAACCATGTTTTCATGTACTTGTCATTTCTGATAATGAAATTTCTATTGATCATGAAAATATAGATTCATTATCCCTTGGAAACCACCAAAGAATGTATTTGAGATATGATGTTTTCAATGTATAGCTGGTTACGACTGACACTTTTTGTATAATTGATCATGATAGGATTTTACAATGAATGTTTTGACAAAGAATAACTATCCATTTCAATTTAAAGATGAATATTATAATTCTTTCTAGTAATTGAATGTTAGGCATACATTTACACCTCTCTTGATCATTCAATAATAATGATGGGGGTATGTTGTGTATTGTGATGCTTTAGGATTTGGATTGGGATATCTTCTCATGAAATGATATCATATGGTTTCTTATGGTTCAAGGAAGTTGAAGGTGGATAAAAAGAATTACCAAAATCATGATTTAGAGTTTTCTATAGTCGTCGGTGCTTTGAAAACATGAAGACATTATATCTTTGGTGAAAAATTTAATATGTTTATACATAAAAAAACATGAAACACATTTTTTTTACAGTGTGATTTGAATCTAAGGAAATGTATATAGATAGAGTATCTTAAAATGATTTACATTGAATTAATGTACACACCAATGAATGGAAATTAGATGATGGATGCATTGTGTAGAAATTCATATGTTCTGATTGCGGAAGAAACATCAGATGAATAGCAGTTGAGGTCGTTCATAGTTGATATTCATGTGGAATGTGTTGATAGAGGGGATGTTTTGGTTTTCATTTCATCTAATATTGTACATGATTTAGTAAAAATTATCAAAGTGGAACAAACATTTAATGTATAATGTCTTGTTGTGAGTTCAAAACTCAATGGTGGGGAGACCATTTGGGGATGTACACATGATGGGGATTTAGTTTTGTGTTTCAAAGAATGGATGGATGAACCTATGTCTTATAAGGAACATCTCATTACATCTTACCGACAATAGATGTGGGATGTACATCCTGGTATACATATGATGTATAAGCCATTGAAAGAACAGTTTTGGTTGAGCGACATGAAAAGGAAGCTAGCAGTGTTCATCTCATTGTGCATTAAATGTTAGTAGGTTAAAACAGAGAATCAGAGACCAGCATTTATGTTTCAATATTTTCCCATCCCGGTGTGAAAATGGGATCGGATCACAATGTATTTTTTAATAGGACATCCAAGAGTGGTCTGAGTACACGATGCTATATCAGAGATAGTGTATAGTCTAACCAAGTTATCCTATTTCATTCCAATTCGTGAAACTAACATGGTGGAGGATAGTATAGTAATATGTATATACTGAGTGGTAAAGTGGAATGGTGTATCAGATTCAATAGTATCATATTGAGATATAAGGATCATGTCTCATTTCTAGATATCCCTAAATCATGTTATTGGGACTCAGTTGACTAAGGGAATACTGAATCATCCTCAGATGGTGCGCATTCTAAACTGAAGATACAGTCCATGGATGAAATGTTGCAGGATAGTGTAATGTGTTTCAGGGGCTTATCAGAGGAGCATATACCAGTAGTGGAGTTATAATAAAATAATATGTATTAGGTCTTGATACACATGGATCCATTTAAATCATATAATAGGAATCCTTATCATTATCCACTATGCTTAGGGAAAATGGTTGTAACATCCCTAGTCGGTCCAAATCTATCGTAGAAATAGTTAAGAAGATCTTGTTTAATAAAATGAGGATGGAGATGGCTCAGAGTAAACAGAAATCTTTTGAAGATCACTGTCGATGACATATGTCTCTTTCTGTGGGTGATCAGGTCTTCTTGAGTGTCTCTCCAATGCTTGGACATCGTCATTTTGGGTAGCAGGTTAAGTTTTCTCTTATATACATTGTCACTTTTGAGATACTAGAATGGGTTGGAGAGGTGGCATATCATTAGGAATTACCACCATGGTTTATCATGGTGCATAATGTGTTCCATGTATCCCAGTTTAAAATGTATCCCCTCAATCCTGACAATGTGATCAGATTTTATCATTGACCTAGAACTGTATGCATCATTGGTTCATATCCATGTGCGGATCCTGGATAGACAAGAGAAACTATATCATGCGAAATGTATCGTCCTAGTTCTCGTTTTATGGAAACATGGTCAGATTCAGGAATAGTCTTGAGAATGAGAGAAGAAAAATACACAACAGTGTCCAGAAATCTTTTTGGCTAATAAGGGGTTTCTACATCTCTATATTGGAAGGGCTAATGGGGGAAATAATTTAGTACCCCTAGTTTCATGAACATTACCTATATCCTCATGTTTTTTAAATGGTGTGTATTTTATTGGGTTTCCATAAATTAGAGAGTTTCACTAAAATAGATAGTTTCCATAATATAGATATTCCATAAAATAGAGTTTTTCTATAATATATAGGGTTTCCCTAATGTTTGGAATTACCATAATGTTTCTTGTTTCCATAATGTGGGTTGTTTCTATAAAGTGGGTTGTTTTAAAAATGTGGATTGTTTACATAATGTGTGGTGCCTTCATAAATTGGGGTTTTTCCATAAAAATGTGTTTCCATAAAACAGGTAAATGTGATGGATGGGAATGTTTAGGGTTTTATAAGGATTTTTGGGATAAAAGGAATGTCATATGTCCCATATACGATTGTCTGAAATCGTGTGGTCAAACCTAGTGTAGAGGTAAAATATAGATCCTATTTTCAAGGAACTTACTAAATTTTCCATATATATATTTCTTTTTGGCTTCAAAACTCCCCAATTTTGAGATTACTCTCCCTGGAATGCTGGTTAAACCTCCCTGTATGAGTTTAATCCAAACAAGTGCCTTCCCTTAGTGATTTCATTCCCAATTCTTCGGGTAAGTGGCCATCATCTAGGTTCTTTTCCATTTTCTACAAACTTCTCCTTCTATCCATCTTGTTTTCATAGATCTACATCTCTTATTGGTAGATATATATTTTTAACATAATTTAAGGCTGAATATTGTGTTTTCCTTGATATAGGATGATATCTACAATGCCTTTGTGACAATTGGGACCCAGTGACAGAACAACCACCTCGCCTTATCATGGTCGTCAGGTCATGTCCCACCAGGTACCACCAGTTGCCCCACAGACACGTGGTCCCCACCCAAGGGGCCACCCATGTGCCTGATGGGTCATATGACTAATGACTACCTCCATAGGACAACACACGTCCATTCTAGGGTGATTCTTCCTCATTCGCACACACCCTGTGATACTTATCAAAGGGTCACCCATTCTAATCACTACTCTTGGCCAAGCACACTGAAATATGGAGTTCTAATCATACATGCTCCCAAAAAGGAAGGTGCACCTTGTTGACATTAGTTATATCATTTAGTCATTTAACCCTTTATCATTAATGGTTGTTAAAATCACTCCACCTTTAGAGCACATTATCCTCATTGTGGGCCCAACATCTCATCCCAGGTAGTCTACTACACTTAAGACTGGGTACCACCTCTAATTCCAAATGTGAATAATGGGTCTCGATGACATCACATCCTCCATGCCTTAATATGGCCATCAAGTCCTATCCCACCAGGTAACACTAGTTGCCCCGCCGACATGTGGTCCCCACCCTAGCAGCCACACACATGACAGAATGGGTCATCTAACTAATGCATGTCCCCACAAGCCAACACATGTCCTTTCTAGTGTGCTTTTTCCTCATTCACATAAACCCTGGGAAATATCCAGAAGGTCTGCCATCCTAATCACTACTCCAGGCCAAGAACTCTCAACTATGGAGTTATAATCAGAAAGACTCTTTAAAAGGAAGGTTCCCCTTGTTAACATGAGTTATATCATCTAGTAATTTAACCCTTTATCATTCAAGGGTGTTACAACCTTCTTGGAATCAGGATCTGATTCTTGAGGTATGTCGCCATTCATTCCTGATTTTTCATGTTTTCTTAGTCCGTCTTGTATCAACATCTCTAATATCCATTATTTCATATATTTGAACCAATATAGGGTAGATATATTATTATAGATTCCAAATAATTTAATGATGAGTTTTTATCTTCCTAGGTTAAGAGAACTAATGTCGTTCATAGAGAATCAACCTTTCTTCTTGTGAATTCTTTGTTTATTCCAAATTTTGTCAAAACTATCTTGGTAGGATGCTTCATAATTTACTCCTCTTACTAGAATTTATTTTCATAGATTCAAATTGGTTTACTTGAATGATAATTATTGTGATAATCATGGACAACATTTCATAGTGATGATTTATGGTTCTTTAGAAATTGCGTGATCTTGGTGAATAGTTGTGAAAAGGGGGTTCAGTTTCAATAATTTTAAAATGATGATTTTAAAAAATGTTTTTTCTAGATTTTTTAAATGGATGATGAAAAAAATTCAATAGAACTGGTTTTCAATACAAATGTATTTTTATTGAAATATTTTGGCATTGAAGTGGGTTGGCATTGAAATTGTTTTGATGTAAATGGTTATCAACAAAATGATGTTTTTATTAAAAGGGTTGTTATTTCATGATCATTGGGAATATGTGGTGTGTGTTCATTATGATTATGTAGGGATTGGTTGGAACATGACCTAGTTCACTGTGCAAAATGGTTAGTGGAACATGGGAACTGCATATATGGGCCTTTCTTGAAATATGAACATGTGCTCAGTGACAATGGCTTAATGGCACATGGAAAACACTTATCATGCATCAACATGCTATATAGGTGAGAAACAACTCATGATTATGCAACTCTCTTAACATATCATGCATGGTTGGTTTCATGGGTTTGTGTAATGGGTGGGTATGATAATAAAATGATATTGTGATTTTATTTTAATGGGTTTTTAGATATTTTTTTGAAAAATATTTTTCTAAAACAATTGGGTTCAATGAAACTTTTATGATTTTGTTAATTAATTTCTTTGGAAACTTGTTTATATTTTGTTATAAAACTATTTTTATGAAATTTTTTATATAAATTATTTTATATAATTGTTTCTAATTCTTATATCCAAGTGGTGTGAGTACGGAAGTCATTGGTGGAAAACATACTGAGTTTTATACTCACCAATGATTTAGAAATTTGGTGCTATTGTAGATGCTATCTTATAGGACAAGGTAGAAAGTGATATTTCATATGTGATTAGAAAAACATAGTCATGTTTTGGTTTTTTGGAGATTGTGGAGCACATATATTGTGTAAAATGGAGTATGTAGGTCATTGGAGAGTCTTTTGTTGTTTATCTGCGGTGTGCTTTGATACTTGGTTAATCTTCTGTTGTTTCTTACATTGATGTGGTTTTAAGATATATGAATTTGTTTAGTTTTTTTATTCATTCATGAATCATATAGTGAATGTATGGTTATCATTGTTATGTTTATTGCATTATTTCTTAATGGGTAAATCGTCCCCTAGATGACTTTGAAACACTTCAACATTTATTTTCATCCTCTGGCATCTTGGAGGTGTCTAATAAGTCCTTGTAATGACTCTATGTACTCTCAAGCCAATGAGAATTGGAGGTTCATTATAGGCTCATAGGTTTTTTGAATTATATTATGCTTTGAGGATTACTTGTCTGTCCAATAAATAGAATCCTTGGATTTGATCAAATGTGAGATTTTTTTTCTCATTCCCATAGAGTTACCTATGATTTCATTTTACAGTATTATATGGATGGGATTATAGAGAAAAATGGTATCATGAGTGATAAATGGGTATCCTCATTATGGAACTCCATTGAAGGGATACTATAATAAATAAAACATTGTTACTCTTAATGTGATACATGGTTACTTCATTAAAACATTCTAGAGACATGCTCATAGGAAAAATGTAACATGTAATTTAAATTTAATACATTTCCCAACTGGTATCACATTTTTTATTTATATACATGGATGCCTTAACATGATCCTTGGATCCAAAAAAAATATTTGAATATTGTTAAAAAACATGTAACTACCAATAATTTTTCCATAGATTAGATGGAATAATTATACATAGATGTATTGGGTTTTCCTTGGGTCTTATAAGAAAGATATACTATTATTAAATTAGATATATTCTCATTTTAGGATCCATTGAATAATTTTCAGGATAAAATAATATTTTATTACCATAATATTGAAAGGCCCTAGCCTTAAACATTACATAATTTTAATTTATGTTAATAATTAACGGTGGTAATCTTTCACGGTTTAGTGTTTTAGATAATAATGCCATAACCATTACATTTCATTTAAAAAATTAACTAGTAGACACTTATACGATCTCTATATTTCATAGAAGATTAATACACCTTAAATAAAACAAGAGTTCACTTCATAATATAAATCTTTATGATTTATTCCTTTTTCATACCCTTCCTTATACCATATAAAAACATTTAAAAAGTATTGGATGATCATAAAAAGCTCATTAAGTGTTATATAAAACAAAAAAAACATTAGAATGTCAATATATAGAAATATATTAAATCATAATTTTCGATAATTTTCATACCTTACAAAATCATATGTGTTATGAATAACACAGGGAAATCATAAATCATAAATGAACTTTTTGAATCCACTACATACACACACTGTAGATTTTATAGCTACATTGTGAGTTACTTTTGAAATACCCATCATAATATATTTCTCTAATATATTTGGAGATACATAAATGATTAACTCTTTCATGATGACCAATGTATTGGAGATCTTTCTCAATCTTAGCGATCCTAGGATTGTCATGGAACCACTTGTATATGTAAACAGTTTCCATGAACCATAACATAACTATAACCCATAGACAATATTATAAGAAATATTACTTTTCCACATTGCAATAATAATTTATCATTATAATTTATTTACATAATCAATCCATTATCCTAACCCATTTTCAAAACAAAAATATGTAACAAGATTATATGGTATTTCACATTCTTTTATAATCATTATGCCTTATTTGGGATGCCAAATGTATAATAATACTCGCGGCGATGGAGAGGTCTTTATCACTAGAGACATAAAAATTAAAACTTATTTTTGTCATTTAGTAAAACTCTTGGTATAGAAAATATTCTCTTTGAATGAAATTAAAATTAATATGGTCATATACACCGTATAAATTAATGTCGTGTACAAATCAATGTATTCCTCGATGAAAGGAGATTGAGGCAAAGTCCATTAAAAATATCATTTTTTAAATAAAATAGATCGATTATGTGTATTACCTATAAGCACATATAAATCAATTATAAATACATGATAAGATATAAAAAATAATTTCTCACATAATTAATGATTTTCACAAACATGAAAGAGAATATCAACCCAATGAATGAAATCGGGATAAGAATATCCCGTTCCTCATGTCCAAAGATACTCCTTCATTATTTAATATACAGAAAAAATAAACACAATTTATACTTAATTAATAACCTTTTAAAAGTGTATTATTCCATTTATTTTATATATTACGTTGTTATAAACATTACATAATCATTTATGTTAATAACGTTTAATTTGTTGATATTTGGTATGAGAGTCAAAAATGAACATCTAATAATTACAAGATGTCAATGTGTTCCAAATTCAATTGACCCCAAATTGATATTAATGATTTAGATATCATATATATGAAGTATATATATATATAAATACATTATAGTACATAACATTTGAAGATAATAAATTAAATACATCGTTAAAGGAGATAATAAGTCGTATGCATGCCTGAATGCTACATTCATTTATAATTTATTTTTAATGGACTGAAAAAATAATAATACCTTGGTATATTATAATGCAGTATAATATAATATATAATTTCATTAACACCATTTTTTATATGTTCCACATATGGAATTAATGAGTCATATCACTTTTAGGGGGAGGTATTCTGCACTTCCTCAAATGTAATTGTTGTATTTAATCCTTAAGGAAACCATAAAGGTATGATAAAAATGAAAATTAAAGAATCATAGAGGCAATATAAATATAATATATATCACATATAAATAATGATGAATATTAATGGCAACCATGATAGATGTTAGGATATATTTGTACAATCATCATTTCGTGAGGCTGCAATTCACCATAAAAAAACAGCATGTTTATATCCATTTGAAGGAGGTGTGTGGAAGTTTAGTTAGAACCATTCTCTTAAAAACACAATAGTAAATTTATTGTAGCAGGTTTATTATAAAATAATGTAATAAAGAGATTATAGGGGGTAGAATTTGGTATGAACTGACAGGATATCATAAAGTGACTTCTACTAATGTTAATGCTTCTAGGTGTAATATAGGGATGTTAGGATCTTATTTTGGCCGAGTTTGGATGAGAAAAGTGGGATTCAGAGGTGTGAGTAATGTTTATAGGTGATGGATTTATATAAGGTAGTGGTGGGGCTCTTTAATAATGTAGGAAAATATTATTTTATTAAAAACTAAATTTCAATTTAAATAGTTCTCAACTAATTTAATTATAATATAATGTTAGTATGGTTATCAATACAATCATCCAATGTGTTTTAAAAAAATTCTGGCAAAAACTTAACGTTATATTTTTTCATTATCCTTTAGTTAACTAATTTAACTTTTACCATGTCCGATTGTATATTCATATTTTATTGTTAACATATTTACTATAAAATTACAAGAGACCTAAAAATGGATCATTAATGACACTAGTAACAACATATATGTCATTAGACCGAATAAAATATTTTTAGGACTATTTTTTTATTAAATAAAAGATTGATTGATTTAAAAACACATTTATGTTTATTTATAAACTATTCATATCAAGGATTTTAAAAATTTCAATAAAATCTAGAATCATTAATGAAAATACATATAATCAATGATAAAAAGTCATAATACTCCATAAAATACATGGATGGCCTAAATAGTTTAAAATATAAATTTATTTAGTAGTTATAGTCATATTTATTTAAAACATTCATTAATGAGGTAATCATTACATCATCATTGTGTTATAAATAAATTTATTTATATGATTTCTAAAAATATTAAAAAAAATACCATGACGTTTTAAATATTTTTCAAATTTGAATTTATATTTATATTCAAAATATTACTTATATAACCCATAATAATTTTTTTACTAAGTGATATATGTTTATGTTATATATTACTTAACATTAAAATAATTTTTAAAAAGTATCTTTTTTTACTTACAAGTGGTTCGTTGGGGTCCTGAAATCGACCAATGTATGGTTAGAAATGTATCATCAAATAGGGTTAGGAGTCATGTTAGGGTAATTTAAATTTATTATGATATTATTTTTAGCCTTATTTTCCAAATTTACCCTTTGACCATAGTAAATAAAATATTTACCGAAATTAATATTCAATATGTGTAAAACTAAAAGTTTCATGTTCACAAAATTTGGTCACCCTGATTCAAAATATATAATAAATTATTCCAAATTCAAAACACATAAGTTTCATAAATTAATTTAAAATTAATTCTCGTTGTCGAAACCAAAACGCGTGTTTCTATAAAATAAGAACTATTAAAATATTGGCATGTGTTTATATCTAATTAAAATGTAAAATTAATTAACATGAACAACATTTTATTATATGGTAAAAAATTAATTGTACTGTAAATAAAATTAAAAATATAATCTTACCATATTAATAAAGTAGATTAAAAGAATATTTTTAATTAAAATGCTGTATTTTTTCAATAATAATTTAAAAATTTGTATTATCAGAAAAATACAAAAATTTTCTCTAAAGAAAATTTTGATGCCCTACTTATATAGAAGAATATTATTTTGTCACATATAACATATAAGTGTGGAATGAAGGGATTTGAAAAGGGTTCTCCAACAAAGGTGGTAAATTGTCCTTTTGAAGAATATTTGGGTATTTATGTTTAAAATTGGATTCATTCACATTTTAAGCCACTAAAATTTATTGGGTAAATTTAAAAACATTTAACTAACTTGTATAATTATATTTTAGTTTTTTCTGTTCATTTTTCCAAAAACACAACTGATAGGAGTTAACTACCATTTATAATAACAATTATATTATTTTATTTTTTTGTTATTGGTAAACATTGTGTGAAATGTAATATTTCAGAGAATCTCTTTGTATCATATTGACTATGTTGTCATACATATCATCCCCTTGAAATTAATATTAATATTTATTTCAAAAATATTAATAAAATGAATATAACATATTATTTATTTTCTGGGGATGTTACACCCTTCCCCCTTCTAGGAATTTCTTCCTAGAAATTTTAAAATTGGGTGCAAAAACATCATAGAACAAAACCTCATAAAAAAGAGTCAACAAAACTATCGCATTAAAATAAATAAATATAATTAAAAATTTCACTTGACATCACCCATACATGGATTAAATGAAAACATGTCTATGGAGGAGAAACCAAGTGTTATTTTACAATGAAGAGTGATAGAAAACATGATTATGAGAATAACAACACCCAAAAAACCAAAAATATGTGATAAGTAAAATTTTCTTCAATTTCCCAGTAGAAAAACTAAACAATTTTTTTTCTTCATGTTTCATTACTAAATTTGGATAATTTATTTAAGAGAATTACTAATTAGATATGGAAATATAATTACATTTCATATAGATTTTCATCCATAAATAAATTTCTACCACAATCTCCACGTTCATCAAAATGATGAGTATTCAAAATGACTTGGTCACACTGGAAGCACTTGGATCAAATTATATAGAATAAATTAATTAAAATAAGGAGAAATAAATATTTCCACCATCTTTAGACATGAACCAAAAACAAAATTTCTCATACAAGATCCAATAGTCCATAAAAAATATAATACATTATAAAAAATTACTATTCTTAATCTCCAAAATTGAAAATACAATACCCAAAGCTCAAAAAAGGTCATTCAATAAAAAAAATTCATTATAAATATTAAAAATAATCCAAACTATGATTTAATCCCAAAATTTATAATTATTTGATCATAAAATCATCCTTAAAACATAGAATTTGTCTCCAAATAACATCATCTACTCCGAAAGACCCATACCGAAGTGTAATTAACCTACTCACATATTTTCTATGGCAGGTTAATAATTTCCATAAATAACCCAAATAACCATATGTCCAGAAAAAAACATATATTATTCCAAAAAAAAAATTAAACCATTAATCCAATAATGATATCCCATATTATTCTATATTTATAAATCATATAGTGTCCCCTAAAGTGAGAACCTTTTCCATAATAACCTTTATCAAATAATACGAAAATCTTTTTCTAATACTATGAATATAAATTTGATAAAACAAATGTTCCAAAAATAAACTTATTCTTGATCCATAAAATCATCTAACATAAAATAGTTACTCATACTAACTAGGGACATCATGTAGTGAAGTGGAAGGTGATACATCCCAATCACACTATGGTTGTCGGTTCGATTAATACACATTTGTCCAATGCGATAAGTTATCACAAGGTCTGAGTGTTTTCCTTTTTAAATTACTATATAATTTTACATCATTTTTAAAAATAAGAAAAATTCACCAAAATAAAAACAACCTATTTAATCCACAAATGTTATCTTATACTTCTAATTTTCATCAAAAAACGTAATAACCCATAATTACATAAAATTCATGGATCATATAAACCCATAAGTCTTTATATTTATATCCAAAAAAATCTTTTGGAATTCCTCCTTGAATATAATTTTCACTTATCAAACATAAGGTTTACACATACTAGAAAAAATTCATCCAATTTAATCCCTTCATTAAAGAGCCTTATTACATTTAAGCATTTCATCATCCTAAAACTGAGTATAAATCATAAATCCATTATATGTAGACTTCTTACTTAGTTATCATTCTACAGGACCCTTTTACCATTATTTCACAATATATTCTACAATAATTCATTCCTACAAAAAAATGAATCATATCTTACGATTCAATAACGTCAAGAAATTAGCAAAGAAATAATCCATACCTTTCACTGGTCATTTGTCAGTTTCCACGTACTCAATTGAAATGGAATTCTGTATTAGTAAACATATATTTATATGTTCCATCTGATCCTATTCTTGAAAAATCTTCTTAGGACATCTATTATTATAATTACCATGCACAACACATATAAAAAATTCAATTCATCCATCCCGAAGAACATTGTTCCTATTCCTAGAGCCAATTGGATGCTTCAATTTTCCATGACAGGTTCTTGCATAATGACCTTCATTACCACATCTATAGAATATTACCTAACTTTTGAATCATTTTTCTATGTGTTTCTTTCTACATCCTTAACACATGGGTTTTGGAATATACATACCTTTATGATTATTAAATGAACATATTTACGATTATATTTTTCTTTAATATGATCCCTTATAAAAATCACCATTGGTTCAAGTGTTGATTCATTATTTAGTATAGTTTCTTGAGAATAACCTAAATATTTATCATTAATGATCCCATTTCATTGCGTTTTTTATTCGGAATACCATCATAGTTTTCATCACATTAATTATTACATTTTTGCTTATTTGATCTATTCATTTAGTAAAAACAAAATGGAAAATGACAATATATCAGTAAAATCATCGTATAATATCTTATGATGATGGTAAACACTATGATATTCTTATTCATGTTAACTTAATCCTATTCAATTTATCTAAAATAATAATGACTCATTATAATATGCTAAACAATTTGGTTATGTCATTTATGCTTAAATGTCAACATAACCTATAATGTTATGTAAAGCAACCACTGATACCAAATGTTAGGACCCGACCATAAACATTACATAATTTTAATTTAAGTTAACAAATCACATTGAAGATCATTTTAGGTTTATAGTTTTAGAAAATTAGTCTATAACTATTAAATTATATTTCAAAAATTTCAATGCAGACACATCTACTATATCAAAAAAAAATTACATTAATAAAACACTGTAAATAAAACAATTGTTATTTTTTTGATATAAATGTTCTTGAATTATTATTTTCTATGACTGCACCTTATACCCTGTGAAAAACATTTAAAAAACATGGGATTTTAATAAGTATCTTAGTAAGCATTATAAAAAAATCAATAAAAACACTAGACCATCAATACATAAAAATAAATGAAATAATAATTTTCAATATTTAACATACCACACAAAATCATAAGTCTTATAAATATCACATGGAAATCATAAATCATAATGTTATGTTATTGCATCCATAAGATAAATACATTGTATATTTCATAGCTACATTGGTAGATATGTTTGTAAAACTCATCACGGTATATTACATAAATCTCTGAGGAGGAACATCAAATTTTTTCTTTTTTCACATTACCAAATTCATTAGAGAGTTGTCTCGGGCTCACCCACCCGAGGATTATAACAGATCCACCCATATACGTAAACAATTACAAATAACCATATCACAATCATAACACATGAACAAGAATAAAATAAAGATTTCATTTTCACATTGAAATAGTAATATATCATTACAAGATATTGACATAATATATAAATTATCAAAACAATTTCCAAAACGAAAATACATAAAATGAATATATGGTATTTATTTTCATTTTAAAAACATTACAACTTTTTAATATAGTCAAATATCAAATAATGCTCGCATCATAAGACTCGTCGTTGCAACCATGTACATTATTAAAATTATTTTTTCTATATTTATTAAAATGATTCAAAGAGAAAATATTTAAATTAAATGAAATTACAAATCAAATGGGTTTATAAAATGTTTAAATTAATGTCATGTTAAAATCTTATTATGCCTCAATGATAGAAGATTGAGTTGAAGTCCATTACAAAGATCTCTTTTATATAAATTATAAATATTATGTATATTCACTATTGTAATACAAAATGAATGTATAAATAAATGATAATAAATAAAAAATAATTTCTAACATAATCAAAAGACTACAATAATCAAGAAATAGAATATCAACCAAATGAGTTGAAAATGGGTTAAGATGTTCTATTAAAGCATGTATGAATTGACTCATTCATTATTAAATATACTTAATAATAAAGTAAAATTAATTTATAATTCGTTAAGAAACCTTTTCAAGATTTTATACCTTTTTTATTACTTATTAACATGTTATAAATTCCAAATAATCATTTCTGTTAATAACGACCGTTTTGTCGATATTTGGCACTTGAGTCAAAAATTAACTTCTTATAATTACAAGATATCTAGGTGGTCAAAGGTAATTTATCTCTATAATTATATTAATTATTTAAAAACAATATATATCATATATATCCAGTATATATGTGTGTGTGTGTGTGTTTTTTTTATTATAGTACACAACCTTTGGAAATAAAAAATGAAATTCATCATTCATTGAGACCGTAATCCCAACGTACGCATGAACGCTACATTCATTTCTATTTCGTGTTTAAGGAAATGGAAAAATAATAATACATAGATATATTATAATACTAGTATAATATCAAATCTAATTTTTCTAACTCTATCCTTTATACATTCGACATATGGAATGAATGAGTCATATAACTTTGAGGGGGTGGTAGTCCGCACTTCCTCAATTGAAATTATCGTAATTACTCTTTATAGAAACAATAATGGTATGATATAACTGATGAATAATGTTGAATAAGAGAAATAAAAATATTATATATATCACATATAAATACATTTCCATCTTAATTACTACCATGAGAGGTGATAAGGTATATTTCAACAGTCATCCTTTCATGAGGCAGTAGTTCATCTTCCACAGAAACTGTATGTTCGTATCCATTAGATGGAGGTCTGTGAAAGTGCAGTTTTAATAATATCATAAAAAAATCCTAGAATATTTATGATACTGTTTTTGTAATAAAAAAATTGAATAAATAAGTATTATGGGGTTATATTAGGAAAATAAATGAAACCACCATGAGAGAAGAGGTTACATTTAAATTTGGTAACACCCATTGGTTTGAACCAAAAAGTCTTCTTGATGTTCCTTATTCCTATTTTAAGGATTAAATGTGGAATATAGGTATGCTGGGAGATTATTTGAGAAGATTTTTGATGATCCAACAGGGCATGATAATTGTGAGTAAGGGTTATAGGTGATGGATTTTTATAAGGGGGAGGATGGGTTCATTAGAAATGTCTGACTAAAATATTTTATTATAAACTAAATTTCAATTAACAAAGGTCTAAAAATCATTTAATTATAATATATGGTGAGTATCAATCTATATCCTTTCCACAAATGGGTTTTAAATACGTTTACAGAATAAAACTAACCTTACCATTTACCTTTTACATTTAGTTGAGTAATTTAACTTTTACCATGTCCTCTTGTATATTCATAATATTTTTTTAATATATTGTCTATCAAATGATACGAGACCCAAAAATGGATCTTTAATGGAATTTGTAACATATTATACGTCATTTGGAATAATATTATATTTTAGGACAATTTCTTCATTTTATAAAATATTGATTGATTTAAAAACTTCTTTATTTCAATTTACAAACTATTCATATCAGGATATTTAAAAAAATGACCACAACATGATTCTATCAAACCAAATAAATTACATAAATGATCAAAATTTATAATCACCCATAAAAGTCGTGGATGACATTAAATGCATCAAATTAAATTTTATGTAATATTTATAATCTCATTTATTTAAAACATTCATTAATGAGGTTCTCATCACGAAATCATTATTTCATACATAAATTTATTTATATGATGTCTAAAATTTAAAAATAAAATACCATGATATAGGAAATAATTTTCTATTTTTAAATATTGTTTATAGTAAAAAATATCACTTAAATAACCCTATATAAATAGAATTTTTAAATATTAGATATATGTATAGGTTATATTTTCCGTAACATTAAATTAACTTTTATAAACTATCAATATCACATACACGTGGTTCCATGGGGACCAAAAATTGACCCATGTATTTCCATGGTATGAAATGTATCATCCAATAGGGTTAGGACACATTTAATGTTAATTTAATATTACTATATTATTATTATTTATTCTTATTTTTCAAATTTACCCCTTAAACATGGTAGATTAAATATTTTCTAAAGTTACTATTCATAATATCTAAAAATAAACTATAATTTTTTACACAACGTGGAACTCTTGATTCCACATATGGAATCCATTTATCCAATTTCAAAACACATATGTAGAAAAATTCTATTTGAAATTAATTTCCGTTGTTAAATCCAAAGAGAATGTTTTTATAAAATAATGACAATCAAAATATTGGCATGTGTTTTTGTCTAATTAAAATGTAAAATCACTTCAAATGTCAAAATTTTACAAAATGGAGAAAACATAATTGAATTATACATTGAAAAAAATTAAAACGATAATTTAAATTATAAATATAATAGATTTAAATGATGTTATGAAATAAAATGATGTATTATTCATTATTCATTAAAAATATAACATTATAATAAACATACAAAAATTCCATCCAATGTAAATTTTAATATCCCCATTATAAATAATAATATTATTTATCCAAATATAACATATAAAAATTGAGAAAAACAATATTTAAAAAGTTTGTTCCATCAAAAGGTGGTAAATAGGCAATTTAACTAATATTATGATATTTATGTTTTGAATAGGATTCATTGAAATATTAAGCCTCACATTATTTTTGTATAAATGTAAAAACCATTATCAAACATATATAATCATTTTGTAGTTAGTTATGTTTATTTATGCTAATACAATGACTATGAATAAACTACCATTTAAAATATTTGTATTATTAAATTATTATTCAGTATGAGTAAATGTTGTGTGCAACATATGATTTCAAAGAATCACGTTGTTGCATGTTGAGTAAACTATCAGGAATATCATCCCCTTGAATATAAATTTAATATTTAATTCTAAAATATTTAAAAAGGGATAATTTATTATTCTTTATTTATCTATGATGTCACAAATATCATATGAATGTTTCACCCTACTTCCCCCAGACCTCAGAGAAGTATGTATATATATAATTATATTTGTTAAAATAAATGTTAATATATAAAATTGGGCATGTTCCGAGATATTCTATCGTGATAATAAGTAGTTATGGTCGTCCAATTGTTCTTAAGGAAGTTAATATCGACTTTTTACATTTATTTATTTACTTCATTATTAATATTCCTTCACATTACGATACAATATAGTAATAGATTGTATAGAATTTGAAACCACTGGGGTGGCATACTAATTTTATCTCACACCTTGTTTGTGAAACCATTTCAGTTGAGTACATGGTCATACTACATTCTTATAGGATCATTTTCCTTGATCGTTCTAAGGTTTTTACATTTTTAATGGGAAATTTGGAGAACAATACTTATATGAACCTAAAGATACTCATCGAGATATAAAATAAATCTTTTGAATATTTTTGGTATCATTAATGTATTATATACTATTTATCATCTTCATGTATAATTTATATTAATGTGTATATTCATGGTCGTGTATTTAGAATTGATCATATTATGAATTATTCTTTGTAATCATATTGTTAAGTTATATTTATACCCCTATTGATAGGTTAATTATTGTGTTCAACTATTCCACTATAATAATGAGGGGATAGTCTCCCTGCCATTGCATTATTAGACCCTCAGTCCTTGTCAGATAGCTACTGTATACATGGATGGTTTGTCGAGGCCGTGTGACTTACTAGTTTAATTTACCATTTTTGTTTCTCCCAATATGGCATGCTTCAAAGAGGTATAAGAGGTTTTTTCCTTTTACAAACTATATGGTGCAGGGATATAGGACAATAATAAAGTGTCAGTAGTTTTAATATTGATGTTTCTATGAGTTCTCAAATAATAAATTGTGATAAACTACGTGACAAGGGATGGGTGTGTTGTTCATTTTTTTTATTATAGTTTTTTATTATTTGACCTTTTTTGATTGATATAATTTATAATGTTTAATGATATATGATTTTTTTTGTATTTTAACATGGGCCTAATATAGAACGAATGTATTGATACATGAATTGTTATATACACATTTTTATTTAAATTTCATGTATATGATATATCTTGATGGGTTAATTGATTAACTTATTGATAAATTTCGGTTATTCCTTATACTATTTAGTAGAATTACTATTTGAATAAAATGATATGTGATTATTTTCCATAATAACTTATACTTATTTCCATTAGATTTCATGAATTAAAATAATTTTGATAATTTTTTAATTAACCTGTCTTCATCAACCTAAATGTAATATTCTATTATATCATGATGGTGGATCCTTAAATAACCAATCACTACATGTTTTATCCATAAAACAATGGTTTCAATGGATGCAAAATTTTTTTCTATGATTAAATGGGTTATAATAACAATTTATAAAGTCTAGGGAACCATAAAAATTTGGAATGGCAACAAATATAATCAAACCATTAAATATTTACATTCTATATTGAAAGATCATTGGAAAAATATTATAGAAGATATATGAACTCCAATTATAGTTTTCCTAGCCTTGTATTCATATAACATGGGAAATCATATTCATATAACTAATCTTAGGTTCTTAAATATTTATTCTTAAAAGTAATTCTTATAAAAAATGTTTTCCAAATAAAGGATTGTTCTTCTATTTCTTGGACATTATTACCGATAAAAATAAATTCTTATATGATAAAATTTAACTAATTAGGAATGTTGGGAAATGATTCTTATCAAATAAACACATTATGTTTATTTTCTAATCATCTATGAAATTTAGTGACATTATTTGGTCTCTTTATTTTGATATGGCTGGGCATTTATCCTCATTAAGTGAATTCTTATGATAAAATCAATAGTAATTTCAACTTCATATATCAATATATACAGATTATGTATAAATGTATGGTGTTATTATACTGACCCTATTTTCGTAAAACATGATAAATACATTTTCTCCTAAATAGTTATTATTTATTATTTGGAATTAGTCCACTAAAATTACAATCAAATCCTACTGGTTATTTTATAAATTTACTATGAATTTTAATTACCTTAACTAATCATAATTCGGAGGATCCTTATCAATAATAAAAATGTATAAATTGAATTTTTGTAGAAATTTTTTAAAAATATGATAGGATTCTTATTGAATATATTTGTATTGAAATTTGGATTGGTATACTTTTTGTATTTTTACATGTGAAATTAATTATTTAAATTAAAAGCTATAGTTTTTCATCATAAATAGTACTTGTAGTTTCTTTAATTAATTATATTTGAATAATTTAATGTTATTTCAAATTAGTGAAAACAAATTTAACATTTCAGTGGGATTATTATGAAAGAACCTCATATAAGGGGTCAATTGAATGATATCATGATATATTCCATTAAATTAAATGTGAAAATTTCCACAAAAATCATTGAAAATTCTATTATGTTGATCTATAGATTAGTACTTTAACTCTTGGAACCTTTAATGAATGACCGCGATTGAAGGTAGAGACTTGATACTATGAAAGGAGCAATACCAGTTGAGGTAGATCCCTAAAATGTAAATTTGAATAAAAAAAAGTTGTTTTTTTCAATATGAGTTATTATTTTTGCATGTTTCCTTCCATATAAGATGCATAGGTTCTAATGTGACACATAGGTTGGGTTGGTTTTTCTACATTGTATTGACCCTTGTTATGGATTGGAGCATCATGTGATTTGTTATTTTAGTGAGTTATATATGTCAATGACATGGTTGGATTATTATTACATTGTATAATACTTCATCATATTTAGTGACAAATGAATGTTGATTAATTTGGTCATGTTAATTGTCATATCGATAATATGACTTGAGGATAAATCTTTATTATATGATATTGCATAATGGGATGCCTAGTATTTATTAGACTATCTACATTGTTATGGTGTGTTCCTATAATATCATTAAAGCTTGAGGTAGTATATATCAATTAACATGGTAACCATCATTTTGATAAAATTTTGAAACAAACCATGCGTGTTTAGTATAATTCATTAAATCATTGAGAATGTAATCTATGTTATTTGGATATCTCCATAGTATACTGACATAGTTATTGAAAAAAAAATTCCAACAGCATTATATGATTTTTAAAAATGATCAGATGTTGTAATTCTAGTAATAATTATTGTATATTTTTATATTATAGATAGTAGTGACACATTTGTAAGTGGATCAAAAGGAGAATTATATGTTTCTATTGAGTAAATATATTCTAGCATGATATTAAAGGGATATTTTTACTCTCTCTCTCTCTTTAATATTATTATAAAATTCAATATCATGAACTATTGACGAAGGTCAATAGAGTGTATGTTACAAGATGTGTTCATTTTTTTAGTAAAAAATAAGTAGGACACTCAAAAGATATGGAGAATAATGTAGAATGTTTATAATTTTGTACATCCAAATAGGTTGATCACTAAATTAAATGATAATTTTGAAATATTCAAAATGACTTATACAATTTGGGGAAATTATTAATTCATGCTTTCAAGTCATGTTCATAATGTAACATATATAATTCATGTGAGAAATTGAATTGGATTATAACAATAGATGTAGGATCAAAAAGACTAAAAGATCTAGTAATTTTGTGGACCAGTAATGAATCTATAAATTCAATGTAGCACAATGATGAAATGTTTGGATGTGTGTGAATCCTTTTATGATTTCTTTACTTGTGTTGGAAATTGGTTTTGATGATTGAAATATCCCAAAATGCCTCAGTGATGAAGGAATAAATGTTAGTTAATGATGATTCATAGACATATATTGCTAAGATAATTAATAATAAGTCATATAGATGTTCTTAAACTATTATTTCTAATGTATAGTAATTCAGGGTTGATTGAAAACAATACTAGGAACTTTTTTTATAGATACGAAATGAGTGTATCCTAAATAATTTATGATAATGGATATATAATTAGTGAACTCTTGGTCTTGAGACAATATTTTACCCAATTGTGAAATTAATTTTATATAGTATGAGATATTTATTTATACGATGATACATATAACGAAATTAAATGTATTATTTTATAGATAAATGGATGATTTTAGGATTGTTCTCTAAATTCATTAAAAAAATATTCGAGTTTTATATTGTACTGAGTGTTACTAGGATTCATCTGTAGAAAAGACTAGTATGTCCTCACAAAAAACATCTTGTTCATTTACTGGCCCGTAGGTGAATACCTCATGTGGATTAATAATTTTTTTTGGATTCATGGAAAGTTTCATCAATGTAATGACACATCACATGTAAATAATAGAGTTTGTACCACCTGAGATGAGAACATAGGACACTATTAAATGATTTTTGTGGTTACCACATACAAGATATCGTGTATGGTTGTTTAAAATAATGGACGATATTCCAATGGTAATGGTTCATGTATACCCCTATTCCCATTCAGACAGATACATACTCTAGAATGAGTCATAGACAATACGAATATAAACATTACATATTAATTAGAAATATTAGTGGAGGAAAATATAGATGATGTTCATATATAATCTTAAATCATGGAAGAACATGAGAAGCAATAGGGTGTCATGATAATGAAATTTTTAATGTAGACATTATATAAAAAGTATACAAAATGTTAATTATTAATTGGTAAAGTAAAATTCATATGGTATATAATCATAAGAAGTTGGATACCATTTAATATGTTATTGTAAATTTCTATTAAAATAATGGAACAATGAAATAAAGATGATGAATTTCAATAGATTTCATAAATTATATGTGTACTATTGATTTTTTGGGGAATTAAATTGTTTTAAAACACACTCACTACTTCAACATGGAACGTAGTAATTTTTTAGAAAACAAATTATGATTAATGATTTAAAGTGTTAACAAATTGTATATACACTAATCTTGTAATCAAGCCACTACTAAGTAAATATGTTTTCTTGATATTAAGTTATTCTTTAATAATGTGAACATGTTTTTTTCTTACGAAAAAAAAACATTAATTGACTATATCTCATGATAATTTATGATCCATGGAAAATTAACATGAATAATTATATTGATCTATAAATAATAAATTTCGTGTTTTATATTTTTAAAAATTATCTCTATGTAGATAATTTAGTTTACATAATGTTAATATTTCATAAATATTATATTGAAATATAAAAATTTGAATGTTAATCAAAAAATATGTTTAAATTTGATCATGTACTATAGTTTTATAACTCATTTCTGTCATATAATGATAAAATTATTTCTTAAAAATATATAATTAGGAATATTATGGTGGAAAAAAAGGATAATTATGAGATACACACAAAGGTAGAGTATATAATTAATGGTAAATCACTGATATTAATAATGATAATGATGTACTTTTAATATTTTTGACATGTATATATATTTTATCGGGGAAAAATTAAGAGGATATGTTATATGGTTTATATATCATATTTATGTATATCTAAGAAAAAATCAAATAAATATATAAATATAAAAAAAATTATTTCTAAAAAGTAGAATAAGAATATTGATGAATATTCATTACAAATCATTGTAATCAATAATGATAAGTTTAATAATTGAAGTATATTGGGGTGATGTAAAAATTAGTCATACTAACATTAACCTGGAAGAACATAAATTTGATTTTTTAAGGGTATTATAAAGACCCATAGAGGAATACACTATACAATTGAATGAATTTCATTAAAAATCTATTTTCACCTCAATTTTATTAATCATTCTACAAAAATTATGTAATTTATATTTATAATTTTATTTGAATATCATACTCCAATAGATGTAAATATGAATATAATAAAAATTATATAATAAATTGGTATAGAACAATAAATGTACATAAAATATGATTGGAATTAATATCGTCCACTGATTGAGTTATCATAATATATTATGATTTACTAAATTATTAAACTAGCCCTATATGAATCATATTTCTATAATGAGTCAAAAAAGTCAGATATAATATGATGAAATTATATAATGTAAGGTAATGGAAGTAGAACTAGAAAATGAAATGATATATAATTTAAACACCATTCATTAACATATATCAGTGTCACAGAATAAAAATAATAATATATTGAATAACATCAAATAAACAAGGAAATTAATGTATGAGATAATGTATCCCTATAAATATATCCATATAATAAATTTATGAGGTTTGGAATGTAGGGGATGATATACCTAATTTTAATTAAACACAATGAGATCTTTGATCGCATTGGAGCATTGGCTTATAGGTATACACTTAATCCAAAATTGTATCATGTAAATAATTATTACCAGATTTCTCTCATAAGGAAGTACATACTATATCAATCATATGTAATTAATATATAGGTGGTACCGTCATAACCTGACATATATTATGAGAAGCTACTATTGGAGATATTTTATTGTAATAAAAAGTTCAATGAAATAGTTAAACTTATCACATAAAAGTACATTGAAATAAAAATAAATGATAAATAATTAACATGGAAACCTAGGGACATAATGAAAAAAATTGACCTTCACTATTTAGAATGAATATATTTAAATAAAAAAATTCAACAATGAATTGTTTGAAGGTGGAAGTATTTAACAACCTTTTGTTAATAAAATTTCTTCTTTAAAATATTTAAACTTCATAGATTCCATAAATACGTTAACATGTTATCATACAAACCACGAAACAAAAAATATCCTTTGATTTAATAACAAAACATCACATAGTATTAATGTAAATATTTCCTAAAATAAATATATTTATAATATGGTAATCAATAAATGTAATAAGAAAAAATAAATTAATTAAATATTATTGAATGTGAACATAAAATTGTATCAATTAGGTAGATACAATAATCTTATGTTATTTTTATATGATTTGTGTGTAATTTTATCAATAATTACAGAATGTGATTTGAATTCATGTAATTATTTCACTTTCCAATAACCCATTATTAATTCACTACATAAAAATCAATTTCGAAACAATTTAAAAATTGTATTAAAAAACATTAAATATTTTCAATGTTTTTCCTATAATATGGCTTTCTCAAGGGATTCATGTTAATATTTTTCATATATAGAAAATAATTAAATTAATAAAATGATTCAAGCATACCTATATAAGGTCATGATACTTATATTATTATGTTTTAAATTTTTCTTGTTATCCATTTTCTGACATCTTCTTCATGATTCTCAATATATGACTCATTATAGGGGTTCTAGAATCCCTTAAAAGTATTAGATACCAACAAAGTGTTTCAAGATCCAATGACCTATGGATTAAATATTATCATAGTTAGAAAATGATTTATTCTCCACTAATAATTATCCTTTGAACTATTTTTTGAATTAAAATGGAGGTTATAGTTCATGATTTTTTTGGCATTCCATATTTATAAACAAACATTGGATTGATACTTTCATAATGATATATCATTTTGTGTTTCGATTTTATTAAACATTATATATTCCCATGATAATCCCTTGAAACCCCTCAATGTTTTTAAGACCATGTTTTTAAAGGATGGATCATGTAAATTAAATATTTTTCATATATCATATAGTAATAGAATAACATGGGTTTCCTAGAGGTGTTTCTATTGTGACCATAAAATAGGCCATTCCTCATAACTATGATATATTGAATGGAATTGTGTGTTTTCACAAATAATATTCCTTTTAAAACAATACTCATCACCCTAATGGTGTATATCATTGTGAAATATCATGAGAACTAAAAAAACATGTTTTTGTGACCACTACATTATAAAGGGTGTCGTGAACTCTCATAAAACTAAAAATCAATGAATCATAATGAAAAACCCCATGTTAAATTGCATTCCATTGGGGTTCCTTTTTTCTAATTAATGTTGCTATAATGAATTCACCAAAGTATGTAGAAGTTATATTTAGGTTATAAAAATTTATATTTTTTATTTTGATATTATGAACTAATGTTTTCTAAAGTAGTTATAAATAATAAGTCATTTTTTAAAATTGGATTTTTTAATTCTAAATTAAGAGGATAATTTTTCATCATTTTCTCATGTTTTAGAAAATAAATAATTTTTTTATTTTTTAAAATTCTATTGAAATTGATGTTAATTATTTTACATCTGGTATATGTGTTTTGATTCGGTAAAATTTTTAAGAAATATTTCTTCCTGGAGATAGATCCACATATTACATTCTTGATATGACTCTATAAATTTCATTTTTCATCTAACATGATTAAATTTTAGAATTTTTATTATTAGTAATAATATATTATTTTGGAATAATTTTTTAATAATATACTATTTAATTTTTACGAATTTAATTAAAACATGAGTAATTTTTCATTTGGAAGAGGGACTTTGAGATGCAATTTTATTTTTTGTAGTGTTTTAATCATTATACTAGAATACAGTAGGAGGGATATATATTTTTACAGGATTACTCATGTGGTTGTTTCAAGTCTTATTTATTTCTAGAAATCAACATATGGAGTTAATGTACCCTATTTATTGTATTGATATGGTTATTCATTTATTTTTTAGATTCTATTTTTAGAAGAGTAAAATATTCCGTGAGATAATTATGTAGTTAAAAATTAATATGACATTGCCAAATTAATTTGTTGGATTAATAAGGGATTATAGAACTAAATTTCTATAATTAGAAATTCAAAAGAGTATAATATTTTTTAATATATTTATTGAATTAATGTCATTATTTATGAATTTAATATTAATATGATATATATTATGTTGTTCATACTTTTAAACCCCCACAAATATAAAATTTTAAATGATTTCATTTGAAATATATTGAAAGGCCTCAATTATCCCTCTAGTTTAGTCATGCCAAAATTGGGTACCAATGGATTATATTTTGTATGAAATGTAATAAAGTTGTCTCCATAATTTAATACATCCTATATCAATCCAATGTTGGGTGATAATTTATTATCAATAGATATATTGTTCTTAAAATCATACTCATGTTGAACTTTATTAGAAAACCTAATAAGGTAAGGATAATGGTGAAACAATGTTATGTATATTTATATGATGGATTTTGGTGAAATTTTATACACAAAACTATAGAAGAATACTTAATTTTATGATCATGAAAATTCAAATCTTAAATAACTATGTATTGATAAATATTCCAACTCAGAATGATTTCCTATTGAAATTTGGATCATGGAACAAAGAATGCATATTTTGATGGATGTAATCATTTTTATTGGTACCACGGTCGTTAAAATTTATATATTAATAGATATAAAAACATTATGTCCACCCCATGTTTTGTATTTGTTATAGATATTGGATTACATCATGATTAAAATTTGGATTTCGCATATATGAATCAACTATAATAACTTAAGATATTAGTGTATAGGGAGTAGATTTTTTATTAATGAGATGAATTATTAGAATCTAAATGGGAGGGATATAGATATCAATTCAACATAACCTACCTCATGGGAATTAAATAGAAGGTTTTTATCACACATTTGTGATTATAATAAAAAATCAAATAATTTATGCAACTAATGAATATATAAAGATTATTAGTAGGTGACATTTATAATCTATGTCATCCTAGTGAATTATTAATATTTTTATAGAAATATTATTTTTTTCCTTCCATAAACTGAATGTTATTTCATTAAATTGATTAAAAAATATGGGTTTTTCATTGAAATTTACCCAAAATGTATTTTTACATATATGAATAAAATGTTTTATGATATTTGTAATATGGTAAATGATTTTATATGGTTGATATGATAAATAATGTTTATAATATTTATAATAAGATTGTTTGGGTTGATTCAAATCACATAAACCATTATTATTTTATACATAGATATATACATGTGAAATTCATTCATATACTCCATATAAATGAATAGATAATCTCAATGGATTATTTATCATATGGGAATTATGAATTTTTATTAATAAAAAAATATAAAAATCCATGTTTAGTATATTAGTGGAAAGGGATAATTGTTTTTTCAAATCTCATAATTTGTGATGAATTTATATCAATGATTATACAATAATGTGGTAGTTTTGTAAAACTTTTTATATTTAACATTGAATTTACCCAATATTGTTTGTGTTTATGATCAGCCACAAGTATGAAAATCTAACATCCCAATCTGGAAGGCCTCTTTTTTAGAAACCCACCCACTAATAATCCAAGGTGCAAAGGGTTGTCAAAATCTACATATGATAGATACTACAACATGAGAATCACAAGGACACATTTGTGAATGTGTTCTCCCAATAATCAGAGTAAATGAGACAAAAGTAAAATAATATAATGTAACATATCAAATCTATATATCACACATCCACACCAATTAAAATATGAAGAAATATTTAAACATATATTTTAAATAGGTTATGGAAACAATCAAAATAAAACCCTATTCATCCCCAGTCATCCTCCAATTCAAAATAACTGATGACGACTCATTTTTCATTTGGTAATCAAAATATTAAAGATACACATAATCTATAAAATGTAGATACGGATTAAATTTTTGATGTGGTAAATTAGTTAATAATAATACCAAAATACTGACCTAAAAACACTAACCCGTCAATTATCATGGAGTAGTCATAAGCCGCATGAAACCTAAAAATAACATATATATATTCATGGGAAAAAAAGAACTCAATAGGCCACCAAATTTCATTCCAAATGTGTATACTTGAATTAATGAAAAAAAATTGGATAGATATAAATTCATTTTGAAAAAAAATTGTTTTCAATAATATTTTTAAAAATATATTTTGAACAATTTCATTCAATGTGATTGGGAAATATCTAGTAAAATGATAAAGCATTACATCACCAGGGAAAAAACTAAGAATCATCCACCTGATTCCTTAGACTCCGGGAAATAAAGGGGACAGAATGGGCATCCCACATATAACATCAACACGAATAATTGGTGTAACACTACATCCTATAAGAAGGGTATCCATGAATTTACTTAATGTAGTTTAGCATACCAGCATATATATTATCCTCAATCATGAAACCCTGCTATCCTATACCTGGATTAATCTAAGAGACAAAACCAACTACATTATAAATAAAAAATAACTAGAGTGGACACTCCTTTGGTGTTACTACATATTATATCATACATTTAGATCTTTTACTCAAGCTAGTCTACACATAATTGTTGAAAAGGGATACACTAATGTAAGAATGAATTAATAATACACACATTGTGTGAAAAACATGTAAAGATCCTACATATTGAAAAATTTAAATAATATATTTCATTTCACATAGATTGAATTTTCAATTTCAAGTTCAGTATATTATACAATGAACTTGATGCCAATAACAATGTTATGTAAAACAACATATTAGTCAATAGGAAAACATCTCATTATACCCCCAATATAGCATTGTATAAGGTGGTCCCTTTCAGCCAAAATTCATTTTAAGAACATCCCACGAATGTGAAAGAAGATATTTCATAAATTTAGTATGAATATAATTAGTAATAAGAAATACAAGGAATACAATGAGATACCTTCATGGAATTGACCGTTTCATAATGTTCCAACAATAATTCTAGGACCAATTCTATGAAATATATGTCTCATATAAAAGAATTAAAACAAAAAAATGTTTTAAAATACATATCACCAAAAACAACTATTAGAATAAAATATGGAAAAAAACTTCTCTTTCAGGAAAAAGCATTTAATTTTTTTTACATTTTGATATTACCCAACTATTATTAAATCGATTATAAATAGAAAAATAAATCAATGAAACCCATTTAATATTTGTTAATAATTTTTATTTTATGTTCAACATTAAATTTCAAGTAAAATGAATTTGTGATTCTTTAAAAAACTATAAAATATACTCATTGACAAAAATAATTTTTTAATCGGATATTTGCGAATCTAACATGATAAAAGAGATTGTGGAAAATCAAACCAAATTTTAAAAAATTAATTTAAATAATAAAAATTAATACACCTGATAAAAATTAATTAGATAGACAATTTTTTTCCATGAAATTAAAAAATAATAATTAATACCATTATTATTTAATTTAAACATAAATTTAAAAACTCAAAAAATTAAAAATTATCAAATAAAAATCAAATTAGTAGAGAATAGATAACTTGGTTGGGTAACTATCAATGAATCACATCAATATTTGATATAAGTAGGACTTAAATACTGATTCTGTGCATTACTAAAAAAATATATAACAATAATAAGTGTTAAAAACACATAGGGTCATTCCAAGGAGTGCATCCATTGAAGGAATAGGGAGAAGAAGAAGAAAAATATAATAATAATATACCAATGAACAAAGAAATAAAGATATAAATAAATAGGTACAATAAAAAATAAAGATAGATTACCAAAAATCACATAGGAGGAGTGGAGGCATGACCCAATGAGGCCCGACCATGGGTGTTTGTACATGAAGGTGACCACATGGTGTTGGGTTCCATATTGATTGGAATGTGGTGATGTCACATTTATGTGGGGTGGTGGTTCCTATTCCGTATCATATTATTATTATTATTTTTTACCATAATTATTATCATCACCATAATTAATATTATTCAATTTAATTACATTATAATAAATACAAAAATGATATATAAAATGAAACCCATGTAATATTTAAAATACTCATCCTGAAATACCAAATTAATTTTTATTCTTCACATAAATTTTGTTAAAAAAATAGTAAATTGAAACTAAAATATCATTTATTAATATACATAAACCACAACCCTTATCATCTAACTATACTACATTGTTAATACAATATGGTATCCAATAACGATGATGGATTCACCATTATGAGTGAAGGGTAGTCAATCAACAATCTCCCCACAATTAAGACACCTAGAAATGGTGATATAACTAAAAACAGAATTAATGTATAGATGAAAATAATATAATATATATTACTCTTTTAAATCAAACAATATCAATCCAAGATGATAAATAATATAACTATAGACGCAAAATGCACATAAATTAAAATTGTTGGGCCATATGGTGGTAGTAGTAAAATAACAAATCATGAACATACCTACTTTATCATTGATTTGGTGTCTATGAGCATGTCACATTGACCATTCGCTCATATGTAACTATCCTATTGAGTTTACAATTTCATATGTGGTAATGTAATCATCAAAAAACATACTCTATCCTTAGGTATATAATATCTACCCACCATACATTCATTGGATGGTGTATAATTTTCTCCTTACACATCTAGTCATAATTCCAAACATAACATCATAAACCACAGAAGATTTTTTTCCATAATAGTATCATAAACCACCCATATAGTTGTACTTTATAGTGTTAACAGACTCAATATAAAGTCTAATTAGTTAACAAAAAACCTTAAAATCAATGTGTTTTAATTATATTTATCATGAATCATCCATAAAGGTGTATTAATAATTTTTAAAGGCATACAATTTATTGGTATTTTCCTCATTGTTTTCATTGATATCCCATAAAGGATTATTTCATTGTAACCACATTCCACCATAATATTGATGTTTTCTTTATATTTATTATGTTCCTCACATATGTGAGTATTCATTAGTCATCATTGGACACCATAGAACTAATGTTTTCATTATAGTTATAACAATCCTATAGTATGTGATTATTCTTTATCTATCACAAACAAAAAAATTGGGAGTTTTCATAACTTTTCTATATACCAAATTGATTACAAACCTCCCCTTTATGAGAAATATTTATAATATTAATAAGTGAAACAATATGTTTTTCATAATAGCATTAAAACCCAACCCTATACATGTATCCAAATTAACATGAAAAACCACCCATTAGAGAATTTTCTTAATAATTAAAACAATACCCCATGTATGTCATATTAGTAAATCTATGTATTATCATATCACCCCTATAAGGTAATTTTCAACTTTAGCTATCATGTCCTTCCCCTAACAGATATACCATTTATAAATATCATTTTAACACATTTCTTCTATTTATATAACATCTCATCAAATAATGAAATTATGGTAGAATAATAATCTATACACAATTAATAAAATGTTTCATCATCTGCCTGATGTCAAATGGACCAAAACTATTTTTCTACCCCAAACCCATGTCATTTAAATAAAAACCTATTTAAAATCAACATCACTAATGATTTAAAAAGGAATTACATTTAATTTTAAATATTAAATTCCGTTTAAAACCCATATTAGTCATTTATTATAAAAAAATAAATTATATTTATTAATTCAATTTAAATCCAAATTTTATGAATTATCACATCACAATTTTATTTTACTGCGAACATGTGCCAGAAATAAAAAAATGGGGACAGAAAATGTAACTAGATCAACCATTATCCCACCATCGAATTGTTTTAAAACAATATAGTATATACTAAGTATTTGGATAATGTGATTATATCCCAACCTTATGGAGATATAATACAGTTCAATGAAATATGATGAAATTTTTAATAAGGATTTTATAAAATCAGATTCATCATAATGATTTGGATCCAAAATAAATTCGATTCCATGTAGACCATGACCATCAAAAATGAAAAGGTTTGTAAACACCCATCATAAAAAACATTTCCTGTGTAACTAACTATTATGTTAAATTCAAAAAATCAGTTTATTCATGTTGATAGTAGAACACTGAAAACCCATAATGGATAACCTTTGGTTATAGAAAACTATTTTTACGAGGCCCAGCCACCTCCGTACATCCATAATAAAATTCCGAAGAAATGATATCTCACACTACCTATACTAAATGTCTAATCCCATTATTATATGTTTATCCTAATCTCATAATTATAATGCATAATTAATTATAAAAATATTATCTTCACATCCAATGGTTTCCATCCAATCCCAAATCTAATTTGTAAACCCTATATCAAATTCCCTCATTTCCTCGACTAAATAACCCCATGAACCTTCATACTTAAAATCATCATTCCAAGCCACATTAAAATGCCTAATTAAATGATATGAGTTGTTTTTAAAATAAAGTTTATCTTGAAAAGCATCCATTTTATAGAGTGACACCCTATATAGGACAAATAAGTCATTACACGGAAGAGTTAAATTAAATGATAAAAAATACCCATTGATCAAATATTAATATAAATCCTCATTATACTATATATGGGAAATCACAATTTATATTATGTATTACATCAATTAATCTGGAATTTCAAATATTAATCTTTAAAATATAAGATTATTTAATCAACATATCACAACATCATCATTGGTTATCTTCCCATTAAAATATCCACTAAATGTAATCAAATAACACATTTATTTAAAATAAATGTAATAGTTTGATGTGGAATCATAGTCAGTATTTCCACATGGAGACATACCATGTTATAATAATCCATCTTTCACCATGAAGGGTCTATGATGATGTTCATGGTCTTTCTATAGTTCATCATCCTATTCTAAAAAAATAACATTATACTAATCCATTAAATATTTTCATCTCAAAAACTAACATGAATCATAAAGAATCAAACACTTTTTAAAATTATAAAACATATAATCATTGTTAAATACTAGTAATTCTCAAATTCAATAATTCAATACACATCTAACAGTATCTCAAGGCATGTTGTGGGAAAATAAAATATACATTGTCTCTTCAACTACATCCACGTTACAATAAAAAATAATAAATCAATTATAGCATGAATCACCCAAATGGAAAGAGGGATAATCATCATGTTAGGAACCCACACCATAATTATGTATTTGATGATACTATCTAAAATCATAGTCAATGTCATACCAATATAGTATTCCAAATTAGTATACATCATGTTTCAAAGGGTGTTCCTAATCTACATTGACTAGAAACTAGTTTATATAAATCAAAAAAACACATAGAAATGTGTTTCATAAAAAAAATAGATATCCATAAAATATTATGAATATTTAAATATCTATAGCTATATAATGTATATTCTATAATTGAATAATAAAAAATATCCAACAATTGATGAAAAATTATTAATTGAATGAAAACAAATAATAAATTCACACTCTCTATATCTCTCTACACTAAAAAGTAAACAGAAGCTCTCTATAAATCCCTCTTGACGAACCATAGATATATTTTCACTAAATATTGAGTTTGGAGTAAGAAAATAAATGGATGATACAATAATTAACTAATACTAAAAATAAAATACAAACATAAAATCCAAAAGTAATTAGTTCTCAACAAATAAGAATAATTAGAATGAAAAAAACTACTGAATTATATATATAAATAAATGTGTCTGTGAGAGAGAGAGAGAGAGTGTGTGTGTGTGTGTGTGTGTTTGTGAGTACATAATCACATAATAGGCTCCTGATCACCATTAGACAAGAATAAAATTTAATTAATGATACTATAGATGATTTTTTTAAATATAATTACAAACTAACATATTTTTATAATCCATTGAAAGACTATTTTAAAAAAAAATAATAAATATGATGGGGTAATAAGAATTTAAATGATAAAGCACCACATTAGTAGTGACCTATGTAAGAGAAAAATGCACAGTATATTTGATACCATCAAATAAATGGGACAAGGGAAGACAACTATAAAATGTAATATAGAATAATGGGTTTCATATAATGTTTTACAATATGGATATTCTATAATTTACTAAATGTGGAATTATATACCATTGTATATAACATCCAAACTCCAGTGATGAAAATTTCTAGTAAGTGAATTCTATAGAGAGGCAGAACGTACTATTCCTAAATTATAACAAAAAAATAGGAGACAGAATGTTGGTGTTACTACATTGTGAAGCCTTGATATAGATCTATCACTCTAGATGATTTACTCAGTTATTTTGCTAAGATATACATGAATATAATCAATAATAACAAAGGAATATAGCATGAACATAGAAAGTAAACATCCCACGCATATTACAATAATGTTTTTCACATTTTAGTCATTTTGATAATGATTTAAATTTATATTTATTTGTATTAAATCAACCCCATGGGTACACAAACAATGTCATGAACAAAAACGGTGGGATACTGAGGGACACATCCCAACATATCATCAATCAAATATAGTATAATACAAACCTGTCTGTAATTAGAAAATCATTAAAACATCACTCAATACTAGAAAAAAAAAATTTCATAAAAATAGAATAAACATATTGGGTAACATGAAAAAAGAGGGTAACATGGAGAGTCTCATTTGGAATGTTTCATTTTATAGTGTAAATTACTTAATTATAAATAAATTTTGTGATTAAAAGTATATTTAAAACAAATATAATATATTTACACACATTTCATAATTAGTCATCCATAAAATAAATTTTGAAATAAATAATGAATTGTTAGTTATGATTAATTGAAACAATTTTAGTCTTAAAAAAATATCATCAATTTTCAGATTAACTAACCAATATAAAATAATTTATAAAACCAACACATTAAACTATGAATTAAATTACTTATTATTAATTTTTTTATATGTTATCATCCACATGAAGTTATAAAAATTTATAAATTGTTATTGAAGTTAAAAATCCAAAAAAATACATTCAATTTCCCCAATTTAGATTTTTATGGTTCTTACATGATGTTTAATAACATGTGGGATTGTGCAAAGTGTAAACTCAAACGTAAAAATATAACATTAAAAATGAAAAACCCATTTTACTTAATAAAATTCAATAATAAAAACAATTTAACACAATGAATTTTAAAAAGGAATAAATAATATCATTAAATAATTAATAATGAACTTCAAACCACAAGACATAAAAATGATAAATTTATTATATAGGTTTTGAGAACCCCTACATTACATTGAAGAAAATCAAGTTAAATATTGAAATTTATTATGAAAGGAACTCAAAGAACCCATCAAAGAATCAAATTCTTGGACGCACAATATACAATAGGTGTAGAAATCAAACACGGTTTTTAACAATGTGTATTTATTATAAAGGAAGACAGAGAACACCAATAATAAATAAGTGATACATAATTGATTACCCAGAATCATAGAGGATTGGGGGAGGTGTGATACATAGGGGTTCAACTATTGGTGTCACCTTGTGATGGATGCCACCTTGAGGGGTTCATTTAAAAATAGAGGAATATGTAACATTTAATGGGTGATTATACCACTTATCTAAATTTTTATAAATTATTATAATTACTACTGAATTTTTTTTTATAGAAAATTCACAATGAAATAAATTTAGAAACTATTCAATGATTTAAAATATCTCGCATTAATACCCATATAATATTTTCTCCCACCGACTATTTGTACTATCAACAAAATTGAACACCAAAATATGATGTTTTAAAATGACATTAAAATGATATGAGTTTAATAATGATTCAAATAATTAGTAAGAAAAAATTAATATCATAAAAAATCATATTAGAGTAATGATTACATGTGTTAGTACATCAATGATCTTCTCAGAGATTATTTAATTGTTCCAAAACTGAACCCTTATAAGAAATGAATTTTTTTTATAATAGTCACGCCCATACCTTATAAAACAAATTTATATTGATGATGGTTATATGTAAACTTCATCATTCATTTTGTCATTGTGATCATGAAACTATTTCACTTCTACTAAACCATGTTTCATCAAATGAACTCATAGAAAATTCATATGATATGTAGATGGTTAAACATAACAATATTTATTTTAAAAATACTTGATATTGTGAAAAATGTTTATGAAATTTTTGTTTTTATGTAATTTAACTATTTTCTTATGAAATTAATGTTTCTTGTCCAATGAAAACCAGTTTATGTTTCTTTTATAATCTAACTATGCACAATGTTCTTATAGAGATAAGTAGTTTATCCCATAAGATTGAATATATAAATCAAAGATTTAGTGGGAGGAAATATGAACACACCGAAATTATAGTCCAATATATAAGAATTTTTTTATAAGATAAAGGGTGATATTGTTCCATAAATAGTTATTGATGATGAATAAACTCATTATATGATGCATCCTCAAAGGCCTAATGAGATTCCCCAAGAAACTATGTGATGTGAAATACTCAATCGAAAATGATAATGAATTAATGATGGTAGGAGATGATCCATATTTATACCAAGGATTCTTTGAATGGTCTTATTCTATGAAATTGATAAAATGAATTCAATATGAAATATAATACATGAATATTAACCAATGTTTAAATCTAGGTATATTAACATATATGAGGGAGACTAATAGTGTAAATGAGGTTTTTTGATATGTAAATTGAAATGGATTGTAGATATTATAGTTATAAATAACCCCATATTTAGAAAAATTTCATGCAAATTAATGGTATATATAATAAAGTCAGTTTTTTACATATTAAGATGAAAAAAATCATGATATTTTTCAATCCATATAAAATTATTTCATTTTTTGATATATAAAAATAGATTTAATAAACACAATTCATAATGAAAATGTTACTTTAGTTGTATATATGATAAATATTTTGATGTTACAAATGAATCTTATAATGTATTAAATATAAAATGGTCCACTTATAAGCTTGTAAATGCAACTCAGAGTTGAAAAACATTAATTGATGATTCAAAAAAAAATTATATCAATTACAAATATTGATGATTAGTTTTTTTATCAGTATATTATTGAGAAAATAACCATGTATATGATATTTTATTTCAATTCCATACTCTTTAAATTAAATATCATCTGAAAGATCCAGAATGTGATGATTTGGTTAGGAAAACATTAGACTATAAAATGAATCGACAATGAATCCTATGTTATTGGAATCAATATATATAGAGATAGAAATAAGATTTTTATAGGAGTGATTCAAAACATGTATACTGGTAATGTGTTGAAGTTTTATTGAATGGGGACCTCCATAAAGGTTATATTATTACTGTTTCATGGCACAAATCTTATAAAAAATAAATAAACATCTAAAGAGTTAGAATAGATAGATATAATTCTATCTACATATTTTGTATGATATATCATGTATGGTAGGTTATGTAATCTACTTTATGTAACCTCTTCATATAACATGACCAGTACATACCAATGCAACATACATGAGTGTCATAATATTAATATGATGAACATTAATAAGTATATAATAAGTACTAAGGATATAATAATAATAAATATAAGAGAGGATAATATTTATAAATCTTAAAATATACATGTTAATTTCTTAGAGGACAATGATGAACTGAGATCTCAATCTGGTTTATGATTTTAAATAAATAGGAAATATATTAGTTAGATGGCTACCAAATAATACACTATAATATAATAAATAACATAGGATCAATAAATCAAAGTGTATTATATATTAAATGATGTATTTTGGGTCAAGTGGTTTATAACTAAGAGTGACGTGGTTAATAACATTGATGGAAAAGTTAATATTCATTAGAAAAATATACTGTTTTTTCATCAGATAATGAACCATAGTATCATCGAAGATTAATAAACATCAATATGAAAATATAATTTTATATTTGAAAACTGTAAGAGGTAAAATATAAAAAATACTTTGGATACAAATGGTAATTTAGTGGATATATTGAATACCTAATTACCATTGTAAAAACCCTACTATTTTAAACAAGAGATAATTTCATCATTAATAATTGGAATATATACAAGGGATATAACCATATAGGATTGATATATTCAATGGTCTTCAAAAACATGAAACATGCCTGATTCACATAAAAAATTTGAAATATAAAATAAATATCACAAGAAGAATTATATGGTGGTATTAGATATTTTTTAATGTTGCAAATTGTAAGATATTATATGATAATATATGAAATAATCAATATGGAATTGTAATTAACTAAAATACATTACATTTATTCATTAACATGTGTAAAATTTTAATCCATGGATAATATTATAGTAGTTATGTTTTGTATAACAATTAGTTAATACTAAATAAATTAAATGAATAATATTGGACATTTTAAACTTCTAGAGCCTAAAATATTTACTACCAATAATGTGAAATAATATTGTTTACATGTATGGGTAAACAGCATTTAATTTTCACAACTGATTTGTCTCGTGAGACCTAACGCTATATAGTGAGGCTATATAATTTTTCATTCCACCCATCACTCCTATTCCTATTAATTTATTATATATTGATTTATTAGTTTAATAAAATAATAATATTACATATACAAATATATTCATATTGAGTAAATAATATGGAATATCAATATTTCCGTAGTTAATCAATTACAATCCAGGTAAAACACCATATGTGTAAATTGTAATAAAATTTATGAAACAAAAATATATATAATAATTAGAATATAGATATATACTGAAAATAGAATTTTAATTGATAAAAATAAATTTATGGTTTCATGATAATTATAATATCTATTAGATTAATCGAGAGATAAGATATGACTATCAAAATGTATATTTTCTACAAAAAAAATTACTCAAAAAAAATTAAAATTGAAATGAATCACTAAAAATAGATTTTAATTAGTTATTTTTCTTATAAAAAATTAAAAATAGTTTTACAAATTTATAGAATTAAAATATTTTTGGGGGAGATAGTTTGCTAATGTTTAATAAGTTAATGAAAAATAAAAAAATGGATTTATTGTTACGAAATTAAAAAAATACCATTTTCTGAAAATATTATAAAGATTGTTTTTCTATTATTTAATAAATCATTGATTGATTTATATATCCATTATAAGACATTTTTGAACATAGAAAAATTTTCTGTATGTTTGTTTTGAAAATATGTATATGAAATAAAAAGATACCTGATTGAGAAGAGGGGGAAGCAATCTATTTCATTTAAAAATTAATCACGAAAGAGAAAGATGAATTGAATAATTAATAAAAATTATTAAATATTTATTCATGTTACATAACTCAATGTGTAAATATATACACCACATAAACATAAATAAGTTCATGTTACCTAATATATCTCAATGGAGTTGAAATTTGGGGAAAATCCATGACTATACTTTTTCTCCCATGTTTAACGTAATTATTATATTATTTAATAAATTTATATGTATTCTAATTACTCACAATAAACATATAATTATATATAATATCATAGAAGGTCAATTTATATTATTTTATTATAGATTTGTAAACCATGATTTTTATTATCACTATTTTTGTGTTAACATCTTTATTTTTTGTGTATGTTGGATTTGGTTGTTGAAGTAATTTATATATGATTGTGGTTAAATAACATAAATATTTTCGATAATTATATAAATATCATATATATCCATTAATTATATCCTTTTGTCTATCCATGTATGGTTTTAATGAAAAAAATATCTCAACTCTTTATAGAGGTCACAGTCCAAAATTGCACAAATAAACATTTTCATTATATAACTTATTGGGAGTTGGAATTATTAAAATGATATTATTTATACTGTATTAGAATATTTAAATACTATATATAATATATATTGATTGTTTCTATATTTATAACCATTACATGCTATGTGGATATAACATTCCATAGAAACAAATGAGCGATTAATTATTTAATTATAATATTTAACAAAGATAGAATAAGGATTTAACATCATAATAATTAAATCTATTGATATTTATGATTTTAAATTTTCTATTTTAGGATGTATAAATAATATTATGTGTAAGTAGAAGAAGAAAAAAATCCTGAAAGAGTCGATAATGACTTGTATATATTCTTCTGTAAACATAATTTGGATCACTTCTTAAGGAAAATAGGGATAATTTATTCTATGTGGTATAAACTATACAATATGAATAAATATTATGATTATATGAATTGGATGGGTTAAGATGTCATTTATAACATAATTTGGTGAAAATATGAGAAAATATAGTTCTCTTTTATATTTAAGGAAAATGATATTCTACGTATTATTTATATTTTTAAATTAATATAAATTACTTTTCATCTCAAAATAGATAAATTTTGATATAATATAAAATTAAGATGACTATGTGTCAAATTAATAAAATAAATTAATAATTTGACATGTTTTGTGTATGTTTTCACCCATAATTTTTTTAACACTAGTCATTGAATTTAAATTTGAATACACGAAAAAATAAGTAATTTAAATATAATTCATTGAAACACTAATAAAATGTTATAAAACCCTAAAAATTTATTTCAACATGAATACCATTTCAAATTAGAATATTTATTATATTTAAATAATAATTAATTTTATTTTCCAATTACATAAATAAATTTTGTGCTAGTTTTCTGCATAAAGAGAAGGTAAATATTACAATAAAAAAATCATGATTAATTTAAATATTTTATCTGTCATATTACTATTTATAACTGAATATAAGTTTTATTTATTCCAATAATAAAATTATTTTTTAAAAATTAATTTAAATATTATTTTTGAAGTTTCATTATATAAAATATTATAATGTTCCAAATCACAGAAAATACTAATAAATGGTAATATATTGGATTTTTTGTCTGTATGAATTTGATATAATCATATTAGGAATATAATGGATGGTCTACGGTAAATTCTAGTCATTATTTTATATGATCCACCTAAATGGGTAAATTTACTCATAATATAGTATCAATTTTATTCTATGAGTACTATTCATAATGACCAAAAATTAAAGGAAAACAATTAAAAAATTGTGACCACCTGATTCAGAATATTCAATCCATTTTTCTAGATTAAATTTTATTTATTGGAAAATATTAATTTATGATTTGTACATTGAAAAAAACGAAAACATTTTTTATGGAAAATTAATTTTTAATGATAAAATTGCTTTTTACAAAATTGAAAAATAAAATTCATTGAAAAAAATAAAATTATATTATTAATAATATATTTGAAAAAAAAATTATTTGAAACCAATTTAAGGAAAATTCTATCATTTTACATTCTGGAATGATATATAGTTTACAATAAGAATCATTATTTTGACTATTCATTAAAAATCAAGGTTTACAAAAAAATATTGAATTCACCAAATGAAAATAATCCTAGGATAAATTAAAAAATGTATTTAATTATATATAATATATTTTAAATTATTATAAAAAATTAATTATATTATTCTCTATCATAAATCAATAAAACAAATTGACGATAAAATAGTTTTTAGAAAATATAATTACACTACTAAAAATTAAATTTGTATTCATAAGTAGATATTATTAAATTTTTTTTAGAATAAAATTTATATATGATTAATATGGGTTCATTAATTTTCATACATTTAATTTATCATCTAGTTTAATATGGTCATATTTATCTAATTATATTTTTTGTTCGTTTAGGATAAGCATTTACTATTGTATACAATATCAAATAATGTGTTCCTAAAAATTAGGCTTAAAACTATATTAATTCCTTCCAAAATATTATCTTCAAAAATTTTATTTAAAATTACCATAAAATAAGTTAATGGTGGTTCCTCTACATAACATTATAATGTTTCCATAATTATTTCTCTATTTGATGAATTCACCAAAGTACAATTACCACTCAAGTCACCTGATTCCTCGACACATACACCCAAATATCAGGAATATGTATACGAACTTCAAATCATAAAAGATCATGTTATAGTTAAATTTATTTATATGTGAGTTAGTTAATTTGTTCAAGAATATATGTCCTTCAAAATGGGAAAAGGAACCTGTCATTTACTTTATCTTTGATTGGTGGAATTTCCAATCAATATTCCACCGCACAATTTTTTCATAATTTCAAATTGTCTAATGTACTAGTGCAATTGATTTTACTTCTTAATAATCCTTAAAACACCCTTCTATGGAGATAAATTCAATAGAATATTATCACACACAATAAATTCAACATAATTCATTCGTCCATTAACATAAAAATAATTTTTGATTCAAGACTATGTTGGTTGAGTAGTGATAGTTGTTACCATCTTTTGGTTATCCTCAATAGATATCTAGAACCTAATGATTTATTCAAACAAACATATTCCCAAAAACTAATAGCTTGACATGTTATTAAATAATGGTACTTGTACTACAACATTTGAAATTTCGAATAGAATGTATATGGTTAATACATAATCCCAAAATTTAAATATAGATCTCACATACCTTGAATGTCAAGATATCATTACCTAAACCCAGCGTCCAATTTTTTAATTTCCATTTTATAGTATCTATTAGTTTCATGGTAATATACCGTTAAAAATTTATCCCAATATCAAGATCCTCTTAATGATTATATTGAATTTCATCATAAATCATTTATCATTATTAGACATAATTAGATATTTTTAACCATAAAATATAACAGCTTCATTATTTTAGATAAACCGAATGATTTCAATATGTAAATAATATTTTATATTAAATATATTTTAATATTGGGAATAGAGATCAATAATAACCAAAATTGAATCATTATATCTTTGATTAATTTGAATATATATGTCAAATTCCATAGTAATATCATCTCAATTAAAAATAAGAGTGCATACATGATGTATGACTCCTTTTGGATGCTATGATGTAGCATTAACATTTTGAGAAACCAAATATTTATACAAATTAATATATATTTATCATATCATATTTCTTAACAAAAAATATTCAATAAAACAATTATACATCATTGTCATACATGGGATTATGGAGAAATTTGATCTTTGATCATCTTTTAAAAATATTTTTCTATCACATGTATAGATCAAATATATAACAACTTTCAAAATATCAAAATTCTATCTTCATGTAGGATATTACCAAATTTCACTTTATTAATGGATTTAATTATTATTTGATAATTTTCATCAGCAGGTTATGAAATTTCAATAAATTATAATAAAGATGTTCTGTAAATGATTTTAAAATGGAGTTATGTTTCTCATTCATTAATAATTACAAAAAACTATATTTAATAAATCAATGAAATTAAGATCCATATAAATCCGCATCTTAGGGACGAACTCTATTATAATTTCCCCTCAATGCATATTCTGCATTATATTACATCCCTAAGTTGTAATTTATTTATAAATAATAATAACTGATTAGATCAATCCATTTTATATTCCTCTTGTTAATCGATTTCTATGAAAATATGTATTTCATACACTTATGATATGTTCACATATAACATATTTCATGATTGATATATTGTTTCATTATATTAAATTACAATACTATAATTGATAACTAAATATCATGGGTTTGATAGTTATTTATATGAGTCCTTCATGGTGTTCATACACATGCTTTAAATTTATCATTTTTCAGAATTACACAACAAATTCATTTCCTTGATGCACCATTATATATAAGAAATACATAATTTCATAATGGTAGTGCCAAAATCAGACCACTTCACAATATCCATTTTAATTCCTCGGAATATTATTCACATTTCTTTATCTATAGTAATCAAACCCCTTTAAATCTAGTCATAGTTAATGGTCAAGATAATCATGAAAAATTTATAAAAAAAAAGCACATATAATAACGTGAAAAAAATAATGAAACTAAATACCTATATTATGTTCATCGATATAGTTCATTCCATTAATTATTATTACAATATTGAAAAAACATAGATTTTATAAATGAAAACAATATGATCATTAAAATAAACATTATGAATCCATAATTTAGAGATGTTAAATTTTTTATGTAGAAATTTTCTTATAAAATATTTAAAATTTATCCAAAATTTATTCTCATAATCTTAATAGAATTTAGTGTAAACTAGGAGATAATAAATAAATTTAAAAAAAATGTGAAGATAATATGTGATGAAAATTTTCAATATATCAATAAAAATAAAAAGTGATTTAGTCCATCCAAATTGTATTACTGTAAACTCTTACTATACATACCTCATTTGAAATTTTTTATTTTTAATATCATATATCATTAATTGAAATTGATTATGAAAATAATAAAGTTCGATCATTGAAAAACATTTATCCATGTGAGTTTGATTTAATAATTTCTAAATTAAAGGAATATGATATATGTGATTTATAATAATAGCATTGATATTTATTTGATCATTTATGAGACTCATTGAACAAATGTTATTCATGATTTACGGAATACGATCTAAAGAATTTTAATCACTAGTGTGTGTAAATCCATTTAAAAAAACATATAATTTTTCTCCAAATCCACTTATTATACAATTAGTATTCTATTGTTATTATTTGATATATTAATTTCAAAAGAAAATAAATAAATGGAAAACTAAACTTTATATTATATGTGAAGTCCAAGTAATTAAAAAATAAATAAAATAATTTAGTATTATAAAATACGTAAATTAACAATTCATTAGTGACATTTTTTATGTATATATTGTGTCTTCACATCTTCTAAATTATTATAATTGAAATGATCTTTTATGGGAGGATCTGGATAAGACGCATATGATTAAATGATCATGTAAATTTAAGGAATAACATGATGAATAAAATATTGTTTTTATTTTCAAAAAATATTTTATATTAATTTAGTGATTCTATCCACAATATAAATTATATCAAAATAAAAAATATAATTATTAATCATATATGAAAATTGGGAATGTTTATTGATCATAATATTAAATTACTAACACATCCTTGTTGTAGTAATATTTACTTATGTATATTTGACTCATGACTCCCATATTAATGTTTAAGAGAGATTTAAAATATTATTGGAAAACATAGAATATGTAAAAAAAATTATGATAAATAAACTTAAAATTAATTAAATAAATTTGATATTATAATTATAGTACACATCATCACATCACTAGGAACTTTAACATCAGTTGTACTAATCACGTAATCTTGGTTATCACCAAAAACCTCTTATGTGGTTTGTTCACTTGATGCAGGGGAAATTGGTGTTAATAATTCCTTATTTATAAATATTTAATGAATATCTCATCATATACTTCTTTCTTCCAACTGAATTACATAGCTATATTATTCTTATCTTTGGACATGTAATAATCTCTCTCACACTTCATTAAATTTTCAAGATGTTTATTTAAACAAGTTCTTATTTATGGGAATTTCTCACTTCTTATATTCTTCATTCTTACATTACCTAATTAATGGTTCCTAGTTGAAGTCATCCTATCTAGAAATCCCATGAATACATATTTTTTTGAAAATAAATTTATTGTAATTATTCAAAATAATTCAATTTAACGATTGATGAAAATGTTTTAGAACCGTGTATTATCTAGAGGTAACGAATTCAGGAAAAATTCAATCTTAATTTATGTAGTAATTATATTATCCTTATCATACCTGGATAGTTCTATAAATGAATTCTCACACTATGGAACAAATTATTATTAATTTTTTCTTTAATCAGCAGAACATTGACTTCATATTAGTTCATTGTTCATAGGGTAATTAACTCTTACATAATATTACCTTAAATGTTCACTACTATATAGGTTATATTTATTTCCCTTAAATAATATTCAATATTATTGAACACCATTGATATACACCACCCTAGAAAAAATATACATCTAGTATAACATTTTCTATTTAATTATATTCCACGGACTGGAAAATATTAGTATGAGACAACATGTATTTCCTAGAATGTGATTTATTATTAGTTCCCCTAATATTTGGTGGTTTTCGTCACATGAAATAATCCAATATAGGTGTATCATTTCAGGGAAAGTCTTTTTTCTCCACAGTTTGTATGGTTAGTTGACATAACTTGGGACATCATCCCTAGCATTCTCATAATTCTATCATCTCTAATACTAACTATTTCATATTACACAATGGGGAAATCCATAAATTTACCACATGTGTTTATTCAATTTCATCCATTATGATCCCTAAAAAGATATTGGAAAACAATGAGTTATATCATTATCAAAATAGATATTGAGATTTGAAATAAAAATCCCTTATAGATGTACTCAAATATTATAGGACATTCAAATAATTCTAACTTTTTCATTGTTCATTCAATATCATGTTGCTCAGGATTATAAAAAAACACCTTCAGATAGCCAAAATAATAACCCCCACCCATGTAAAATAAATATGGGTTTTAAATTTCTACATTTGTATACATATGAGGGATCTAACCATGGGGGATCAATTATTTTTAACATATTGGAAAACTAGATACACACAATATTCCCATATTATATTGTAAATGATAAATACATAGCATAAAATTGAATTTATCATCTATTTTATTACTCAAAATTTCCTTCTTTATATACAAGAGAATGAAAAAAATTAAAGGGTGAATTAATATGAATAGTAAGTGTTACATACTTTTGATTCTATCATGATTAAAAAATTGATTAATAAATATGGAATGATATATAATGGAAAACACATTCCATGTAATCCATATAAATAGTTATAAATTCATCAATTGATAATATCAAAACATTAATTTCATGGATAATAATAACTACATTCTTAATAGGTAAAATATATTCTATTTTATTTCATGATATTAGAAATCAGTATATATTTTTTTGTAATAGCTTGCACCAATGTAGTTTTTAAAATTGGATAAAGACCAATTTTATTTTTCCAGCATATTTCCCTCATGAGATATTTCAATGAATTGAGGGAGTATATCATTATTTGAACAACATATCACTCCATGTCCCTAGAATTCCTAATATGTCAAATTATATATATAATTAATGAATAAAATATCATATCAAAAATATATATAATGAGTAAATAGTACATAATATTTGTATTTATCTAGTTAATTAAATGAAATTTAAATTAAAACATCATATTGAGAAATAGTAATATGGTTTTTTAAATAATTATCTCCACTAAACGTAAAAAGTATTGATATTAAATGGATATGAAATTTCAAAAGTTAACAAAAAAATAAACATATATTGAGAATCTTAATATCATATTGATTATAAAATAGATTAGAGATGACTGTCAAAAAAAAGATTTTGATGTCAAATTAATTCTTATAAAGAATATATGAAAATGTAAATTTAAAATTTAAAATATCTACTTATTAATAAATTAACATCATAAACCATTCAAAAGATATAATATAATCTAATGAGCATAAAAGGGTTTTGGTAAAAAAGATTCATCTAACACCATATATGTCAATGAAAACATTCCTATGGAAATTTTACTATGATATATCAAAATGAATCTTTTATAATAAATTTGAAATGTTATTTGTATTATAGGAAAAAATTCATGAATTACAAAAAATATCATTTCTAAATAAATTTTTTTGAAACTGTTTTTCATAAAATAATTTTTATAAATATGGATATAGAAGGTAAATATACCAAATTAACATGTGAAATAAGATATTCTTTTCTATTAATATTTTATTTATAAATAGAAACATGAAATAATTCATGAAATATATTAATTACATATATAATTTTTGTAAATATCACAATAGGGGGTTATATAGACCCCCTAAATGTAAATAGTATCATGTCAAAAAAATATGTATTAATAGTGTCGAAATTAAGGTGAAATATCTTACATAATTTATGACATTCATTTAATATTATTTTACCTCAAGTATATTAAATATAATTTAATTAAAATAGAATAAAAAAATACATATATATAATATATTATATTATCCATTTATAATATATTATCAGTCATTTTTAATAATCTTTTATTAGTTTCATTATTTTGGATCTTCACTACTTCATTTTTCATTTATGTTTTATTTTAATGTTCTGATACTTTTACCTTTATTATGGTTCCATACATTATAGAAATTTAATTATGATAATAATATTATATATATGTATATATTAAATATATCTTTATTACAATACATTTAAATTTTAAAATAATAAATTATCAAATCGTTACATAGAGGTTGTTGTCCATATGTACGCATTAAATAATTATTATATTCCAAAAAATAGAATGTAATAATGTGTATATGATATTATAATAATATATGCTTATATATTTCATATTATATATATATATATATATATTCATTATTTCTCATTTTATGACAATCCAAGTGTTGTGCTTTTGAAAACTGAATTATACTAAAACATTGAGATGATAATTCATAAATACGCACTAGTAATTTTTTTAATTTCCATATTATTGGTAATATATATTTAATATAAAATTTAAAAAATATAAGAGTAGATAATTATATTTATTATAATATATTCATTATTTTATTATGGATACAACACCTTATGATAAATTAAAAGAATAAATAATATGCAATAAGTTTGTAATGATGTTTACCACTTATTTAGAATACTTTCATTATATATCTTCTTTAGAGGCCTAAGGTTATGCTTCTAAGAGAATCATAAAATCACAAACATATATGCAGATTTTTAAATTATGAATGGATTGGGATTGATTTATATATGTGGATGAAAAATGTGTAAAGACAAAATACGAGTGGTGTACTTTTATAATTAATGTGCGGGGGGGGGGGTGTTAAAATTTCATAAATATTTTCATTATTATAACATTTTTTAAATTCTCAAATACATAATAATTTAATTTTTGAATATAGGATACTATATGTCAAAATAATATCTAAAAGAATAATTTTAACATTTTATCAAAATGTTTTAATGAAATTTATTCATTTTTACTCTTTGGTTATCCATTTATACATTCAGTATAATATTAATGATTTATAAACATTAAGGGATAATATTATAACTATAAAATGAAAATGGCCAAAAATGAATCGTTTTTTATATGAAATTCTATATTTCATTATTTCTTATGGTTAATTATTTTTCAATAATGTTTAATCATTTATTAACAAATCATTTTTTAAATAATATAATTACAATCCTTTTAGTAGTATTCATTTATTTTTTAATTAATTAAATATAAAAATGTATAATTGGTATTTAATACGTGAAAACATTACAAACATGTTATATTTAACAATAAAATTTATGGAAGTAATTATTTTTAATTGTATTATATTTAGTATTGTTAAAATAATTTATTTCCTTTTTCAATTACTTATATAAAAAATGTGTCGTTGTTGAAAATAAATTTCAAGTAATTATTTACTAAATAAAAATAAGAAATAAATTATGATGATACATATAAATTATTTATATTTCAAATTAAATTTATAAACTTAACTGATTTTGAATTTATCTTTATTTAAAAATTTTAAATTTAATAAAACAAAGAGTATGATAGTTTTAACATTTAATTACATAAAAAAATTATAAATAATATAATAATTTCTATATGAAAAAAGGTAATATATTAAACATTGGTATGTTTATGTATGAGATATTATAATCCAATAATATTTATTCAAGTGTTAGGGTCTTATTATTGTATTTATTATTTAATTTCTTTTATACATTATAAAATTTAACATTATCACGATGATAATTATTTACTATGATTACTATTTATAATGTCAATAAAATGTTCAAATTAACAAAAAATTAACCAATTAATTTTAAATATATAAAACATTATAATTTATTTTATTAGCATAATGGTTTTAAAATAATTATAAAATAAAAAAATAAATGCACCGAAAATTACTTTTTCATAAAAATGCATATGATGTATAAAAATGATTTCATTCCTACTTAATTAATAAAACTCATTCAAAGTAACAATATTTAAATAATAATAATATTTTACTAATTTTAATTATAAATCATTTATTTATAATTTATGTTTGTAAATTATTGAAAAAAATATATTATTCTGTTATTTCATAATTTTATATTATTTATTAAATAACCGACCTTTAAAAAAAATATAAATGATTCTCCAAAATATAATTTACCAATTCATATTTCATAAATTATCTTAAAATTATCATATAAATTCTATGAATGTAGAAAATTATAGATAATTAATTTCCTCATTGAACAAAATAATTATAAATTGTTGAGAAAACACTATTTGATGGATAAAATGAGTTTATAAAAAAACTGTTGATTATTTATGAATTATTAATCAATAATTTTTTACTAATTATATAAACAATATTTATTTTATAATGTTTTTGTTTCTATTTCACTCTCTAATTCAATGACTTGGATATAATAATCATATTTAAGTAATAATATTTCATCATTCTATTGCGCTCATTCTGACATGTTGTATAGACTCTCAAAAAATAAATTCTTAAAAATTTAAAATTTCACAAACATAAAAAAAATTATAGGGTCATGTAGAATATATAAAAGTTTGAAAAATGGAATATTATTTCTATTGTTTATAAAAGTATCAATTAATTATAAATAAAGTAATCTTTATTTATCATTCATTAATGTGTGTGGTTATTTTTAATGATTATGAATATCAATATATATTTATTAATTATATGGAATTATTTTGAGACTAAAAAATTCGACGACATGTGATTCCGAGGCATGGAGATCCCATAAGAGAATTTTGAAATTCCTTAAGGTACGTTGAGTAATCTTATTAGCTGTAATTTATATCTTTTGAACTGGTGATCAGAATAAAAATATGAGGGAAACATTGAACTCACAGAACTTGAATTTCCCTATAAATTACTTAAATTAGGCCAAGAAGGGCTGAGGTGAAAAGTAATTTGTTGGTAAATTTCATGAAAAATAATAATATATCATGAAAGCATATATTATATTCGTTCTTAAAAATTTAGAGGTAAAAATTGACAGGGTCGTGCAACGGAGAAGTGGTGATGGGTTTTATTATTGATCCCCATTCATTTCTTGCATCACACAACATAACATAAAAATAAAGGATTAGTTTTGAAAAAACATCGCAATGTAACTAAATCACAACATCATGTTACATTTTAATTGCTATGCTTTTTAGATGATAGATAATTAATTATCAGGAATACTATGATGCACCTCCATAAATTCAATCTTTCCATCGAGGAATTAATTCCATTGATGTCTAACATATTTGACGCCACTCAATGATCAGAGCCGAGAAGCCACTTCGACGCCCTAAATTATCTAAAAATGAATTTTACGGCATAGAACGCCAAAGAGGTTGGTGTGTGAATTTTATAGATATTCCATATTCATCTTTTAATAGAAATGATGAAAAATATCAACCAGTGAACATGTTGATCCACAGTTTGTGCGTTTATATAAGAGGGAGACTTTTAAGGGGGATGTATTATCGGGAAATAAATTTTTTCAATATATGATTGAACAAACATCCATGAACCTACCCACAAGTTTTTGTTATCCTATAACATAGAGGTCATGACATGACATGAGAATGTCCTGATCACCTCCGCTCGTGCGTTTTTGGTGGTCATAACCAAGATGTGAAGGAAAGATTGAATCGAAGCATTCCTAATGAAGAGGGCGAACTCCAGGGGTCACAAATGCATGAAACTATATGAACAGACCATTGTGTCATGTCTTGATGATTGATGAAGGTCGGCCCCCATGATCTCACTAGTGGAGGTGGTGGAGGAGGCATCATGTGGCCGAGATGGTGTCATGTGCCACCTGTGTTTTGTTCAGTGGGAAGGAGGGCCTCCATCCGAAACTGATGGCTGGGTGGAGCGGTGCACCGTGAATAACTGCCGAAGACCCCAGGGAATTCAAACTTAGGAGGTAACTATGTGAAAGATCGTGGAAAATTTATGGGCCACCCAGCTATATGGAAAAGTCATCTTTCGTCGACCATGACTCGATGTTGAGGCACTGCGACATCCCGTAGGGTATAGAGGGTCGGACAAGGCCAGTTGTCGCATCCCATCCAGGAAACACACAATGGTTCCACCCTCTAGTGGACTGCGGTATGGTCGGTGGGTCTTGGACCTATCCCATTGGACCAGATTTGCGATGACTGGATGGACCCTCACCCTTCGTGTCGTTCCGGACAAGGTCGGGTCATTTGGAAACCCGACAGGCGGGACACCCATCCCTACCGGCCCGTATACAATAAGGCTTATTTTGATTATCCCATTGCACAGGATGGAAAATACTGATTCTGACCTGAACCAGGTTAGATTAGGTCCATCTAAATGAACATGGGTATGTGGGACCCTGATCCAGTTTTGTCAGGTTGGTCCCATAGGGTCACAAAGGTTCCCATCACAATTGGTCCCCTAGTTACTAAAACGCCCGTATATTGCAAAATTCATGTCTAATTGAAGATATGTTTGTGTCGTTGGGACCCTCATGCAGAGGAAGAAAATTTATCATTCATTGTGGTGAATTTTGTGTATGTTTATAATCTATGTATGGATTTAGGTGTTGTTCTCCTAATAAATCAACATAAAAAATATTTCAGTTGGCAAAATCTGATAACTGCTCGACAACGGCCTAGTGTGAAGCTTCTCTCTGAAACCTGGTAGGCCCATGGGGTGGAGTAACTCTGTGTGACCTGGCAAGCCCACAATGGGGAGCGGTGCTATGTGACCATGTATTCGCATGGGTTTTATTGGATATGACCACAACAGTCCATTGATATTAGAAAAGCAACTCTCAATGACACGATTGGCCCACTATTATCGATAGAGTATGACTTTCCATGAATTCGAGGAGTTCGATGACTTAAATAGTGATTCTACTATCACTACACAAGAATATATATAGTGTGAGTAATCTTCTGATTCATGATATTCGTTGAATATTTATTTTTGGTCAATAATTTTGTGTTATGGGGACCAATACTGAGTATTGTTAAAGTTAACCCTAAGAGGGCTTCGCCACACATTTTCTACCTGGTGAAAAAGATCAACGCTTCAACAAAGGTTCTTGGGGGATGGGACTGATAAACACAACAATCTTGGATATGTTGTCTTATGACCTAGTGGGGTATAGTAGGACATTTCAAATGGGAGATACTACATTGGATTTCAGTAGATTCACTACTCTTACGATTAGGTGAGGTTTTTTGCTGATGTCAAACATTGCTCTTTTTTGTACATTGATGATTCAGTTCTTTTTTTGGTTGATTTCTATCCAACATTCTTTCAGTTTTATTTTTGTACTCAGTCGTTTTATAAAATAATTTTTCCCCTTTCAGTGTGTTGGGATGTGGTTGGTCATGTGTATGCGTACATGTACATTGGAAAATGTCTCCCACTTTCATGAGGATGCCTTCGATTATAATAACCAACCACTGGCCACTGGGAGGTAGGCTTGGTGTAGTCAGGGTATGGGCCCTGAGGGATGGGTAGTAACATGATTTGTTTTAAATTAATGGGGGAATGATCGTATCTCTTGAAAGAATAACATTGATTTATCCTTAACATATTATAATCATACAATATAAATGGATTTTATTGTATGTTATATTTATCATGAATAAAATATTCTTATTTTTATAAATGGATTTTTATGTGATACGATGAATTTATTCATAGGGAAACACGTAGAGACTTATTACTTTATTGACACAAGAAACTAATGCTCTTGATATCTGATAAGGTCATTCGTATAAATAAAGGTTTTTTATTAACATTTGTCCTTATTAAATGAAATTGGTGATCTTTTATTCATGAGAGAAATTTTATATTAATAAATTACATATTAAATTGAAATGTGATATTGATAATCAGGGATTGGTATGTTATCATACTGCCAGTTGGAGCACAACTAGTATAGAACATGTCCACTTATATAATGAGTATTAAAAACAATTCTTTGATTGTATTAGAATTGAAATTTAAATATCTATTACTATTTATGTCAAATATTATTTGATTAATAACTGATATTAGAGTCATGTGATGTAAAAAAACTGTTTAATGACATGTGATGTATTCCCAAAATTTACATGTCTTTAAAAATCAGGTTCTTTTGGGGTGGGCTATATTATATTGAAATGATTCATTTATAGTGTTGAAATAATACCATTGACTAATGAAATATTTTTTAATATATAAGATTTATATATTATACATTATGGAAAAATAATTCATATTAGGATATGAGTGTTTTTTTGGATGTCACAGAAGCCACCATTGTGGCATGACTATAATTAATGATTCTCAAGATTCTGTTATTTTATTTACTCAATAAAATATACATTTTATATCTGATTTAAATGCTATTTTTATTATTACAGTCACTTAATTAATAATTTATTGATAATTTTTTTGGGAAAATTTTTATTTCAAAACACTGTATTTTTTTTATATTGTATCAATAAGTATTTTTTGAATGGATTCACATACAGTTGTATATTTTTTAATTATGCCATTATGGAATTTTTGGTTGTGTGGGATATTTTTTGATTGTCACCAAAATTGGTATACAATATAGGGATATCGTAATTATAATATATGTCAATATTATATTATAGTTAGGGTTTTTACATTCAAGGGTTATGATTTTCATGCATGGGATTCTTGCACCAACAACACACCACCACTAATATTTCAATTTTTTTAATCAATAATTCATGTTGTAAATATTTCATTCACATAAATTTAAATATTACAATGAATATTAGAAAACATAAGTAACACATGATATAAAAATAAATATGTTTCATATATCTATTTGGTTTCTAAAAAGTCAATGAACTAGATAGGTGCCATTTAGTGGTGGTTAATCAATGGTTCATTATTTTTTAATTTTTTTTAAAATTTTTAAATTAAACATAATGAAAATATTAGAGTTATTAACCCATCAAATATTATATCACATAATAAAATTCTATGCATTTATAAGGAAAGTTATATAAATGAAAAGTATTTACATGGTCTGGATAGAAAGACTAATCCCTTAATTGTTGGGTACTCTCAACAACATTTATTATCCAATATATCTAGTAATTATTAAAAACCAAGAAACATACATTCCAATATACAAATTTTCCTTTATTTCATTAGTAAAAAATTGTTTGCCAATAGTAAATCAATTTTGTTTCCCCAAATTTTATAATACAATAGAATACTTCCTCAATTATATATAGATGATCCAAAAATAGAATGATATAAAATAATCTAGATGATATTATTCGTCCTATAGATATCTATTATATTTACATCGGTTAAATTATAAATGTTCTTATATAATTACATTTACAGTGTCTATTGGACTCGATACTCATCTCACATTATGAATGATTTAATTCTCTTAATTAATGAATACTCAAATTAAAGTTGACCTTTTCTATTTAAATACTTGTACATTTTAATCTTATCACTCTTTGATGATATAAAGTATCATTCCCTTTCATACAGTATTATATATATTTCTTTAGAATAACATTGGACACATTATATCACCACTTATGAATACTTCATACTACTTGAAAAATTCAATGTTTAATAATATATTGTATATTATTTCATATTATTTATCATTTTTGTAAAAAAAATTCTATCGTTTCTAATTTATTTAATTAATATTAAATATTCCCTCAATGTTTTAATTTTAATTAATTTTTTATAAGAAAAAAATGGGTTTTCAACAAATGTGGAATGAATCCTGATACATGTATTGTTATATTATTCATTTAAATATTTTCATGATTTAATTCCAAAATTTGAAAACACATTGAATATTCATCTACCCTTTTTACATTGTTAAAAATTAACATAAATAATGCATATATTGAATCTACCTATATAATAATTTATAATACTCAAAAAATGGGATCTCATTCTTGAATGTATATCACTTCAATCATGTGACATAAGTATTGAATTATCCATGTAATGTGATATTATATTAATGTATAATATTTTTCATGGATAATGCATTCAATAGATATGTATAAACCTAACACAATAATGTTTTTATCATATCATTTACCTATTCAAATTTCATTATAAGAAAGCATTCGATGTGTAATTATTATACACATCCACGCACCCTCTCATTCAAAAAATCTTTATAATTGTATAATCTATTTTCTTATGATTATTTTATTATGACATACGCATGTACATAGACATGATAATTACATACAATCTATTTTCATTAATGATATAAATTTAATATTTATGGATTATCAATATCGAAATGGTATAAATCATATCATTGATCTTCTACAAACCATTCAACACTTCACACATCACATCCATGACAATTATAGTGCACACGATTAACGTATATTATTTTAATATTTATCTATTTTACTAAATTTGCGGGTTATTATCAATTCATATGATATATAAAACTCAAAAAATTCAATAATTATATGTATTAAATTTATATTCATCGTTGATGTAGTTCGATACATCATATAAGATCAATGAACTATTTAAACAAAGAATCTTCTTTGAAGGCCCAGGAAAAGCACATGGAAGATCTATGTGAATATCATATCAGTACTCACATAAGAACTTATTATATAAAAATATAATTCCCCTTATAAAATAAATGATCTTATTAATTTTAATGAAGTAAAATTCATTTTGAATACTTATATATATAAGGTTGGCGCTTCAATTCATGAAATCTCATTGCTCACAGATGATCTCAACTAGATATTCAAGGTTTATATTCAGGATCATGGTATGTTATGGTTGGATAAATCAATGATCATTAATTATGAATTTATCTCATAAAAACACCATTGGAATGGCAAATGGTTTTTTGATATGTAGAAGATGATCGCGTACAGTGATACGAATGTGTGAATAAACAAAATTTTAGGGCATTGATTATTTATGCATATTTAACCAGAGTTACAGCAACCAAAATCCAGAGTCCAACATTAGAGATATTAAAACCATGACTTTATATAATAATTGTAATAAATTTAGTATCCTTCATGTAGTTAGTAACCATTTTTACTTCATATTTCCTATCCTTCACCATCATTTCACCTCACATAAAAGCAATCCACTTATCTGGATAATTTACTATATATATGATATAACTAATTATGAAGTCTCTCAACTTTATTATACACCATCCTACCACAAAATCTAATCATATAGGCGAGATTCATATAGATTAGGGAAGTTCCAACTTGTGTAAATTGGATGGAACTTTGTCTTGCTAGGGTATACCAATATTTTTACTACATTATTATAAAAATATGGAATTTAATTCATCAGATAATATCATTACATATCATTTTGTTAAATCAAATCAAGACTTGAAAAAATATTCATTACAAGGATATTGTATTAAATTTTATAATAATCATATAATCAGGATGATACATAATTCAGAAAAATCATTGGATGGATTCTTCATGATGTAATCTTACATCCATTACCAATACCATATTAGCACATATCAGTTGGAATGAAATAATATTACTCTAATATTCAAATATAATTCCACATGGTTGTTTACTTATCTAAATATGTAACTTAATATAAAATCCTCATTTTTTAATTTTCTATATAACAAGAAAATCTAATAACCAAATTTTACACTTACATGAATGTTTTAACAAACATGATATAAAATTATATTAAATTTACATTCCTTCAGGGATCATCATTGAATCAAGTGGTCACATATTTAAACATTTAAAAATTAAAATTTATTAATTGGTCACGTCAATTAAAAACTTTTAATTTTTATAAATTTCATAATTAAAAAACATAAATATGTGTACTAGTAAGGAATAATTCATCTCTGTATTATTAACAGAAAAATTCAAATAAATAATTTTGGGTTATTCTAATTTCATCTTATAAATATCACATACTCATTCTTTAGTCAAAATTAATTTTAATGAAGTATGATATAACATGGATTTCATAGAAATTTTCATTTCATTTGTCTTTTCAATGTTTCATTGGATATCACAATGTAGTAGACAATAGAGATAAAATTAAGATTGTATATAATGTTTAATCAAATACATGAAAATGATTCTTTTTTTATATCATAATGATTTTTCATCTATTGGATCTGTGACATTGTTTTATTAATAATTATATTGTAGCTACCTAATATCCCAATAAACTCATTAAATTTATATCATGTTAAACAAAAAAACTATAATTTTATCTCATTTTTATCAAACTCTCGTATAACAAGTGTATATAATATAATAAATTGAAGAGGAATAAATATTTATATTTCATTCCTTATGACTTACAAGATTTCAAGAGATTTTACATCCTTTAGAATGTTTTTAAAAATGGAAGTCACCCATTCGGGTTTCTCCAACTGAACGAATGAACTCATGTACAACTAATTCAAGATAGTAAATAGACTCTAAATTGGTTAAAATCATCACATATCCTAATAGTGATAATTTCAAATTTCTCCTTTAAATGAGGTCGTTTATTCTCAATGAAATGATATATTAAAAAATATTTATGTAACTCTTGTTATCTAATAATCAACACTAATTATTAGAGATTTTGATCAAACTAGAACACTCTATCCTTATAATGTCAGAATTTCCTTTATGTGAATTTCCCTTAATAACATTAATCATCCAAGAACATAATATTCAATGTGATATATTTTTATTCCCAAATATATCCTACTATTTAGGTAGACTCTCCAAGAGAATTTGTTTATCATAACAAGATTAACTACAATATTTATACTTGTTTTTATTTTTATCAATCTTTTAATTGATTGGAATGTTGTATTATTTCAATGACATTTTGGGTGTTTATTATGATTTATTTTCCATTCATAATCATTAACCAATACTCATTAATTTTTTATTTATTAACATTGTCATTTGATCACTATATTCCCTCCATTGATATTTATCTTTCTCCCTTGCATGTGTCCTTCAATTATTTTATAGGACTAAAAATTTACGATAGTATTACAATTATTTATTATCTAACTTCCACTAACACAAAAATATTATATAGATATTATTTTATTAAATATAATAACAATATAACAAAATTTAATATGTAATGATTCATTATATTTTTGAGTGGAATCACCAAAATTTTGGATACATCATGTGGAAAATCTATTCATATATATTTCATCTTACAAAAATATTGATTTGTGTGTTTATAATTATTTATCATTATCCATATTTCCTCATAATTTAATTTTATATATTTACCACCAAGTGAACAAAATTATAAAATTTAATGTCTTCTATATCATAGGATATATTATTTAAGAATTTTTTAAAATTTATGATAGGATGGTCACATGAACCTATAATTTTTGGTATTATTCCCCCTTGATACAAGTATTTAAAGTAATAATAATAGACTTAAAATTTATTTATTCTAAATAGAATAGCGTGGTATTTAATGTGAAGGTTAAATACTCATTTACCAAACCAGAACATCAATAGAAATCAAATCAATTGTGTTCTAATCAAGCATAAATAATCATAGGTTTTCATATTGATCATCTTTTATCTACTTGGTTTTTTATTCATGTAATATTTTTAATTCTGATTAGGAATTCCGAAAAAAATTAATTTTTTCCCTAACATCCAATGGATAATTGTTTACATAAAGAGTTATTTAATGATATTTTTATGTTCATTTAATGATTCTACTAAAAAATATATGAGTTATATTTATCATAGTAATTTCATCACAAATATTATATAGTTTCAATATTACCTTCAATGTAATGAAATATTTTCAATCATTTTCGATTACTATTATATTGAGTGTATTACTTATTATTACCATCTTAAAAATTCGTGTTCCATTGAATTAGATACATATTAAAAAAAATATTCTCATCTTGATGTACAATAATATATAGAGTATATTAATACACTGCGTATTTAAAATCATTCCCATAGTAATCTTCAATATATCCATCTAGTTGGGTTTTATTCTGTAAATTTATTTTTTTACTCAGTTTCCATGACAATTTTATATTTTTTCTTCTATCATGTCCAAACCCTATAATCTTGTTTCAATAGAAACATATTCATTCTTCCCATGCATATGTAGTTTAATGTATTTTTGATATTTTACATTAATTAATGATATTTTAAAAACAATAAACTCTTACATATTTTTCATTATTGAAAATTGCAACCTATGATGCCAATTTATGAAATCTTGGAAAAGTTATGTAAACATTATATGGGGGTGAATCAGTGGTGAATATTTTCTTGAAATTTTTATCATAAAAAAATTTCATTATAATCTTATTAGAGTTATTGGTTCAGTAAATATAAACTTACAACCTCACATCTTATTACATAAAAATGATTGATGAGTGTTATAATGTAGTTGCATGATGGTCTTGAGGTGAAATAATTTCCATGAGGTTCATTCCCCAAACATGGATTCTCATCCATCTATAAATATTTTATACAACCTTGGTTAATAACATCAAGTCAATAATAATTCCATTGATTATTCAATGCTGATTTTTTAATTAAAATACTCACCTTCATCATTCTGGATAATCATATATATGATACACTATAATGTATTCATGATAGTACGTATCAAATCAATGAAACTAAAAATCCCATTGATACATGAATATCATATTTCAATACCTCTACTTTTATAAACTCGAGACATCATGATAAAATCTTATGGAATATTAAACTCAAAATAGTCGTCCCATATACCCATATAATGTCCATTCATCATGGATGAATCATTATACATCATAAAATATTTTAGAATCAATTTCTAATGGAAGATTTATGGCTGGTCATTGAAACGAAGATTGAATATCCATGTAAAGTGCCTATAATTAATAATGGATATGATTAATACATGTGAATGATCAAGCCTCAAAGAAGATATGTAATATTGATCATGAAATATATATTCAAATTATGGATGAACCTGATGTTTGGACGGTGTATTCGTTACATCATGAATTCATTGTTCTAATTGATGATAACTGCATTATATCAGGGGATGATTATAGTAATCATGGTATAAAAGTAATTGATTGATCAAGTTTCACATCACATTACATTATCATATATATAAACCCATATAAAAAGTATGGTTTTTGGTCTGGAGGAAGATGTTTTCACATGTTGTGATTAGACATTGCTGCTAAATGAGATTATTTTTCCTTAGACCAGTCCATCTGTTTTTTAAAATTTTAATAGTTACTGAAATCTAATGTCCCACATAAAAAATTATTAATTAATCCCACAAGATGATAATATTTTTCACCAATTAATCCATATATTTTTGATTATTCAGGTATACTCTTGTAAACCTATATTATTCCTCAATGACATCCTATATGGTGTGCCATTTTCACACCAGTGCATTCATGTGTTCATGCCTTTTCTTATTGTACATGTAATTTTTCATTACTATTAACCTACATTTAACATAAGGATACCTTATATGGATTAATCTCATTTTTTTGTCTATATATCTCACTTGTGTGGTTAATATGGACCAACTTCATGTATGTGGATAAAAAAAGATTCACAAAAATCTTATATAATTTTTTTTAATTTCGTCATATAATCCAATACCATATAAAAATAAAAAAAATTCCGGGAATAATAAAATATTTTTCCATCACCAACTGATCATAATTATTATTATATGTCTAGTAATCCTAATTATTGTGTCCAAACAATAATACGATGGTTCTTGATGATGTAAACATAATTCTATATCAATAAACTTATTTTCATATGTCATTATGAATTGATTTAAAATACTCTAATTTTTGGACATACTAACCAAAATTATTCATCATATATAAATAATTTCTTCATTCATAAAAGATCATAATTTATATTCCATATAACATGGTTGAAGTTAATTATTCTTATGTATATACATGGATCACATATAAAAAATGAAAACCAATTCCATGTGGTAAATACATTATAATCTTATAAGAATTGTCATAAAATACAATAAAAAGTATTCAACCATTGATAATAATGTAAATACATACCAGGAAATATCAATTTCATTAAACAAACTATGTGTGGGATTACACTATAAAGATATGTCCCTTCATCTATTGGGTGTGAGGTTTTTTTTTCTAGATGGAAAATTAGCCCTTCATATACATCACTATTTTTCACTCATCAGGACGACTCATGAACCCCATCCGAGTACGTGGATCCTCTAGAAATAATTTTGGATTCGAAATACTATGTAATATTTTTGGAGGAATGATAAATAATTTTTGTACATGTGTGAAAAATATCAACAAAACAATATTCAGTTAAAAAAAAGACATTTTAGATCAATCATTCTAGATACATAACTTTTTGATGCATTATTACAGGTTCTTATTGAACATATTATTCACCGTGTTTTTTTTCAAATATTAATGTGATTTCAAATGTTTTCATAAATTTTAGGGTCCCTTATGGAAATTAATAGTTATCACTATGCTAGGGAAAACCATGCGGTGCAACACCAGAAACTGTGCATCCATGAATGGTCATCTCGATGGGGGAACATGGTTGGTCAAAAACGTCCATCCTTATATTCAAACCATTCTACACTATTAATTGGTGTTATGGATTTTTTGTATGGTAACAGTAACTATGTTTCCAAAACATTCACAATAAATAGGATCTTTATATATGGTTTACACTTCTCCTATCCAAGAAAAAACACTAGTAAAACATGCATGTAGAATATTAGTTTAACAAATTATAATTAGAAATCCCAATAATAGGGTCTATTCATTAATTAACTGATAATCACTTATTTTTTCAAAATAACAATTTTTTCGGACTCATGATTCATCACACATGGTATTATAGATGGGTTTAGATCATTAGTGATTGATAAACTCAATGTATGATGGAATATTTATCCGATTTTTATTTTCATCTTATATCTTCAATCGATTTCTTCTCCTCTCGTCATGGGAATCCAAAATGAAATTTAAATTCTTGATCTAATGTGTATAATAGTGTACTGATGTGATTCATATTGATCTTGAATCATTTGGTATTTATTTTTTTGCAATTAGTTATACATTCATTTGTGAGGTTTTTTGTCTCTATAAAGGGTGATATATTTATGAATTTATAATTTTTAGTTAAAATTAAATTCATCAAATAATTAAATTCTAATGATATTTGAATATGTTTAATTTTTTAAAATTAATCATTTTTGTAATAGGGATTTCATTAAAAACTATTTTAACACAAAGTGTTTCATTAAATACATTAATGTTGGTTTTTGATTAAAAATTGGTTTTATAATCCATATAAGATTATATTTTCTTTTTTTGTCTTTTATAAATTATGATAATGTAATTTTAAATGTGTTTGGGTTAAATTACACCTTGGGTACCATTGGTTGTGTCGGGAATATACATGTAACACATAGTGTGTGCAATTCCACTTTATGTTTTCTTTCACATTGGTGGGCGTAATTCAACTAAATGATATACCATTTTGATCCACCATATCCCTGTATTGGGGATTTATTTTAATGTTTATTATGTATAACCATGGTATATATCCCAAATTGGGTGATTATACATTTTTGGATTTTTCAGGCTTATGTTTTCACATTTTGATAGATGATAGATCAGGATAGAATAATTGCTCACTTTTTTTTCACATGATGGATTGGTAATTATTACATTCTAACATTCTTTCTGATGATGGATTATTCATGGTTATTTTTTTACATTTTTTCATATTCTTTATTAATGGATTTTTTCAGTTATCCTCTAATTTTTATTACCTTATACTTTTATTGTACATTTTTTTTTCAATTCCAATGGATTTTCTGAAAATCCATGTGTTCATTTTAAAATTGTTTATTTAATTGAAAATTATCTATTAACTATATTTATTTTAAAAGTATAACATATATATTATTTTATTAGACATTACGTTGATTATTTGGTGGAATCATACAGGTCATTATGCATTCACCATACTATTGTATTTGGGTGGTAGTAGATATTTTATTATGATTTAGGTAATGGTATAGGTATTATGGGGATTGTTAGAAACTCTTTTCACCATAGCCCTCATCTGTGGAATATTTTGAGTTAAAATGTTATCAAATGGAAACATTTATTTCATAAATTATCATTATTTCAGGATTAATATTTTCAACATGGATTGTATAGATATTTTCAATATCAACTTCATCTATATTTTACTCCAGTTATATATTTTCTATATAAAATACATTGTTTTATTATTCTATTACACCTCACCACTATGACAATCCGACATGGGTGTATTTTCTTATTTAATTTGGTTGGATCATTATGTAATCATATCAGAGGATAATTACTATTATTTAATGTGTTAACATAACTAGATTTTGATTATTTTTCTTTGATTGATATGGTTTTTGATAATTATGATTTAAAAAGTAATTTAGAGAGGGTTGTTTCCGACGCTTTTGTCGGGGCGCGTGCATCTGTCTGTGGAGGACACCGAACTTTTTCCCGGCATTCGCACATTCTAAAGGCAGTCGACATCTGCTCAATATTCAGGGATTTCTACTCCATGATCGAAATGGGTTGATGGTATGTTTGTTCTTCCATCCACATATTCATCCCGAGAAATCGTTCTCAATACAAAGTCTCCCTTACATACTTAAGACGTTGTTCGTGAAACTCTTCCTGACGCCATATATTCTTGGACATTAGTTAATTTCCCTTATTCTGTCAAGACATTCCACGAGGTCCATTTAGGACAGCAACCTTCGGTTAAGGTAGTATCAATGTTTGGCATCACTGGCATATCCAGACATTGGGGTTTTATCTTGTCTATCTTCAATCCCATATTATAGGGCTTATCCTGGGCATGGAAGCCCGGGGTATCCATCATCGAATGCATGGAATCTTATACCATGGGAATGTATCTGAAGTTTTCCTTAGAATCCCATGCATAACACATGGTATGCCACAAGTTTAACGTCCAACAGAGATGGATCGGACTGATCGAAACACTGATAAGAGTGGATCAGATGGAGGAACCCCCTTGAGGGAATGCCAATATTGGGGCATGCACATGGGTGGCTTCTTGAATGATGTTTGGTGGAATGGGAAGTGTGGGGGCATGATCCCACCGGGATGTGGCGGCCTGAGTGAGGATTAGGATGTGTGATAATTTGAAGGGGTATTAAATATGGCCATCACAAGGGTGAAGGTGAATTTGGGCTTGAGCCTCAAAGTGGTTTCATATATACCCTCCTTGCAGGGAAACACGGTCTGTGTAGTTTGGTGAGACGATGTGACACCTGGGGAGGCGACCCAAGAGAATGGATGCATGGATGGGACCTAGAAGAAGTGGAACCACAAGGTTGGGTCATGAGCTTCTCGAGACACATAATATCGAGGGAGAGATCAGGATGAGACATGAGTGATGGGATCAAACCTCATAGAGACTTCCTATGTATCCCCATGGTGGGAAATCAAATCCCTAGTAGTTCGGTAATGGGTTGGGCTTAGACTCTGAGGCAGCCCAGAGTGTTGGTGAAACGATGCGAAGATGGTCAGAATGACAAGGTGGTGGGATTAAACCCCATGGATGATTCCTATGTACCATTCCTTCACATGGATCAAAGTCCTCATAGTTTGGGGAATGGATAAGTGCTTAAACTCTATGGTAGCCCAAGGTGTTGGCGAACTGACCTGAATATCGTCGTAATGACTAGGTGGTGTGATTGAACCTCGTGCAGGATTCCTACATTCCATTCCTTGACATGGATCAGAGTCCCTGTAGTTCAGGAATTGGTTAGGTCTTACACTTTGAGGTGGCCCAAGGTGTTTGTGAACCGATGCAAAGATGGTCGGATCGACTGGGTGGTGGGCATGAACCTCATTTAGGATTTATACATTCCATGCCTTGACATAGATTAATGTCCTCATAGTTAGGGAATGGATTGGGGAAGACACTCTGAGGCGGACCAAGGTGTTGGTGAACAAACACAAATATGGTCGTAATGATCGGGTGGTCGGCTTGAACCTCATTGAGACTTCTTACGTACAATTCCATGACATGGATCAAAGTCCTCGTAGTTCAAGAATGGATTTGGGCTTACAGTCTGAGACGGCCCAAGGTGTTGGTGTGGGTTTGGACCTTGTGGAGGCTTTCTACGTACAATGCCTTGACATGGATCAAAGTCCACGTAGTTCGGAAATGGGTTGGGGCTAACAGACTGTGGTTGCCCAAGGTATTGTTGAACTGATGCGAAGATGGTCAGGACCGGCTGTTGGGATTGATCCCTGTGGGGGATTCCTACGTACCATTCCTTGACATAGTTCAAAATCATCATAGTTCGAGAATGGTTTTGGGCTTACACTTGGAGGCAGCCCGAGGTGTTTGTAGACCAATGCGAAGATGTTCGGAACGATTGTTTGGTGGGATTCATCCTCATGGAGGCTTCCTACGTACCATGCATTGATATGGATCAATGTCCTTGTAGTTCAGAAATAGGTTGTGGCATACACTCTGAGGCGACCCAAGGTTTTGGTGAACCGACGTGAAGATGGTCCGAACGACCGGGTGGTGGGGTTAAACCTCATGAAGGCTTCCTACGTACCATATATTGACATGGATCAGAGTCCTCATAGTTTGACAATGGGTTGGGGCATACACTCTAAGGTAGACCACTGTGTTTTTCATGATCAGTGCTCTCTCTAAGCCCATGTCAGTAATGATCGGTGTGAGAAACAATAGATAGTAGAGACCTAACGATCATGTCACAAAAGGTGTGACCGTGGGAAGTGAAGTGGGGATTACATGTGGTTATTAGCCCAAGAACTCGGGGATTACACCAGAATGGAGGCCTGAGGTGACAGAGCACCGCAGTAGAGGGATTTAGGACTATAGAAAGAAGGATCCTCATTCACTATGATGCCATTTTCTGGCCGTAGGGAATGAAGATGAATGAATGAGAAGGGATGCTGCCTCCTGCAAGAAAATCTAGGGGCTTAAACTGAGATGGTTACCCTTTCCCTGCAGAAAAAAAGTCACTCTAATAAAGATGATATCATCCCATGTTAGCGGTGATCCCATCCTCGTGAGATGAGTGGGCATGGAGAATGTCCAAGGCGGGGGACCCTGCGTGCGGGGCACATGGCCAAGTCACAGTTTAACGTCAAGTGTTGTTGATGATGGTACTTGGCAGTTTATCATCATGTAGCTCGGACGAGGTGGGTTGGCTCCACAACCCAAGGAATTACATAACAAGTCCCCTCTGCTCATTGGGGGAGGGAAGGCTACGGTAATGTTGTAGCATGGGGGAGTGATAAAGAGAACCATCAAGGGGTCCACGTTAGTGTGGCTATGCAAAGAAATAATAGCTATTAGCGTGACTATTAGAAGAATCATAATGCGAAGCAACAAAATGGGAAGAACCATCCAAGGGACCTTCACATTACTTAATATGATCCTCAATGTTCACACGGGAGAATGGTGTATGATGTGGATTCACGGTGTGTGAAAGACACCTACAAATGGCATCCATTAGAAGAACATCAGACACTCGTGCAAAGGTATGCCAAAGTAGAATGGGGGAAGCATGTGAAGAGTTAGTCAAGAAGAATAGGGGTGAGGGTTCAAGGGGATTTGTGTGAAACCATTGAGGCTTGCGCATGAAATAAGTACCGTGTTTTAAAAACACCAGGCTAACGTGAAATCAGTGAGGATTTGGAACCGAAGTGGAGCCGAGGATTTTCACGCAACTAGAACGGATTGCACGTAAGGAGTATGGATTGTGTGCAATCAGGAGAGGCTTTATGCAATAAATGGGGTGCGCACAACTGAAGAGTATTGCGCGCAATGACTGTGGTGGGCGTAATTGAAGGGGATTGTGCGCAATGGGCCGGACTGCATGCAAGTGTCATGGATTGCGCATAGCGGGTGGACCCCGAAAGTAGTGGAATCCAGTCTAAACCAAGGGGATATTGCATGAAGGTGGACCCTTGGACGACATGGCATGAAAAGAACCATTCATGAAAGCCATCTTTGCATGCATGAATGGAGAAATTCGTTCATGAGAGACGGTTCAGATTCTTCAGCATGGATTTCAAATGGTTCACCTTCTATTTATAGGCATTCGGGGGCACAGAATATATGTCGGTGTAAAATAATAGCCCGATGACGGTCGCGACATGAAATTTCAACCATGCGGGGCATGGGTATGGAATTTTCCATGCCCACACAGAAGAAATATCACAAATCCCAGAGCATTCCACGCAATGCATATTTTTTCGTGCACTTATGAATTTTTTTCATGTGACTCCTCCCGGCCCCCCAGACTTGGTCCCTAGAACCGAATATAAATCCTCTTTGTCGTTTTGAACCAGTTTTCAACCCTTCGGCATTTTTCAGCAGCTACAAATTCCCCCCCCCCTCGAAATCGAAACAGTGAGGGCCACAAAAGTCGGATTCCGAGGGAAACACTGAAGTGTAAAGCTATGTGGGGTCTATGTGAGCAAGAAAACTAGAGCGGCATGCAAAACCCAAGGGGGCGTGAAATACACTTTTTTCATGCATGTGTAAACCTGTATTGGCATTTAAAATTACACCATGGGTTCTATAGTCTATACGAATTTCTTCGTGCGACATGCTCCAAGCTCTCATGCGTGAAACTTTCTCCCGCCCTACGTAAAACACTACTCTGGTTGCATGAAATTCCACCGAGATCAGGCATCATTTTACCGGTAAACCAGTGTTTTTCAAGCTTCATTCTAATATTTCTCATTGACCAATGGTTTTTCATGCCACTCTTTCATATTCCGTGCAAACTACTCAAACACTTGTCGACAGAAGATTACTGTAAACTTGGCTGGTGGGGGATAATCCGCTGCTCGATGGGATGAAATGCTTTCCAACTCAGAGGTTTATGGCACCCAATGAATTGTATCCAATAACCATGCCCTTTTCAATATGCTAACCCCTGACTAGAAGGAGTACGACATGTCCAACAATTTTCTAATATGGGACATCGGTATTTTGGAGGTGGTCCATTTGCTGAGTTTTGTGGTTTATACACCACGATCATGGGTGACCTGTGAGGATGATCTCCCTAGATACCACTTCAACAAAAATGGTCATCCAGCCAAAAAAAATAGTCATTCAGATGTTAACATCCTAAATCACAGGACTAGGACCATTTTAGGGAGGGACCATCTTGCGGAGAGTTCCTCAACCCTCTATGCAAGAACCATCTATTATAGTGTCACAGACGAGGCTAAAGGATGGCTGCAGGACTAGGACCTGCGGTCCGAAGGCAACTTCACGATTGAATGGGCCTATGCATAAAAGTTTCTCCATATATGTGACTAATTTGAGACTGAGAACTGACATATTGGCTTGTTTTAAGCGGTGTGGATATCATAATTTCACTTCTACCGCCAGCATGAGCTCGGGCCAGAGCTGTTCACTCGGTGGTCCCCCGATACCAATACCTTCCATCATCATCATGGGGAAGTTTGTATTAGAATATGGGACATTCACTACATCAAGGGTATCTCTTTGGAGGGACACCAATATTATTAATTCCTTCTACCAATTAACACATGGGGAGATGGATCAAGAACCCCCCATACTGACATGACACTTATTGGAGTTGGATAAAGAAAGAATGGGGGTTAAGGATTTCATGAAGGACATCGTTTACAAGGAATGTATTAGCATGCTATTGTATTGGGATCAATAATTCAAGATGCCTGTATGTGGGAGAGTGTGTCCAACTGTGTCACAGAGGAGCAAGTGCATATCATACCCAAGGATCTTGGAGGTGAGGAACTACCCGTAATGGGGCTACATCATAAACAAGAGTCGGGACCTGAATGTTCAGAACACTGGATTTCTCTCTACATTCCTGAGTGGGTGGCTCTTTCGGATGAGGGAAAAAAGGATGGGAGTCTATCTAGCAACCCTTGTGATGGCTGAAATCATGGCTGCCAACAAAAGATTCAATCTAGGGGTCCCCATGCAGACACATCTATACAACATTTTTGGATGCATCATGAGAGGGGGTGACCTAGGAGAATATATATCCCCTTCCAGATATTATATGGCTCGATATGTAGGGTCATACCACAATGGATCCATGAGTAGACGAGTAAGGTTCAGAATCGGTAATCATGCCATCTTCACTTTCAGCCCATTCTCCACCCCGATAGGCCAGATGATAGACAACTGGAATGGCTCACTGGGGTAGAGGGAGTACATCCAAAGCATTAGAGGGAGGTTTCTTGTGACCGGGTTTGACGAGAAGATCTTAAAAAATCCCCACGTACCATCCATGTTCACCAGGCAGTTTGGGTGCCTCCAACAGATGATGAAAAAAAGTATACACAGATGTCCGACAAGAAAGGCATCCATGCATTTTTCTCAAAATGTGGCTGATGTCCACTACATATGGCTTTGACGAAATCATCACCATTCCATCCAATATAATTGATGTTGGACTCCCAATTGAGTATGCCCAACATTGGGCCATAACATACCCTTAGGGGCTTTTTCAGAAGTGATTTTGGGAACATAAGGTCACCAGTGTGGAACCCGGTTGGTGAGAGAGAAGGCATGGTGCCGTTAGAGGGGGAACACCAAAATCCTATAGGAAAATGGGTCCTGCACAAGACGAGAACTCAACAATGAGGACGTCTCATGGTGTCTCCATGCTCTCTTTGCCTAGATGAGGTGGGTCCCACGGAATGGCAAATGAACTTCCCAGGAAGAAAATAAGATATCTGCTTCAACCTTCCCATGACACAATTTTCTAGGTTCAATGGTCAGAGTGGATAACCCTGCATCAGGTAGTGAGTACTGTATCCCTCTGGTAGAAGATAGTTTGAGAGGGGATCCAGCTACAAGAAATCAGGCATGTCTTCATTGTTGACAGAGTGATCTTTCATCGTCATCATTAATATCTAACGGCCATGGAAATGTACGCACGCCAACAGGGTCGGCATGAGGAGCCATCTATCATGGTGAATGTGATGCTCGACCAATATCATGATATAGAAAAGATATTTTCAGAGGGTGATGATTGTAATGATGATCCAGTTGGTGGTGAGACAGAAGAGGAGGAGGCAGATGGAGAAGGTGAAAGAGAATAGGAGCCTGATGTTGAACAGTCTCAAGGGGTGTCCCACTAAGGGAGTATCCTAGAGAGTGGAGAGATCATCTGCTCTGATGTAGATGTGACTGAGCTAGTTGCGGTATGCTTCAACCATTATCTATCCTCCAACATTATCCTCTATCCTTTGAAATCCTTAATCCACCCTTCTTATCATACTCAGTAGCATATTGTGGCTGACCATGAGTCTCTAGTAGGAGTGGGGGAAGCGCCAATGGAAAAATGTGGGGCATCGAAGCCCATTATTAAACTGATGAGTGGTGAGGGAGTCCCCACTATAAAATCTCCTATAACGGCCAGAACACTGGAGGTTGGTGATTTGGGTTCCTGTATGTTCTTTGCTTCAATACCGATACATTACGTCAGAGGAATAAATTTATTAGGGTGCTCCTTGTTTGTACGGTGAACATGTCATTGGAGGCACGTCGGGCTTCTGAACTCGGACCATCCACGAGGTAGTCAATGGAAAAATACTGCCCTATCTAGGACATTCCCCCAAACCGAGTCAGCCCCAACACTTAGTGAGCAATGAGCGGTGGACACTAGTGGTGCTGCTGTTGTGGTAGGGCCATATGTTGACAAAGGTAGCACCAGGTTCGAGGGAAGAGAGGATGTTCGCCTAGATGCTGAAGAGACCAACCCCCTATGAGAAATATTAGAGGAAGACCTTGTTGCAAGCCTGTTGGCTGTTTTTCATATCTATCAGCTCGTTGATCCCCAGGAAAGTGATGATTCATACTCGGTAGTGGCCGAGGAGAGACAGATGACACGACACAAAGGGTGGATGTGCATTAGGTGTTTAATGATTCAGGCTCAAACGGAATGGCTGAATAAGATGGGATCACTCCGCACGTGGATTCATTTCTTATGGGGTGGAGGGGAAGATGATCAATGCATTAACTCAATGGTTTGCGACTACATGGACGAGATGATGCGCAAGAGTAGATGGCGTTCTGACATCACCATGTTTCAGGAGGAGTGGTGGAGTACCTGTGCATTTTTGAAGGCTGACCAGGAGGTCAAACGCCTCGAAGAATAGGACAAAGAAAAGGAGATATTCATTAGAATATTTTCTGAGCATGTGGAGAAGTTGAGGGCCTAGCTATAAGAGAGCCACAAATAAACTAGTATAAATGAGACACCAGATGACTGAACATCAAACTAAATAGGTGTGAGCACGGGATAGGGTTAGTGAATGGTGCTTTGAGGTCACTAATGAAGAGAGGTTCTTCATGGGACAAGATGATGTCTAAGAAGCCACCACCCAAAAGGTACCGGTGTTGGAATGATCTATCCACGAAGCCGAGCCTTAAAGGGCCTTTTTTGGCCAAACCCATACAATTATTACTCATTACTACTTCTTATTTTGAAAAGTATGTATGGACAAACTTATTTACTTGTCCCCTTTGTTTAACGCACTAAACCATAATACCAAAATAAATTTCAATCCATTCCTAAACTCAAATGGGCTGTAACCGACGCGAGAAACTAGGGATGCTCATACTATCACCTTGTTTGATCGTGTGATTGTCAAACAAGATTAGGGAATTTGAGGTTAAAATCCATATTCCCATGGAGAATAGGGAGTTCCAATAAAAGTAAGAGTACATCAGGCTAATTGATTTACATTCTTCTCAATGTTCCCTAGTGCACGAGCAGGCGAATGCTACGAGCATTTGAATCAGTTCAAACATAGGGGATTGAAAAATTGGAATCATGTTACCCCAAATTCAGAACAATGTGTGAGGGGAGTGGCAAAAAATGACAACTGTTGACCGTTTTTGAAACACAACATCCCTATTGCCTTATCCTAAAATGGGGGAAAACAAATGAGGGTCGATCTTTAACCACATTCAGAACATAGGACCTAACTCAAAATATCATCCATTAGACTTCCAGAACGTTTGAACTAGATAGTAGTCAGTCCATAAGCCAAGAATCCATACTGTTATAAGGTCCATTCATACGTGAAAGAGGATGAGGGTCTGATTAAAGGGTATAAAAAGCATGGAATGTGATATGGTGGTTTGTTCAAACAGAATCCTACACTGTTGAAAATATTCCACCGTGGTGGAAGCACATTAGTTTGGTGCATTAATATGATCATGGATAATTTCTACTTTGAGATAAGACCTCTCTGGTGTGGGGGGGAACTATCTCTTCCCAATGACATTATTGGTCACCCCAAACTCATTTAGGGAAAATGTTGCGGTTACAGAACTCTCCAAGGGGTCAGGCCAAGGGGCTGACAGTGAGAAAGGATCAGATATGTGATTCATGGGGGTGATCCCTATGTGAAATTCCTGGGTGTTTCTATGTATCCCATGACAATGGTAATCATGTCATAGATAGTTCTAGATGCATAGTTTAACTTCATATAGGATGATGAAAATTCTGGTTGTGCTGGTGCAAATCCTACCAAAACTACTAAGACCATGTGAGTCATGCTCGATGAGGGAAACAAGAAGTAGTGGTGGGAAATTATTGAAACAGTAAGCATCATGTTAGGGTGAAAGGAAGCTCATTTAATGTTGTCCCAATGATGCTAAACCATACATGTTTCCCACCAAGATGCATGGAGAAGTAAAGTTGAGTGTGTCCGAATTCAACTTGAACATGAGGAAGTGGAAATGTGTGAATCTCAATGCTCCAAATCTGGATTACAACAATGGTGGCATGGTGAAGATGGATAACCATTGACCATGTTCGAAACACGATATCCATATCACATTATTCTAAAATATGGATAGACAAATGAGGGTCGATCACTGACCCTGTTCAAAACACGAGTCCAATCGAAAATGTCGTCCGAGATCTTCAGGTACATTGGCCCGAAATGGTAGGAGAGACCTTAGGCTATGAATCCATGACATCCGGGGGTCCTTTTGGATGTGGAAGAGGGTGAGGAACCAAATAGGGAGCTCACAAAGCATGGACATGGAATAAGGGGGATTTCCCCATGAGAATTTCACACTTCGGGCTCTTTGTCAAAATGAATCTGGATACAACAATGAGACGTATTTGATTGAGGGGGTCGAGTCCCTTAACATAGATAGATCTTAGTTTAGGGTCATAAAATTGAGGCCATGGATGGTATGAAACACGAGAGACACATAATGGGGTTATTATAATACCTGGTGGTAATGGAAACCTAAGGCTCCAACCAACACATGATCCCTGGGGATGTTCTAGGTCAACGGACAGGAACGAGAGTTTTCCTAGGCCTAAGGAATGGTGCATGTACTTTTTTATGTACCCCATGAGAATTGGGATCATGTTGCATATATTTATAAAAAGGGTCTTAGTTTAAGGTCTTAAAACTATGACAACGGACAGTAGGAAATTTGGGAGACTCAGGGCTATGTAACTCATACAACTCGATGAGAATGAGGACAAGGTCCACATCATCATGTGTTCCCTAGGGAGGTTTTAGGATGAGGGACCAAAAATGAATGTTAGGATGGGCTCAGGAGTAGGGTGCATGGGCATTCCTATGTATCCCATAAGGATGGGAATCAATCGATACGTAGTTCTAAGGTGTTTAACGTTAAGGTACCAGTGAAAAGGATGAAAGGGGCGTGTGGATATGGCCCACACAATAAAAATAAGCAGCATTTGACAGATCTTGTTTGTCCTTTCAGGTAGATGTTTTTTTTGAAGTGAAAATCCAATGTCCTAGGGATCACGGTATTGGGAAGTGAATCAAACCATATGCTGGCATTGAAAACTGGTACAGTAGATGACTGATACCAAACATGATGTCCCCTATGATGAGTTCATCACAATAGAGTGTCATTTTTTGTCATGTGGCCAGAATGATATTATCACAGTTTACGGTCATGTGATAGGACCAAATAGTACAGTTTAAAGACATATGGAATATACATGAAGGAATTCACATGACATGATTAAATATACCTGATGTGAATGAGGATGAGGTCCACATCATCACTGTGTGTAACTCCCGGAAAGGAGCCCCGGGCCATGAATACAGTAAGGATCAGAGGATAAGGGGCAGGAGAAGATGGCTCCTAGATGAGATGGACCTGGAAACACGATTTACGGGTGACCCTACATACCCCGTGAGTAAGGGAATCGAGCCGCACATAGTTATTAGAGAATATCTTAGTTTATGGTCTTAGATCTCAGACCGTGGGAGCCCCGAAGAACACTATATTTAACCTTAGTTCGCCTGACGTGTGGAGGTTCACTGAGGGATAATTCCAAGAGTGTACAAATTCTACCAGGACATGATAGGTTGGAACATAATGTGAATCATGTAACAAGAATTCAATTCCTGAAGGGGATGGAATGGAGATAGAGGATTACTACTGACCATGTTCGCAACACAGAATTTGTGTCACATTAGCCTGAAATAGGGACAAACAAATGAGCATCGACCGCTGTCCATGTACGCAATGCGGGACATTTATCAATATTTTGTCTGAAACCGTCTGGGACGTTGTCCCATAATGGTAAGAGAGACCTTAGGCCAAATATCCTTGTAGTTTTGGGGGTCCCTCCGGGTTTTAAGGATAACGGGGTCCCAAATGAAGGGGAACACGAAGCTTGAAAAATGAATGGAACATTCCCATATTGAATCTGACACTCCAGGTCCTAGACCAAATTACTCTTGTAAACATCGTAAAACCTCTATAAAGGGTCGAGGGGATCAACTTGAGAGTATCCAATTCACACAAAATATTATAGAAAAAAGATATGGAAAACTATAAGGAGAAAGGAGGCATGGAACGGTTGCAAACAAAACCCAATGTGAAGGAGGGCATAACCATATACCACACCAACATATCCCTCTCATGGAAATCAAATAGGAATAGGGGCCTATGTGACCACTCTATCACTAAGATATGGGGATGGACCTCAAATATTAATGTTTGGGTGGTTCGATTCATCCCATGAGGATGGGAATAATGCCACACATAGTTCATGAAGGTGCAGTTTAACTCCATGCAAGAAGATGTGTAGATTGACATCGTTCAGGAAGGTACAGTTTATATTCATGCTAGACCATCCAGTTTATGGTCGTGCAAGACCATTTGGTATAAGGTCGTGCATGACCATTCAGATTAAGGTCATGTATGACCATTCAGTTTAAGGTAGTGCAGGTTCATTCTGTTTAAGGTCATGCAGGAAAATTCAGTTTGACGTCATGCATGACCATTTAGTTTATGGTCATGAAGGACCATTCAGTTTAATGTTGTGCAGGACCATTATGTTTATGGTCAAGAAGGACCATTCTGTTTATGGTCATGTAGGACCACTCAGTTTAAGCTCAAGCTAGACTATTCAGATTAAGGTCATGCATCACCATTCAGTTTAAGGCCGTGCATGACCATTCAATTTTTGGTCATGTAGGACTATTCAGTTTTATGTAGTGCAGGACCATTAAGTTTAGGGTCATATAGGAACATTCAGTTTAAGGTCGTGTAGGACCATGTTGTTTAAGGTCCTGAAAGACCATTCAGTTTATGGTTATGCAGGACCATCTAGATTAAGGTCGTGCAGTACCATTCAGTTTAAGGTTATGCAAGGCCGTTCAGTTTAAGGTCATGCAGGATCATTCAGTGTAAGGTCATGTAGGACCATTTAGTTTAAGGTCTTGTAGGAAAATTCAGTTTAATGTCATGCTGGACTATGTAGATTAAGGTTTGTAGGACCATTTAGTTTATGGTCATGTAGGACCATTCTTTTTGAGGTCATGTACTGCCATTCATTTTATGGTCTTGCAGGAACATTGAGTTTAATTTCATGTAGGACCATTCAGTTTAAGGTCATGCATGACCATTCAGTTTTAGGTCATACATGACCATTCAATTTAAGGTTGTTTTTAGACCATTCCGTTTAAGGTCATGTAGGACCATTAAGTTTACTGTCGTGGAGTACTATCTAGTTTATTGTCTAGCAGGACCATTCAGTTTATGTTTGTGTAGGTCCATAGAGTTTAAGGTCATGTAGGACCATTCAGTTTAATGTTGTGCAGGACCACACAGTTTAAGGTTGTTCAGGACCATTTAGTTTAAGGTCATACAACACCATTCAGTTTAATGTCATGTAGGACCATTCAGTTTATGGTCATGCATGACCATTCAGTTTAAGGTCTTGCATGACCATTCAGTTGAAGTTCTTACAGGGCCATTCAGTATAAGGTTGTGCATGACGATTCAGTTTATGGTCGGGCATGACCATTTAGTTTTAGTTCGTGCAGGACCATTAAATTTAAGGTCGTGTAGGACCATTCATTTTATGGTCGTGCATGGCCATTTAGTTTAAGGATGTTCATGAACATAAGGCATATGCAAATTATTTCTTGAGGAGCATGGAATTGGTGGGAGGATTTACATGCTCACCGTCCATGGTAACTATGGAGAATCCTCCATTGTGGTAAACCCTATACACAATTAAAGTTCCATCCCTTTTGGACATTATTTTGGGTGGTTTTCTATCGAGGATCATTGGCTTTCTCTGTGCCAACAACCAGTCACCTTGAAGGAAAGAGCAGAGAAGAACCTTCTTGTTGAATGATCGAGACATCTTGCTCTTATCCATTTCTAGATTGTGCAGGGAAAGAAGCCTATTCTCATAAATTGCCTCCAATTCAGCTAGATGAATTTCAACCACTCTATCTGGTGCTTGCTAGTCATAGACCACTATGCGCAATGAGGGAAACTGAAACTAGATGGGCAAGACAACCTCAGTTCTGTATACCAGGGAATTTGGGGTAACCTCGGTGGAATTACGTGTCATCATCTGATAATCCCAGAGGGAAATGGAGAGCTTATCCGACCAAGTATCATTGTTCTGACCAACCATTTTGTGCAAAATGTTATAGAGGGATTTTTTGAATGCCTAGATCTGCCCATTTTCTTGCACGTGATAGTGGGAGGTATGGTTCGAATGGATGTTTTACATGGCATACAACATTTTTAACTCAACACCATGGAATTTTGTGCCATTATCAGTGAGGATTGTGTGGGGAACCCCAAAAAATGGATTATATTAGAACTCACGAATTGAATGATAAAATGGGTCATGACTTCCTTGAGTGGAATTTCCTCTTCCCACTTGGAAAAGAAATATGTAGCAGTCACGATGAACTGGCATTGGCGAGCCGTTGTCGGGGGGTATGGTCCTACGGCATATAATCCACAGTTTACAAAGGGCCAAGAGAACTTGGTAGTGTGGAGAGGCTCTGGTGGCCAATGCACAATGCTATCATGAACATGGAATACACGATACACCTTGGCGAACTCGATGTAGTGGTGGTTCATGTAGGGAAAAAGATACCCTAATCCTTGTATATGGTGAGGCAGTTTTGGAAAAGACGGATGGTTACCACAGGAACTGGTGTAAACCTCTTGTGTGACCCATGGAATCTCAACCCCCTGAATGCAACGAAGGATAACACTATCAATCCCACGCTTATAGAGGATCCTCTCAAGACTGGGACAACTATGGAGGGTAGACTACAGCGCGTAGTGTCAGATTCAATCGTGCTCTGCCCGATTTGATGGGAGATTACAATATTATAGTAATTCAACCAAGGGAATCCTCCAATCAGAAATCATTTTGATCACTATATTATGACATACTAGGTTCCCTTATGCACATGAGATAATGGTAATATGGATTACATGTTGGTCGTCACCGCCACCCAGGGTAACAGGAGCTATGACTCTCTGATGTTCCACTTGGATAATCATATCATCATGTTTGGGCTCTACAAGTGATGTAGCTAAGTTGGCCAAAGCATCTGCTCGACTATTCTGGGACTGAGGGACATGGGTAACCATTGGTCATGAAGGGAACTTCCCCATTAGCTAAAGGGTGTGTTTCAACAATGGTATGAGCTCTCGCTTTTTGACAACATAGTCATCATTGATCTGCTTAATTACTAGATCAAAGACCCTTTTCACATGAAAATGGGGCACATCTATCACGAGGGCCTGCTCAAGGGCAGTAATGATGGCCAAATACTCCGACTCATAGTTGGTGCAGCCTTCTGACTGCAAGAATGAATATAGCAGAATCGAATGAGACTAGGTAATAAAAACGATACCCATGACTACTCTGTTGAGCCTACAATCATTGAGCCTCCTATCAGTGGGGATCCGGGAGACACCATCAATGTATATTTGTCAACACGAGATGGCTTGATCAACTGAGAGGATTTCCTCATTGGTAAAATCTAGGTCCAAGGACCGGTCAGCAGGTGTTGGATGGGCTGTAAGCAAATCAGCCAATGCCAATCCCTTGATAGCCTTCCGAGGCATGAACCTGATGTCAAACAAGTGGAGGATTGCTTCCCATCAGGATAGTCGTCTAGTCAACATGGGATAGATAAGGAAGTACTTTAGCGGGTCTACTCAGGACACTAGCTGTACCTCTTAGTGAAACATGTAATGTCACAAATTTTGTACTGAAAACACGACCTCAAGGTATCTCTTCACAATGGGGGAGTATCGAGTCTCTGTATGAAGGAGCATGCAGCTGACGTAGTAGAGGTTTTTCTATGTCCCCTCATTATTCTTTTGGGTGAGATGGGCACCGAGGGACTATTCCAAGGTGGTGACATAGTGGACCAGCGACTTCCCGGAGACGAGTGGTATCATGAATGGAGGCTGGAGAAAATACCTCATGATTTCCTCAAAGAGAGTATGGAACACCTCATACCACTCATAAGCGGCTCCCTTCTTTAAGAGCCGAGAGAAAGGCCTACACGTGCCAGAATAATTTTCAATGAATTAGTTTATGTTGGATAAGTGTCCTTGAAAACCTCGAAGCTCCAGAATATTTCTTGGGAGAGGCATCTGGATGGTTTCCTTGATCTTCTCTTGCTCGATCTCGATGCCCTAATACCAAACAAAAAATCAAAGAAACATCCTAGAGGTGACATTGATGGAACACTTCAATGTGTTCATATTCAAGTGGCGGGAACAGAGGAAGTTGAAAACTTTCTCAAGGTCCTTGAGATGGTCCTGGTGCAGGAGAGATTTTACCACTATATCATCCACATATAATTCCACCAGTTTCCCAATGATTGGATTGAATATGCGATGCATGGCCCGTTGATAGGTGGCACCTTCATTGTTCAGAATGAAGGGAAAACATGGTAATAGAAAGTACCTTGGGGCGCCGTAAATGTGGTGGAGTCTTCATCCTCGGGGGTCCATTTGGATCTGATTATATCCAAAGTAACAATACATGAAGGAGACATCATGGAACCTAGTATTAGCATCGATCAAAAAATTTATAACTGGAAGGGGAAAATCATCTTTCGAATAATGGCAGTTGAGATCGTGGAAGTCTATAAAGTCTCTGATCTGTCTGTTCTACTTTTTTACTGGTACAATTTTGGCCACCCATTTGGGGTACTAAACATTCTTAATGATGTTGTCCCTGATGAGTTTTTTATCTTTGGTCGTGACCATGCCACCGAGAGAGGGATGTAACTTTTTGGGATGTTATTGGATCCTGCAATGATTTTCCGGAAGACCTAGGCGGTGGACAGCCACTTGAGGATCTAATCCTGGTATCTCATCATAACTCCAAGTGAATTCATCATGGTTCTGTTTAACGAAATCTATATACCTATGCTTCTCCTTAGTGGATGTGGTGCCACTGATCATGGTGGGTCTCGTGTCTACCTCACTTCCGAGGATCAACTATACCAACTGGTCGACCATGGTGGAGACACCTTCCTCAAAGGCATGGGGCATCCTCCATATCCCCTTCTCCAATTATGGAGTGATCTTCTAGGGGGTATGATTCTTCTGAGTTACTAGACCTCGATGGGAGGCTGGTAACAACTTGAGTGGCATTGGTTATTGCATCGGGGAACCCTGGCGTTGCCAACACCATAGCGATGAAGGCTGTCAACCCGATCCCATCGGGTCTCCTCTCTAAGGGGCCATGATTTATAATATTAATGTATTAGTGGCACGTCGTCCGGAGCCAGCTTATTCTAGCATAGAGAAATAGACATGTATGACATACTATCGTTGCAATGAGTTGGACGCCCTAATAACCGATGGTAGTGGGTGGCTCTAAGATCACTGAGGGCTGATTCGTATAAGAATTCAAAGTGACCTTTTGACACCACATGGAAGTGGAAACATGGTTCCTTCTTGTCCCTGAAATGAAAAAACATTTCCCCATATTAGGGTTGTGGCCTCCAACCGATGGATCAGGAAGACGTATGCATCATTCAGGCCTGCCCTGGGGTCGATGTTAATGGTGACGGTCTCAACTTCACTTGCCTGGACTTGTTTGTCCTTTATCTTGTAATAGACAACGTCTAGGTAGTGGGATTCACAAGAGGTGAAATGAGATTTGTCACCATGGATTATGCCCACTCGACCATTGAGGGAGTACTTGAGGCATTGGTGATATGATGAGGGGACTGCCATGTGTCGGTGGAGTCATGGCCTTCCCAGTAATTCCTTATACTTGGTGTCTTGGGCGATAACCATAAACTCAGTGCTGGAAACTAGGACACCAAACTGGGACTTCAAACAGATCGTGCCGACCAGGGTATGTACTTTAATGTTGTATCCCTGGATTCTTAAATAGGAGGGATTCAGGTCACCTTCAGATAACCCTAGATTCCGTACTGTCCGTGTCGGGATAAGGTTATTCCTGGTGCTAGTTTCAATGAGACTGTGGCGAACCTCCACACCATTAAATTGGTCGGTGATGTATAGTGGGTGGATTTTCCATTGTATTTGGGACCCTTTATCCTCTCTAAAGAATGAATCGATGGCCTGAAATTTGGCATTCTCAATCACATTAGCGTGGAAATCCTCTACAGTTGTACCACTGTCTCAAACTGGAGGGGGATTCCTAAAGCCTCGGTGAGTTTCTCATGCATATATGGTTACAAAAGAAGGGCTTAAAAGATAGATGTCCTCACTAGGATTCTATAGAGGTTCTTGAGAACATCATACTTCGGTTCCAAGTGCGAGCTTCTGGTTGCAGGAAGCCACTCTGTGACTGATGGCATGGCAGGCCCTGCCGGTCGGACCGACGGCTGACTGGTACTGGGTATATCCCACTGCTCACTAGTCGATGCCTATAGAGTAGCATCTAGATGAGGACTAAACGACTGATATTGGCCTGTAACGGTGCGAAGCTAGTGGCAGCACGACCAAAGTTGTTCTATGTGATCAATTAGCACAAAAAGTGGTGGATGAGGGCATGTCGACACCGGATGAAGAGGTTGTGCATGTTGAGTTCTGCACTAGGCCCAGTGTCTGGTATCATTGGCATGTACGAACAGGTTGGAGGTGCCATATGATGTTCCCCTCACATCCATATGGTCATTTCTCCTCTGATGTAGGCGTCAACTAGGGATGTTGGGGAGGCTCGCCTAGCACTCCCCCTCGTCGGGAGTCATATAGAGGATTACCAACTCAACAGTGTTAAATGAAGCATACCCTTGACTATCACATTAATATTCATCCATCACTTTGTTGATCTTGGTAGGGATCCCCATCTTTGGGGGCTTATAGTTGCCAAGAGTGCGAGACAACAATGGCATTGGTGGGCCGCGTTGCCTTTTCTTGCACTGCCGATTCTTGCTCTTCTGAGTAGAGGCCGGTTGGGATTATGATAAATAAGTGGAAGCTACGTTTATTGGAGTCTCTAGATGATTTAGCATGGATAGATAATGTTATGGGCATCAAAAACAATTTTTCATTCCATGCAGTCGTCATACATCTGAGATCTGCGGTCATAAACCTTAAACCAATTGCGTTTGATGTCGAAATTGTCGTCTGGTCATACGAAGACACCTTCCACTTGTGTCATGACTGGGCCTAACATTACTATGTTATTTTCAATCTGGTCATGGACCTAGACCTTTAACACATTTCCTTTCATGAGGGTGTGCCCTATGATTTAATGATAGGGGAATTAGTGGGGGTGATCAGTGAGATCCACCTCTTATGGCTTTCTGTACTGAGGAAATTTTACAATTCCCTACTCTAGGGTGTTGCGGAAGGTACCAGGGACCAGAGAATTTTTGAATGTCTATGTTTGATTTCATCTGTTCGGAATGGGGGATCTTGGACCCTGGCTCTGATGAGGGGCCAGAGGATCCTTATAAGGAGGTGGACCTTTATTATCTCACCAAGGTGGTGGTGGTGCATTCCATGTGGGTGATTTCGGATTATAAAGACGTTACTACGCATGATGTTGTGCTTGTCATGGAAGGCCTCTGTGAGGCGGCGGGGCCACTTCTACTAGTAGAAATTATACTTGCCTAGGGGATTCAATTTGGGCCACCACGGTTGGCTCGGCTCTGGCAGCCCTCCTCACCGGGATTATAAGGGGAAAGAGACATGCCTGGCGGGATGGTTTCAGAGATTCTTCAAGGCACTTGGCCTTGTTTGAGAAGTCTCGGAACCCTCTCGGATAGTACTGAGTGATCAATGAGGGAACCATATCTGTCTTTTTGTTCCCTATTCACATCGTGAATAATTTCTTTTCAGTTAGTGGAATGCCAAAAAAGTATATGATCCCCTTCCACTGAGTGATAAAGTATGCGACTCGCTCAATAGGCCATTTCAAACACTTGAAGAGTTTTTCGATACTCGACTTCTTGGTGGTAGAGCTGAAATGGTAAAGTAATTTCTTGTAAAGGTCCTCTTAGCTGGTCATGAATCCAATTGGGAATAGGTTGTACCATACAAATGCCGACCCCTCTAGTGTCTGAACAAAATAGCGGATCTTGGCTGCCTCTTGTTGTGCTAGAGTCCCTAGAATACGCATAAAACTTGATTTGAAGTGGTCCAAGTGCTATAACATGTCCACCATCCACTTAAAGGTGGTGAAGGTGGGATTCTTGAAACCCGGAGATGTCGGCTTGTCATCCACCCATGCCGGGTATGGCTTGCAATCTGGTGGGATTTCCACATGTAGTGTTTCCAATGCCTCTAGATTGGTGGTTAGTGCTGCCATCAGATCATCAGAATAGGGGTCCCTATCTTGATGGGTATCCCTAACCACAGGTTCATTTTTGGGATCATCAATGCCTAGACAAGCTCAGCGGCTTATGGAGCGGCTCGTGAAGCAACCCTTGGGCCCGCCGAGGGATCTCGATTGGGGTTCCTTGAATTGTAGCAGCATTTAAGGGGGTTTTGTGAGAAATAACACACCCTCTTGCCATGAGCTCTGGCCTCTGCTCTGTCAGCGAATGTTGCATGATCATGGTTTCCTGGGGGCGGCTTTCCAAGGGGAAGTTATTCCTGACCCTACTGCCCAGGCCTAGGACCACCATAGTCAGGTCGTCGCTCTACATGGCGTACAGCTAGGAGTTCATTGACCAACATTTTATACATAGTGTGTTTCCGGCGCAATGTGGCCTTCTCGGTGTCCTCCTCCAACTTCTGCACTGAAACGGATGGGTCGGAGTGCTTGACAGCTCCAACGTGCTCTTTTCCCTTACAAGAATTCTGGTTGAGAACTAGTTCCTCGGTGGGATGAGGGAGTCCTAGGAGGTTCCTCTTCTTAATATTAATCCTCCACGATGGATCTAGTAGTGGTGGCCCGTCCTTAGGGAGGACGTTCCCATCAAGATGTTCCAGCTTGTTTTCCCCTCCCGATAGATCGGCCATGTTGACTACATCTCTTCTTAGAAGAATTTCATCCAAGTCACCTAGCGAGTCGGGCTACTAGAGAATAGCTCTGAAGAGGAGGGATAAAAAGTACCCCCATCGATGGACTTGCACGTGGGGAGTAGCCTCTTTAATAACCTTGTATAGTACTTGGAATCTCTGAACACATTTCTGGAGGGACCTGTGGTGACCAGGTGACTCATGGTGTGAGGCCACGGAGAGTGTGGCCCTGTCAAAAAGATGACATTTCCCGCCTATGTATTCAAGGAGCACATGGTTCCTAGGATAGGACACTCACTGGCGATGAAGACAGTAGTGAGTCGCCTAGAGGTTCTGGCCGAAACAGTCAAACTTCTCCAGGGTGAGAGATTCTAGCGCACAGAAATTTGGTCCTGTGACTGTCTAAAACTTTTCAGGGAAATGTTCCACTGTGAGGATTGTCCAGAAGCTCCTTATACCAGATTCATAGTATAGGCCTTGATTTCCTCACTCGTCTACTAGGGGTGGCTGAAGAACTAGCAGCAATACTGTGGAATACCGCCAGGATGACATGCTGGCCGGTGGAGAACATGCCAATTGTGCTGACTGGCCGCTGAATCATAGGATTTTCTCTAAGGATGGTAGCTACCTAGCCACTAAATAATGATAGGATTGAAGGAAAACCAATTATCCTGACGCAGCATTGACGTCTGCCAAGGGTGGGCTGTGTCGTGTCTATTCCTCCATTGACCCCCCTAAATAGCTCTTCGTTGTCTCTACTCGAGGTAGAGGGAACATCTGGAGATGATTGTTGCAACTGTGTGGTTGGTCCTGGGGGACATGCCTCGTTCCTTCCCCTGCCTTTAACTCGAAGGACTGAGGGGAGGTATCCATCACTGTTTCGTACACTGCCTCAGATTCTGAGAGGCAAACTGGTCTAATTCTTATCTGGCCCTCCCCATAATTCTGCTTGTGGCAGTGACCACATGCTCTCCTGCCCCTAGATGACTCTTTGGGGCTAGTCCCACTTTTTATGTGAGGAGGTCCTTCGGCCGTACTGGGGCTTGGATAGAGAGAGGTCCCACTTGGGTGGGCCACAATGCGAGGAGCACTGGGGAAAATGTAAAAAGGGACAAGGGTATGACCTCTGGGGGATGTGCTGGAGCAGGAAAGAGCACCACTAGAGCTGACAAAAGCATAAATAGGAGCAGTTGGATAATGCGTAGGAGCTTCATGCTCACTTCCCCTGACTACATTAGTGCGAGGAAGGTCCTCATAACGGTAAAGCCGAGGATGGGTAGAAACTCTATGCTGGGCTCTTTTGATGTTAAGTTGGCCTCCACCTCTCCGATATCTAGGGTGAGGAGGACCTTTTCAAGCTAGTGCAAGGACATGTGGAGGACTTCCATGTGGAAGAGTGACCAGATGTGAAATGTCTCCATACCTGCGGTTTTCAGTAGGGGGAGTGTCCCCGTACCCAGTGAATTGAACTTGGGAGAGACCCCCATACAGAGTGTTACTATCATGGGGAAGACCCTCTCTTCGGTTGAAGGAGGCACGAGGCAAACCTCCAAGCTGTGGTCAGAAGCAGGGAGAGCCCGCACCTTCCGTATTGGTGGTATAGAGTGGGCCTTCATACTGGGTGGAATTACTGTGTATTGGTCCGCAGTGGCCATCTATTATGTAGGCAACTGAGAGATCGACTGAGCCAGCTTGGGTGGTGGTTGGGGCCTCGATCAAATTTAGGTGTATAACTTCCCCTGATCAATGTATGTAGGTAGTTGGGGATATGAGATAGTGGTGGCTCATGTAACATTAGTCGCAAACATTGATTCCCCATAGTGGGCATCCTCTTCCACTTGCGCCCATCACTAGCACCGGGTCTGATGAACTGGAGTCGGTGGTGTAGACGTGTGGAATATCTATTCCTTGGCTTGGAGAACCAGGAAACGATGCTGACTCAGCCTGGTGGGAGCCCTCGTAGGGATCCCTTGAAGCGGGACTCTGATTGGGCCAACTCGGATATCCCCAACCACATCGGGGTAGGGCAGGGAGTAATCAAGGAATTCTCGGGACAAGCTTCCAAAATGATTGAATTTTGGGGTGGGAATCAGTGGCTCCCTACGTGGCCCTTGACAGTAGCGTCGATGGTGAGGTGCAGCCACCTCGATATCTAGGTGGGCCAGATCCCTGTTGGGTATGATCTCCTCTTCTTCATACATGCATACAAGTACATTAACAACCCTTCGTTTGATAATTTCTGATGGGGAGATGGGGCGTGGGTGCCCAGCAGTCATGGTGGTTGAGGCCTTCTTGAGAGATGTAGAACCGAGGGGGGTGCTCACTTTGGTACCACCCCTGCCCGCTTTGCCAGTGGGAAGGTGGTGACAGAGTTCCAGATGCAACAACCTTGTTCCTAAAATCAGAGAGATGAAATCATTAATACTAATATTAAACTAAATCTTCAACCAATTCCCCATCGTCGTTCTGCCTTCCGTGGTCGATGAGTGGGATCCACACACACAACGTCGCAAAACAGAAATTCTCACCATCCTGACTGCCCCAGGTTCTAGAAAATTTCTCACCAGTCTCACTATTTTCTTGATGGGACCTAGTACTGGATGATGGGTTATGATGAAATGCTAATCCACCGATGTCTCGAATGCTACTAGTGGATATACTGAGGAGAAGACTATAATGTCAGGTTCAAAATTTCTATTTCTGACAATTTCGTTGGGGCGCACACATCCATCTGTGGAGGACACATATATGTTCCACTGCATTCCCACACTCTAAAGGTGGAAGACATCCACTCCATATTTGTGGATGTATTCTACTTGATCGAAACTGGATGATGAGATGTCAGTTCTTTGTTATGTGTATTCCTCCTCCAAACTCATCACCTAGTCTATGTCTCCCTTATAGACATAAGACGTTGTTCGCGAATCAATTCTTGGGGCCATATTGTCATCAATACTAGTTAATTTTACTGCTTCTCCCATGATATTCCAAGGGGTCGGGACTGGGCAGCAACCTTCGATTAGGGGAACAGTCACGTTGGGCAACCCTGGAGTGTCTGGATGCTGGGGGATTGACATGTCTGTCTTCTGTCCCTTATTATAGGGATTCTCGAGGGTGCAGAAGCCCACAACATCTCGCATAGGACGTGGGGAATCATATGCCATGGGCATGTATCTAAGGTTTTTCTCAACTTCCAAGGATTAACACAGGGTATGCCATAGGTTGAACGTTCAGTGGATATGGATCAGACAGATTAGAACATAGATTAGCGTCGATCTAATTGAGGAACCCCCTAGAGGAACACTAATATTGGGGACAACATGTGGGTGGCTTCCTGAATGTTTTTTTGATAGAATGAGGAGTGGGGTGGCATGATCCCACCGGGATTTGGTGGCTTGGGTGAGGATCAGGATGTGTGATAAATTAAATGGGGATGAAATATGTCCATCTCAAGAGTGACGGTGATGTTGGGAATGAGGCTCGAAGAGGCTTCGTACATATCCATGTGGTAGGGAATCAATGACTGCGTAGTTCTGTGAGATGATGCGACACCTGGGGAGGCAACCCATGAGAATAGACAAATGGATGGGACCCAGAAGAAGTGGAACCTATGGGTTGGGACATGAGCTTCCCGAGACAAATAGGCTTGATGGAGAGATCAGTTTGAGACAGGAGTGATGGGCTCAAACCTCGTGGATACTTCCTACATATCCCCATAGTGGAAATTCAATGTAATCATAGTTCGGGAATGGGTTGGGGCATAAACTATGAGGAAGCCAACTGGGTTGGTGGTGGGATTGATCCCCATGGAGGAATCCAACGTACCATGGCTTGACGTGGATCAATGTCCTCAAAGATTGAGAATGGGTTGGGTCTTACACTCTAAGGCGGCCCAAGGTGTTGGTGAAGAGACGCGAAGATGTTCAGAATGACCTGGTGTTGGGATTGAACCTCATGGAGCCTTCCTAAGTATTGTGCCACGACACAAATCAATTTTCACATAGTTTGTGAATGGATTGGGGCTTACACTCTAAGATGGCCCAATGTGTTGGTGAATCTACGCAATGATGATCAGAATGACTGGGCGGTGGGCTTGAACCTTGTGGAGGCTTCCTACATAGCATTAAATGACACATATAAATGTCCTCATAGTTCTGGAATAGGTTGGGGCTACCAGTCTGAGGCGGCCCAAGGTGTTTGTGAACCGACGCAATGATGGTCGTAATGAAAGAGAGGTGGGATAGAACCTTTTGGAGGATTCCTACCTACCATTCCGTGACATTGATCAAAGTACTTATACTTCAGGAATGGGATGGGGCTTACACTCTGAGGCAGCCCAAGGAGTTTTTCAGAGTTGGTGCTCACTCATATCCCATGTTAGTCATGTTTGGTGTGAAAAAAATAGATAGTAGAGACCTGATGATCTCATCGTGAAAGGTGAATCTATGGGAAGTGAAGTGGGTATTACACGTGGTTAGAATCCCAAGAAGTCTAGGCTTACTCTAGGTTGGAGGCCTGGGGAATCATTGAGCAGTGGGAGAAGGATTTGTGATCGATGAATAGAGTATCCCCATTCCCTATCATACCCTTAGATGGCCCTGGGGATCGATGATGAATGTAGGTGGAGGGATGTTTCCTCCTACCAAAAAATCTAGGTTCTTACACATAAATGGCTTCCCTTTTCCCCGGAAAAATGCCACTTCGATAATGAGGATATAATCCCTTGTGAGTGGTTTTCCCATACCCGTGGAGATTATTGGGCATGGAGAATGTCCAAGGTGGGGGACCCTATGTAAAAGGCACAGTGCTAGGTCAATGTTTATTGTTATGTGCTGAGGACGACGGTGCTTGTAATTTTAACATCCTACAGCTCAGATGAGGTGGGTTGGCACCGTACCCCTAGGAAGTACATAACTGGTACCCTCTGCTCCTTGTGGGAGGGAAGGCAATGACAAAGCCGTATAGAGGGGTAATGATAGAGTGAACCATCTAGGGGTCTACGTTAGCGTGGATATGTGAAAAAGCAATAGCCATTATTGTTCCTATACCAAGAAGCATAAGGAAATGCAACGCAACAGAAAGAACCATCCAAGGGACCTTGAAGTTATAAATTCAAGCCTAAAATGTTGTAAGGGAAATGGTGAATGATGTGGATTCAATGGGTGTGAGAGACACCCACAAATGGCATCCATAAGATGTACAACAAACTCTCACGCAAAGGTACTCCCAAAGAGAATGAGGGATGCATGTGAAGAGGTATCTGGGAAGCACCAGGGTGAAGGGTCCTTAGGATTTGTGCGCAACCATTGAGGTTTGCATGAGAAATAATTACCATGCGTGAAAAACACCAGGATGGGGAAAAATAAGTGAGTATTTGGTGCGGAAGTGGAGCCGAGGCATTGCGCACTTCTAGATAGGATTTCACGCATGGATTATGAATTGTACCTGAATGCCATTTTTGCACGCAATAAAGGAAAATTTCACACATGTGTAGCTATTTCATATTCATCAGCACGAAAGTCAAAGAGGTCCCCTTATATTTATAAGAGTTTGGGGGCGCAGAAAATCGGTCTGCGCGAAATAATTGCATGCCGATGGCGGCAGTGAGAAATCTCAACTGCGTGGGGGCATGGGAAGACAATTTTATATGCCCATGGCATATGAAACTCGTTAATCCCAAAGCATTTGTCACATAGAATATTTTTTCGTGCACTTATGAATTTTCTTCATGCGACTGTTACGGGCCCCCGGAATTGGTCCTCGGATCTGAATATGGCTTCGTCTTGTTGTTTTGTAACATTTTCCAAGCCTTGAGAAGTTTTCAGCATCTACAAGTGTTCTCAGATAGCTTACATCTATGTCTAATCTCTACCTACCATGGGTGTTGGTAAAAAAATTCATTTTTTAGACATCATGTATTATTCACATGATTGAACTAAAAGGTGGGTTTATTTAAATGGGAGTATTCATTATAAATTTATTATTTTAAAATTTTGATTTCACATTATTTTAAATTAACATTGATTTTAACTATTAACATGAATTCATGATAATTTTTATATGAAATGTTAATTTTTCTCACAAATTAGATTGGTTATTGTATTTTTATTAGAAAATTCAGCTTAGCTGTAATATTTTGAATACATGAAGGTAATATTTAAGACAAGTTCCACAACAAAATCCTAGTGTGGAACATTTATTGGTATATAATTTGATCTGGACTATTTAGTGTATGATTCATGTAGGTTTAATTAATCTAGAATGTGTAGTGGATCATAGAACATAATTATGTATGTTGAATACACACATATTCATAGGAAGAAGATTGTGAGGATCAAAAACATCTTAAAGTTTATTGAGGACTCTATGGTGGGATTTTTCTTGTACATAATAGATGTATCGAGGTGGAAATTGTTGAAATCTATTTTTTATGCAATGTTTCATGAGGATATCACATAGAATATATACATGAAAATAAACAATAGTAACTATTACTCTGAAAAATTATGTATTGTGAGGAACTATGATTTTTATATAGTGGGGTATGTATAAGAACCTGGGTTTTTGGAGATGGTTCAAAATCCCGACCCTATTTGAATTTTTGACTGGTTTCTAAGGAAACTGGTGGAAACGGATGTTTTTGGAAATTTCCAGACTAAACACTGTGTACTTATAAGTACATTCTGGTTATATGTTAAACATGTGTCGGATGTGTTCTCTCCGTGTAAATGTCGTGTGATGACCACGTAACAATTTCTTACTACATGGCGTGTAGTTTTCAAAACGTTGTGTATCTCCTACCGTGTGGTGGCCATACATGGTGTGTAGGCCTATTGGAGGGGTAGAACAAGGTACACACCATGTTCTTATTGGACCTCCGTGTATTATATCTATGTATAAGGGATATACATGGCGTGTGGGTAATTCAGCAAGGAAGAGAATAGAAACCAAGTACACGTCGTACACCCACAGGTACACGCCGTGTACTCATGTCGGCAGGTTTGTGGAATCCCGAATGCCAAATGAACAATTAAATGATATATAAACGGCATGTAGTCATGAATTATATGTCGTGTACTTTCTTTTTCTTCGTTAAAACAGGAAGTAGCCTCGTATTGAGGTTCTTGACAGAACCTATGCATCTAAGGCATCTGGATCATGAATCGCTCCTCGGTTCTTCATCAGATGTTGGATTCAATCACGGTTGGATACGTTGGAACCCCCATGGTAAGACCTCAATTCATCTTTGGCTGTTTTGTTTAATTTTCGTTCAAGAACGAGTTATAGTCATTTGAATGGTATTAAATCTTTTGTCGATTTACAGTGTTTTAGATCGAATTAGCAGTCGTTACCAGAGGAGTAGCATCATATGAATCTCAGGTAGGTGGTGAATACCTCATTTTGTGTTTTTTGGTAGTTTGGGTGATGGGACCCTCGACACATTTTTGGGTATTTTGAGTGGGACCCATTTTATCTTCTATTTCATATTGAATTTCTTTTGGGACTTATGGGATGCCTTTGGCTATTCCCTTTTACCAGTTTGTGTGAGTGGGCCAGGTGAGGGGTCGTGGCTCATCGGGGCATTTTGGTCGGGGAAATCCATAATGGTTTTAATAGAAATATTAGTGAGTTAAACTATTTAGTTTAATTTGTTAAAGCCTGTTGTAAATTGTTAGAGGCATTCAAGTCCTTAGTGCTGGTATGGGACAACACCTTGTGTAGTGAAAATCAACCATTTAGTATGTTTTCCCTGTTTACATTGTCTGTTTAAATATGTTACATATGCAATTTCTGAATTGCATCTACTGAACCATTGGTTTGTGTTGGGCTTGGCTCGGTTACGCTTGAGTGATGTTGATCACAAGTAGGGATTAGCCCATGTTACATTGGGTGGTTTTGAGCATGGGATTGGGCGTCATGACTGACGTCTTGAGGAAGTATGACTATCAGGTTGGGAAAGGCCCGGGTTACATGGATGGCGAGGCCATCGGACTTGAGCGACATGGTCGCATCGACACGAGGTGTCAGATGTTTTGGTGGCTTAGGTACTATTTGGTGATTACCGCTCACCTGGAACTTTGAGTAGTGTGCACAGAGAGATTCTCCGTGATGAGGTGGTTTTGACCACTCATTTGGGTAGAGGCCCCCATATTTGCGGTTAGGTATTCTGGTTGATGGTGCTTGTAGTAGATAGCCACGTGGGAGGTGAGTAGCCTTCAGGGGATAGCTAGATCCATGAGGTGTTATGAGGAACACAATGCCACGTTACTATTCCTAGGAGTGCCTTTAGGATGTCGGTACTTGAGATACAAGGTTTCAGGTGGCACATGGTGTCAGGTTCGTATCCTTGGCCGTGCCTTTGGGATGTCATTACTTCAGACATGAGGTGTTAGGTGGCACGTTGTTCCATGTTACACGACATAGATTCTAGCATTGGCCGAAGTAGGTGATGCTCCATGGTGGCTGTTGAGCACCAATGAAGTTTTTGTTTAATTGTGCATTGTAATGTTTACTACATCCTTTAACGCATGTCTACTTAAAAAAATATATTTGGTACGCACTGTTGGGTGGTATCCTACTGTGATTTGTCTGACACCCTGCACGGGCCCTTCGGGACGCGTGTAGACTTTATGGATTTACGTACATGAAAGAGACCAGCTTCAGGAGCTGGGCTACATTAGTTATTTCTTGGAGATGGTACGGACCTTGAGGTCATGACTAGCTAGGATTACCTTGTTTTTTTTTAATTTTCTGTATTTGCATGCTTACATGTCATAGCTACTGTTGGTTGGCCATTGGCACCCTTTTTATATTCAGTTGAGTATGACATGTTTTGGATGCATGTTTAACTTTTAAGTAGTAAGTAAAAGTTATTAGTATTCTATTGTTTATATTTATTGCATCAGATGTTTATCTATATTGATTATGCTTCTGCTCTGCGAGTCTAGTTCGAGTCAGCTGAGTCTTTCTTTCCACTACATCTTTACTATTCTATTCGGACCAGTAACCTTATTGTGATCCTCCGAGAGGGTATAGCCTACGCACTATACCTAAAATAACATCACTGCTAGATGGAAGACTTTGGCGTTCAGGGGAGGTGCGCCTAAGGTAGTAACACACGACCCGTTCAGCAGAGTTCGTGTGGCTGGATGGGTTCGAGGCATTTCAAAGTGGTATCAGAGTATTTCTTGACAGGGATTTATTTACATTGTTTTCCAGCTACTAATGAGCTTGAGGATTCTCATTTCGTTCTAATGGTTTTACTATTTTGGATATGGTAGACTGGAGATAGTTTGTTATAGGGACTTGGTTTCCTTCTTTCTCTTGGGTTCCTATAGTACTAGGTAGGAGGGATAGACCAAGATGCCACAGGTGGGAACTACTATTTGTTTTTGATCAGATTATATTTTATATTATTTCCCGCTCGGTGGCAAACCTGATGTGTGATGTTTGTGATTGTGATATGTGGACCATGGATCGGTATGGAAGGGTTGTTTGCTTGGATTTTTCTAGGCACATTTAGGGTATTTCAATTTCATAATTCCATGTATGCTTTGTGAAGAGATAAGGCCATGTGAATGAAATATCAATTGCCATGATTTATATGCTTTTAAATGTAATTTCGTGACATTAATAATAGAATTTATTTTTTATTTCAATATGGATTCCATGCATTATTTTAGTATAATTGCATGTGGTAGTATATTTGGGTATGACTCTTATGAGTGGAAGTAGGAATTAGGGCTGAGGTAGTGTAACTTTTATGATTGGGCAACTCGGCCATCGGTTTGAGGCAACGTGAGTGGTTAGGACGGGCATGGCCCGGGGTACCATTGATACTTGGCTCTTTTGAGAGCGGGTAAGGAGGGCATGAGGCCGGGATGCCATGGGACATGGGTTGCGATGAGGGGGAGTAAGGTTAGTTGTTATGCACTACCTTTTACTGCTTTCATTATATGTGTATAAAATATTTTTATTTATATATGGGATGTATGACCATTTATGGTATTCAGCGGGTTACTACTTCACGACTTGATGGAGCGTCATGCAGGAGATAATATAGTGCCACAAGATCAGGGTCATAATTCTATACAGGCAGAGCACGAGCTGTAGGTATAGGCTCTAGGATAGGATCAGCTTCATGATCTAGTGCAGGTAGGACAACAACTGGGTTTGGCATCGTTCGGGATGTGGCTTGACGAGAAGATCTGAGCTATCCTGGTACATGTATTGCATGGGATAGATAGTGGCACACAGGGTATAGAGCCTTCTATGGCGTATCTGACGTGGGAGTTCCAGTCACAGCACCCACCACTTTTTCAGGGAGAGGGTTGTTCGTAGGTGACTGAGAACTGGATAGAGAGTATCCAGATGATTTTTGAGTAGCTCAAGACGCCTTCAAGGAAGAGGGTCAAGATGGTGACCTACAGGCTAAGAGGAACGGCGAAGCATTGGTGGGACATACATGTTCAGGCTCATAGACACGAGGAACTAGCTTATAAGGACTTCAAGGACAGGTTCTTTGAGCACTTCTATCCAAAGACACTGAGGGCAGAAAGAGATTGGGAGTTCTTGAGTCATCAGCAGGGAGACATGTCTGTCATGGACTACATAGCAACATTCACAGAGTATTCTTGCATTGCACTAGGTATGGAGAGCGATGATGCAGCTAGGGTGAGGCGCTTCGAGGATTGCTTACGACACGCCATTCAGGTCCAGGTGAACATCTTCAGGCTGTGTTATTTCTCTGAGGTGGTGAATCGGGCTCTCATAGCAGAGGGCAACGAGAACTAAAAGTCTCGCTTGGGATGGGTGACAGCTTCATGTGATGGTTCAGATAGCCAGCAGTGAGGACTAGATGAGTTCCAGCAGGGTAGTCAGGCTAGGGATTCAGCTAGACCAACTCATCGTAGTTATTCGGTGATTTGCTTCCAGTGTGGACAACTGGGACATGTTCGGGCGTTGTGTGATAGGCCTCCGAAGGAGTGAAAGGGAATGTGGATTGGACATTCATCTCGAGGGGTTTTGCAGGTAGCCTTCTCAGATAGTTGGTAGGTAGGGACCAGGACAGACTGTAGCATCTGGAGTTAGTTCATGATCGGTACCTGGAGAGGGTAGTCGAGGATCAAGTGTGCGAAGAGGTCTTGACAGAGACGGTGTGACCCAGCTAAGGGGTTAGTGGCTGGTGACTGGAGAATCATCGCAGGGAGGTCAGGTGTTAGGCAACCGTGTTTCAGGCCCGGTGCACACCATGGAGCATCCAGATGCTGAGATGTTTGGTGAGCCGATGAAGTTTAGAGGTACACCGTAGTGTGGTCATGATCTCCATGTTTCCTTTTTGGCATGACCTTTGGTGGCGTGTCTTTTTTGAGTGCACGTGTTGCACAAGATCTGAGTGGAATGACTAGATGATATTCAGTGGGATTGGAACTATATCAGGTGTGTGGTATATGGTATGTATATGTATGAGGTGTCATGGGCATTGGGGCATCAAGGATGCGGGTTACATGAGATGCAGTGGGCATCAGGGCATCGTGGATGCAGGCTATTTGAGGTGCTAGGCACCGGGACCTCGTAGAGGCAGACACTAATGCGGTGCGATCTACGTTGGGTGTCATGACCGACACGTGAGCACCAATGAGGTGCAGGGTTGACGAAGCGTCACAGAAAGACTATGCGTCTGGAAAAGAGGTTAGTAAACCATGGTTGGTTTGAGCATTGTTGGTTGAGACCTCGTAGGCAATTTCTAAGGTGGGGAGCCCCTTAAGGAATTTAGCCAGAACCTTGGGACCGGGGTAGTCCAGGTTGAATAACTCGGATAGGCATATTCGGTGCCATCTTCGAGTTTTGTACAGCAGCTCGGGGATGAGCTAAGTTAAGGTGGGGAGTCTGTAAGAACCCGAGTTTTTGGAAACGTGTCAAAATCCCGACCCTGTTTAAATTTTTGACTAGTTTCTGAGGAAACTGGAGAAAAATGGATGTTTCTAGAAATTTCCAGACTACACGATGTGTACTTATAAGTACACGCCGTGTATAGGTTAAGCAACTGTCAGCCTTGTGCTCACCGAGTATAAGCCGTGTGATGACCGTGTAGAAATTTCTTACTACACTGCGTGTAGTTTTCAACACGCCATGTAGCCCCGATCGTGTGGTGACCATACATGGCATGTAGGCCTTTTGGCGGGGTAGATCAAGGTACAATCCATGTTCCAATTGGACACGCCATGTGGTCTAGCCGTGTATGAGGGATAAACATGGTGTGTGGGTAAGTTGGAGAGGAAGATAAGAGAAACCAAGAACACGTCATGTAACCACAGGTACATGCCGTGTACTCATGTCGACATGTCGGCGGAATCCCAGCCACCAAATGAACAGTTAAATGATATATACATGACATGTAGTCATGAAGTAGACGCCATGTACTTTCTTTTTTTCAATAAAATGGGCAGTAGCCTTGTTTTGAGGTTCTGGACAGAACCTCTGCACCTAAGGCATCTGGATCTTCAATCGCTCCCCGGTTCGTCATCCAAAGTCGGATTTGATCATGGTTTGATGTGTTGGAACCCCCACTGTAAGGCCTCGATTTCCCTTTGGCTGTTTTGTTTTATTTTTGTTCTAGAACGAGTTATAGGTATTTGAACGGTATTGAATCTTTTGTAGATTTACCGTGTTTTAGACCAAATTGGTTGATGTTGCCAATAGAGTAGCATCATATGAGTCTCAGGTAGGTGGTGCATACCTCATTATGTGTTTCCGTGGTTTGTTGGGTGACACATCCCTCAGCGCGTTTTTAGGTTTTTTGAGTGGGACCCGTTTTATCTGCTATTTCATATTGAATTGCTTTTGGGACCTATTGGATGCCATTGGGTATGCCCTGTTACCAGTTTGCATGAGCGGGCCGGGTGCATGGTCGTGGCTCATCGGGGCATTTTGGCTGGGGAATGCCAGAATGGTTTTAATTTTAATATTAATGTGATAAACTACTTACTTTAATTAATTAAAGCATGTTTCAAATTTATGGAGGCATTCAAGACCTTAGTGCTGGTATGGGACAACACCTTGCATATTGAAAATCAACTGGTTATATGTTTTGGCTGTTTATGTTGTTTGTTTAAATGTGTTACATATGAAATTGCTGAATTGCATCTGCTGACCCATTGGGTTGTGTTGGGGTTGGCCTAGTTACTCTTGAGTGATGCTGATCATAGGTTGGGCTTGGCCTGGGATACTTTGGGTGGTTTTGACCATGGGATTGGGCGTCATGAACATCGTCTTGAGGCAGTATGACTGTCAGGTTGGGAATGGCCTGGGTTACTTGGATGGGGAGGCCATCAGACTTGAGCGACATGGTCGTAGGGACACAAGGTGTCAGATGTTTTGGTGGATTTGGTACTATTTGGTGATTACCCCTCACCGTGAACATTGAGTATTGGGTACACATAGATACTCTATGATGAGGAGGTTTTGACAACTTGTGTGGGTAAAGGCCCCCGTAGTTGCAGTTAGGTATTCTGGTTGGGGGTGCTTTCCATAGAAATACACATGGGAGGCGAGGAGCCTTAAGGAGATAGCTTGAGACATGAGGTGAAAGGAGGCACATGGTGCTGGGTTATTATTCATGGGCATGCCTTCGGGTTGTCGGTACATGAGACACGAGGTGTCAGGAGGCATAGGGTTTCAGGTTCTTAACCATTGGTGTGCCTTCAGGACGTCGGTACTTGAGACATGAGGTGTCAGGTGGCATGTGGTGACATGTGACACGACAGAGATTCTGGTGTTGGCAGAAGTAAGTGACGCTCCATGGTGGCTGTTGAGCACCAGTGAAGTTTTTGTTTAATTTTTCATTATACTATTTATTACTTCCTTGTAATTCATGACTTCTCAAACACATATATTTGGTACGCACCGTTGGGTGGTATCCTAGTTAGATTTGGCTCACACCCTGGAGGGTCCCTTCGAGATGTGTGCATACTTTATGGATTTATGTGCACGAAAGAGGCCAGCTTCAAGAGATGGGCGGAGTTAGTTATTGCGTGGAGATGGTATGGACCTTGAGGTCATGCCTAGATGGGTTTAATTTTTTGTGTTTAATTTTCTATATCAGTATGCTTATGTGTTGTAGCTACTGTTGGTTAGCCATTGGTGCCCTTTTTATATTCAGTTGAGTATGACCTATTTTGGATGCATGTTTTACAGTTCAGTAGTAGTTTCATTTTATTAGTATGTTGTTGTTTATATTTATTGCATCCACTGTTTATCTATATTGAATATGCTTCCGCTCTGTGGGTCTGGTTCGAGTCTGATTGGTCTTTCTTTTTGCTACATCTATACTGTTCTATCTGGACCAGTACCCTTATACTGATCCTCTGAGAGGTTTTAGCCACACCACTATACCTATAATACCATCACTACTAGTCAGCAGCCTTTACAGTTCAGGGGAGGTGCACCTAAGGTAGTGACACCATATCCATTCGGCACAGTCCAGGTGGCTGGCTGGGACTGGGGCATTACAGTATGTTTAACAAATAGTTAGGTATAATTCCACATGTATTTCTGAGTTGGATCAATTGGAATCAAAACTAGTCACCAATGAGTATATAAATACTTGGAGGTGCGACATTTGGATAAGGCCTAGTATTCATCTTATTTTGATTCTAATGTTCCTTCTTAAAATCTTTCAGTTAGTCAAAAAAATAGTTTTACAGCATTATTACATAACTAAAATATGTGTTTGGGCATAGCATCAATAGGTATAGTTGTTAGATTGGGTGAGTCTTCTAGCTAGAATAGGAAGAGAAAGGGTGGTTATTTTTCGTCATGACTAGTTTGAGGGGAGACATCATGAAAAATTATGAATTCTATATACCAATATACAATTAATAGTCATACCAAGATTATATATATGTATTATACACGGTATTTTTAATTTTGTTTACTATTAGACCATCTAAGAAAATTTTGTGAATTGATATCCTGTGGTAGTTTTTCAAGATCCACTCTCACCATAGGTTTTCAAGAATATTATAATGATTCCATCTGTGGTGGGAATAGTCTTTATTATAAAGTGGATGATCATGTGGATAATACTATGAAGCATTCAACAATGGAATGTTCACTATATTAATCTAATTCATGGAAATCTATTGCTAGAAGTATGATGCTTATATCTTCTTTAATGGTGATAGATATTGTTGATATAGGAGATCATGATTATTTTATGTCATCAAAGTTGGATGTTGATTTGGTATTAAATTTATAACTTATTACAATTTTTTCTATCCTTCCATGCCATTAAGAAATGGAACACATCTTGTTTTCAACTATCTGGCATATCATGTGGTGATAGATGACATCATGGTGGTGTGAGATTTTTTATTTCATCCTAAATACATCATAGACATATTTTGGAAATTATTAGATGATCTATGTTATGAATTTTATAGATTTTTATCTTTTATATATATATATTTTTCATTCTATGTGGATAGTCATTTTCTCTGGTTGAGTGGGAACATATACAATGAATTTTGGGTCATTTTGTTTCACATGTCGGGTTAATACCATGTTATATGTTAGAGATGTTTCTTGATGTTTTATAATATTATTTGATTTTTGTCTACTTTATGTGAAGTGTGTGTATGTACTGAGGCCTTTTGTATGATTTTTTTGGTTTATCAATAGATATAGGTATATTTTACTAGTGAATTTCACACTAGTAAGATTCCCATTATTTTTTCAAATTATCAAATAGACCCTAATGGGTCATTAGAACATATATTTATTGTTGAGGACACATATGATAAGTGATTTTTTCATGACATTCAACATTATATTATCATATACTCTTTTAATAGAAGTATTCCTTGAGTTAATGTTATTATTTGTATTATTGATTGTTGAATATGGCGACTATGATTAAAAAAAATTATTTTCTGCAGGATTCATCTTCTATGTGACCATCACAGAGTGGAATGATGGATTTCAAATATAGAGAATCAATACTATTATAACTATATTAGTGTCTAATAAGTGGATACACCAAATAAAATGTTTATAATATTGTATAGGAATTTTAATTTTCTTGAAATAAGATTCATTCTAACTAATGATGTTGTGGTATTTATTATTTTTATCGAACAAATCATTCATCAGTTCATGGAATATTTTGATGTTACGTTTTTGGAAAATATTTTGGTGTACACGAAGTCAGAGGTGTATTATAAAAACTATTTTAACATCATATTTCCAATCCATGATGAAACTTCATCAATAGTGTATGCTTTCCAAATATAAATTTTCAAAATGGGGAGTGAAAATTTTGGGGAATTTTGTATCTTAAATTAGTGTCTCATTGTATCTTTTTAAAGTAAAATCTATAATGCCTTAATATAATATTAAAAATGAGTTTGTGATATATATTCTTTTTTTTTACTAGTTAATATAGATTTTTTATTCAATATTTTTTCAGGCTTAAATTTATTATGATAGCTTAATCTCATAAGGGTGTAATGTTTGATTGGAATTAAAAATAGATGATGTAATTTTAAGAGCTACATACTTTGTTTAATATTGAATTAGTATTGATTCCCATATAAATAGGTTTAGGTTGTGATATTTTTTAATTATTCATGTATAAGAATGCTATATATCCTAATGAAAAGGAATTTAGAGGTGGATGATGGATCATTAATGTTGAACCATAATGAGAAGAAGTGCCTTCCCATATTCTTATGTTAGAAACATTTTTTAATTTTCTGAACACATATAATATCTATCATTATGCGGAGTGGTTCACAATGTATTCTAATCAAAACCGCCAAAATTATAGCTTCACTCAGAGAGATGTAAAATTGTAATAGATATTCTGGATATAATATTAGTAGTATAACCAATGAATGTTTCATATAATAATGTTAATGACAATGTGGTTTTTATGTTTTTTAAAATAATATTACTAACATAGGATGTGATGTATTCAATAAATGAATGGTATCTGAAGAGTTTGTTTTCAAAGATGAGCATGGGGGTGAATGTGTATAACAGATAGGTTTTCATGGTATCGATGGAAGCTAAGTCATATTTTTCATGACCAATCCCCCAGGGCCCGTGTCGTGACTACCCAAAGCACGCCTTCTATAGGCCAGGTGTTGGCGACTAGCACCAAAGGCGCAAATCCCTAAAGCTGGGAAGGCATTTCCCTTACAAATTATAATCTCACACACCAGATTAGCTGGAGGCAATAAACTAAGTAAAACTGTATACAAAAGATGTTCTGAAATGTTAAGAGGCTTGAAATAATATCCCAACTGTAATGTACAAGGAATCATGTACAACATAAAAAAGGTGAAATAGCTGCTAGAACGTCCTTCGAGAAATCGTACCTGAAGAGTAGGTATAGATATCATCCATATCACTCTATGTCCGTTTGTCTCCTCAGTGCACTGTCACACTGTGTGGTCCACCTCAGGGTATAGTTTAGTCCCCGTAAACTTAGCCTTGGTCAGTAATGTTTGTCATATACATCCAACACAATATGGTTTGGGCATAGCCAGTGTAGTGGTGAGTATAACGATACTCAGAAGAGTTCCCGATAACCTCATGTATGTTATTTTATTTTTGTTCTCCACCCCTAAATGTTTTTCACATAGTTGTATTACAACATATGTATCCAAAATATAAAATTATTTTATTATTATAATGATAAAAACTAGACTTATACACACCTCCATCAAATATAAAATGTGCATTTTGTTTATGGGTACGATGAACTCTTGCCCCACATAACGATGATTGTTCAATTTTTCATATTATCTCTCATGGTGTCCATTATGATGGAAAAAATATTTATATGTTTTATATAGTGTATTTATTATGTCCTTAATATATTTTATTCTTTTTTAGCACAATTTTATATTACATTCCATTAGGATTTATTACGATAATCTGGTTTGAGGAAGTGTGGATTACTGCCACCTCATTGCAATGTTATTCATTCACACACCATAAGGGATATATTATCGATTTGTTTTTTGGAATTATAATATATATATGATATAATAATGATACTAGAATAATGATATATATATATATATATATATTTCCTAATTTCATTAAATATCACAATAAAAATAGAATGTTTCCATGTGTACATATGGCTTACCTTCTCCATGAATAGTGTATTTCATTTAGTACATCTAAATCCCATAGATTATTATAATATAAATATATTAAATTTAAATTTATTTATATCATGGGTCAATTTATGGAATCACGATATAGTTATAATGAACATTGGTTAAAAAAAGTAATACATATGGGAAGAATAAATGAAAATATTACCAGAAGTGAAACCATAACATAGGATTATTGAAAAGATTGTAATTTTAGGACATATTTAGAAACTATTTTATATTGGATATAATTATATAGTTATGTAAGTATTTGTAATAAATATTTATTTATTATACATGTTTTTTGAACTAGTATGATGCATTTCAGTATAAAATGTAAGGGAATTTCATCTCACTTTTTTTTCATGTGGCATACGTGATATGATCGCCACTATTCCCATTTGTATTGTGTATGTACATAACATGATTTTATACTATGTAAATTTTACCAAATATATATGGGTAGTAACATATAAATATTTTTATATTTTACTCATGGGGTTTAGGTTTCAAATGATATAAAATTAGTAATAAATATTTATCTCTATTATCATTTTTTAGTCTCGTGTTTTGTTATGCACCTAAATTTTTTTCAAGATGTAAATAAATCACTTTTAAATTTTATATCTTGATTAACTAGTATATAATGATATTTTAGGAATCATTTAATTTCGTTTTATTTCATGGATTAATTAATTCCATGTTTCAATGTAATACGACTTTATTTAGACAGTCTCATCCTTTACATGATTGTTTATGTTTACACTTCCATTGATAAAATATTTTGATGCATATGAAAACAACAGTCATGGGATTACTTGTACCTTATTTATTCAAGATATACTAATGTGTTTGAAAAAAAATTTCCACACATTTTTTACTTACGATATCATTTTATGAAAAAATTTATTATCTTTCTCTTCAGTCAAAAATATCTTATATTCAAAAATCATTTTCTCCAAAATGTATTCATTTTATTGAAATGATCCATGAAGATAATATTAAAGGAGAAATTATTCGAAACATGTTTTATTGTTTCTAAATCATCATTTATATGTTTTAAAATATATGTTCAAATATAATGTTTTTCAAATTTTTTTTATAAAAATATTATTTCAAAGATTAAAGTATATTTTCCTCATGAAATATTTTTAAATGTTAATTAAAAATTATTTAGATATAAGATAAAATACATTGGTTTTATTAATACCTTTATGGTAAATTTATTCAATGATTCCATTTACATTATTTATATTAATTAATTTTGTTTTATTTCCAAATGGAAAATGTTTTACATTCCCCAATCTGAATATTTTAAAATCTAATACATTTAATGGGGTATGTTTATTATGAAATTTTAAGCAGATATTTATCTACCCACATGTTATGATATGATTAAATTCAAATAATTCCCATTTCAATTAATTTTTAAGAATATTATTATTAATGATCTTGAGGAACATTTATGTATGATTTAATTATTTGATGGGTGAGAAATGTATCTCCCTCCAATGAATTGGATAAATATTTTTATCTCATGCGATAGACTATGATATTATTTGGAATGAACCTTCACTATAAATAAGGATATCATAGTGACCCATGAAAACTAGGAGGTTATGAGTATTGAATTCATTCTACTGATATGTCCATGGGAGGGAACCATTAATTCCAATATGATGTGGGGGATGTACCTATACAACCATGATTTACTAGATGTGGTGAATTGGAACTTTGAAATTCTTATTATATGTGTACGTGTGTACCATAATTTTATGTTTCATTCATATGTTTTGTATTCACGGTGTATGTTCTTTATATCAGTACTTTTTTTGACTAAAGAACCTTTCATATTTATCCAATGATTCATGTATATGATATTTGATATGGAGTGTATAATATTCTATTTTCATGATCTTTTAATCATACCCATATTATAATGATTTTTTACATGTATCCATTGTATATCCATAATGGTCATTCGACCTAACCCCTTTATATGTTTCCATGCACAATTTATTAAGATATGTACTTTGTTTGATGTGTCTAAGAAGAGTGATTGACATGAATAACATATTGAGGGATAATGTAGCTCAATTTTTACCTATGTTTTTGTGTCGATGTTTTCAAAGGGACTATAATAGCATGGTATTCATGCAACAATTTGTGTAATGTTATATATATTCTTCAAAATTTATGTAACGTTAATGTGCATCAAGATTGGGTAATAATAGTATAATACCGTGAAATGAATTCCACATATGGAAAATGGATAGTATTGCATTTTATCATGTAGAAATTTTTTGATATGTTGGTCAAATACCATGACAACATGGAAAACACAAATTATTATTTTGAATTATATATAATTAGGAATCACTAAGAGAAAAAATTTATTGTTTCTTTTGATTGGATGATAATGGTATTATATCTTCTAATATTAACCAAAAATATAAACATTGACCTAATTCATGACTTTGGGATCCCTCATCCTAAATTTAATATGAGACGTACCCCCATAAAATACATTCTTAATGGGGGTTTTGTTAACATTTAATGCCTTTAGATGATAAAATTCATGTTTCATCTATGGATCTTCCATCCTTTTGGATATCTCAATTTTCAGTTCCCCATTTTTGAGATTTTCAATAACTGATAGCTTTCGATTAAAATTCGGACCATTTCATGAAGAGTAGGATCATAATTAATGTGGTATGGTAATGATTTTATTTACTTGTTGATCCTAAATATGAAAAAATTGGCTTATCTCTGAGATGAAACAAACAAGACATAAATATATATTAAATCACTTTAATGGATTAAAAATTACCATATTCATTATTTATTTATATTTTATAGAATGGGTAGGACCAATAAAACATGATAATGATGTCCTAAATTTATGATGATGTAGGGAATCCTCTATAACTATGTCCATTCATTCAGGAGGTAAACAATAAAAAGAGGTAATGAAATTTATGTGAACATCTTGAGAGGCCTTCTATACTTGGAAGTCTATGTCGTATCCATATTTATTTGTATAGATAATGTCCATGTGATTGTCAAATGGTTTAACATTCAATTCAATGTCTAATAACACTTTATGAACATAAAAAATTAGTATCATTGTAGAATAGATTCATTATTATCCTCTTTAATGACACTGTGTATATTTAATCTAAAAGACTGTTTATAATATATTCCATAATTGAATAATTACAACATATGAAATTGTAGTGAAAAATAGAAACACTAATGGGTGATATAATAGACTTTTAATATTTGGAACAATATAGATGCATATATGATTTACCAATTAATCAAAAACATGGGAGTAAACATGAATTTTTGAGGCATTAATTTATTTTTTCATTCCAACCAATAGTCCACTTACCCAGTCCCACAAGACATTGGGTCACATTGTGTCAAGAGTGCATCAACCTGCACTAGATGTCGTCAACTTGCTGTAAGAGTAAAAAGGTGGTATAATGGTGATATTATACCCTCCGATCAGTGTATCATAATGGATGAATGTTTATTGAATTAGATGTGGAAGAACACATATAAATAGATAGATTCTATAATCTATGGATGTGAAAACTAATAAATTTATCATTATTAAGTAGATGAAAAAAATAATTGATGAACATATTTTAATTTCTATAATCCTTAATTGATGTGATTTATATATGATACATGTCATACTATTATAAAAAATGAAATAGGAAACAAAAACATGTTATGAAAAATAAAATAGAAATAAAAGAACAAAAAAATACACAAGCATTTTAAGTACATGAACAATCCCCCACATTGGTTCTTCAATGATGTAAAAAAATTAAAAAACATATATTATGCCCCATGACCTTATCAATACATATATGAATATAGTCTTTTTAATTAAAAAAGGAACCATGAGTAGGGTATGATATTAATATAATTTTAAGACACCAAAAATAGTGACTACATTTAATTTGAGTAGTAATCATAGGTAAATAGTTTGTAGGAAATATAAAAATGGTAAAACAATTCCAAATAAATAACCATCTCATTCAGTTTATAATGGTAAATATATATAGTCGACCTTCTTCGGATCATGTATGGAAGGAAGTGTGATTTTTTCCCTTTATATAATAGTAATAATATTAATCATAATAATTTACATATTTTAGTTCTATATTTCATCCACCTATATGAACAAAGTGTGTGAGGATTATAAATAACCATATACCTGGAATAAATATTTTGGTTGGACTAGGTAGTATATAACATATCCATTCCTATCCAATGACAATAAAATACAATGAAATATGATACATTCTCAATATCCTAATAAATGTGAGAGATTTTATGCAACAAAATATAGTAAAGCAAGTTGTAATCCATGGAAAACTCTATCATGGTATACGACACATATAGCACAATGCCCTTACCATAGTAGTAGTGCGAGACGCTATTCCCAAAACCCAATGTAATAGAGCGTGATAGGTCAATGATCAACGAGATCCTTACCATCATTTTAAACCTATATAAAGATATATCATAATATAAATGAAATAAATAATTACCTATCATTCATCCCTTTTATATATCCTATATATATATATGCATTATCAGGTATAACATAATACATAAAAAATGGCTTTTTCCATTTCATTATATAATTTCTTTGTTAAATTTAAAAAATATAATACATGATTAAATGAACTACCATGAATTTCATTAGTCATGAAAATTATAATTAAAATTTAATCCATTAAAATTCATATATAGAAATCATCAGGAATTGACAATTTAACATTATCAATTTCATTTAACAAATTATAATAATTTAAAAAATGTCAAAAAAATCGTATGGGTCAAGTTTCACTTGGAAGGGGTCAAGCTAAATTAAATTAACAGATTTCACCATGATTCATAAGAAATACAATAAAATCCATTCAACCAATCCTATTTACTCAAATAACCTAATACATGGCAAAACCACTTATAAAACACAATGGTCATTTAGAGAAAAATATTCATTAAAGAAGTTGACCATGTTAGAAATTTGAACCATAAGAGGGAAAATCAAATGAGGGGTGCCATGGGAATCTTATAATAATAATATATAAATAATAATTGAATTTATAAACAAATTCAAAATAAAAATATAGATCCTAGAAAATTTTCCCATTTAGAAAAAATGGCCATTACCAAGTGGCACATTCCATTGGAAACCAAATAAGGTAATTTAATCCTATAAACCACCTACCAATGGTCAAAAAATTATGTATTATAGTGTAACAATCAATTGGAAATGACAGAATCAAAATAATTGAGATTATTTTCAACTTTTATCATACTTAATGATGAGATAATTAAAAAATGGAGAAAATTGAAATAGAATATGATGTGACATCCTATGATAATTTCATGGATAACTGCCCAAAAAACATCGGACTCAGATTCAGAGTTGGTTGGAAGATATCATCGAAATTCTCAAACTCCATAAATGTAGGGAATATGGACATGTATATAAATAAAGAAATCTATTATAGAGAAAACCTTGAAATGTGTTAATATATGAGTAGAGCATACCATGGCAAATTAATATCTTACTATGGACCAAGAAATGGATTCTGGATAGAGACTCTGTAACACCCCAAGATTTTATAGTGTGTTATTTCTTCAAAATAATTCAATAACTTTTACTACACACAACACCAAGTTCAATCGCACCATGACTTACCAAACAAGTTGTTCAAAAGAGGTTATGAATAGTGTCAACTAAATTTTAAACTTTATATAATCCTTATAATTTTAGAATCCATATTATGAGTTTCTTAGACATAATGTAAGAACAAATTCATTTTCAGTATTTCACTTTTACCAAATTTTAATAGTGAACCCTTTTTAGATGCTATATTTTAAACTTTTTGACTAAATGGGGACATCAAAAATTTAAAATGAAACATCCCAAGCTTCCACGGTACGCTAGCGTGTGTTGTACGCAACACCGAGTTCTAACACACCGTAACCAATCAAATTAGCCGCTATGAATAGTAATACATACTTTTTGAAATTATATATATTTAATATTTTAAAATGGACTTCATTTTTGGATTCGGAATATTGAATTTAGCCAAAGGTGAAATTTTGGTACTTTTCGGATAACTTTCATATTTTGATGAATAGTGAAAATTAATAAATTTTAATGAAAAACAACTTTTTTAATCAAAATAATTAATAGTGATAAATTATGAATTTTAGTAGTTTTAAAGTATATTTATAATATATTTTTACCATTTAATATAATGTTGGTCATTGGACATAATTTTACAATTAAACCGAACATAAACAAGTGTCAATCTTTTGATACTTATTATCTCTTAAAAACACGCTTTTTGTTTTGACAGCGGGAATTAATTTTAAATTAATTTATGCCACTTCTGGGTTTTGAATTTAGAAAAATGGATTCCATATTTGGAATCAGGATTTCCAAATTGTGTAAATAGGTAACTTTTATTTTTAGACATTTTGAATAATTACTGTGGTAAATATTTTATTTACCATGGTTAAGGGTAAATCCGGTAAATAAGGGTTAAAAAATAATATTATAATAATACAAAATTACCCTAAAACGTGTCCTAACCTTATTGGTGGACAAATACCAGACCATGAGCATCCTTTGGTCAATTTGGGGACCCCTTGGAGCCACTTGTATGTGGTAGGGACACTTTATATTAATAAAGTTAAAATAAAAATAAAAATGGCATAAGCTTACATCTTTTAGAAGAACAATTTTTACAGAGGGTTATAAATGTTGGATTTTCGATTATAAATATTCATTAGCAAGATAAAAAGATTTCCTACATAATGATATTTTATTTATAATTTTTGGACATCAAATAAGTTAAATTATTAATGACACAATAGTGATGCAATGTTTACCTCATTAATAAATCATTTAAATAAATAAGATTATAATGATAACAATATTATATAAAACATGTCCAATTCTTATTGGTTGATGTTATTTAGAATATGAGTCATCGTATCTTCGACCTCAATGATTTTTGGACCATTATAAACCGAATATAATTATATTATAAAGTAATACTTTCACACTTTCCTAAAGAGCCCCTCCTCTCCCTTATAAAAGGAGACCACTTCTACTCATTCCTCACACCTCTCAAGCCACTTGGCTCGTCCAAACTCTGACCAACTAATCTCCCCACATCCCTCTCCTCCTCCTTGAAGCTTCCCCTTAGGCATAAAGCATTTCAAGAAGTCCTTTGGTTCCAACCAAAGTGAGTTACCTAAATTAAAGGTAACGATTTCTCTTAAATTAGTTTCATTTATTTTGCTTCTCCAACCCCCAAACTCTTTTTATTTCCTTTCTTTTGTAACAACACCAGTATCCTCAATATACTATGATGTTCTTATAAGAAGTATTCAAACTACACATACACACAACTCCATCTAATGGATGATGAACATAATGTTTCTGTGGATGGCAAACTAACGCCTCACGAAACGATGATTGTTCAAATACATCTTACCGCCTCTCATGGTGGCCATTATGATGGAACTGTAATTAAATATGATATTAATGATATATATTTTATATATAATCTTCTGTAATTCCATTTTATTTCATAACATTATGTTGTATATACATACGATAATTTCATTTGAGGAAGTGCAGACTACCGCCCCCTTAAAATGATATGACTCGTTCATACCACACATGGAACGTATAAAGGATGGTGTTAATGAAACTAAAGTAACATATATAAAATATTATATTATACTGTAATAGTAATATACCTAAGTATCATTTGGATTCAATTCTTTTAAAATAAAAATTAAATGGAAGTTGCGTTCGTGCGTACGTACGGACTACCGTCTCCACGAACGCGATGAGATTCATCCTCCATCGTATCCATTCAAGTATAATTATCATTTGATGATTTAAAAATGATGTTTAAGGACTTGATACCATTCTGGATTTGAATAATATACAACCTATCCTTTACAAACATGTCTTACGTAACAAAACATACAAAAGAAAACAAGTAAGTTAACACCCGAAACAACGATAATACTAAGATATTATTATCAAATCAATATTAAAAGATCATATATGATATCATATTAATATATATGATTCTTGTATAATTTAATAACAATTATTTCACCATTATACAGGAGGTTAACCTACCCCAACCAAGGAAAAGTACAAGGTAAGGGATTTTCTTATCTCACTTTCAATTCCGTGAGATTTCCATTGTTCGCCACTAAATTATTGAAAGTGGTGTATTGTGTACTGCCATTTGATATATATTATCATGATTCTATTTATATTCATGTTATTATGTAAATAATTTGGTGGTTATTAACTTTTGGCCATACGACTCAGTTGATTAACGTGGTAAGGGGTTTTCATCTCACTCCTTATTCTCATGAGATTCATGCCATATTGCCACCATTACCTTTTATGTGGTGTATGTACTGCCCATAATTATATTCGTTGTGTAATACACTCTAATTTATGTGTACTTACATATTCATTGTATGATACCTCTTTCATGGGTTGTATGTTTCATAAGTTACCAAACTGGTAAGGGTTATTTCACAATCTCTTCATTATCAGAGGTTGTTTATACGTAATAATCTACTGGGATCTCGTTATCATCCACATCCATGTTTCTTCAAAATGTATTTCAAAACATTTTTAATATTTAAAAGAATTTGGGTTAAAGTCATTTATACCCTTGTTTGACTTTTTATAAGAGGTTTATAAGGGAATATTTCTGTCGTTTTCCGAACAAGGTGCTTTTTAACCTTTTCGACAGAATTAAGATAAGAATGTTTTATTAACTTATACGGCGGGTGCGGTTATTTTCCGCCGTTATAAAATTGTCAAAGCTTACCTTAAAAGCTTATAAGATTATTTTCAAAGAAAATGTTTGATTTTATATGGATCTTAAATGATATCAAAATAAAAGGAGATATTTCTTAAAAAAGAATTTTGATTTCATCTATGTCAACATCCTTTGTTGGGTTTTAAGATTATTTGAAGTTGATTTATTATGATACAAAACTTCTATATTGTTTTCAAGGTTTTGTGATATGTTTGACTGTGGATGTGCTATTTTTATACCATTCATAGTTTATGGTGAAAGTGTTGACATTTCGTATGCTAGTTCCAATAAGAATGTTTATGTTATATTTCAATCTTTACTTCATATGAATGTGTTGGACAAGTATGTTCCAGGTTGGGGACTGGTTAAAGTAAGCCCTCCAGTTTGGGGACTTGTAAAAGTAATCCCTCCAGGTTGGGGACTGGTAAAAGTAAGCCCTCCAGGTTAGGGACTGGTAAAAGTAAGCCCTCCGGGTTGGTGTCCGATTATTAGAGGCACTCCGGGTTGGTGTCCGGTTATTAGAGGCACTCCGGGTTGGTGTCCGGTTATTAGAGGCACTCCGGGTTGGGTTCCGGTTACAGTTAGCCCCAAGGTCTTAGGACGAGGCCTTGAAAAGTAATTAAAGTTTAGCATTATGCATTCCAACATTATGAAAGTGGTTATAGATTTTGCATGTGATTATTCGATTAGTAGAATATCCATGTGAACAAGTAAATGGCTTTATTTAATTTTACTTTTTCCATACTATGTTGAAGTTCAAGTTTAAAAGGCTTTTGTTTTAGTAATTCATTGCCTTAAATGTTTATGCTTATTTTTGAATGTTCTGCTATATTTTTATCCTTACTGGGCATTTGAGCTCACCCCTTTTCTATGTTTTATTTTTCCCAGGATGTGAAGATGTATGTTATGAATGACCTGCAGGGATATTATGAGGGGATTATAGTGTGGACTGTGGAAACATTATGTTGTTGTAGTAGTTCTTCATTTTATGATATAATGTAAAACATATGAATATATCTAGAGTTTACAAGGCTACTAAACCAATCGGTCTTTCGAGATTTGATCTTTCTTGTGATCATGCCAATGTTATGTAATAATGCAATGACTCTGGGTAACTGGGGTCGGGGCGTTACAGTTGGTATCAGAGGAAGTTTAGTACAAACCTTGGAAGCTAGATTTAGATAAACTCTGATTAGAGCACGTAGACCTAAGATGAACTTTGAGGATTAGTATAGAAGAACATCCTAGAATTTTGGTATTGTAGAGATTTTGTGAGTTTTCCGAGCAATACATCCCTGTCTGGATACGAGCAGGTAGAGGCGGCTCTGGCACAGATGTACCTAGGGGTAAAACCCGAAAACACCACTTTGAGCTAGACTCGAACGGGAACTGGTGCACGACAACGGGCCTTGCTGCACTCTTGGTTACGACACTCCCGGGGGATATGCTTAGGATAACTCTCATTTTCTTTACAAAACATTTTGAAGGGTTTATGAATATATACTTCCTTAAAGAAAACATTCTTTTGATTATGGATTATATCCATAAATAGTTCAATTTATGTTAAGTGTTTTATAAGTATGGGATTATGTATTTTGATTCATAAATTGATCTAGTTTATGCCATTGTTTAGAAATGGTGCCCAGTAGAAGGAATGAGAACTCCAGAAATGCACATGATCCAAAGAGAAGGAAGGATCATATCTTTCATGGTCTTATGCTAGAATTGATAAGAGAAATAGTCTCCCATGTATTATCATCATATGAAGAAATAATATCATGTGTTGATAAGATAAGTAAAGAGTTTACTGAGTCCTATGGCTTTGAAGGGAAGCAAGAGAAGAAAAGGATAGAAGAGAGAAAGATGGATAAAGGGAAGAGGGAAAAGAATAATTTTCCCATATGTGGTAACTGTTGAAAGAAACACCCTGGAACTTGCCTGAAAGGAATGGGAGTTTGTTATAAGTGTGGAAAAAAAGGGCAGAAAGTACGTGACTGCAAGGGTAAGAAAATGGTTTCAAATGTACAATGCTTCATTTTCAAGGAGTTTGGACACTACGCGAACCTATGTCCCAGTCATCAGACTATGACGCAAATGATGCTATTGGATAATAATCAAGTTATGATACTACCACAGATGAAGAGGAATGATTAGAGTTCTTATGTTGATTATGTCAATTGAGTGTTGTATCAACAATGTACTTGTTATAATAATTATGGAGTATATAAGGATTGTACTGCAGTACTATTTCATTAAGGACTTGAGATTGTGTGGAACAAAGAAAAGTTACTCAATAGCAGGATAAATTTTTGGAAAATATATGGTTGAGAGAATGATAAACCATAATATAGTTCTGATATCGAGGTAGTGATTTTCGAATAATACATGATTATTTTGAAAAAAATATATTGGATATTCATGACTACCTTGGAACTGATTAATTATTTGTATATTCCATCATTGTTGGGGTTTAAAACATTTTTGGATTGATGAAGTATATCCAGCATTCTATATGGAATAGGGGAGCATGAATGTAATCAATAAGGAATATGGTAATTCAAGATGTTTCAGTTTATTAAAAGAATACAAGATGAAGCTATTCATATGCTATTGTGGGGTAAAAAGGATCTATATTATGTTTACCTTCCTTATAAATGTTGGACTGTGAGTTTGGACAGAAGTATTTTGGATAGTTCTAGTTTGGATTATTTTGGATTACCATAAAAGGAAATCCCGGAGGACGGGCGGCAACCCGTCGCGTCCGGCAAGGCTGCGAGACTTGAACCTGCAACCGAAGGGAGACAAGGGTGTATCACCTACCACTAGCCCACAAGATGTCCTGGATTAAATAATGTTGTTTTTTTTAAAGATCTGGTAGATGAATTATAAATTCATTTATTTTGGAACCCTGTACGAATAGTATAAATAAAAAAAATTACATTCTATTATCTTTTAGAGTGATAGATGAGTTTGTGGTAGAAACTTATTAATGGATAAAACTCTAATTATAAAGTAAGTATATCTCCTTATGATCTTATCCAATCTCATAAATAAATTCCTCAACATTAATAAAAGGAACTTAGAACAAAAATGTTTTCCTAGATGGTAACTTAAATCATCACTAATTTATGGCTTTGGGATTGTTGGCCTTTTCATAGCCATGTTCTCTACCACTCTCCATCAGATAATTGATGGTTAGATTTCTCCTCCATATCCATATTTTCCTACATGGAACCCTAGTATGTGTTATTTTCGGTAATCTTCATACTTTCCACTCTTTATATTAAATAGAGGCATCATTAATTCATTTTTCGATGTGGGATTTCAACTAAGATATTTTGAAACGTCAAAAATGTGTTATCCCAATACCCTATATTTTGTTGAACTGATGGTACTTCAAATCATCATAGATTTATGAGTTTAAGGACCTCAATTTTATATTTGTTTGTGATTGATGACCTCAATCACTACCTATAAATATTTACGTTTTCCTCCAATTATATGTCTATAATTGCCACCAATGTTCTCCTAATAGAGATCATAATTTGGTGGTGATCCTTTCATTTCTCTTTTCCTCATATTAAGACTAAATTTTAGTAACCCAATTTCCGATGTGGGTTTTCCCACAAAGATATTTTCTATTTTCAACCTTTTATTTTCGAAGAACAATTTCAAATTGCGAGGACGCAATTTATTGAAGGAGGGGAGAATGTAACACCCCAAGATTTTATAGTGTGTTATTTCTTCAAAATAATTCAATAACTTTTAATACACACAACACCAAGTTCAATCGCACCATGACTTACCAAACAAGCTGTTCAAAAGAGGTTATGAATAGTGTCAACTAAATTTTAAACTTTATATAATCCTTATAATTTTAGAATCCATATTATGAGTTTCTTAGACAAAATGTAAGAACAAATTCATTTTCAGTATTTCACTTTTACCAAATATTAATAGTGAACCCTTTTTAGATGCTATATTTTAAACTTTTTGACTAAATGGGGACATCAAAAATTTAAAATGAAACATCCCAAGCTTCCACGGTACGCTAGCGTGTGTTGTACGCAACACCGAGTTCTAACACACCGTAACCAATCAAACTAGCCGCTATGAATAGTAATACCTACTTTTTGAAATTATATATATTTTATATTTTAAAATGGACTTCATTTTTGGATTCGGAATATCGAATTTAGCCTAAGGTGAAATTTTGGTACTTTTCGGATAACTTTCATATTTTGATGAATAGTGAAAATTACTAAATTTTAATTAAAAACAACTTTTTTAATCAAAATAATTAATAGTGATAAATTATGAATTTTAGTAGTTTTAAAGTATATTTATAATATATTTTTACCATTTAATATAATGTTGGTCATTGGACATAATTTTACAATTAAACCGAACATAAACAAGTGTCAATCTTTTGATACTTATTATCTTTTAAAAACACGCTTTTTGGTTTGACAGCGGGAATTAATTTTAAATTAATTTCTGCCAATTATGTGTTTTGAATTTAGAAAAATGGATTCCATATTTGGAATCAGGATTTCCAAATTGTGTAAATAGGTAACTTTTATTTTTAGACATTTTGAATAATTACTGTGGTAAATATTTTATTTACCATGGTTAAGGGTAAATCCGGTAAATAAGGGTTAAAAAATAATATTATAATAATACAAAATTACCCTAAAACGTGTCCTAACCTTATTGGTGGACAAATACCCGACCATGAGCATCCTTGGGTAAATTTGGGGACCCCTTGGAGCCACTTGTATGTGGTAGGGACACATTATATTAATAAAGTTAAAATAAAAATAAAAATGGCATAAGCTTACATCATTTAGAAGAACAATTTTTACATAGGGTTATACATGTTGGATTTTCGATTATAAATATTCATTAGAAAGCTAAAAAGATTTCCTACATAATGATATTTTATTTATAATTTTTAGACATCATATAAGTTAAATTATTAATGACACAATAGTGATGAAATGTTTACCTCATTAATAAATCATTTAAATAAATAAGATTATAATGATTAAAATATTATCTAAAACCTGTCCAATTATTATTGGTTGATGTTATTTAGAATATTAGTCATCTTATATTCGACCTCAATGATTTTTGGACCATTATAAACCGAATATAATTATATTATAAAGTAATACTTTCACTCTTTCCTAAAGAGCCCCTCCTCTCCCTTATAAAAGGAGACCACTTCTACTCATTCCTCACACCGCTCAAGCCACTTGGCTCGTCCAAACACTGCCCAGCTAATCTCCCCACATCCCTCTCCTCCTTCTTGAAGCTTCCCCTTAGGCAGAAAGCATTTCAAGAAGTCCTTTGGTTCCAACCAAAGTGAGTTACCTAAATTAAAGGTAACGATTTCTCTTAAATTATTTTCATTTATTTTGCTTCTCCAACCCCCAAACTCTTTTTATTTCCTTTCTTTTGTAACAACACCAGTATCCTCAATATACTAGGATGTTGTTATAAGAAGTATTCAAACTACACATACACACAACTCTATCTAATGGATAATCAACATAATGTTTCTGTGGATGGAAAACTAACGCCTCACGAAACGATGATTGTTCAAATACATCTTACCGCCTCTCATGGTGGCCATTATGATGGAACTGTAATTAAATATGGTATTAATGATATATATTTTATATATAATCTTCTGTAATTCCATTTTATTTCATACCATTATGTTGTATATACATACGATAATTTCATTTGAGGAAGTGCGGACTACCGCCCCCTTAAAATGATATGACTCGTTCATACCACACATGGAACGTATAAAGGATGGTGTTAATGAAACTAAAGTAACATATATAAAATATTATATTATACTGTAATAGTAATATACCTAAGTATCATTTGGATTCAATTCTTTTAAAATAAAAATTAAATGGAAGTTGTGTTCGTGCGTACGTACGGACTACCGTCTCCACGAACGCGATGAGATTCATCCTCCATCGTATCCATTCAAGTATAATTATCATTTGATGATTTAAAAATTATGTTTAAGGACTTGATACCATTCTGGATTTGAATAATATACAACCTATCCTTTACAAACATGTCTTACGTAACAAAACATACAAAAGAAAACAAGTAAGTTAACACCCGAAACAACGATAATACTAAGATATTATTATCAAATCAATATTAAAAGATCATATATGATATCATATTAATATATATGATTCTTGTATAATTTAATAACAATTATTTCACCATTATACAGGAGGTTAACCTACCCCAACCAAGGAAAAGTACAAGGTAAGGGATTTTCTTATCTCACTTTCAATTCCGTGAGATTTCCATTATTCGCCACTAAATTATTGAAAGTGGTGTATTGTGTACTGCCATTTGATATATATTATCATGATTCTATTTATATTCATGTTATTATGTAAATAATTGGGTGGTTATTAACTTTTGGCCATACGACTCAGTTGATTAACGTGGTAAGGGGTTTTCATCTCACTCCTTATTCTCATGAGATTCATGCCATATTGCCACCATTACCTTTTGTGTGGTGTATGTACTTCCCATAATTATATTCTTTGTGTAATACACTCTAATTTATGTGTACTTACATATTCATTGTATGATACCTCTTTCATGGGTTGTATGTTTCATAAGTTACCAAACTGGTAAGGGTTTTTTCACAATCTCTTCATTATCAGAGGTTGTTTATACGTAATAATCTACTGGGATCTCGTTATCATCCACATCCATGTTTCTTCAAAATGTATTTCAAAACATTTTTAATATTTAAAAGAATATGGGTTAAAGTCATTTATACCCTTGTTTGACTTTTTATAAGAGGTTTATAAGGGAATCTTTCCGTCGTTTTCCAAACAAGGTGCTTTTTAACCTTTTCGACAGAATTAAGATAAGAATGTTTTTTTAACTTATACGGCGGGTGCGGTTATTTTCCGCCGTTATAAAATCGTCAAAGCTTCCCTTAAAAGCTTATAAGATTATTTTCAAAGAAAATGTTTGATTTTATATGGATCTTAAATGATTTCAAAATAAAAGGAGATATTTCTTTAAAAAGAATTTTGATTTCATCTATGTCAACATCCTTTGTTGGGTTTTAAGATTATTTGAAGTTGATTTATTATGATACAAAACTTCTATATTGTTTTGAAGGTTTTGTGATATGTTTGACTGTGGATGTGCTATTTTTATACCATTCATAGTTTATGGTGAAAGTGTTGACATTTCGTATGCTTGTTCCAATAATAATGTTTATGTTATATTTCAATCTTTACTTCATATAAATGTGTTGGACAAGTATGTTCCAGGTTGGGGACTGGTTAAAGTAAGCCCTCTAGGTTGGGGACTGGTAAAAGTAAGCCCTCCAGGTTGGGGACTGGTAAAAGTAAGCCCTCCAGGTTAGGGACTGGTAAAAGTAAGCCCTCCGGGTTGGTGTCCGGTTATTAGAGGCACTCCGGGTTGGTGTCCGGTTATTAGAGGCACTCCAGGTTGGTGTCCGGTTATTAGAGGCACTCCGGGTTGGGTTCCGGTTACAGTTAGCCCCAAGGTCTTGGGACGAAGCCATGAAAAGTAATTAAAGTTTAGCATTATGCATTCCAACATTATGAAAGTGGTTATAGATTTTGAATGTGATTATTCGATTAGTAGAATATCCATGTGAACAAGTAAATGGCATTATTTAATTTTACTTTTGCCATACTATGTTGAAGTTCAAGTTTAAAAGGCTTTTGTTTTAGTAATTCGTTGCCTTAAATGTTTATGCTTATTTTTGAATGTTCCGCTATATTGTTATCCTTACTGGGCATTTGAGCTCACCCCTTTTCTATGTTTTATTTTTCCCAGGATGTGAAGATGTAAGTTATGAATGACCTGCAGGGATATTATGAGGGGATTATAGTGTGGACTGTGGAAACATTATGTTGTTGTAGTAGTTCTTCATTTTATGATATAATGTAAAACATATTAATATATCTAGTGTTTCCAAGGCTACTAAACCAATCGGTCTTTCGAGATTTGATCTTTCTTGTGATCATGCCAATGTTATGTAATAATGCAACGACTCTGGGTAACTGGGGTTGGGGCGTTACAGACTCTATATCAAATCCTATCCATTAAATTCTTAGATATCAAATAGGAGGATATGGAATAGATATTTACTAGAGTTAGGGGGGATAAATGAAAAATTTATTATGGTTAAGGATGAAAAAAATGTTAATTTCATTAAAAAATTAGGTTTCACAATTTCAGAGAACAGTTTTCCCACCTTGTGTAAACGGTGTTCTAAAACACTATTCTGTAACTGCAATAGGCCACACAACCTTCAGCCCAAAACTGCATAGTTTTAGGAAAATTGTGTGCCATACATGTGCCTCTCACTTCAACTGAACAATTTTAGACAAACTATGTGTCCTAAGATGCACAATTAACTAATAGTATGGATAGTCTATTGACCAATTTCCAAGAACTCAATGTTCTTGATAGTATTTGGATACGCCCCAAACTATCATTAGGAATTATCTTAAATTTATCAAAACTAAAAAAAATTTAATTTAAAAAACAAATGGTTTGTACCATCATTGAAAATATGTGTCATTAAAACATCACCTCTAGGATGCAACACATATACAAGTGAGAATTCTAAGGGTAAAGATATATTATCAGTGATGATTTTAAGCCAATTAGAATTTATTTCATCTTATCACTCCAAATTATCATCTTGTTCCGGGGTATGCTATTATAGCACTCATACCTGTGGAACTCACCATATTAGAAGTGTCTACATGATCTTAAAATATATATGAATGACATAAAATTCAAGGGAATAATTCATATATAATTCAACCTAAATTAATGATGTATATCTATTGGGTTTGTAAAATATTGGGGAATAATAGATACATGAAATACCTCAAGAATTGAACAATTTATTTGAGGAAGTGCCAACTATTTGTCCAGTAGTTTGATCGGTTCCACAACATTGGTGGGACGAAATATCCCCATTGACAGATTACATTGCATTTAAATAAAATTGTAGACCATCATGGGAGAGAATAAAAATAATAAATTGTTTCTAACATTGAACTCAAGAGCTCATCAATTCCTATTAGCATAAGACTCATGTCTCGACTGAGAAATCAACAAGAAGATTCAGATCGAATGGACATTTTTTTTTGTCCCCTACACCAAATGTTCTCTACAAATTGGTGATTCCCCTTTCCCTTAAAGGTACTAGATACTGATTATTTATAGAGATCTAGTTTAATTGGTGTTATTACAAACATGTCCTATGGTTAAATCATAACTTCTTGTTAAAAACAAACACAATATTCGAAGGAAATTTGTGGAGGAGTATAAATATTATTTCTACTTTCCCCTTTAATTTATTATTATGCCTGTGAATCTCCTTTGGATCGATTTAATAATGTTTAATGGACACTGGTGGTACTATAGTAACCAAATCAACATGAAACTCCATCTCCCTAACATGAGGTAGATTACAATGTTCATTAAGAAACACATATATAAAATTCTTGAAAATAGAAGGAAAAAATAAATGTTTTAACACATGGTCATTGCGGAAGAGAGTTTAGATCTGTGATGACACATTACATATCCTCTTATACATAAGTCATAATTTTTAATCTTACAAATATCATTCTCTATTATGCATGTTACTAACTCCCCAGGGTGATGTACAAATCACCATCATGTAATAGTAGACAATATGGGCTCGAAAGGGAACTAACTATTCCAACCTGATGATTTTATGAAACCACATCATTTCAAGAGTGTAAATATTATATATGAAAAGTTAAACACCTATCTTAAGGGGAAATTCCTTATAATGTAGAACTACCTATGTACAGATATATAATGGTATGTATATGTTCAAGACCCCATGGACGCGTTAAACATTGAGGTTGACACATCAAATTATAAAAACATATATTAAAGGATGAGACAATCCAATGTCAAATTTATAAGATACTAAAGGGTAGGAGAAATAAATAATACCATAAATTGTAGATGTCTTGATGATATTCTCCTACAGTGTAGGACAGATTACAACAAACCCTCATCTACCACTGCCTTCAGTCACTACAAGAATGCCCTGATCAATCCCACTCTACCATTGCTATGAATCATATGTTTTACTACATCTACCTCAACAACAACCACAGTGTGAACGACCAGTGGTATTGCAGCTTATTACTTATCGTGATTGCTATATACCAACTCCCATTAATGGAAAATGTATAGATATCATCTCTCTTGGAAAAATTAGTAATTTCTTAGAAGCATTTTATATGGATAATCCTTCCACATAATCTACACCTGACAAGATCTGATAGAAATTGAGACCTGATGTGTCTAGAAATCCTGCACTGGTGATAGATAATAAAACTATCTATGAGATGTTGATGAATGATTCTACAATGGTTAGTACACTCACAATTATTATTTTACTTGATTAAAAGTCACAACAAGCTTTAGGTGTTGAACCACCCAGAACTACACCATCAACATCCTTCATGTTCATTTATATAATTAGGGAATTTTTTATGATATATGATATGTTCTTAAATATAAAGTAATTTATATATAATAAGATGATAAAAACTATCCCATACATGAATCATCATGGGATTCTATGATCATCAGCAACTATATTATTGGAGAATCGTCGTAGTTCTGTAAAACAATATGTGTATTCTATAACATACATATTCTCATGTTACAGATTAATAAATTATATACCTATTCTATCCCATATATTATGGGGACATATGTAGTATTATAAGATAGTATGAGAGTCATCCAGGAACATATCACATAGCTGACTCTCCTTGGTTATAACATCCCACCATTGCTTGGATGAACCATGTAGCATATATGCATCAATTATTCCCCATGACATTAGAGGCCTATATAGATCATAAAATATAGATATGACATCAGAGATCAATGACATCGCATGATGTGGTCCTCCATCCCAATAATGATGAGAGGATGCATCTACTATAACTCATGAGTGTACTATTCCATACTTCTGGTAGGTCAATGTACATTGATAGTATTCAGATGAATATAAAAAACCATCTCAAAACTCATCGACATTTCCCATATATATATAAGGATGAGTGTTTATTGGTTTCTCTATAATAGGATCACTCGAGGATCACACCCTACCACATAATGTTCATTGTTTTAACCACCTTACGGGTGTACAACAATAGGACATCACATTGAATTTCCAATAAAATTGTGAAAACACACCTCAAGAAGATAATAAACTATGTATAAATACTATAGACATAAAACTATAAAACGTTTAAAGGAAAAATATTTAATTATTAAGCCTTTATTCCTACGTGAACATTCAGTTATATAGTGAAAAATTTAAGAACATGTTACATAAGATCAAAAAATTTATCCCCTACCAACTATTAAGCTTGGTTTGGGTCTAATTCATTGTATCTGACATTTACTAGATGGTTATTTTCAATTTGGTAGTCATATTAATTATTAATTTGTTATTTTTAAATTATTAGATCACATTATTTGGTTGAGTGAAATGGTTTTCTATTTTTATACTGTAAGGTCCCATATAACACATTGAAAAAAATTTGGATTCCATATAACCAACACCATAACATGTTCAAACTCATGCAACCTATGGTCTACACATGAATATTAATTAATTGAATGCTTATTTTTTATGCTTTAGCATAATATGGTAGATATTTTTAGGTTATGGATTGTTCATTATATACTAATTGTGTTTTCCCATACCATCAAGAATTGTTATCACAATTATATATAATCAATGAAAAATAAATATGAAACAAGAATGTGAATGATAAAACATAATGTGGAATTGAAAAATCATGCCCTATTAATGAGATAATTCTTAATAATGATTAATGATCTAATTAAAATACAACATTTTGTTGGGATATAATAAAAAAATGATTACAATAATATTTTTAATAACATTTAAATTCAATTGAGTCACTGAATGTTGAAATGAAATCAATAGTTACAATTATAAATAGAAAACAAACTATTTTTTGAAACATGAATTTTACACTAAAAATGGGTTAATAAATCCAAATCAAGATATATGATCAAGTACCATGTTCTATAAATCATTAATATATTCTCTATAAATAATAAAAAATAATGGGACCACTCTGATAATAATTTGAAACATCCCAACTTGGGGTCCACTAAACATGTTTCCATAGCTGGTGGGATTAATGGTGTTAATTGTTTATGCACATATGTTAGATCCTTCCGACTAGATGTGAGGGTGTAATAGTGGTATGATGGAGAAAAATAACTTCTTATCCTAGTATAACAATGAAAAATAAGATGTACAATCAACAGTAGAAGCATATATATATATATATAAACTAAATTAGTGTAAACATATAACTAAATAAGTAACTAATGGAAGAAATAAAGCACTCATCAACTGTCAAAATACATATTTGGTGTTCTTGATACATGTTTCATGGAATCATGAAATATAAAAAGGAACATAAAATCACAACATTCTGTTCAATTTAAAAAATAAAAAATGTACAATATAGGTCCACAAGTATCTTCACACTTTGAATAATCCTATTCTCATAATCTCCAACATTGTAATTATTTAAAAAACCTTTATAAGGGACCTTTCCCTTATTAATACCTACTTTAAGATAGACTTATTAGGTACCAAAGGAATCCAGAGTTGTGTGTGAGATAAATTTTATACTAGGACATCTCCATCATTGTCTACGTGTAATTCTAGTTCTGATCATAAATAAATAGTGTTCCACAAATAACAAAATACTAAAATAATTCTAAAATAAATAACCATCTCATTCTGGTTCTTCTAGGGAACCAGGTGATACTACCTACAACACATGGCTTGAATGAATCTAGATCATGCCACTATAAATATAGTGTTTATATTAATATTTATATTTTAGTTACATATTGAACCCATATATATAAATCATGCGTGAGAGGACACTTAACGGACATATAACTACAATACTTGGGCTGGTAGGATTTGTTCATAACTCACATATCCATACCAATATAACATTCCTAAAATCCCATGAAATATTGTACATTATATACATCCCATGAATATAGAGATACATCATGTAACAACACTTGTTTTAGTGAGTGGGATACCATGGAAACTCCATAGCATGGTAAATGGTGTATAAAACCCAACTCCAATATCATATAATTATAGTGAGATGCCATACCCAACACTCGATGTATTGTATTGTGATTGTTCCATGCAAAATTATTCCATTAAAATTGTTTCTCATCCTATAAAATGGAATATTATTATATAACTAGAAAGGGGAACTACCTCTCATCCAATATATTATATATACCATATATATATATATGATGCATAATCATTTATAAAATAATAGATAAGTAAATTAATTGTTATTAATTTCATATAATCATTAAAAACGGCATGGTCAGTTGTATAAAATTCTACACATGAGGTATGGACCTCTCATTCATTAATTTTTCAATCCTATTACAATTACTTTTTAATCCATTATAATTAATATAAGAAAACCATTATGAATTATCCATTTCACTTGATCAAATCAATTTAAGCCATATAATTCTCTAAAACATAGAAATCATGTCATATGGATTAATTATCACATGTAATGGATCCTGGTTATTTCATTTATTGGATGATACCATCTTTCATGAACTAACATATACTATCCATTAACCCTAACAAATTCTTTCATCACATTTAATACAAGAGAAATCATTTATAAGGATAAAAGGTCATTTTGAGAAGACTATTTCATTACGAATAATCCTCACTTGTACAATTCCAACCATATGAGGGACAAACACCTATGGGGATCATTTGGTCACATGTAATACACATATATAAATGAAAATTACTATTAGAAACCAATCAACAAGATAATTATATTTCTAGAATAATTGAACAAATTGGAAAAAATGTCCTTTCTATGTGGCACAAACATCATGCGACCATATAAGGTAATTGTAGCCACTAAACAACAGATAAATGATTGTGGATCATGTACTAAGGTGAAAAATATCAGTTATACATGAATGAATCAAAATAATTGTGATCCTATGCATATTATTCTATATATAATGATGACATAATTATAATATGCACAAAACTCATATGGAAAATGAGGTAAGGACCTACCTCTAGGTCATTTTCGACTACTCGCTCAATATCATCCTCAATTGTTGAGTAGTTTGGAAGAGATATGTGAAATAGTTCAATTTTCTAAAAATAAATAAAATAAAAATGTATATTAATAGTGAAATCGATTCAATGAAAATCTATGATAGGATTTGAGAAACTTGTGGAGCATAAAAAAGATGGTTTTGTTGCATCTAGAGGATCTAGAAATGGATGCCAGAAGGAGAACCATTTTCAATGCCTATACTAGGTTGTTCACTAGATCAAATATGTGTAAAATAATTGTTTTCTGGTGGAGTAAGATATGAGAAAAAAAATAAGTATTAATGTTTAAATGATACAATCATGGTACTTTCTCCCCAAAAATGTTGTAACATGTTTTGTGATCATGATTTGAGAACTGTGAGCATCATATGAACTAAGACTCGATCCCATATATACAACCATTTTTATATCCATTCTCTTTGGCCTGAATGGGTCTAGAAAAACTGTGATGCCTACATTTTCCTCAACATAAAACCACACTATTTTATAATACCCATGGGGCCAGGGTGGAATAGTAAAAACTGATTGTACAACCTATCCTGTAGCGTATTCTTTAGATCATCGAGGTTCAAACAAGCCCTATACATTCCTTGGAAAATATTTAGGCCAAAGGAGAGAAATATCATGACTAAAAAAGGATTCACATTGAAAAATAAATGATCTGTTCCATCATTTTTTAATGAGTCCATGCTATTATTAGTGGAATAAGATCAATGAATACAAGTAATTAATCATTAATAAGGGTATCAAAATCATATATCATATATTAAAATTTTCATTCATTAAAGTATAAACATGAAATTATATCATACACAATAAAATAATTATTTGTAATCTAAATTCATGAATCCTGATCCCTAGAGAAAAAACAATTACATTGAAGATAGATAAGTATTTAAAATAGTGACATGTGAAAATTCATTATACTAAGACCATCAAATTATTCTATAAAAATATGTCACATAACATAGTTGATTAGAACAATCTGTAATGTCATATAGCATATCATCATGGAAGATATAATCAATATGCAATTCATCATAAGGATATATTTTTTTATATTCACCTATCACATACTAATAACGAAATATAGATTTTTAGCATATGAGAACAATAATATATCCATTGAAATTATATTAATATTATCCCATGGATAAAATTGGTCTCAATAAATATTCATGACGTTTCACCTATACAATAATCAAAAATTTGGATGAATGATATGAAAATTCAATCCCCCTAAAAAAATACAATATGTTAATATAAAATATGATTCATGAAGAATATAAAATATCATAGAAAAATATTATGGATTTTCCACCTAATGAGAAAAAGTGAAGAGAATTATTAAACGGAGTTTCAATAATATTTTTGAATCCTTCTACTTAAAAACAATGTTTTATTATACATTAAAATTCATTTTTTAATATATTATAAATATTTTTAAATATTTTTTGAAAAAAAACCCACTTAAAATTTTATTTTTAAAAATACATATCATAATAATAATAATAATAAAATTAATATTAATATTATAAATTATATATAAACTGAGAGTAATAAATTTTTAGAATCAATAATCGTTTAAATAAATCTGCATTGATTGAATAAAATTAATTATACAAAAAAATGGGAAATAAGAAATTACAAGACCCCACACCCCTACCCCTTATAACAATAACAATCAAACGTTGGTAAGGATGAGATATAGAAGAACCATGAAGCTCATCTTCTTATAAGCTATAATTTGGAGACTATCACCAAGTAAGTGTCATACATATCACCGAAGGTTTTATCCTCTGATAAAAAATTTGAAAATTAGTGATTCGATAAGAAAACCAATTTACACCAATGATTAATAAACCATACGATTATCAATACAAGACTGTAATTTCATATAATGCTGAATCTCGATAACAAAACAATAAATACCAAATAACACTTATTGTATGGAACCTGAACCCACATGCCCTGACCAACTATTGTTAACTACTAATGTATTTACAAATCTCCAATAATATCATGCAAACAATAACTAAGTATTTAGATACATATATATAAAGGGATGATAAAAACTAGTATACTCGTTAGTATCTTTTGAAAAACCTCTTTTTAAAATGGAATTGATGTATATTATATCTCATTGTGTGCACAATTAAACCAGCTAAAAAACTAATATAGTAACTTATATTCCTATCTTCAAAGTGGTTCATTGAATATATATTATATATAAATATATAAAATATATTAATATATATATATATATATGATTGTGTATCCCACATAATCTATACCACTAGATTATCTCTATTGTGCCCCAACACCACATATAATGTGCTCAACCCTTCTATACATAATAATTCCAATAGACATGACATCAATTCAATATCATTCATAATATTTATCTCTCCATACCATCATAGTATTATATATAGTAATAATATTGTTTGAATAGAATACAACACAACCTTTGTATCATGTACAATACCTCAAAAAATAATAGAATGTATGCTATACATATAAGAATGACCACTAGTGGAACAACATTCGGTTTTTTAGGGAATAGGGGAGTGACCAAGGATGCCTTCATGAAATATTATCTCATATGGCAACAGTCATCGAGGGAATAAAACATATTATGCATGGAATTACACACATAATGTATTTTATGAAAATAAAAAATATAATAATCACCGATCAAAACTGCATCAATTAAATAAAATACGATTCAATCGAAATATATACTATAAATCTTGGTGTATAATTTAGAAATAATACAGAAAATTAAACACAAAAAACCCACTAATCAGCCTCTCCGAATGAAAACACTACCTATAAGATAGTTGGGTAATTCATAAAAACCAAAACACTTCCTCTTAAAATATAAAAATTGTTTATATACTTGATGTACAATCAAAAGTTTCACATACAGGTTCTTCAATCCTATTAATCCCATAACATCAGATATGCCCCCTATTTATAGAGGCTTCTGACTTGTTGTGACTGTCAAACATATGATAAGGAGAAACTATACCATTTTTATAAAAATAGCACTACATAATAAATTAACAAAAATTAATCAAATGATAACAACCACATTTAGAAGAAAACCATTATAATAAGATAATCAATGAAAGATAAATAATCTAAACAAAAGAACTAACATTTTATACCATATATGTGTCATGTGTCAAAATGGATACCAAAAATAAAGAAACACTAAAATTCCAATATAGGTTGTGTTAACATGTTTGATTCTCTAATCCAAGACAAATCCATCCAATATAGATATATTTACCTTATCATTTACCCAAAACATGATGCTATTTGGGTACCAGTCTGGATTCCAGAGTAGGGTTTGATTAAAACTCAGTATAAAACCACTAAAATTGTATAAAAAACCATTCTGTATATGATTTTATTAAAAAAAATATAATTTTGTCAAATTTCATTATTCTATAATTAAGCTTATAAATTAATTCAGTTCATGATGAAATTTGATACAACAATAACTTATTCTTCCTATGCTTGACTCATTACTATATAACATAGTGAGTCACAATTCATTATTACATGGTTTTCTATTGTTAATTTAATTTCAATTCATTACATGACTACATGTAATTATATAATAATTTAATCATTTGGGTAGTAAAATGCCATGTTTATCTCCCCATGGGAATTTTATGCATCCGTCCTTGTCCCACACCACATTTATCACTCAACCACAATTTTGATTTTGAATCATTAATATGTTTCTGACACTCGTATACCAGTCAATCGCATATGTGCGTATACGACATCAGTCTATGCCCTACACTAGTATATCAATCAGTCATATATATCACATATATTATATATGTTATTTATAATCAACATTAACCCTCATATAAAAATTTCACTTCATGGTTTAAAATTTCAATTATATATTTTGTCACAATTTTTTCCCATTAATAATATGGAATATTGAGAATAACTCATCATTAAACCATTAAACATAGTTTTATCAAATACCCATTAACAGTTCATGTTTAGGAATCTAAAACTATAATTTCCATTAACATTCATATCAATATCCCATCAATTATTAAATTACAGAATCTCATTGATAGAAAAATTTCATAATATAAGTAATTAACTAATTTCATAAAATAATATTTACATTAATTATTTATTTCATTCATTAATATAATTCATGATTTTATTGTAAATAATTTAAATTTCTATTTCACAATTCCATATATAATATTTTAATCAACACTATTGAGTTTTCAATTTAGACCACCGACCTCAATATCGTTGAAATGAATTTCTCAAAATCAACATTAAAAAACTGATGTGGAATGATCATTTAAAAAAGAATGAATATGTTATATGAATGAAACCTAAACAAGTGAAAAAAATCCATCTTATTATCAATTCACCATTAATGGAGTTATAATGGCCTTGGAAGCCATCTGGGGGACCCTAAAACCATTGAAATTCATCTTATGTCAAATATAGCTAAATGAGGGTAAATTTCAAAGGGTGTGGGAATATAAAAATTATTTGTGAGGTGATTAAAGGAAATGTGAATGTCTCTCTATGCTGTGGAGCATGTTTTTACAAACCGTGTTCCCAAAATGTGAACCTCACATAGTGGTGACACAATTAATACTATGAGAGAACATGATTTGATAAATTGTGTTCCAACCATGTAAAACCTTTCTATTTGGAATTGGAAAATTTGTTAGGGAATGGTGCAAAGTATGTGGAAAATGATTGCAAAAAATGAACTACAAAATAATCCTACAGAAATATCCAATTAAAACAGTCATATCCCAAATATTAAACCAAAAATGTATATACTCAAAAAAATTCATTAGAGTACCAAAAAATGATCTGAATAAAATCCTACAAATGTTATGGATATTATAATCTCCCCAACTTATAATATCTCATTCATTAGGTATACTACAAGGAATATCAAAGATTACAAGGTAAAAGGATATGGGAACTATGACCTCATATCTTATTCTCTTTCCTGTGTTTCCTATATAACATGTCAATGATTTCACAATACTCTATCTATCTCCACAGTTTTTTCTTAGAAAACTCTCAAACTATAGCCCAAAAAAAATATAAAATGATCCACAATGTTATTTTTGATCTCAATATGAACATCATAAACATCAATCACATGATAACAACTAGGGTAATACCAATAAAATTGTGACACATGATAAATATAAAATATAAAAAAACTATGTTTAATAGTTGGTCTATAAATCAGTACTCTAATTATCTCCAAAATCTCAAAAAGTTCATCAAACAGGGGAACCAAAATTTAATTTCTCCAAAACCTATGTTGACCCAAACTAGGGAACACTAGAATGAATTCATGATCACCCATTGTAAACTAAATGGTTCATCAATGTATATAATCATATTACTTATTCATAGACTGAACCATATACATATGTTTTTTGAACTACTAAAAAAGCTCTAATGTATCCTTCATGAGACAGTATGAAAACAGCTCTCACTACCTCAGATCTATCAAATATAAGGGTGTTCTTCTTGGATTTATTTAAAGTTCCACATGTAGTTTCAAATTAATCATTTCTGAATAATTTTTGTAATATGTGAACTAAATTAATGATAATTGTTCACCCAAAGACAAAACAATTTTTAGAACACACTCCAAAAAATTATCATCCAAAATAGGGATTGAATGTTCAGGCATTCCTTCAATCTATAGTTAGAAATATATACTTACAGAAACCTACAATATAATGTAATTCTTTAATCCCTTCCTAAAGCTTGAAGTAAAATTTGTGTTCTAGTATGAAACTATATTCACTGAAACTGCATACTGATAGACTATATAAAAAAATAAATTTCTTTGATCTATTCCATAGTGAATATATCCCATTTTGGGAAGAATTTTCTACTTTTTTTTATAGTCTGTGAGGAACCAAATCACATAATTCTTATGTTGATTCCTTGGTATATGCACAATTAATTTTTTAGTAATTTGATCCCAAAAACCATTATAGAATGGTAAATTGATGTAGTAACCCACCATGGAATGATTCTTACCCTTCTCTTACTGACATGTGTAGAATCATGTCAAAACCCCCGGAGTATATTTTTTAATTCAATTCTAGAAATACTATCAACGTAGTTCATGGAACATTTTGGTTAATACAAAATGAACCAGCAATTATGTGGAAAAATATTCAATCATCATTTCTTATCAAATTCATTTAATCTAAAAAAACTGAACCCACAAATATATGATCTCAACCTCATTTATAGGTAAATATGATGTTGTCAACCAACCATCTATCATTTTCCTCTAGTTCAAACACTATATATACTCAATCTATATTTCAATGAAGCAGATAAAATATTTGGACTCCACTTTTACTTATAAGAGTTTCATCTAATCATGGACTTCCTAAAAACAATATGCATCATAACTAAAACATTCAACATAATTACGTTTAATCTAGACTCTCAAACTTTCCGAGAATTTTTTCCCACAAAAAATGTCATAAATACCATTTCCCTTCCCAGATCTATATTGTAGTTAAAAATCAAAAGATTTCATATACTAAAGAAACCATGGATGTCAGAGATTCATGTCATCTTATGAAAATATGGACATTATGCTCTTATTATTAGTATAGAAAATAATATTCTCCCCTCTAAATAATTCAACTAATAGTACAAGGAATAATCCACTATAGCTAAGTAAAATTCATGCGTAGGGTAGTTATGTCCATGCGGCCTTAACATCTGTGATTCAAACATCACAAGTTTATCTCCATCCATCAACACTTCTCTATGAATGATCCCAAATGTGTCAAAAAAATATATATACTCTTCACTTGGATTGGGCCAGATCACAATCAGTGTGGTAGTCCAATGATTCTTCAAGTCATGTATATAATTAATATATTCTCAAGATCATTAATAGATATCTCCATTCATGATCATTCCCGAATGTTGTTCTTCAATGTGGGAAATTTCACAAAATAACCTCAAATAAAATCACTATAATATAAAAAATATATGTATATAAAAATTATTATTGGGATTACCCTAAGAAAAAACATCCAAAATTTTTTTTGGTTCTACTAACACACTTTCCTATGAAGTGTTGTCTCCCAATAAATGTCTGTGATCTATAAAAAATTTAATCTCATATATCCTCGAATATATGAGATTCTCTCTTAATGTAATAATAATGATGTGAATATGATGAACATGATCATTGTGAACCATGAATAAGACGATTATTTCATCCATAAAAAACCATAATTAGATCTAGGTATAGGTGGACGATTCAATTAATCAACCAATAAAATCAATAATAGGGTTATCCTACCCAAATGACATCATGAAGTAAAAATAAATTCCATAACTCCTTCTAAAATATATCTTATGTAAGTAATATGGTATAAATATGAACTAATGATACCCTGATCTCAACTGGAATTTTAAAAAAAAACTTTCTACCCTCAGTTTTTCAAATATGTGATCGATGTGGGGAAGAGGATATGAGTTCATTATATTCATCTCATTAAACATACAGTAATCACCATCAAAATGAGGGGTCTTATCAGCCTTTGATGAAAAATAAACTAGAGAACCCCAAAAAGGCATAATAGGATGCATAATTCCCTTAACAACTAACTATTTCAAGTGATTCTTGAGGTCATGAAGATCTATTTTGTGAAGTCCCAATCACAGATACCACATGATAGGTTCCTTGAGTCTGGTGGGACACATGGCCTTAATTGAATATCCAGGTATTCTAGAAAATGTCGATTAGGAGTGTGGGACTTGGTTGTTTTAATGGGGAGACTATTTCATCTTTAACAATGTTTATCCTAATAGGTGGATGTAAAAATTGGTAAATAAGTGAAAAATATATGTAAAAAGAAAGAACATAAGAAAATGTAGACAATGTCTATAACAATTGAATCAACATTAATAACATTCTATTGGTCGGAGTGGTTTACTCAAGAGGGGGGTGAATTGAGTACCAATTAAAATTTCTGTATTTAAAAACAGTGTCTTAAAGACCCCCAAATAAAATAATAAATTAAACTGTAGTGAATTTATATTAAAGTAGAGGTTCTGTCAGATTCTCAATGGATTGATTAATTCCCAGTTAATCAACACAGGAGTGTGTGATTATCTTTTTAAAATAACTTACTAATCTACACATAACATAAACACTTGCTAATTTAATTATCAAAGTAACTTTAAAAACAGTATTGGTTTTAAAGTGATTAGCAGCGGAGTAAAACTTTGAAATAGAGGGCACAACAATGTAACCAAGAGGTTCAGTCTCAATCCGAGACTTAGTCCTCTCAAAAGTTTATATAAAAATGATCCACACCCTGGATCGGGGTTCAACAGTTTACAACTGTCTAGGTCCAAGACCTCTACCACTGTTCTTCGTGGGAAACAGTACAACAGCAACCAGCTGTCCAGGTCACACACGACCTCTACCACTATTATTCGTGGGAAAGAATGAATGAAAGTGTTTGGTAAGGATTTACAAATCCTTCATTTTGAGTACAGGAGATAGTGTATGTGTTAGATACAGGAGATAACACACACTGCTTGAAATGAATGATAATAAATCACATAATAAGAGATGTAGAGTTTAGAGATGGTTCTGGTGATTTCAGTGTAGCTCTAGACTCCTTTGGATTTGACTAGAAGTGAGTCTGAGTCCTCTTCTCGTTTCGGTTTGAGAAACAGAGTGTCGTATGCTCCAGGTTCGCAGATAGTGAGAATGTAGTCGATGAAGCTCTTCGATATTCTTTTGAATGCACTGAACACTTCTCGAGTATGCTTGATTGTCTATGATCCTCTTTGTGTTCTTGATGTTCTTGTGTGCACAGAGCTCTTCTTGAGTATGTCGTATGTATCTTCCTTGTCTCTGTGAGTGTTGTCTCGCTTCTTGTTGCTATCTTTTTCTTTCTCTGGGCAGCGTAGTCTTCTCGTATTTATCTCCCAACCGGGGACAGAAAAGATTTTTTTTCAGCAGGTACGAGGTACGGGTTCCTGACATCCGACAACCTTTATCAGATATTTGACAAATCATTAAAATGTATGATATGACCGTTAGATAGATTAAATATAGGAAATAAAGAAATTCAAACAGTGAGTCGAGTGATCGGTAGGTAATCAACATCGGTAGCTTGAACATCGGTAGCTTGAACATCGGTAGCTTGAACATCGGTAGCTTGAACATCGGTATCTTGAACATCGGTAGCTCTATGCGTCGGTTGGTACATGCTTGTATCGGTGACTTTGTTTATCGGTAGCTCCATGCGTCGGTATCTCCACGCATCGGTAGCTCCACGCGTCGGTAGCTCCATGCGTCGGTAGCTCTTATTCCATCGGTAGCTATTTATACTTACACCGATAGCTCTATGTTTGTATCGGTAGCTGTTTGTAAGTCAGTAGCTTACATTTATAAGCACATCGGTATCTCTGTGTTAAGTCTATCGGTAGACTGGTTACCGGTAGCTCTTTATCAGTAGCTATAGGAAGATTACATATATGTTTTATGCAGAACACATCCGATTGGGTTAGAAGCAATTTATAACTTGTATGAACATGGATAAATGAGGATTAACATATTTCAAAGACTATTTTAAAAATTATTATTGGTTTGATCATTGATTTGAAAGAATTAAAGTATAGATCAATGATACTTAACAATATCATATATAATGAAAACATAATTGGGATTTTCAACACATATGAATACATGATTGAGATTATTAAAACAGGTGAGGTCAACAATCTCCCCCTTTGGATAATCACAATTTATGATATGGGCATTTAACATAGTGAAAATATAATGGTAAAGAGTATAAAATTGAATTCAAATTTCTTATTGAAAATAGCATCAGAGATAATAGAAATAGTATGATATAGACATAAGTTATCAGAGGTAACAATCATAAGGTACTAAATAGACATAAGGTATCAGAGGTAAATAGAAAAAAAATGGTTATTTTTCTCCATTGAAAATATTTCTCATTCTCTCATTTTGTTCTCCTCATTATTATTCTCCCCCTTATTATTCTTATTGTTCTCCACCTTTGTGATAATCAAAAAGTGGGAAAGCATATATAGGAGACAATTAAAACATGAGAAGTAAAAGGAGTTCCTCTGTATTAGATCAGTCAGAAAGTACCAAAAACAGATTACAAATGAATTCCTATCAAAAATCCGAGCCACTGGATCATTCCACCTCTTCCACGTGAGATTTTCCTTTGGGATCAGAAGAAGGCTCGAGTGGTGAGGATGCAGGTGATGGTTTGGGAATCCCATAAAAGATCAAAGGAGGCTGGGCCACTGACACAGAGTCAGGCCTGTAGGTTTAAGATTTTTGGGTGATCATCGGTGTGAGGCTGCGAATAGCTTGAGCAGGAGTCAGCTGGACTGTGGAAGCAGCTGAGGCAGAAGCAGGCAAAGCAGGAGGGATGATGACTGGTCTGGCATCAACATGCAAGAAGGGCAGCAGCAAATTTCTAAAGTCCATAATAATTCCTCCTCCTCTTTCCATAGCAGAGATGAAATCATCTTTGTTCTCCATAAATTTCTCTAAGGCAGGAGTAAATTCTCTTAGTTTTCTCACTTGTTCTCTGAAAGCATGGGCGACTGGAGGGAGATTCATGTGTTCCAACATTAGCTTGAAGTGGTGTTCGAGATGATGCTTGGTGAAAATTTTCGTGAAGTAGTGGTCCACTTTGCTCTTTATGGCCTCTTGAAAGGCAGAGGCTTCTCTCATATAGTCTTGAACAATCTTCATTATTTCTCTGGCAGAATCTCTTATAGAAAGCACCACTCGGCTCAACTATGATGAGTCCACAGAGCCTCTGGTTGAAATAGAACCAATCACCTCCTTCAACATTGCTCGAACTTGATTCAGATCAACGGAAAATTTGGATGTGAGATGGCCAAGAGAGAAGGAAACAATTTCTTTGAAACTCTTAGACAAACCACTGATTAGGCTTCGAACATGATAGTCTTGTAATTGAACATGATCCTTCACTGAGGTTTTGAAACTTTCAAACACCGAGACAAACTGGCTTACTACACTCTTCACATAAGCTAGGTCCTTGTCAGCTTGAGACTTGGAGATCATATAAGAATCCAAAGCAGCAACTGATGACTTGAGAGCTTCCAGATCTGATTCGATTCTTGAAGACTGAGTCTGGCACTCTTTCACTTCTTCCATAAGCTCAGACATAAAAGAAGATAAATCACAAGCCAGAGATAGCTCGAAGGATCTCTCTAACATATTCATTTCTTCATAAAATCTTTGCTTCATCTCAGTAACTGATACACTGAATGATTCTTTTAGCTCATTCTTCATAGATTCAAGATCAGATTTAGAGACAAAATCATTTGAGACAACTGCAGCAGATCCTCTTGCTGAGGCCAAACTAACTACAGAGTCAGTCATTATTGAATTAACTGATGAAGCAAGAGAGGTTTCCATTAACTTCACTTCTTCAACAAAACTGGTTTTGAGGTCCTCTTTCAGCTTATTCAAATCATTAAATCTGGCCACATCATCTGGAAACAGCTCAGAAGAAAGATCATAATTGGTCTTCGGTCTATTCTCAGACATCTCATTATCTGAATCCAGATAATCCAATCCACAGACTATAAACCCTGGGTCTTCTACCCAGTCTCCAAGCTCAACAGCTACTGTAACTTTTCCAAGCACAGTCTGATGCTCCCCCTCAATGGGTGCATTCTCATGTATCACAACAGCATTTGGTTCTGAATTCTCTTCATCAGAATCTTCTACTACAAGTTCCACATGTGCAGCATCTTGAAGATTTTCTGATACAGTTACAGCTTCTTATGTAACTTTTTATACTTCAGCAGCAGGCATAGCTGAGCTTCCAATCAAAGGGCTCATACTTAACCTACAAGAAGCAGACAATTCAGATACGTTTTCCTTTTCCTCTTCTTCTTGGTGAGGTACAGACTGGTCTTCCTCATAAGTAGACAAAATTTCTTCTACCTTTCCTTTCCTAGAATAGACAATTCTGCAACAGGACTTGGGGGCAAGTCTGGATCTCCTCCAACATCCATAGTAGTTTCTTCTTCTTATTCTTCTTCTGTTTCTTCTTCCGTTTCACTACTATAAACAGGTTCCTCTTCATCAGGTCTCAGACTCGGATCTCTCATATCCTATGGTCTTGAGGGATGATCCACAGGATTAAACTTATCATAGATCTTCTGATCATCACTGACCCATTCTCCCTTCCATGGGTTCCAGTTAATTTTCATGTACTTACACACAGTCGAAGTGATGCAGAAATTGTTCTTGACTACAACTGTCTCATCCTGAGACTCAGCTATTCCTTTCACTTTTATCATTACTGAATTCAGCTTGGCAAAGAATAAAGCATTAGTCTTTGACTTTGGTCTAATAATGTCTTCCATTTGAAGCATTAGCAATCTGCACAGATTGATCTTCACACCATGTCTTAGCAAATGAAGAAGATATATATCTTGATATCTCAGATTTGAAAAATCTCCTCGCCTCGGTATCAACGCATGCTGAACAAACTTGAAGAGCAGTTGATTCTCTCCATTCATTTCAGCAGCAACCACTTGCCTTTGATTTCCATTACCAGTCAGCTCTTTTAAGGCGGTTTCATAATCAAAGATGTCACTGCTAGGTGGCATTGCTCTTGATACATACCCAGAGACACCTTCATGTGGTACTTTCAAACTCTCAGCCCACTCTACTGAGGAAAAAGACATCTCTTTTCCATTTACAAAAGAGCTTACTCAATTCTCATTTTCAGAATTCTCGAAGGTTATAAACTCATAGAACTGTTTTACCAACTTCGGGTAGTATGGGCCATTATTATTCGAGAAACAATCCACCCATTTCTGGTCTTCCAGAATCTCGAGTACTAAGGATTTGCTAGGCAGTAGCCATTCCACGCACAGTTCCTTTTCGATTACTATGTCTCTATTCTGCAAGTGAGGATTCACTGGTCGCCTTCCCGATCTAGTTCTGACTTCACTAACACTGGCTTTATGCTGTGTCTTCTTCTTCTTAGCGTTTGGTTCTGCACTTTCATCTCTAACGATAGGAAGCTTGGTTTTTGCCATCGCGGGTTTAGGGTTCTTGGTCGATTTGGGAGCTATGGTTCGAAGGTGAGGGATTTTGAGCTCGGTGAGGTAAGAAGTGGCATAGACTTAGTTTTATCATTTAGGAATTCCAAATAAATGACTAAAATAGAGTAATAAAAATAATATAAAACGATTCGTATTCTTGGCGGCAGACATATGTTTTAAAAACATTGCATCGGTGTGAGTTAATCATCGGTGAGAAAAACAAATCGGTGAGAATTGTACATCGGTGAGAATTTCCACATCGGTGAAAATTTTCACATCGGTGATAATTTCCACATCGGTGAGAATTTCACATCAGTGAGAATTTTCACATCGGTGAGAATTTCACATCAGTGAGAATTTCACATCAGTGAGGATTTTCACATCAGTGAGAATTTCACATCAGTGAGAATTTTCACATCGGTGAGAATTTCACATCGGTGAGAGTTTCACATCGGTGAGAATTTTCACATCGGTGAGAATTTCACATCAGTGAGGATTTCCACACCGGTTGTGATTAAACATTCCCAATTCGTGTCTTATGTAACTTAGCCTATCCGAACTTAAAGGTTTAGTGATAATATCAGCCAATTGATGTTCGGTGCCAATAAATTCAAGAGAAATATCACCTTTTTGATAGTGATCTCTTAGGAAATGGTGTCTTACATCTATGTGTTTGGTTCTAGAGTGAGATACAGGATTCTTAGAGATGTTTATTGCACTGGTGTTATCACAGTTGATTGAAACATGTTTAATAACATATCCATAGTCCAAAAGAGTGTGTTTCATCCACAGAATTTGTGCACAGCAACTACCAGCAGCTATATATTCTGCTTCGGCAGTAGATAATGCAACTGAGTTATGTTTCTTACTACACCAAGAAACTAAGGATTTTCCAAGCAAATGACATGTTCCTGATGTGCTTTTTCTATCTAACTTATAACCAGCAAAGTCAGCATCTGAATAACTCATTAACTCAAAGGATTGTCCTTCTGGGTAAAACAAACCTAAGTTAACCATGTGTTTGAGATATTTAAATATTCTTTTAACAGCAAGCAAATGAGATTCTTTTGGATTAACTTGAAATCTAGCACACATACACACACTAAACATAATATCAGGTCGACTAGCAGTAAGATAAAGTAAACTACCAATCATACCTCTGTAATTTTTTTGATCAACTGGTTTCCCAGGTTCATCTGCATCCAATTTACAGGTAGTACTCATAGGAGTTTCACTTTCCTTGATACTATGCAGACCAAAACGTTTTAAAAGATCCTTTGTATATTTACTTTGATTCAAAATAATACCATTTTCATTTTGAAATACTTTAAATCCAAGAAAGTACTTAAGCTCTCCCATTAAGCTCATTTCAAATTCATTTTGCATACTTTTTGAAATATCAGTACATAAAGAGTGTTTAGAAGATCCAAAAATAATATCATCAACATATATTTCTACATCTAAAACATCTTTAGAAATTCTTTTAATGGAAAGAGTTGGATCAGCAATCCCTTTAGTAAAATCTTTTGAAATAAGGAAATTGCTAAGTCTATCATACCAAGCTCTTGGAGCTTGTTTCAAACCATACAAAGCTTTAGAAAGTTTAAAAACTTGATTTGGAAAATGGGGGTTAGTAAATCCAGGTGGTGGTTCTACAAAAACATCTTCAATTATAAAACCATTTAGAAATGCACTTCTCACATCCATTTGATATAACTTGAAATTCAGATGTGCAGCATATGCAAGTAAGATCCTAATGGCTTCTAGTCTAGCTATAGGTGCAAAAGTTTCCTCATAGTCTATACCTTCTTCTTGACTATATCCTTGTGCAACTAGTCTAGCTTTGTTTCTAACTATATTTCTAGATTCATCTACTTTACTTCTAAAAACCCATTTTGTGCCTATTATCAAAGTGTCCTTGGGTCTGTCAACTAATTCCCATACTTTGTTTCTTTCAAACTGATTTAATTCTTCCTACATAGCTATTACCCAGAACTGATCATTGATAGCATCATTGATATTTTTGGGTTCTAGTTGTGAAAGAAAAACTTGATGTTCAACCTGGTTTCTTAGAGAAGCTCTAGTTTGTGTTCCTCTATCAAGATTACCAACAACAGCTTCTAAAGGATGATTCTTTAGAATCTTTGTTGATCTGGTAAAGGATGGACTAGAAATTTCAGGTTCATCTATAGGTTCGGGTTCAACAGAAGAAGATTCTGGAAAAAGTCCAGAACTGGATACTTTTATAACAGGTTCTTTAGATTTATCATTAAGGTCCAGAATAGACAAATCTTCTTCAAGATTCTCAAGAGAGGTTTTAGGCTCATGTGGATCAGTTTCATCAAACTTGATGTGAACAGATTCTTCCACACATTTGGTTTTCTTATTGAATACTCTATAGGCTTTACAAGAGATAGAATAACCCAGAAAAATTCCTTCATCACTTTTGGAAGCAAACTTATCCAGATTATCTTTAGTATTCAGAATAAATACTTTGCAACCAAAAACATTAAAGTAATTAACCTTAGGCTTTCTATTGTTTACAATTCATAAGGGGTTTTCTTAAGAAGAGGTCTGATTAAGACTCTATTAATGACATAACAAGCTGTATTTACAGCTTCAGCCCAAAAATAAATAGGCAGATCATATTCATTGAGCATGGTTCTAGCAATTTCTTGAAGGGTTCGGTTTCTTCTTTCTACTGCACCATTCTGTTGGGGTGTTCTAGGGGCAGAAAAGTTATGAGTATAGCCGTTGTGTGAGCATTAAGATTCAAAATCTTGATTTTCAAACTCACGACCATGATCACTTCTCAATGTTTTAATCTTAAGTCCACTAAGGTTCTCTACATATTTAGAGTATTTAACAAAAGAAGAACAAGCTTCACTTTTGTGAGCTAGAAAATATACCCAAGTATATCTATAAAATTCATCTACAAGAACATAAACATAGTGCTTCCAATTTAAACTAGAAACTCTTGATGGTCCAAACAAATCCATGTGAACCAATTCAAGTGGTTGAGAAGTCGAAACTTCTTTCTTTGATTTAAAAGAAACTTTGTGTTGTTTTCCCTTTTGACAGGGGTTACACACTCTATCATTTGGGAATTCTAATTTAGGTAGGTCTCTAACTAGGTTTTTCCTAGAAAGTTTTCTAAGTGAGTGAATGTTGCAATGTCCTAATCTTCTGTGCCATAGCCAAGATTCTTTATGAAAAGCATTCAAATAGGTAATATTCTGCTTAGCTAAAGAATTCAGATTAACAGCATAAACATTCTCATTTCTTAAGGCAGAAAATACCAAAACATTCTTAGAATTAAAAAATTTGCAAGAATCATTTTCAAATTTAACATGAAAACCATCATCACATAACTGAGAAATACTTAATAGATTGTATTTAAGGCCATCAACAAATAAAACTTTAGAGATCAAAATTGAATCAGTGTTACCAATCTGGCCTAGGCCGATGATTTTTCCTTTAGAATTATCACCAAAGGTTACAAAGCCTCCATCAACTTTTATTAAACTCTTGAAACAAGAGAAGTATCCTGACATATGTCATGAACATCCACTGTCCAAATACCAGGTCTCTTTACAGGAGCTCTTCAAGCAAGTTCCCTACAAAACAGATTTAGATGGGAGATGATTTTGGTACCCAGATTTTCTTGGGTCCAGACAGGTTAGCCAATAACACTTTAGGTACCCATATTTGTCTAATGGGTCTCATATAATTTGTAGAATTGACATGCTTTTAAAGATAAACTTTATTAGATCCATAGCTATGTATATAACTGGTTGAAGCATATGAAGTTCCAGAATTACCTTCATTCTGTCCAGATTTAGGAATGAAACTAGTTTTGGTAATTTTCCTTTGTCTAGGTTGGTATCCTATACCAGTAATATATTTAGGTGCTATTTGCTTTCCTAGCATCTGTGTTAGTGTATTTTTGCCATTGGTGAACTTATCTAAGTCGTTCTTGAGTTTATCATTAGATAGTTTTAGTTCAGTGTTCTCCTTTAACAGTTGAGCATTTTTCTCTTTTTCAATAGTGAGTTCGGTTTTAACTGTAATGGTGAGAGCATGCTGTTTCTTTAATGACTTGTATTTATCCTTAAGTTCATTACATGTCTCTTCCAGCATATCACAGTATTCAAATAGTTCAGATTTAGACATGTTATCACCTTCAGAATCATCTCCAGAATAATATGAATTTGAAGCAGGAGTTTCAGCAGTTACCTGAGAAGTGTTTGTCATAAAGCACATGTTGGCTCGATTCCTTTCAGAGTCTGAAGATTCAGCTTCACTTGTGCTGTCTTCTGAAGCACTCCAAGTATCCTTCATGGCTTTCTTAAACTTATTGTCCTTATATTCATATTTCTTTTTATACTTCAGCTTTGGACAGTTGGCTTTAATGTGTCCTTTTCTCTTGCACTCATAGCAGACAACATCATCTGATATGTCATTCTTCTTCCAATCCTTTTTCCATTTACCTTGGTGATCATACTTATCCTTATAATTTGTTTTTCTGAAGAACTTCTTTTTTCTATAAAATTTCTTAAATATTCTAGCAATGTGATCCATCTCAGCATCACTGTCAGAATCACTTTCACTATCTTCACAGCTTGAACTTTCAACTACAGCTTGAAGCTTTTCTTTGTCCTTATTCTTTGAAGTTGAGGATTTGAAAGCGACAGACTTTCTTGGAGGTTCATTTTCTTCCTCTTTGTTCACTTTAAGCTCTTCTTCATACATCATCAGCTTGCCAATTAGTTCCTTGACAGGTAGAGCAGCAATGTCACATGATTCTCTGATTGATACATATGTGCCTCTCCATCTATCAGATAGACACCTCAAAATTCTCATAATTTGTTCCTTCGATGAGACATCCTTTCCCAGCGAGATCATTGTATTGAAAATTTCATTGAACCTGAGATACATGTCAGAAATGGGTTCGTCAGGCTTCATTTTAAAATTATCATACTTGATAGTATAAGTATTCAATCTCATTTCTTTAACATTAGTTGTTCCTTCATGAGAAACAGCTAAGGTATCCCAAATTTCATATGCAGTTTTACATGCAGAAATTCTATTAAACTCTTCATCTCCTAGAGCACAGTACAAGGCATTCATAGCATTACAGTTGTTATTGTAAGCAGTCTTTGTAGGTTCATCCCAAGTAGATCTAGCAGTAGTGGTAATTTTGTATTCTGATTCAATAGCAGTCCAAATATCAAAACCTATGCTTTCTAGATGAATTTTCATTTTCAGTTTCCACTGAGCATAATTAGTTCCATTGAAGAAAGGTGGCCGGTTAGTAGCAGCACCCTCAAGTCTATTGTCTATAATGAGAAAATTTTAAAGAGATAAAAATTTAGATATAACAGAAATTTTAAGACCTTTAAAATAAAACTAAAATCACAGTTCAAAAGCAGAGTACTTTTAGAAAGTATTTTCAACCTATGATACCATGTGTTGGTCGGAGTGGTTTACTCAAGAGGGGGGTGAATTGAGTACCAATTAAAATTTCTGTATTTAAAAACAGTGTCTTAAAGACCCCCAAATTAAATAATAAATTAACCTATAGTGAATTTATATTAAAGTAGAGGTTCTGTCAGATTCTCAAGGGATTGATTAATTCCCAGTTAATCAACACAGGAGTGTGTGATTATCTTTTGAAACTAACTTACTAATCTACACTTAACATAAACACTTGCTAATTTAATTATCAAAGTAACTTTAAAAACAGTATTGGTTTTATAGTGATTAGCAGTGGAGTAAAACTTTGAAAGAGAGGGCACAACAATGTAACCAAGAGGTTCAGTCTCAAGCAGAGACTTAGTCCTCTTAAAAGTTTATATAAAAATGATCCACACCCTGGATCGGGGTTCAACAGTTTACAACTGTCCAGGTCCAAGACCTCTACCACTGTTCTTCGTGGAAAACAGTACAACAGAAACCAGCTGTCCAGGTCACACACGACCTCTACCACTATTATTCGTGGGAAAGAAAGAATGAAAGAGTTTGGTAAGGATTTACAAATCCTTCAGTTTGAGAACAGCAGACAGTGTATGTGTTAGATACAGCAGATAACACACAATGCTCGAAATGAATGATAATAAATCACAGAACAAGAGATGTAGAGTTTAGAGATGGTTCTAGGGATTTCAGTGTAGCTGTGGACTCCTTTGGATTTTACTAGAAGTGAGTCTGAGTCCTCTTCTCGTTTCTGTTTGAGAAACAGAGTGTCGTATGCTCCAGGTTCGCAGATAGTGAGAATGTAGTCGATGAAGCTCTTCGATATTCTTTTGAATGCACTGAACACTTCTCGAGTATGCTTGATTGTCTATGAGCCTCTTTGTGTTCTTGATGTTCTTGTGTGCACAGAGCTCTTCTTGAGTATGTCGTATGTATCTTCCTTGTCTCTGTGTGTGTTGTCTCGCTTCTTGTTGCTATCTTTTTCTTTCTCTGGGCAGCGTAGTCTTCTCGTATTTATCTCCCAACAGGGGACAGAAAAGATTTCTTTTCAGCAGGTACGAGGTACGGCTTCCTGACATCCGAAAACCTTTATCAGATATTTGACAAATCATTAAAATGTATGATATGACCGTTAGATAGATTAAATATAGGAAATACATAAATTCAAACAGTGAGTCGAGTGATCGGTAGGTAATCAGCATCGGTAGCTTGAACATCAGTAGCTTGAACATCGGTAGCTTGAACATCGGTAGCTTGAACATCGGTAGATTGAACATCGGTAGCTCTATGCATCGGTTGGTACATGCTTGTATCAGTGACTTTGTTTATCGGTAGCTCCATGCGTCGGTAGCTCCATGTGTCGGTAGCTCCACGCGTCGGTAGCTCCATGCGTCGGTAGCTCTTATTCCATCGGTAGCTATTTATACTTACACCGGTAGCTATATGTTTGTATCGGTAGCTGTCTGTAAGTCAGTAGCTTACATTTATAAGCACATCGGTAGCTCTGTGTTAAGTCTATCGGTAGACTGGTTACCGGTAGCTCTTTATCAGTAGCTATAGGCAGATTACTTATCTGTTTTATGCAGAACACATCCGATTGGGTTAGAAGCAATTTATAACTTGTATGAACATGGATAAATGAGGATTAACATATTTCAAAGACTATTTTAAAAATTATTATTGGTTTGATCATAGATTTGAAAGAATTAATGTATATATCAATGATACTTAACAATATCATATAGAATGAAAACATAATTGGGATTTTAAACACATATGAATACATGATTGAAATTATCAAAACAGGTGAGGTCAACACATTCTACAATAGATAATGAAATTTCATGTCCATAAAACATGTAATCCTAACAAGGCAGCATGTATAGCATATTCCACAAAAATTTAAATAAAATCAAAGACTACCACATGCATCTTGTGCTCTGAATTGTTCATATTCTATCATGATCTATACTAACTAGCACGAAATCAAGTGTTTGAAACTGTATTATTCCCATTGTTATCACTATCAATAATATTATCTTCCCTATTAACCAAATGGCACTAGGCGAGTGTGCGAGATAAATCATTGTGGGCCACCAATTTTTTTTTCTAAATCCTGTGGCCCATGTAATGGAAATTTAATAGTGGGAACGAATGAATATTTATAATATAGAACAATAAAATTTAACTAAATAAAAATGTACCTGCTTCATCCCTTGGATGGTATCTGAATATATAACTAGTTGATTTTATTGTGTAACTGAATATTTTATATTTGTAGATCTCTTGATGCATAGCCAACACATACATATCCTTGTGATTTTACAAATAGTGATGGTTCCATGATGTAACAAGGGGACCATGACCAAATATATTTAATAGTGTTGTCCCAATCTAACAACCATGGAGACATAGTCCTCATGGGTCAGCAACCCAGTAATTTCTTTATCCTTGAATGGGGTAAGAGTGTAATACATGGAGAATAGTCAATGAAATTTCACAATGAGGTGTATATTAATTCCAATGTGATTGACCCAAGAAGAATAAGGCTATGCAAATACAGCACTCGATGCACATTAACCATGACACCTACATGAAAATACCATATCCAAGGAGTGAATATATATTATATAGTGATTATATTAAGGGATACTAAATTTTCAAACCATCCTTCAATGAAAAGAGAAGAATCAGGATCTATAACAGTCTTAGACGGAGAAAGATGACTCCTAGAATATAATTGGTTTTTTATATACTCATGGAATTTTCTGATAAGAATCCATTGATTCCCTGAGTCCAGATAATCCTATTTGTTTATTAAGACATGTAATATATCCTTTAGTTCAATCCTTTTCTTTCATTAGTGTGATATGTTCATGTAGTATGACACATTTTTATCATGTCATTTGGTAGAATAATTTATTTTCATTATTGTTGAAATTACAGGTAGAATGCAACTATTTATTCCATTTATGGAATCTACCATAATTTGAGGTTCATTCCTCTACCTTCCAGTAATGTGATATGGGTGCTACTAATTTCCAATCAATTAATCATACACATTTATTTATTAATTTGAAAAAGTTACATGAGTCAGTTAATGTGTTATGCATAAATGGAACATTTCATTATGAAATTAGAAATATAAATAATCCATATAATATATAATAATTTATCCTCAATAAGATCAATCTAAATAAAACCTAAAACGAAGCTCAAACGTTCCAAAACACTAAATTGAAAATTATTCCCAAATCATCATACATGGGATTAATGGGTATGTGAAAATAACCACTGACATGTAATCATGTATATAGAATGTTCATAACAATATGGTTATAATGACTATGATAATGTCATATACATTCTAAAACAACCTTCAATGAAATCAATGGTCCCCTCTAAAGAAATCCCAAATCATCGAAATTTAGGGATGTGGTGCATACCAACCACATTAAGCTAGTGCAACTCTCCTCCTTTGGAATGGACCCTTGATTTTTCTCATATCAGAGTATATATTATAAGAAGATAATAGCGTGCATACCCCGATATCTCATTCGAAGTGAAAATGGAAATAGAATGGATAAATATGACTCGAGTAATTACCCTTGTGCATCCAACATAATAAACGAAAGGTTAATTGGTTTTCAGATGAGGGAGATAACTTGGTTACATGGTTTCATCTTCAGACATACCCAAATTTGTTGATAAATAAGTTAATCCAATATAATGTTGAATTATTGATGATGGATGAAGGATAATAGATCATTATGGGGAATTTTGTAAAATTACCCAGAAAATTTTCCTATGTACGGTTTGTCTACATGGTTTGAAAAATTGTGTACAAGATGTCTGATGTTTTCTGGGAAGAAAGAAACATTGATTGCTTAGTCCCCAAGACTGTGCACAAATCATGTAAAATGGTTATTTCAATTAATTTTAATCTGTATGATAGTCCAAATATTGTTCAAAAATTGCACTAATTGTCCGACATGACCAGTTTTTTAAAAAGATGGGTTCTTGGCTAAAAACATGCCCTGAAAATCTCCAAGTCCATAAAAAATCCCATATTTGGTCCAAATTAAATATTTAGTATAAAATTTAAAAGACCCATACCAGAATGAAAAATTAGGTTCCTGAAATCTTCCAATATTAAAAGTACTCTTCATCGATATAACCTTCCAACGATGGAGAAACACTATCCATGAAAAAATCAGGACGTTGAACATGTATTTCGGCTTCCCTATGAAAAGTCTCATTCTGTACCTGACCATTAATACATAGAACTCAAAGTAGTGGTATATATCTACCTTGAGAATCTTTTGTGCTCATGTCAATGATGTGTACATGATAATAGAAAAATGTATCATCAAAATATTACCAACATTTCATGGGATAAAATAATATAGAAAATTAACATGATACTGTCAAAGACGTGAAACATGGAATACATTGTTCATGTAAAAGTACCTCTAAGGAGGTATCAATATATAACATACAAACTCGAGTGTATCTAGACTCTCAAAAATTATTAAAAAATGTTGTGATGTCTTTCATTTAATTTGCAACCTTATATTCCCATGACATGGTGATACCTAAAGAATCAAATGATCCTTGACCTCACACTCTAGAGGTCGTCGAAGGGGATTGATATAATATTTTTTTTTCTTGTCTGAGCAGTAGTAATTTAATTTCCAATAATTTTTTCCAACACTTATGCCTCCAAAATTAAATGAGGACCTAGTATGTAAGCGTCACATGTCTCAATCCAGTATAGTGGTGAACAGAAAGGCCTGCCACATAGGTCCTCAAAATGATCCGTCTAAATAGTTTCTGGAATGTTGTTATCATAGGGTAACTTGATGCGAGGGATATAACTTTACCATGAACCTCCAAAATCAAGGACACATGCTTGAAACCTATCATCTATAAAATTTATTTTCGGTTATTATTGTCATTGTTATTTGGGTGGAAAGTTATTCTTTGAATCACATGTGTTCTCATTGCCTTATGAAATACCTACTAAATATATGACATTAAATAAGAATCTTGATCTGAAATGACATCATGAGGGACCCCATGGAGTAAAATGATATCATGAATATACATTTTTCCAGAAAAATCAATGGATAAGGACCCTCAAATAATAATAAATTGTGTTGATTTTTTCGTTATTTCAATATCAACCCATAAAACGTTCCTAACTTGAATCAAATTGGATATGAATAAAAATTCCAACTAAGAGGTGTGGGTATCATTTGTAAAGTCATCTCTCATATATATATCATCCCAAATATGTCCATCATGTCTCAGGATTCCATATCTATCCACAAGCCGATCCAAAAGAATATTATCTCATAATATACTCTCACGGAGAACGAATCCTTTAGGATATAAAAAATGGTCTACACATCACATTACCATGTAGGTAAGATGTAATTTTCAGTTATTAGAGATAATATTTATCAGAACTATCATGAATCTCTTGATTTAGCTCATAAAAGTAGTCCATTAACTTCCATTCATCCTTGGATTTCCATAATTCTTATTCCTGAGTTTTATGAATCACTGCATCTGAAACCACATTTCCCTTCATATGTATTTAATAATAGTTCAAAATAAAACTATTGTTGATATTCAACTCATATCCCTTATTTAAGGTTCAATTAAAATTGTAAAAATTAATATTTGATACTATTTTGGTATGTGTACACCATATATCGATCCCCCAAAAAATAATGTTTCTAAAAATGAATGTCATGTAAAAATACTACAAAATAAAAGTCGCACATCCGGTAATTTATATCCTGAGGCACCAACTGCTGAAATGAATATACAATGAATTTTTCCTCCTGCAATAGCACTTCTCCTAGGCTGATTCAAGAGTCAAAAAAGTAGATGGTATAACCAATATACGTCTTGTGAAGAATTAAAATATGTTCTGAGAAAAGCATATGCGTCATATCCAAATGGGAATTCTCACATTCCACTAACCATATGAACATGACCCCCTCCCATATCAGACTAGTAAGAATAAAAAAAATGTTTGAAAAGTCTTATATGAAACTCTTGTAATAATAAACTCGCCACATGAAACAACATATGTCAACGACATTTTTGGGTTTTCTCTGAGGTAACTACAACATTCACCTTTTATGTCTCAATAGATACACATGATTATAATATCATATGGCCCATGAAGTGTAAATTTTCAAACTATAAATTTCACTTATCAATATTTACATAATGTCGATTCTCTCTCTCTATAATCAAAATGATCTCAAGATGATAGGCACGTTTTTTAGGAGAATCATAATACACCATGATTTCATCCACAATGACATTGAAAAAGACTCCAAATAGGGGTGGAAGACCTAATTATTCAAAGCCATAAAACTAAGGGCACATTTGTATGCCATAATGGCATATAAATGTACACATATAGACCATACCTAATACATAATGTTGTATGAGGTATGTATGATGGAATGACTCAGACATGATGTTAACTAGATTATAGGTCAATTGTAGATATGACCTTTTATACATGGATCTAGTCGAAGAGATCATATATTCGTGCAAGTGGATACTGTTTCTTTATCGTGAGTCATCTATGTATTAATTAATCAACAAATGGATGTATGGTTTCAACTTCCTTTTTTGAGAAATGAATGGGGGACCCTCAAGAGGATGTACTGGGTCCTATAAAACCATTATCCTCTATATTCTATAACTTCCACTTGATCTCTGGATTCCTTATCATTTACAACTTGTATGGAAGAGTGGAAACTGGAAATTATACTAAAACATGATCAATTGTAAACTCTAGCTCTATCTCAAGAGTAAATCACGAAAATTCATTGGAAAATACATCCATGACATGATATTATACTAGAGTGAAATCAGACTTATGTAATCCATGATCCCTTATGTTGAAATTTTCAATCTCAACAGTCAATACATCTAACACATGATGTTATGATCTAACTCAAACTGATTGGACATAACACTCAGTCTTATTTATAAAACTCATTCCATCAGGTGATATAAACAATATCCTACGATGATATAATTCTTCAAGACCATGATATTGAACCAACTAGTCCATCAAGAGAATGAAATTGAGGCCTATAATATCGAGAGTTAAAACGTACCATATGAATGGTTAATGGAATATGTCATGTGGATAGTCCATACAATAGATGACGCCCTCTTTAGGTACTCCAAACACAGTATCTTGGAATTTTACACAATAGTGATATTTTATACCTAGTCCAATACTCACTATGATAGATATAAATACAGAGGATGTTGAATCACCTGTATCAAATAAGTAAGATACAACAATATATGCTATTTTAATATTATCAAATACTATTGATGGTCCCATAGACTTTTCCTCTGGTATTTGTTGTAGTTATTTCTACTGAACTAATCTATGAACGTATAGAATAGATGGAATTCCATGATCAAAACAACTCTGGTGGTACTACTGATCCTAGAGGGTCTACCTACCACATCCATGACCTCCTCCTCGACCAGACGTAATAGCTTTATTCTCACTCCCCACTTAACACAACGTAATATAACCTACTCTTTAAGGCGGAACCAGTTGGATCCTTCTACAACTGAGGATGGTGGAATGGTCCTCCAAAAACGTTTGAGATTACAAATTAAAAAATAATCCAAAAATGTAGTGGGTTTATAATACACTTAGTATTTTAATCCCACATCACCCTAACTACACATTTGAGATTTCAAATTGAACAATCTGGTTGTCCCTAACATAACGAGAAACTTTGCGAGAATGATACCATCCACCAAAAAAACTACTAGCCTTACACAACACTTTTACTCTATTCCTAGTTGTATTTCCAACCCTCAGTTTGTTCTCAGTGATAATATACTAGTTGACTATATATGAACAGTTAATTAGGTGAAAGTCATTGACTTTTTTTAATGATGGAGTACTAGATCCCATCGACAAAGCATATAGTATGTAAAATCTAATCATTATCTATAATCGGTAGAAAGAACTGCAACACTATGAAATGAATTGAATATTCAATCACTAACAAAGAACCCTAGTCCAGATGCATGAAATATTTGGCTCTATCATCTATCAGCATTTGAGGAAAGAACGAATCACAAAAGGTAGTCATGAAATCTACCCATAACAATCTATGATGACCACCATCCTGAGTAATCATTTCCCCCCAATGCATGGATGAATCATGAATCATAAAAGTGAAAGGTATAAACCTTGATTTGAGAGGCATCAAAATATTATAAAAGATATATATGGTTGCTTCTCAACAATACTCTGTATCCTGCAGCCCACCATACTCTGAAAAATTCAAGGGATGATACTATTGGAACTTATGAGTCAGATCAACCATCATGTGTGTTTGATGTAGAGCACCATGTATAAACTGCAACAAATGTAGGATTCCCTCACAAACATGGAATTCTGTGACCTGTTCAGATACATATATGGATCCAAAATTGAAACTCATGGATTAAATAATGAAGTCTTATGGACTACCACATTTAGAGCATGGTTTTCATAACTATATGGGAATATGACATGAGGATTTCATGCTGGCCTTGGTTTTAAAATTCAAGGCACAACACTCATAAAAATATTAAGTAGAAAGATAACATCAATAGTAGATGATGAAAATAAGAAAAATATCTACCTATGGAATACTAACCCATAATACCCTCATAGTTGTCCAAATATTGATAACTAGTCAATTATAATTTCATTTCATTGGGTAGTCAATTTCAATGTTCACTGCATTAACATTCATAAACATAACACAACATGACACGGATGATCAACCTATTCTGTTTAGATTTCCTGATATAAATTATAATTGAGATCCATTTTTGATGAATCAGATCTATAGTACATATAACCAGAAAATACTCCCATTTGTTTTTAGCATAATGACTTGACTCGATAAATTACTCATTCCAACCCATGAGGGTCCATACACATCATGAATTGAGACAAGAAATCACTCAATAATATGCAAAAGTAATACAAGCATAAGATAACTATCACAACATCACTCAACAATAAAAATCATATCAATAAATTCAGTGAAGTGAAATGCATTTATATGACATGGAAATGTAAATTCCATGTTAATTATAAATTCCCATAATTATTCATGTAACAATGCTTCTTTCACTAATACCAACAGGCCATGGGTGAATGAAAAACCTCTAACAGAGTAACTATTAATAACTAAAACCAACATGTCCATTACCCAATAGTGAAATGATATCATTTATAAATAGAAAAATAAGAAGATAAATTTTATTTTTAGGACATATTGTATTTTCCCCAAATAGGGGTTAGCAATGCCCATTCATAGCTTATGACCATGTCCGATGTGTTGATAATCTACAATGAATTGTCCTTAAATAGTAAAGGGAAAAAAGAACCGTCTTTGAAAAAACATTGTGACTCCCAGGAAAAGGATGCCACTTGATAGGATCCCCAAGCATAGTGGTCACATGGCCTCAGATGCTTCTCCCTAAAATCCTGAGGGTTCCAACCTGCAATGAGGTCCTTGACTGTGTCTATGGGTAGACTATTCCATCATTACAAATGTGTAGATTAGAGGTTGGATGTAAATAAATATAAATAGAGGAAGAAATATATATAAACAGAAGTCATAATGAAAAATAGACACTACAATAGTAATAATTGATAGAACTATAATAACAATCAACTAAATATGATGATATGTAATGTACTAGAAAATTGAGAATCATAGAAACAATATTTCTTTTATAAAATGATCCACGAAAATATAAAGGTAATAAATTACTATCCCAACCATATAAATCTATGAATCAGTCATTTACTATCATGATAAATACTAAATAGAAAACAATCATGATTTTGAATTCGTATTCTTCCCATTCTCAACACATTCATCCTTGTTATCTACACCAGGTTCCAAATAGATACTATAGAGAGTATGGGATAAATCTCAGTGGGACACCCCCAAATGGGTCAATAACCTTTGGCATGTGTAATGGATATGTTACAGTGTGCATGTATGAATATATATATTGTAAATCCATACAACGTAACTAAATACCAATGTAACAACATCCTCCCTCCACTGGTGTTTGAACTTGTATGTTGTTCATTTAATTACAGAATATCCAATTTTATATGTATAGTTATCATGATCCATATCTAGAATAGACAACAAATCATGATAGTATAAATACTGATTGATCCAAAATATCACACAGAAAACAAGATCAATGATATTTAATAGTGAATTCCCATGTTAATAACCATGGATACATAGATCTCAAGGGTCACTAACCCAGTAGTAACTATATCCTGTAATAGGGTAAGAGAGTATTCTGTGGAGTATAGTACAAGTCATTCAACAATGAGGTGCCTACCAAGTAAAAGGTTATCGACCAAGGTAAAATAGGGATTAACAGAGACAGGGCCTGATGGGCTTTAACCATACAACTTACTAGTCAAAAGTGGATCCATGGATATTATCCAAGACACCCTAAGATAATTTGATAGTATCCTATAATGTCATAACATGCATAAAAGAATTGGTAATGATATATATATATGTGGGTATCAACCTATAAAAGCTGAATCTGTAAATCCAAAAAAGGTTTCCAAATACCCATGGAATTCTCTGATAAGAATCCATGGCGATATTGAGATATGACATTCCTGTTTGGTTATTAATTTATGTAATATCTTCATCGGTTCAAGCATTTCCTTTTATTAGTGTGATAAAGTCATATAGAATTAATTATTTTTTATCTACACGTTTGGTTCAAGGATTTTCCATTAATTAGTGTGATAGGTACAAGTACCATGAAACCATTTAATCCATTTAAGGAATATTCCCTAATATAACGATTATCCTACAATATTCTATTGAAGTGGTATGGGGTGCTATAAAAATGAATCCAATTAATCATTTACATTTAATTATCAATTTGCAGATATTACCTTAGGTTGGGTCATGTTGACTGGATAAATGGCATGTGACAGTATGTAGTTAACAAAATAAATAATCTATTTAATATATAAATACTTAAAATTATGATGGCCAAGACAAGGTACACCCGAATGCTGGTTCAAAGGTGTGCAAAAACTAAAATGATATTTATGGAATAAAATAGTACTGGGGTGAATGGGGTTGTGTGAATAACCACCAACAATTAATCACATATATTTAAATATCATTATGATATGCTTTTAACTATTCTATAAAAGACATATAAATTCATATAATGACATCTGATAAAATCGGTGGGATTGAAAATATAAATCCAAACTCAATGAACTTTAGGGATAAAGGATAGACTACCAACCTTAGTTTTTAATGAATCTCCTCCTATCATATTGATCCTTAATTTTTCATGGATTTGAGTTGTTCTATGAAAAATATATATACAATAAAACCCTGATATAACAGCAGATAGAAAAAGAGAAAGAGAACGGCTCAAGACGGTATGAGTACTTACCGGTTCACTTCCAACATGATAATCATAAGCTCAATTAGTTTTCGGCTAAAATATATATCTTGATTACAAGGATATATCATCAATACACTACAAATTTAAAGTGAAATAGCTATATCCTACATATGATCTGATTTTGGATGATGGATGATGATAAATAGATCAATTAGGAAATTTTTGTAAATTTACCCAGAAAATTAGTCTTGCACAGTTTTATGCATGGATTAACCAAACATGCACAACATTGGGAGGTATTATATGTAGAAGGTAACATATCATATTTAGGCTACATAACCATGCACAAACCCTGAAATTTGTTTCTCTCTAGAAATTTCAATATGCATGGTCAGCAAATCATTGTACCAGCCTTGTGCTAACCATGAAACCAACCCAGTTTTCATAAAATTTGGGTTCTAGGCTCCAGAGTTTCCTTGGAAATAACTTATACATTTACTATATAAATAGGAATCCATTCTAGGACTAACTTAAATATTTATTCTGATAATTAAACAACTCATTACTCTTTGAAAGATTGAGTACTTACATGTTAGATCCCTTATATATTATGGAATTAAATCATGCTCAACCCTAGACATTATCTAAACTGTATATTTCATATATATATCTATGGTGGTGTCTTTAATATCACCTTACAGAATATATATATAAAGAAATACAATAATGGTTGAATAATGTCCTTCATTACACTTCACACATCAATCAAAATAAATTCATCCTGGGAAGTCAGATCCCCGTGTTGATGAAGAACTATCCCATCACAGCTGACATTGATATACCACTCTTCATATTTACAATAACTATTAACCTTGATAGATATGAAGGTCACATTACTATTGTCATAATAATATGATCTATCTAAAATTCCATCCAACACGTGCACAAAAATAATCGTGATTTTTATCATATTCATTATTTTTATATCCAACAGAATGTAATACTCCCCAAATAAAATAAAACAACCACAACATAAACAAATATCTCTCATCCATACCCCTGGATTTCAAATGATCGTCACAGCTCCACTCATGAAACACACTATTTTTCTCATAATCTTTATAATGTGATAATTTATAATTAATGAGTGGACCTAGAATAAAATAAATCACTATTAATAATATAATATAGGTGAATAGTACTTCAAAAAATGGATAATCTAGCCTTATATTCCAAGTATTCTAGTTAAAATTTATGAAAATTAATTTCACATATTCCCTATGATATAGTGTGAGTCCTCTAAGATGCACCACGTTAACTATATGTGATATCTTTTCAAGAATTAACTCACCATAGTCATTGACTTTAATTACTAGAAGAACTCCATTTTAGACTAATTTTTTGTATGTGATCAACTTCCAGTGCACTAAGTCAACCTAGGCCATATATAATTACACAACTCACATGGTATACTACATGACCATTTTATATGTCCCATCCAATCACAATATTTTGATAAAAATGGTGGTTGAGTGATCGTTCTACCAATGTGACCCGACCAAACACACTAGTGAAATAACACATGAGTAATGTCCTATGAAACTGATCTTCCCCTGTAAATTTTTCTAGGAATGTATCTATATGATAGTTTTAAACAATGATACCTACATAAATATATAGTGATTTTGGTCATCATATCAAACACACCAATAATCCACTAGAATCATCATTATGGTTCCACAATTATATGAGATCGTAATTTACCTCCTTAAAAATACAACCTTGGATAAAATGTTTCCATTGGAAAAAATTTCCCATTTGATCCCATTGGGATAACACTTTTATAGAATAGCATCAGATCTTTCCAATGCATGAACAATTATCTACAAATCGGTAAATTTACAAACATAGTCCATAATAGATATACTATCCTAGATCATCCATATAATCTCATATTCACACTATTTCATATGTTTCGCATTGTATAATTGTTCACGCAAATTCTATAGAAATTAATTCCAACCCATTTTTTCATGATTTTCTGTCCAGATTTTAGATGTCCCACATATGATTCGCATTCCCTTGTAAGAAATATTAATTAATTTTTACACCCATCACAGTAGGAGTCAAAAAGTGGTTCAGAATCATCTAGATGGATATTAATTAAAACTCATCTTCCTCTGGTCCACCATCTCCATTGAAAGTATTAGGGTGGTGAAAATGAAATTCCCATTTCTATTCAGAAATGTTATTTATTACCCACCATAGGTCTCCTTCCATAATCATCATAAAGGGAAAAAAATTAACATGGAACTAATATTTGGGTTCTTCACTAAGCAATACCAGTGCCTCTGGTTCTACTTTTGGAGGATCATTTCAAGCCATAAACTTTTGACATCTTATCATATATCCTCATCATGGAATAATATCAACAATATTCCAAAAAACCATCTTAGGAATTGTTATTCTGAATTGAAACTTATATATTGATTAATTTATACAAATGAAAACTCATTTGATTAATCCAACTGTATTTTTAATACAGAGTCAGTAACACTACCCTCAACCATCCCTCATCTGGGTCATTATTCATATAGGTAATAAAAATTCACATTATATGTGTCTCTTTATTTACCCATTTATGTATTTCTATTTTTGAAATTTTGAATCATTTATACTTGTCAATTTCATATTTTCCAATTTTTTCATTTATATTTCACAAGAAAAATAATAAATTTCATTTTCACAAATTACCCATAAAAAAATATTTTGTATATTTAAAAAATGAGGGAAATCGAAATAAATCAAGAGTTCATATAATGGTATAGTTATACACAACTCGCATTACATAATTAACTAAAAATGAAATATTAGAAAATAATAACATCATAGAGAATGTGAATCAATCAATTTGAAATAACATCCAATCATAACATCATAACTCAATAAAAATAATCCCACTCAAGGTACTTGTATTTTACTACCGTACATGGTTTATATACTCTAATACATGAGTTAATTAAATAATACCAACTCATCCAATACTCCATCCTACCATTCCAAATTAGTAAGAAAAAATAAAAAATGGAAAAATATTATGATTCCACTTTAGGATGTGCGGACCTGGGTGAAAGACACTAGTTCCTCGAGGCCTGTGATCACATAACCTCACGCGAGCCTCTCCATGTTCTAGAGTCCATCCAATGGAAGCGATGGTAAAATATATATCAAGGGGATACTATAAATTTTTATCAATATAGTAGAAAATTGTAAATAAATAAAAATTTAGAATATTAAAACAGCTATAACCAGAGTAATTATTGTATCACATGATAAACAAAGTGGGAGAAGTACTAAAAAATTCTAGTAAACATGTTATGAAATATATGTGACATGTTTCATAATAAAATTTCAAAATATTGATATAATGGAATTCAGAATAGATTCCCACTACCATGTCTTGTTCACTCATAAATGCTCCATCTCAACTGAGTCATATAACATTTAGATCTTACCTTTATCTTATCATCCTAACATGTATTCTATTTGGGTAATAATTGGGAAGTATACATAGAGTGCTTGTAACGCTTTGTAGGCCACGACCAATGGGGTAAAATCAATATATTTTCTATAGCTATTTATACAATTTTATAATATCAAATTATAACGAGATAAATTATTATCAGGTTTTAACATACTTTAATTGACCATATAAATTAAACAGATTCATGGTGAAACATGAAACATCAATATCTTCATTGGATTATGATAGAGTTTGGTCCATATCACAAATAGAATAACAATTCACTACCAACTGGTATTTAATTATCCATTTAATTTTAATTCATTAAATGACTACCTAAAACAATATTCCAATGCCCACTTTTTTGCATATTAGATAACATTTATATACTCCTGTTTTTTTGAAGCATCATTACCTATCCCAAACCATATATATTTTTCAATATTATGTGTTATTTTAATGAATCATTTTGTAACACTTATATTTCAATCAATCAAATATGATTTTTTTCAACATTATTTTGTGTCCCACACTCATATATCAAATATCACATATAAATAATATTTCACATTTATCTAATTTAATCATCATTAAAACTATTGGTAAAATTTTAAAAAATGTTATATGATTTCAATTATAAATTTAAATATAATTATTCACATTAATCACATTGAATAATGTGATAATTTTATCATTAAACAATTTATCAAAAGTTTGGATAAACCATAACCTAGAATGGTTAATCCATCCATCCTGTTATTTACATTATAAATAAAATTAATATCATATATAATAACCAATTACATCATATTATTAATTGATGAATATAATAATGCCATTAATTGTAAAATTTCATAATGAAATTATTACATTAATTAATTAACTAATAAACTAATCCAATTCACGGGGTGATTTATAGACATGGAAATTACAATTTTCAAAATTCCATACACACAATTATAATAAAGTATATGATATCATAAATTTATACCACCAATAAAAGGTTCAATTATGACCACTCTACTAACAAAAAATACAAAAATTAATGTTGAATAATAAATTGAACATCGATAAATGTTATATGGGAACAAAATATGCAGGGTTTCAAATCCATGAAAACAATATTCAATTCATTAAGAATATATTTATAAAGGCCTTGGAATATATAATGGATCTTATAAAATTTTATTAAATCATCATACATTGAATAGGGATGAATGAGGGTGAAAAATAAAGGGAATTGTAATTTTATAATATTATTTTGTGGGATTATAAACTTCATGACCAATATCTTGAGATATAGTGCATGATTTATAAAACAATGCACCTCACCTAGGGGTAAAACAAATACTACTAATAGGGTGTATGGTTTGACATACTATGTTTCAACCATGTGATTTTTCATCTGTTTGGGATTCCATGGATTTTTTGTGCTGGACATATGGATTGGGAAAATTGTGTTCCAACTGTGAACTGAAAAAAACCAATCGAAAAATTTCAAATATCACCAAAAATATCCACAAGGTAAAACCTAAACATGAAATAACAAAATAAATAATAAACAGTACGTGAAAATGATCTCATAGATTTTCCAGAAATGGTTTAGATCATACAATATATATGTCTTTTGTGCATAACATATATAATCCATGTGATCCTCCATAGAACATCACATGAGAAGGTGAAAAGTGATATTAATCATCCATTGAGTAAGTATTGAAACAAATATTCAAATAATAGGAAAACTACATATTCCTTCCCTCACCGATTCTCACTCACAATGTATAGAATACAAATACTATAATATAATATTAACAAATATATACTCATAGATATCTTGCATATAATCTCCTAACAGTTTTCTTCAATCATGAAATAATTCCAAATGTCTTTTACAACTATCCCTTCTAATAAGATATTGTATGGGGCATAACCATACATCCCATAATTCTCAAAATGTCTTATATTTTGTATTGAAAATAATTAATATCCTTATATAACATCATTATTACAAAACCAATTGGTAACATCCACAACTCTAGTAAAATATGGTATGTGTTTACATTATTATATTATTTCAATATACATGTTATTATAAAATAAAATACATGTTAGTTTTTTTTCACAGGAAACAAGGTACATAAATTATTTCAATATTACATTATGAATGTAATATATAAAAATAAAAATATTCTTTCATCCGTGAAATTCATTTAAATATTTTTATACAAATTATGTTGAAAGGACTAAAATATATGTCGTGCTCAGATGATCAATATAGGTATGAATACAATGAATGATGTCATGCATTGGTTTGGGTTTAACAATATAATGGAACAAAGAATAAATACATATACCATTTATTAAATAACCTTCGATTAAAAAGATATTCATGGAATATATCAACAAATAAATAACATGGATAATAAAAAAAATTAATGAAAGAAATGAATAATATAAAATGTCATGTTTTTATTGTTATGACGATATTCTACAAAATCATTGATACTATATTCAATTGATGGGAAATTAAATTTCATGGAAGGTATTGGTATACTCCAAAGACATAGCCTATTTGTTCAATTATTTTCCTTCTGACAACTGTAGATGCATCAATTTCTATGAATAACAATTTATCACGAAAAATTAAATTTTCCCAATGCATTCCCCATATATTGAAAAAATTATTTTATTGAAAATGTACATTACACATCAATAAATAAAAATATTTATTTAAATAATAAAATGGGTCACCATTATTTTCTATAATAAATAATCAAACATTTTTAATAAGATTCATTAAACTAAAACCATAAATTGAGATGGTATACAATTATTAATATTTCAACATAGTTTAAATGATACTAAATGAATCCACTAATATAAATGTGTGAATGAATGAGGAAAATAATTCCCAAAGAATAATGGGGGTGTGATAAAGAATATAATAACATGAATGGGAATTAGTATAATTTATGGTATAATCTAAAAATCAATGAATTATTATTGGAGACCATGAATTCATTATAAATTATCCTGAGAAGTAAAATCACATCCTTTAAAAATTTTAGGTGAAAATTGAAATAATACATTTAATCATACAAAATTTAAAACCATTGTAATATTTCAATAATTGATATTAGAAATTACATATAAAAATATATAAAACATTATAAAAATTAAATCCTTTTCCAAAAATTAATAGACATATTATAAAATAATTTAATTGAAAATTACATAACATTGAAAATGATTATTAATATTGAATAACTTATATTATGGTGAAAAAATTAAATCACACCATATATAATAAATATAACATTACATAAACAGTATTATAAATATTATAAAATGAAAAGGTAAAAAATGATGAAATAATTCTCTTTAAAAATTTATTATGAAAGAAAAAGTTTATAAAAAATTTCAGTTACAATCATTTAAAATGTACAAAAATTTAAAAAAACAAGAATATAATATATATTCCAGATAATGATTTTATAACCAATCACTGAAAAAGAAGGTGATTTTGATTTTAAATATTCATTCATAAATTTTAGTACAAAATGGAGGATAAGTTATAATAAAAAATGGAAAATATATAGAATAAAATATAAGAATAAATAATTTGTCACCAGATAATGATATATCAAACATTTTATCCAATTTATATTTAATAATGAGAATCCATATATATAAGTGAGATTGTGAAATAAACCCTTACGAGTTTATAAACATGTGACTCAAATACCATTAAAATAAAAATCAATAATTTAAAATTTAAATACAAAGAAAAAATAATAATTCAAGATATAATATTTAAGACGGGTTTTAAATAACTATTAAAATTTATATTAGGTGTCTAATAAAAAAGATGTCTCATTTATGTCCAATTGAGGTGAAAAAAATCCTTATCATGGATTCATATTTGATTTTCTATATATAATGATAAAATATTTATAAATATATTTAATAAAACAATTTATAAGAATTATATTCCTAAATATTCAATTTTTTATTTTCTTTTTTAATCCGTTGGAATCCTTTCACTGAATAAATCCTTCAAACAATAACAAATTATGTACGTTCATTAAATTTCCAGAAAAATACTTCAGTGTAATGAGAATTATTAAAGGTTATATGAAATGTATATATCATCAAAATATATTAAATATTTACATTATTTATTATTTATTATATAATTTTTTTATTCATCCATTCATGGTGTTAATATAAAAATGAACCAGACAATAGCAAATAGGTGGTTGTCAACACGTACGAAAAAGCAGTATATTCATTTTTAATCAAAAGGAATAGTATGAATATATATGAAATTTCATACTTATAGAGTCATAATTATGTCATAATTCTGGTATATGATCATTAATTATATCTCTATATCTATCCATTTAGTGTGGAAATGAAAAATTACTTAAACCAATATGTAGAGATGATAGTTTATAGGTACGCATGTATGATGAAATCTTTTTCAGTGGACATAAAACATATAGAAAATAGTAATTCAATTAAAATAAATTAAAATAAATATATTAACTGTGATTATTAATTTATGTTATAATGTAAATTTACAATTTTTAGTGTGAATAAAAATAAATCAATTTAAATCTTATCTCTATGAACATAGACATCAACTTTTAGTAATCATCATTTGAATCAAAACTGATCACTTATTAAAGTGATATGTTCAAAAGAAAAAAACCCATAGGTATAAAAAAAGAATATCTAGGAGGGTAGTTGGTCTTGTAAATTCCATTTTTAGTATATCATATTGGTATTTTAAGAACGATACACTATGTTCAATATCATAATAGATACACCAAATCGATCTTAAAATGTCTAGATGTTATAATTTTAATTTGAATGTTATCACCAAACAATAAGAATGGTTGTAATGATTGAGATGAAAGGAATCCTGAAAATAAATTTTACACATGTTTTTTTAAATTATTTATTGTTTTAATAATTATTTGGAAATAAAAACAAAATCCCATTTAATATATAGGATATGTTTTTATAACAGAAACTCTATATCCACAATGGATTTTTATCATAATAAATAAATTTATTCACTATTTAATATCAAATTTATTTAAATTTATATTATATATAAAAATTAAAATGTTCTTAAATTTATCCAATATGATTGATATATTTAAGGTAATAATAAATTTAATTTTTAGAATAAAGCTATATTTTTCAAAACGAAGTTATTGCACCTTTTGAAGGCACAAATTATTTATGTTTTTTAAATAAAATTTTAAAATTAAATTTAAAAAGTAAAATTCATTTTTAAAATAGAAAAATCTAAATATCTTATTGGAAAATATTTGTAGTTTTTAAAGATTTATTATTTTTTGAAGAATTGTAAAATGTGTGTGTTTTTTATTAAAAAATACATTATAATCTACTTTATTTAAGAAAATATATAATGTTTTAAATGTTTATTAAAGAATAATTAGTTTAATTATAAGTCTATGAACCCAATTTTTGTGTTTGGAAGAAATTTTATATTGACGTTGAATATAATTTCATTGTAAACATTTAAAAAATTTCACTTTATGACACCACTTTCAACTTACATATTCAAGATAAATTTTATATAAAATTTTTATTATTTTATTAATTAAATTGGATAAAATGAATTAATTATTTGTAATCAAAAGGTATATATTAGGCATTATAGTCATTTTTTTATCCCCCCAACTTGAGAAGAAGAGAGTCCGTGCATTATTTTAGTAAATTTCTACCATTGCAAGGAATCAATTCCTGAATTTGAGATCCATTTAGATGTCTTGGAAAATATATTACATGCATGAACATTACATTTCATCTAATAATAAAAATGTATCCATGATAATTATTTGTGGACACCATTAGTCTCCGATCGTAAACATTGATATCAGTAACAATACACATCTTGGAATCCTGTGAAAATAAAATATAAGAAAGGGGTGACCTTTGATTGATAGTGATGGTAAATAAAATAGATAAAATATTAATAAATATGTATAACAATTACTGTAATGAAAAAACTGATAAAAAATATTTTTAAACATTAATGTGGACCAAAAACTTAAAGAATAAATCAAAATAATTCCATTTGAATATTCAGATGGAAATTATACTAATCAAATAATCCTAGGTAATATCAATAAAAAATATCAAAATGAGGGGGATCATTATTTCTGACGTCATAACCACACTTCCAAGGCATTCTGCTGATACCATACATAAATTTGTCAAAAACCCCATATAGTTTTCTCTATGAGATCAATGGATGCATCGAGGGGCTGTAAAGGGCTCGACTTGTCACTTATTAAGTATAATGAAGTCCTCTTTTGAAACGTGAAAAAAATAAAAATATTAATCATTCGTATTAAAACATGCCTATGAAATACTAATACATAATCCATAAAAAATGAATGGTATAGAAGTATCACATACACATTCAAATTGTTAATAAACCTTTCAATACAGTACTATATGTTTTATAATATGAAATCAACCGCAATTAATCATGGGATACAATAATGGATGATCACATATATGGACATGTTTTATAAATATCATTGACAATAAACTGAGACAAATTCCCCTTGTTCATTGAAATAATTTATTCAAAATCCACCCACATATAAAAACAAGTCATTTTAATTGTGATTTTTGGATAAAATATTCCAATATCACTTTGAAACATTTTAATAGAATAAAAATTTTAAAACATTCATGTCCATATAAATAATTCATTCAACCCATTTTACAAACATGGAAATTAATGATAATGGTTTTAGAAGAATTTATATTTAAAACATTTAAAAATTGTCTTAGTAAAATAGTCCCTTATATAATAGCTTAATAATATTCCTTTGAAAAATATTTCTAAGAAACACATATATGGATGATAACGATGTCCCATGAATATTATATATAAACAATAGAATAATATAATTAGATTAGGTAATTAACCCTTACCATAGGTCTGATTCCACCTATACATGAAAAAACTATAGAATTGTGGTTTTAATAATATTATTAATTTGTAGCAGAATAAAAATATTTATGAAGTAATTTATGAATCAATTTTGACTTCACATTACTTGTTTATTAATAATTTCAATGTGAAATAATCCTCTTGCGAAATAATCCTTTTGTTTATCATAAGAGTTTTCACTGTTTATTATTGATTATATAACATAGATAATAATTTAATTACTTCAAAAAATGGAAAAATGATTTATATATCATATATATTCACTATATAAATATTAATATATAGATATTTGAAATTTAAAACATCAATCATCGTGGTTGTAGGACATATGTATGCATTAACATTGTTCCCATTTACATATCCTATTACATATTTGAATGTAAATAACATACACACATATATAAATATTACAATACAATTATAATTTAATATATTTTTTACACATTAATTATATATATTTATTATAGTCATTCATGATGGGCTAGCATGGAGAATGAATTTAATCGTTCCACGATGATGTTAGGATGAACGTAACACCGATGGATGTAATCGTTTCTTAATGGAAAATAGTAAAGAATTAGATGGAATACGAATCAGAAAAAGAAAATACCATGTCATATTTAATATGTAAAATAATTATATACATATTTATAAAAATTCAATTAAGTATATATGACTAAATGTTTATACCATATTGTGGGGACAATACACTATAAATATGTATTTATGGTGATTTTGTTATTAGTCAGATGATTAAAAAGAGAAATGTGGTTGAACTATATAAATAACAATATATATGTATTTATTAGATTATCCAGTCATTAAATTTGTATGGAAATATCATAGGGAAATGAATTAGATGAATAAAATAAATTGAGTTGTATTTGGAAAACAAGTACACCATCATTGACTATCTCCTTCTGATTTGCACATAAGGGATCCTTATGTTGGATTTATGGAAAATTTATTACCACTAAAATATAGTGAGGAAATTGGGTGGATTAATAGGAATCATTTATCTGAGATAATGAATTTATTAGGTTGGGATAGAAGAGGTGAGGTTACCTTTTATAATATCAGGGAGGGTACTTTTAGATATAACAAATATATTAATAATATATATGTTGATTTTAGAATTAAAATAGCTGAGAAGTGTGTTATTTAATGATTAAGATGAGTATGGGTCCTAATACCCTTGACGAATGATTTATAGAGGGTTTTAGGTCACTAAATTAACTATAATATTTTGCATCAACCATTAATTAAACATGTTAACTCTGACAATGACAACATGTATTTTTTCATTATATGGTTAATATAGTTTCTAGAAAAATCCAAATGAACACCAAATGGAAAATTTGTGAAATATTCAACACTACATGATTCAATTGTACGAATTATTTATTTTTCTAAATTTTATATATTTAATAAAATACTATTTATTTTAAAATCTCTATTATTTCATTTTTGTGAAAATTTAATATCGGATTTTGAAAAATGTTTTAAAAACAATATTCCTTCAAAAAAATAAATTACCTCTTTGATAAACTGTAAATGGAATCTAAATATTTCATGGATGACATCAAATATTTTAAATTATATTTATTTTCGTATTCCTAATATCATTTAATAGATTGTTCCTTTAGTAAATTGAATAACCTTTCATCATTTTGGCATAATATAATTGAATTATTTATTTCATATAATTATAAATAAATTTGTATTATGTAGACAAACATATTATATTTCTAAATAAAATTTATTTTCAACCTTATCACTTATACAACCTCATATTTTAAATCCTATAGCAATTAAAATTTGATTATTACATTTTTAACTATAATTTAACAGAAATATAATAAATTTCATAATATTCGTGATTTATAATATAAAGGATCATATTTTCAACCAAATGTTGATTTTGTTTGAAAAAAACATTATACATTAAAATTGGATAAATATAGGAGTAATTGTATAATAATATTATAATTTTTTACTCTTAATCACCTGATTTACCCTGAAAATATATATTAAATAAAAAACCTCATAAGTAACTATTTACCAATAAATGTAATTTGATCTTATTGGATCAAAATATACAAAATAATTATAATTCTTTATGTCAATTTTTCAAAATTTAATTCACTTAAGCGATAATATTATGTTTGATTCTAATATCTAAATGCGGTTTAGAAGGCGCATAAATGAGACCTTCAACTCATGAATAATTTTTATATCTAATTATATTATAATTATGAATCAAATTACCTTAATTGGGTTAATATATGTATTATTTTTATATTTTTATTTTGAGATAAAAATATTGAAATATAATTGTTTAAACTAAAAAGTAAATTTTTATCAATAATGAATTATTTTATTATTCATAATAAATTTAACATTTTACAAAATACCAAATACCACCATAATAAAATTATGATTTTCCGAATTAAAATATTATTTTTATTTTACAAAATTAAATTTCCTACTTTTTCAAAAATTAATTTTATTAATGTTCATAAAATACCATAAAAATTAGTTTCATTTAGAAAATAGATTTTCTAAACATATAACTAGTCTAAAAAAATTTATACATATCATTAAATGTATATTTTATTATTGGTAAAACATTATTAATAACATTTAGATTTTATATTCATTACAATTCATCTTACTATATTTGTTGGATATGTTATAAATATATTGTTTAAAAAATTATAATACTAATGTGATGATTCACAAAAACTAAATTTTTTGTGTAATTTTATACATGTTGATGTTATTTGTAATAAAATTTATTAAATTTATTTTAAAATATAATGTACTATGAAATTTTGTGGTCTTATATTATCTTATCCTTCAATAAATATTTTAGACAAATTTTTAAATTGCTCATAAAAAAATAAAATGTTGATACGTGAAAATCCATTTGTGGAAAACTCACATAAAATATAGGGTTAATAAAATAAACACTTAATAAGAGGGAATGGGAAATGCAAGGTTCACCACCAAATTAGTAAATTGAATAAGATAATGTTAATGTAATGTAGATATTTATACTTGGAGGAAAAATAAAAGTATTTATATGGAGTGATTGAGGTCACCAATCCCAAATAAGTATATTATTAATTGATTTATTTCCTCAGAGACATAAATATATTATCATTTAAAATACCAACAATTCAAGAAAAATAAAGGTATTCGGAAAAAAATATTCAGACACCTTTGAATAGATTTGAGGTATCATTTAAATAACTTGATAATAACCTCATAAAAGTTACTTGATTTCATTCCATGTCTGATTGTTATAATTTAGTCTTGATTTGGTCTATTCTCACTTCATTTTATTCACATAGAGCTGGTAAATTCATGATTAATCTTTATTCATAATGAACTATTAATGAATCATTTAGTCCATAATTATTTCATTCATCTTATAAATGTTTACTAAAAACAGAAAGGATATCTCGAAATAAAGAATAAATTTTACATGAACAACATATAAAAATATCAAAAGTTAAACATAACCAATTTCAACCATATGAAACGACAATAACACTACCATCAAAAATTACTATCCAAAATGCTAAATAAATTTAAAAATTCATCCATAATGTCTTTTTCCAAAAAAAATATGTACATTTTATTATAACATTCAAAATATTTTATCACATTTAAATCCTCATTGAAAACTCATATACTTCCTAATCCATAAAGATGGAGTACTGCAGTACTGTCCTTATATATCTCATAAGTCTCAAAACCTTATAACAATTGATGTGATAATTCATAAATAAAAATAAAAAATAACTATAATCAATATATTACACACTTAATACATTACATACTATTAATAATGTAAATACTTAATTCATCCTTCATATGAATTTTCATTCTTAATCTCTTCATTAATTACAGTATAACAATTACTTGTATAAGCTTTTTTATTCTCACCATCCAAAAAACCAAAATAACAATTTAAAAATCACTATTTATAATTTTAAATTTATGATATATCATATATTGGATATCTAAATTATTCCATATTATGGTCAATTCATATGTTCATAAGATTTACCAACCTTATCCTTTATTAAATATAAGGGACGATATATTATTCATAAAAAAACCTCAAATCCTATCTAAGGTATATGTTTTCTAATATAAAATTTCTAAATCTAATTTCCATTTTTATTTTTTAAAATACATTTATTTCTATTGAACACCCTAGACAAATAATACAAAAGTCGAAGCATTATTTAAATACATTGTAATGACTACATGGAGTCATATCCTAAAATAATGATTAGTTTTGCAGTTTGGGAAAGTAGAACACATATATGAACATTAAATTAATATTCCAAACATAGAATAAAAAAAATATAATTTTTTGTGAATTCCATTATTCACTCAACTAACCCTGCATATCAATCATAAAAAACATAATGGTATCCTAAGAAAATAAATCATAATAAAGGGGTGAGCTTCGATGCTCAGTAAGGGTTAATAATGGAGTGTTAAATTAAATTAAAAAGAATAATCATATAAGGAAATGCATAAAACATAAACACATGATTATGAAACATAAATATAACGACCCATAATTTACATACATTGTTAATACTTCAAAATTGAAGCATACCTATTACAACATATAACAAAACCACGAAAGTACCATATAGGTATAGTGTCTTTAGAAACTGGGAAACATAAACAACTGGTTCATAAAGCATCAACTTTGCCTCCCACTTATTTCATCATATCTAGAGTCCCTTTTGGCATATCCTACTTAATAACCTTCTTCCTGAACTGGGGAAATAAAACATACAAAAGGGTGATCTCAAATGCTCAGTAAGGGTAAAAAAAGAATGATCAATCACACTGTATACATAAGCACATAACTTTTGGAAATCTTACCCTGCAAAAGAGATCATAATTTCATAACATGGGATAAATCAAGGCAGTGAAATGTAATCACAATAATCATAAATTAAAACATGAGTCTTTGTGGCATACACACATAATCATAGAGAATCATTTATTGTTAGTCAAGACTCATTGCCATGACTATCTTAGTGGACAAAGTCACTTTCTGAACCGAGTCACCCTCGTTTCAGTCCTGTTTCACTGAACTGGTATAACCTACCGTTCCAGCCATTACTATCTCATTAGATATAAAATCTTTACCCAATGCATTGGGGGGAGATATAGGTCCCACCCATCTCATAATGATAGCATTCTTATGTGTGCCACAAAATCATAAACCATACATCATTGCATAACCCATGTAGTACAAATGGGAATCTTAAACATCATTACATCATAAAAAAATTCATATAAGATAAAGGAATTCATAAAAATAATTCCATCACAACATAATCAAATCAATGTAATAATAGGGATAAAAACAGAACCCTTTACTATCTTAGATGGAAAATAATTTTGATAAAACACTTGAACTCCATTCTTGAGGAAAATATCCTTTCAACTTCAAAAACACTTTTACTTTCATAACATGTCATAAAATTATAAAATAAAAAGAGTTGATTAAAAATAAACTTGAAAACATGTAAAGGAATCTTCTTGGAAATAATGTTTTAAAAATCCATTCATGCCGTATATGTTAAAAAAACATTCTTCATACTTTTGTCGGAAAAGTCAAAAAGTACCTCGTACGAAAAATGACAAAATATTCCTTTCACAAATTTTACTAAAAACTCACCAAAAGGTAAAATAGGTTTTAAACAATTGTAGGTGGATGGAAATAATATTAAATATTGAGGTAACATGGATGTGGATGATAAAATACACCCCAGTAAATACCAAAGTATAAGCAATCTCGGATAAAAATGAGATTGTGATATTTTCCCTTACCTTAGGTCCGACTTTCTTTGTAAGTGTCCAAAACTCCTGTATAATGATTTAAATAATATTATTGACTTATTCCAGAATCATAATTATTTTTATGATATCATATATGGTCATATTCTTAGCTTCTTAGTAGTAATATTTCATTGCTACTTGTTATTCGAGTGTTTATAGCTTTTTGTTCTTATGCGTGTTTTGTCGAATAAATTCTTATTCTTTTCATTAGGTTATAGATACCTCATTTCCATAATGGTATTAGTGTAATATATATCATATTAATTCATCCAATTCATTTATATAATCATTATTAAATGAAGATCATATAGAACGAGTCGCATCACATCGTGGAGACGGTATTCCGTACGTACGCACGAGTGATGATATCGTTCCTATGATTGTGGAATTGTATTGGAGTATATTTATACTATTTCATAATCAATATCACATTATATTAGTCATATATAGTCATTATTTACACCATTATACCCATCCATGTAAGGTGGTGGTGGAAAATAGATTACACCACGGCGTGGAGACGATATTCCGTACGTACGCATGCGCGGTGATTTCTTTTTCCGTATGACGGATAGATGGTGAAATAGGGTTGTTTCATACTTATAATAACATATCAGTATATGAGTGATACTGATGTTATTACTTCATAATTAAACAACTAAATAATAAGAAGTGGAAGAAGAAATAAAGATGAAAGAATCGGTAACGGACATTACCTCTTCTTTGAAGTGCTTCTTTGAGACCTTCTTTTAGGGCACTAAAATTGGTCTTTGAAGAAGACCAGGACCTCTAGGATGTCTCTAGGGAAGTGGAGAGGAGAAAGTGTTAGGGGTTGGCCGAGCTTGAAGGTTCAATGTGATGTGAGGAAGAGGGGGAGGAGGTGTCCTTTTATAAGGGAGGAGAGGGGAACCTTTGGAATAACTAAAAATATTATTTTATTATAAAGTCAAGTTCGGTTTTAAATAGCTCCAAATTGATATATTTCGAAGCTAAGGTGGGGATGGGTAGAAATCCTCTCATCCAATAGAATTTAGACAAGTTTAGGTTCCTATTTTAACCTTATCATTTAGATTTAACATTAAGTTAAATAATTTTACTTTTACCATGTATTTTTGTTTTCTTACACTATATGGTTAATAGACTTACTATAACATGCCAAACGAACCCAAAGTTGTTTATTATTAATATATATATCCTTATCTAAGTCATTTGGCCGAACCTTAGATTTTTATGAATAAAATAACAATTACTAATATAATATTTGTTTTAAAAAACTATTTTATGTGAATTATGACACTATTTAGTAATTGATTTTTCTGAAAATCATAACAGAATTATTAGTTCGAAACAAGTTAATTAAATCAACACTAATATGTCATATTAACCTAGAAAATTAGTGGGATTCATTAAAAGTCTCAAATTTTATTTATTATGGGTTTATAACATCAATTATGTCAATATTTCATTAATAAGATAATTACTGCATCATCATTGTGTCATAAATACATTAAAATATTAAATTTCTAAAAATTAAAAATAAAATACCATTATGTAGGAAATCTTTTTAGCTTTATAATGAAAATTTATAGTCGAATTTATCTTATGTATAACCCCATATTAAAAATGTTTTAGTTATTAAACATTGATTTTAACTATTTTAACTATTCATTAAATAAAATAATATTAAATGTCATAATCTAATCCAAGTGGACCTAAATGGTAGTATTATATTCATAAGGTTGTTTTTGGTCGAATTACACTTATTAAATAGAATTAGGACATGTGTTATGGTAATAGTAATATCATATTTACCCTTATTTACCCTATTTACTATTAACCACGGTAAAAAAAGTAAAAAGTTACTAATCACCCAAAATTATTTTCATCTCATTGAACCAAATTTTAGTCCTTGATATTAACCGTGTCTCTCGGATTTTCGAAATTCCATTCACATAAGCGCTAAAATTATGTTTTATGAAAATTCAGTTTTTTTAACTACCACTTAGTGGTTTCACTATTCATCAAAAATTGAATGTTTTCAGAAAAATACCAAAACATCAACCTATGCTAATTTCGATATTCTGATTTCAAAAATGAAGTCCATTTTGAAAAATAAAATTTATAAAATTTAAAAAAGTGGTTATTACTATTCATAACAGCTAGTTTTAATAATATTTTAATAGCATATCGTTGTTTAGTGAAACTCGGTATTACGTACGACGAAAGCTATCGAGGAAGGTCGCGATTTCGTGTAAAGCAAGACAAGCAAGTATTGTGTAGAAAAAGATTCCTTTGATGATTTATATAACATAAAAGTCTCGGATGTTACATTCTACCCCCCTTAAAATGAATTTCGCCTTCAAAATTCGTCACTTTGTAACAAACAGATGAGGATACCTCTCCCTCATCATATCCTCAAGCTCCCATGTAGCTTATTCTAATTGGTGGTTCCTCCATAAAACATTCACTAATCGAGTGGTCTTGTTTCGTAGGACTTTTTCGCTACGATCCAGAATCTCTATCGGTTGTTCTTCATAAGAAAGATCTTGCTCCAACGGTACAACTTCTGAGCTGAGTACATGTGAAGGATCAGGTGTGTACTTTCTCAGGAGAGATACATGGAACACATCGTGAACTTGAGAGAGATTAGGTGGAAGCACCAATCAGTAAGCTACCTTCCCAACACGATCCAGTATTTCGAAAGGACCGATATATCTAGTGCTCAACTTCCCCTTCTTTCCAAATCTCATAACCCACTTCTAGGGAGATATTCGTAAGAACACTTTATCACCCACTTCAAACTCTAGTTCTTTTCATCGGTTGTCGGCATATCTTTTCTGTCGACTCTGAGCTGCTCTTATGTGTTGTTGAATAGACCTGACATTTTCTGCCATTTCATCAACGAGATCAGGTCCTAATAGCTTTCTTTCCCCAACTTCATCCCAACAAGTTGGAGTCCTGCATTTCCTTCCATAGAGAGCTTCATAAGGAGCCATCTGAATACTGGAGTGAAAGATATTATTATAAGAAAATTCCACCAAAGGTAGGTGTTGATCGCAACCACCTTTGAAATACATAGAGCAAGCTCTCAACATATCTTATAGGGTTTGAATTGTTCTCTCAGACTGACCGTCTGTCTGAGGATGATATGCAGTGCTGAAACTCAACTCTGTGTCCAGAGTATGCTGAAGACTTCACCAGAACATCGAGGTAAATCTCGGATCCCGATCAGATATAATAGAATTTGGTACTCCATGCAATCTTACCACGTCCTTTACATATATCATGGCAAGCTGATCGAGAGATAAATCCTCTCTAATAGCAATGAAGTGTGCAGACTTTGTAAGATGATCAACTATGACCCAGATTGCATTATTGCCTTTGGATATTTTAGGACGTCCTGTGACAAATTCCATGGTGATGTTTTCCCATTTCCATTCGGGTATGGGTAATGGTTGTAACATCCCCTTAGACTTCTGTCTCTCAACATTAACTTATTGACAAACCAAGCATCGAGAGACATATTCCGCAACATATCTTTTCATGCCATCCCACCAGAAGTACTCTTTCAGGTCCCTATACATCTTCGTGCTTCCAGGATGAATATGGAATGAAGAACTATGAGCCTCATCCAGCAGCTCCTTCTTTAATTCGGGGATGGGAGGAACACAAACCCGATTCCTGAACTTTATTATCCCATCACAATCAAGGTTGAACTCAGGAATATTTCTCACCTTCTTTTGTAACTCAACATCTTCTTTTTGTGCCTCTTTAATCTTCACATGTATAGATGGTTGAACATTCATTTGAGAAAGATAAGATTTTTCCCCTTCCATTATAATTCCAAGATCCATCTTTTGTAAATCCATAAATATTGGATCTTTTGTGATCCTCATCATGGATAAACTACCATGGTCTTGTCGACTTAATGCATCTTCCACCTTGTTTGCTTTCCCAGGGTGGTAATGGATTGAGCAGTCATAATCCTTAATCAGCTCCAACCATCTTCATTGACGCATATTCAGCTCCTTTTGTGTGAAAATATACTTTAAACTTTTATGATCAGTATAAATATCACACCTTTCAACATAAATGTAATGCCTCCAAATCTTTAATGCAAATATTACTACAACTAACTCCAAATCATGTGTTGGGTAATTTTGCTCATGGATTTTCAACTGTCGTGAGGCGTAAGCTATCACCATATCATTTTGTATAAGAAAACATCACAATCTCTTCTTGGATGCATCACTGTAGATCACAAACCTTTTCCAATACAGGGAAGTGTGAGCACATGTGCACTGGATAACCTTATTTTCAACTCCTTGAAATTCTCTTCACATTACTCCGTCCAAACAAACTTAACTCCTTTCCGAGTCAACTTGGTGAGTGGATTAGATAATCTTGAAAAATCTTTCACAAAAGTCGATAATATCCAGCCAATCCAAGAAAACTTCGGATCTCAGTTACTGTTGTTGGTCTCAACCATCTTTCGATAACCTCTGTTTTTGCTGGATCCACAGATATCCCCTCTTTTGAGATTATGTGACCCAAAAATGCAACTTTTTGAAGCCAAAATTCACACTTGGTAAATTTTGAATAAAGCTTCTCCTTTCCCAGGGTCTTCAATATAATTCTCAAGTGATCTTCATGTTCTTCCTTGCTCTTTGAATAGACAAGAATATCGTCTTTAAAGACTACCAAAAATTGATCAAGATAGTCTCTAAAGACTCTATTCATCAGATCCATGAAGATAGCAGGGGAATTAGTAAGACCAAATGGCATCACTATAAATTCATAGTGTCCATACCTTGTACGGAAATCCGTCTTTGGTATATCCTCCCTTTTGACCTTTAATCGATGATACCCTGAACGAAGATCAATCTTGGAAAAGTAATGAGCTCCGCGTAGTTGGTCAAATAAGTCATCAATGCGTGGGAGAGGATATTTGTTCTTGATAGTGATCTTGTTAAGTTCTCGATAATCAATGAAGAGTCTCATTGATCCATCTTTCTTCTTAAGAAATAGAACAGGTGCTCCCCAAGGTGACGTACTAGGGCGTATGAATCCCTTATCAAGATTCTCTTGGAGTTGCTTCTTCAATTCCTACAACTCAATTAGTTCCATTCTATAAGGTGTCTTTGAAATAGGCAAAGCACCCGGTACGAGTTCTATTGAGAAGTCAACTTCACGATTTGGTGGAAGTCCCGGTAATTCCTCCGGAAAGAGATCATCAAACTCTCGTACAATAGGCATATTCTTATTCATGAGTTTCTCACCAACCATTTGAGATAAATAACCTTCATTTAGTGGAATCAAGACCCATAAGATGGAAGAAATTTCCACTGGAAGGTTATGTTCATCCTTGCATTGATAGACGATCATAGATTGATCTGGAATATATAATGTGACTTCCCTTCTTTGGCAGTTGATTTGAGCTCCATATAAAGAAAGCCAATCCATGCCAAGAATCACATCAAATTCTACTATAGGAAGGATTACATGATTTTCAGGAAGCACTTTCCCACAAACTTCGATCGGAGAAAAATTCTAAACTTTTGATGCGACTGTTGTTCCATTAGGTGTTGTCACAGCTAACTCAACATCTAATTGTTGAGGTAATACGGTGATACCCTTAGAAAATTCTTCAGAAATAAAAGAGTGGGTGGATCCATAATCAAATAAAACATTTTCTACTTTAGATTGGATGGTAAGTGTACCTTTCACCACATCGTTATTGTACTCCACATCGCTGATAGAAATTGCATGTGACATTCCTTTGTCTTTAGCCTTAAGAGTTTGTTGACGTCGACCATCATCATCATCCCTTGGATTAGGGCATTTATTAGCATAATGACCCATCTCCTTGCAATTGAAACATTGAAGTGTAGTAGGTTCATTCTGTGTATCCCTTCCTTTGTTTGCATCATTAGACATTTTCTTCCCATCATCGTGGCATTCAATTGCCCGATGACCTTCCTTTCCACATTTGAAACATTTACATGTCCCTTTAAGACAACTCCCTCCATGTTTCTTTCCACACTTTGAGCATAAGGCAAAGCTCATCTTCTTTTCAGTGTGCTCTTTAGATTTTCCTTTGAATTCCATTTTCCTCTTCTTATCAAACCCATATGACTGATGGGTTACTCCAATCTCCATCTCGAATTTGAGAGCACATCGAACGATTTCCTCGTAGCTATTGAAGTCCCTTATGGCTAACGCCCTTCGAAGACTTGGTTTTAAGCCACTAAAGAACCGATTGATCTTACTCTCAGGTTGGATAATAATACCAGAATCATACCTTAAAAGTCTTGTAAAATTTACTTCATAGGTACCAACAGATTTATCATTCTTTTGCTTCAGTTCAAGAAACTCTTTCTCCATATTTGTTCCAAGAATATGAGGGAAGTACTTGTTGAAAAATATGTTCTTGAACTCGTCCCATTCCATGGACTCAATTTCATCTCTTTGCCTCGTATTCTTAATAAGATTCCACCATTGATAAGTATCTCCTTCCAAACGATACACTGCTAGGATGAATTTATCATGTTCAGAACATTAAAGAACTGAAAATATCTTTTCAGTAGTACTAATCCATTGTTCAGCAACTAATGGATCAGTAGACCTGCTGAAAGAAGGTGGACGCTGCCTCATGAAGGTTTCAACAGAATGTTGCTCATCCTTTGCTCTTTTGGAAGTCCTGCATGATTCATAGCTTGAGAAAGTTGTGTGAGCATGGCTACAAGATTTTTCATTCCAGCTCCCATAACGTTTGGTTGCTCAGGGGGACAATCATTGCATTGCCCGTCACATTCCGCATTAACACGATTCCTTCGGGTTCCAGCCATTGACTAAAACCAAGAAGAATAGTGTGAGCATCACTAATTATAATAGGAAAACCACATAATAAAGAATAAAATTTCACACTTAAGGTCTTATCCTAGTTTATTCATGGCCATTTCTAAAACACTAAGATTATGTTCTATGCTTAGACTTGTCCTTAGGGTTCTTACTAAGGATTTCACATCCTAGTTTCCAATGGTTGATTATACCTTTCCTTTGATACCAACTATAATGACCCATACTTTACATACATTGTTAATACTTCAAAATTGAAGCATACTTGATACAACATATAAAAAAACCACGAAAGGACCATATAGGTATAGTGTCTTTAGAAACTGGGAAACATAAACAACTGGTTCATAAAGCATCAACTTTGCCTCCCACTTATTTCATCATATCTAGAGTCCCTTTTTGGAATATCCTACTTAATAACCTTCTTCATGACCTGGGGAAATAAAACATACAAAAGGGTGAGCTCAAATTCTCAGAAAGGGTAAACAAAAGAAAGATCAATCACATTGTATACATAAGCACATAACTTTTGAAAATCATACCCTAAAAAAGAGATCATAATTTCATAACATGGGATAAATCGAGGCAGGGAAATGTAATCACAATAATCATAACATAAAACATGAAACATTGTGGCATACACACATAATCATAGAGAATCATTTCTTGTTAGTCAAGACTCATTGCCAAGACTATCTTAGTGGACAAAGTCCCTTTCTGAACCGAGTCACCCTCGTTTCAGTCCTGTATCACTGAACCGGTATAACCTACCATTCTAGCCATGTCTATCTCATGAGATATAAAATCTTTACCCAATGAATAGGAGGGAGATATATTTCCCACCCATCTCATAATGATACCATTCTTATGTGTGCCACAAAATCATAAAGCATACATCATTGCATAACCCATGTAGTACAAATGGGAATCTTAAACATCATGACATCATAAAAAAATTCATATAAGATAAAGGAATTCATAAAAATAATTCCATCACAACATAATTAAATCAATGTAATAGTAGGGATAAAAACAGGACCCTTTATTATCTTAGGTGGAAAATAATTTTGATTAAACACTTGAACTCCATTCTTGAGGAAAATATCATTTCTACTTCAAAAACACTTTTCCTTTCATAAAATGTCATAAAATTATAAAATAAAAAGAGTTGATTAAAAATAAACTTTAAAACTTGTAAAGGACGCTTCTTGGAAATAATGTTTTAAAAATCCATTCATGCCGTATAAGTTAAAAAAACATTCTTCATACTTTTGTCGGAAAAGTCAAAAAGTACCTCGTATGAAAAATGACAAAAGATTCCTTTCATATATTTTACTAAAAACTCACCATAGGGTAAAATAGGTTTTAAAAAATTTTCGGTGGATGGAAATAATGTTAAATATTGAGGTAACATGGATGTGGATGATAAAATACACCCCAGTAAATACCAAAGTATATGCAATCTTGGATAAAAATGAGATTGTGATATTTTCCCTTACCATAGGTCCAAATTGCTTTGTAAGTGTCCAAACCTCCTTTATAATGATTTAAATAATGTTATTTACTTATTCAAGAATCATACTTATTTTTAGGATATCATATATGATCATATTCTTATCTTCTTAGTAGTAATATTTCATTGCTACTTGTTATTCGATTGTTTATAACTTTTTGTTCTTATGCGTGTTTTGTCGAATAAATTCTTATTATTTTCTTTAGGTTATAGATACCTCATTTCCAGAATGGTATTAGTTTAATATATATCATATTCATTCATCCAATTCATTTATATAATCATTATGAAATGACGATCATATAGAACGAGTCGCATCACATCGTGGAGACGGTATTCCGTACGTACATACGAGTGATGATATCGTTCCTATGATCGTGGAATTGTATTGGAGTATATTTATTCTATTTCAGAATCAATATCACTTTATAATAGTCATATATAGTCATTATTTACACCATTATACCCATCCAAGTAAGGTGGTGGTGGAAAATAGATTACACCACGGCGTGGAGACGGTATTCTGTACGTACGCACGCACGGTGATTTCTTTTTCCGTAGGACGGATAGATGGTGAAATAGGGTTGTTTCATACTTATAATAACATATCAGTATATGATTGATACTGATGATATTACTTCATAATGAAACAACTAAAGAATACTAAGTGGAAGAAGAAATAAAGATGAAAGAATCGGTAACAGACATTACCTCTTCTTTGAAGTGCTTCTTTGAGACCTTCTTTTAGGGCACTAAATTTAGTCTTTGAAGAAGACCAGGACCTCTAGGATGTCTCTAGGGAAGTGGAGAGGAGAAAGGGTCAGGGGTTGTCCGATCTTGAAGGCTCAATGTGGTGTGGGGAAGAGGGGGAGGAGGTGTCTTTTTATAAGGGAGGAGAGGGGCACCTCTGGAATAACGAAAAACATTATTTTATTATAAAGTCATGTTCGGTTTTAAATAGCTCCAAATTGATATATTCAGAAGCTAAGGTGGGTATGGGTCGAAATCCTCTCATCCAATAGAAGTTAGACAAGTTTAGGTTCCTATTTTAACCTTATCATTTAGATTTAACATTAAGTTAAATAATTTTACTTTTACCATGTCTTTTTGTTTTATTACACTATATGGTTAATACACTAACTATAACATGCCAAACGAACCCCAAGTTGTTTATTATTAATATATATATCCTTATCTAAGTTATTTTACCGAACCTTAGATTTTTAGGAATAAAATAACAATTACTAATATAATATTTGTTTTAAAAAACTATTTTATGTCAATTTTGACACTATTTAGTAATTGATTTTTGTGAAAATCATAACAGAATTATTAGTTCAAACCAAGTTAATTAAATCAATACTAAAATGTCATATTAACCTATAAAATTAGTGGTATTCATAAAAAGTCTCAAATTTCATTTATTATGGTGATTATAACATCAATTATGTCAATATTTCATTAATAAGATAATTATTGCATCATCATTGTGTCATAAATAAATTAAAATATTTAATGTCTGAAAATTACAAATAAAATACCATTATGTAGGAAATATTTTTAGCTTTCTAATGAATATTTATTGTTGAATTTATCTTATTTATAACCCCATATTAAAAATGTTTTAGTTATTAAACTTTGATTTTAACTATTTTAACTATTCATTAAATAAAATTAAATTAAATGTCATAATCTAATCCAAGTGGACCTAAATGGTCATATTATATTCATAAGGTTGTTTTTGGTCGAATTACACTTATCCAATAGAATTAGGACATGTTTTAGGGTAATAGTAATATCATATTTACCCTTAGTTACCCTATTTACTATTAACCGCGGTAAAAAAAGTAAAAAGTTACTATTCACCAAAAATTATTTTCATCTCATTGAATCACAATTTAGTCCTTGATATTAACCGTGTCTCTCGGATTTTCGAAATTACATTCACAGAAGCGGTAAAATTATGTTTTATGAAAAATTCAGTGTTTTTAACTACCACTTAGTGGTTTCACAATTCATCAAAAATTGAAAGTTTTCAAAAAAATACCAAAATTTCACCCTAGCCTAATTTCGATATTCTGAATTCAAAAATGAAGTCCATTTTGAAGAATGAAATTTATAAAATTTCAAAAATTGGTTATTACTATTCATAATGGCTAGTTTAATAATATTTTAATAGCATATCGTTGTTTAGTCAAACTCGATATTGCGTACGACGCAAGCTATCGAGGAAGGTCGCGATTTCGTGTAAAGCAAGCCAAGCAAGTATTGTGTAGAAAAAGATTCCTTTTATGATTTATATAACATAAAATTCTCGGGTGTTAGAATAAAACATAAAAAAAAATTCAATAAATAAATCTTAAAAATTACATTTAACCATCCACATGGGTATTCTACTAGTAGAATAATCATATTTAATATTTAGGAATCATATTATAATGTAGGAATGCATACTGTCAGAAATAATAACCACACCGTCAATTAAACATTCAATGAACACATGTAAACTGGTAAAAACAAAAACTATATTGTCTCATGAGACTCACTAATGCATCAAGGGGCTATAGAGGGCCTCATCCATGACCTACTATGTCCAATTCATTCCTCTTATGAATGGGGTAATGAAAACCAGCATAATAATTCATATTAAAACTAGAATGTAAAATATTTATACATTATCTATAAACCATGAATGTTATTGTTTATAACATCAATAGTCAAAATTTCCATAAAACCATTAATATAATTTTATTGTGTGTTTCATGAGATATCAATTTCAATAAAATGTAAGATCCAATAATGGATGTCGAAATAGATGAAAATGTTTTAATAAAATTTGTATAATTATATTGATAAATAATCTATTTTCACTTTGAAAGAATTTATTCAAAATCTATACTCTTATAAAATAATTGATTTAGAAAGAGATTTATAAATCAAAATGTCCCATAGAAATTTTAATATATTGAAATGAATTAACAATTTAACACATTAATTTGAAGATAAATAATTCCACAAAACAATTATGAAAACATTCATATAAATGATAATGATTATAAAAGAATAAATTTGTAAAACAATTAAAAATGGTTTTAGTATAAGAGTCTGTTACAATAAACAAAAAAATTCATTTTGAATATATTTTTAAGAAACATGTACATGGATGTTAAATATATTACAAAAATACTTACGTATTTACTATCTCAGATAATAATGGTACTGCAAAATTCAACCATGGCGTGGTTATAATTCCTTACATATGTGTATGAAACTCTCATATTATTGTTTTAAGTACTATATTATAATATACATGAATAATAAAAGTTATTCTATCATATATGATTCATTTATTCATTTACATTCCTCTTCTACTGATATTGTCCATGTTATAGAAACATTTCATGTAATAATTACTGTTTTATAGCACTTATTTTGGATTTTTATTCATGATTGTATTATATATCATGATTTAATGACATTAAATATGTAATAAATGATTTATATATAATATTTATTAATTATATAAATATATATAATAGGTATATATATATGAAATGGAATTCACCTTTCATGGAGACAATATGTTGTATGTATGTGTGATCATCGTTTCCATTTTATTATCATATTGAATGGAATAAAGTAAATGTGTGTATATATATATGTATATATATTATTAAATTAGAATTATTATGTCATATAATTCAAACATATTCATTAAGAATATTTTTTGTAATCATTAATGAATTCTTAACATCGAGAATGAATTTCATCGCATAATGGGGATGGTACGGTGTACGTACGCATGAGCGATGGCAAAAATTAGTAATAGAAAATAGTAAGGAAAGGGATGAAATATTATGTATAAAAAAAAATATTTTAATATTTCTTATTTATAACCTTTATATTCACCATTATACCAATATAAATAAATTATTGGTGGAAAATTGTTTACACCACATCGTATAGATGGTATGTCATATGTACATTGTCATGGTGATATTATTTTATTAGGATGGTTAATCATAGTAATATGGATTTAAAATAATCATTAAAATATCTCAGAATATATAAAATCACGGATTTATATCAATATTATTGAAAAAACAATAGAAAATTATGTAGAAGAAGTAAAGAAATTTAATTTAATATGCAAAAAATACATCTTCAATGAGTATCTTGTTTTGATTTGAAAAAAGGTCTCCTTTGTTGTATTATAGACCAATTTATGATATTTACAATTACATGAGGGAAATTTTTAAGATTAATGGGTATTGTCCAAAAAACCTAATGTAATATAGTGTTGTGGATAAAAAAGAAGGGGATGTTCCCTATTTTATGTGTGACGAGGGACACTATTGGAAGCTCCCAAACAGTTTATTTAATGTAAATATATTATCAATTTAATATTGATCCAATGTTAGTTAATTATAGAATAAGATGATTATAGGTCTAAATAATCTAATATAAGTTATTTTACACATGTTTTGGTCACAAAATTAACCTCATATTTTTGCATTAACCCTTAGTTAAACAACTTTACTCAATCCATGACTACTTATTTTTTTAAAATATAATTTTAATATAGTTTCTATGAAATTTCAATATAACTCAAATGGGATCATTTATTGAATATTTAACAATATACATATTTTCTGGATGAAGCATAAATTTTTATACATTTATTTAAATTAATTAAATAGTATATATTTTAAACTCATGTAGGTAAATTTTGACAATAATTAATATATGGTATTATTTAATTCATAAAAAAATTGTTCTGTCAAAAGAATACATTAAATCATCCCTATCATTTAAATTTCATCAAATAATTATTATTATTTCAATAAATAAATAAATAGTATTTATTTTAATATTTTTAATATCATAAAATTGATTATACCGTTAATAAATAAATTATTACATCATCATTGTGTCTATTTCCGATGCTTTCACCGGGGAGTTCACATCCATCTTCTTGGGCACGTCAGGCATGTATTTTGTTGCCCCGCATTCTCGCTTTCTAAAGGCTGGCAGCATTCACTCCTTGTTTTGAGACGTTTTCTCCTTGATCGAAATATGATGATGGGATGTTGGATCTTCCTTCTGTGTATTCATCTTCGAAACTCATCTCCTAGTCCGTGTCTCCCTTATTGATTTAATATGTTGTTCGTGAAACTTTTCCAAACACCATACTTTCTTGGACAACAGTTAATTATGCTGCTTCTTTCAGGACATTCCAAGGGGTCCGATCAGGGCAGCAACCTTTAGTTGGGGGAGTAGTCACATTGAGGCACCACTAACGTGTGTGGACACTGGGGAATTGGCGTGTCTATCTTTTGCCCCTTATTATAGGGCTTATTGAGGGAACAGAAGCCCAAGGAATCCCACATAGAGCATGGGGAATCATATGCCATAGGCATGTATCTGGGGTTCTCCTCATCTTTCCATGTTCATCACAGGGTATGCCACATGTTTAAATTCCAGCGGAGACAGATCAGACAGATCAGAACACTATCCAAAGTGGATCAGATTGAAGACCCCCTTGAGGAACAACGATGATGGGGACCGCTCATGGACGCCTTCCTGAATACTTTGATGGGGAATGATGAGGGAATGACCTCACCGAGATGTGGCAGCCGGGGTATGAATCAGGATGGATGATGGTTTTTTTCTTGAGCCTCGAAGAGACTTTCTACGTATCATGCCTTAGCACGGATCAAAGTTCACGTTGTTTGGATGGCAAGGGGTGTAGAACCTATGTGAAGGTGTGTTAGAAAAATTGGATGGTGGGATCACAATGGCTTACCACTGGATTGGAGTATAGATTTAGGTCATGTGGGACGAGGGAGTATCAGATAACCAACATGAAGAAAGATCATGGTCCAATGGTTGACAGAATTGAACCTCAGAGAGGCTTCCTATATAGCATGCGTTGACATGGAACAAAGTCCCCGTAGTTCGGGATGGGGTTTGGTTGTCGGAGAACTGACATGAAGAAGGAACTTGGTCTGATGGGAGATGGGCGTGAACCTCAGGGAGGCTTACTACGTACCATGACTTGACATGGATCAAAGTATCCATAGTTCAGAATGGATGATGGTGAACTGACGTGAAGATGGACCTTGGTATGATGGGTTTCGTTCTTTAACCCCGAGGAGGCTTCCTACGTACCATGCCTTGACATGGATCAAAGACCCCGTAGTTCAGAAAGGGATGTCGGTGAACCGGCGTGAATGATGGACCTTGGTCATGTGGGTGTTGGGCTTGAACCTCTTTGAGGCTTCTTACGTACCATGCCTTGACATGGATCAATGTCCCCATAGTTCAGAATGGGATGCTGGTGAACCGATGTGAAGGTGAACCTGGGGGTCCACTAATTGTGGGCTTGAACCTCGTTGAGGATTCCTAAGTACCATGCCATGACATGTATCAATGTCCTCGTAGTTTGGGTGTTCATTTTAACGTCATGCAGGACAGGGCATTTAGGGATTACTCTTTGAGGCGGCCTGAGGTGTGTCCTGGTCGGAGCTCACACTAAGCTCACGGGAGTCATTCTAAGTGTGAGAAACAAGAGGTTATAGGGACCAGATGATCACATCGTGAAGGATAGAACAATGGGAAGCAAATAGGGGATTAAGCGTTGGGCGACTCATGGTGTAACACTCATACCCTAGTCACCCATAGTTGGTGAATTATATCATAACATAGGCATGATCACAAAAGATCAAGTCTCGAAAGACCGATTAGTTTAGTAGCCTTGAAACACTAGATACATTCATATGTTTTACATTACATTATGGAATAAAAACAACCAAAAATCTTTTCCCCTTTGAACACACTTATCCCTTATACTATCCATGCAGGTCAATCATAATACACTTCTTCACATCCTGAGAAAAATAAAACATAGTAATTCGTGAGCTCAAATGCTCAGCAAAGATATCAATATAGTAGAAACTTTCATAAATAAACATTAACATTTAAGGCAATGTATAATTGAAACAAAAGTCTTTTAAAGATGAACTTCAGCATAATATGGAAAGAATAAAATGAAATAATTCCATTTGATTATTCACATGGATATTCTATTGTCAAATAATCACATGCAATTTCAAAAACCACTTTCATAATGATGGAATGCATAATGCCAGACTATCATAACCACATATCCAAGGACTCATGCCAAGTATACAAATAAGACATTGTCAAGGACTTGTTCCAAGACACTAGTTTGTCTCATGAGACCTACTGATGCATCGAGGAGCTATATCGGGCTCCACCAGTAACTTATTAAGTCCAATACATTCCTTATATTAAAAAGTTTAAACATATCATTAACAAATCCCAAGAACCATAACATAATCGTATCACATAAAACATGCATAAAGGAAACATAAAATTTTCACATTTTAACCACAATATATCAATACAACACATTAATATAATCAAAACATTATCAAAACCATTTTCAATTACAAAATAAAATAAAAGTAAAACTTGGTATTTATTTTTAATTTAAAAAAAGTTATCGCTTGTAGAGGAAGCCGATACTCAAAGAATGGTCACGACGGCGGAGAAGTCATTGTCATTCGCATAATTAAGACAAATCATTCATTTTTTCGTTGAGTTAAAACGCTTCATATAATAAATTCATTTTTTATAAAAGTCAAATTCAAAGGTGTTCATACACCGTATAAAAGAATGTTGTGTATAAAACAGAATATGCCTCAATGAAAGGAGATTGAGTCGAAGTCCCTTACCTCGTGTCCGAATTGACTTGATAATTCTTTAATATCATTAATAATAAACTAGAGTTAATATATACTTACTTAATAACCTTTTTCAAGTTCATTATCACTTTTATATAACATATTACCATGTTAGGAAAATTATTTAGTCATATAAGTTAATAATGGTTGTTTTGTCGATCTTTGGTACTTGAGTCACCAATATACTTCTTATAATTACAAGTTGTTTATGTGGTAGAATATTCATTGCCTAAAAAATTATATTCATTATGAATATATCATATATATCATATATATCCAGTAGATATAGGCATTTATAATATTACATAACATTTAGAGGTAAGAAATGAAATGCACCGTTCATGGAGACGGTAAGCCGTACGTACACATGAATGCTACATTCATTTCTATTTCTTATTTAATGGAATGAAATAATAATTAAATAATGGTATATTATAATTCTAGTATAATATCATATATAATATCATTAACTCCTCTCTTTATATGTCCCACATATGGCATTAACGATTCAAATCACTTTTAGGGGGCAGTAGTCCGCACTTCCTAAAATGGAATTATTGTGCTTACCCATAATGGAAATCATAAATGTATGCCATAAATGAAAGATAAATAAGCACAGGGAAAACATAAACATAATATATATCACATATATAAATAGTTTCATCGTAATGGCCACTATTATAGGTGTTAAAAGAATATTGAACAATCATCATTTTGTGAGGCACTACATCGCCACCCACAGAATCAGTATGTTATTTAACCATTAGATGATGGTGTATGTAAGTTTAAATCAAATAATAATCATAAAAACATCTTATTATATTTGATATACTGGATTTCTTACAAAATAATGGAATAAAACATGTTTATGGGGTTGGATAAGACTAATAAAACAACAGATCATAAGAGAAGACATTACCTTAAAATTGGGTAACTCTGAATGATTTGAGCCAAAGGGTTCCTTGGAAAGACTTATTCCCAATGTGAGGCTTCTAGGAGTAAGAGAGGGAAGTAGATAGAGTATTTGGGAAGAGATTTTCCAAGAAAAATGGCTTTGATGGTGTGAATAAGGTGGTAGAGGTGGGTGACTTTTATAACAGGAGAGGATGATCACTCTTGGAACGTCATTAAATGTAACATTATTATGAAATGATTGTCGTATTTTAAAGGTCCCAAAATGATATATTTCATGGATATAGTGATAAAGGTTCAAAATAAACCCATCAAATAGGATTTATACAAATTTTAGTCTTATATTTTACCTTATCATTTCATTTTATTTAAATCTTTCATTAATGAGAAATTGTTGCATCATCATGGTGTAATAAATAAATTTATTTATTTAATGCCTAAAAATTATAAAAAAATATCAAGATGTAGAAAATAATTTTATATTTCCAATGGTTATTTATTGTCTAAATGATAAATTGTATAACCCCTTGTAAATTTTTTTTAGTAAAACAATACATGATTGTGATAGTTTTATTTTCACATTAAATAAAGGTTATTAATGTCCTTATCTTACCCATGTGGCTTCATGGGGTCTCACAAATTCACCGATGTATTTTCTTGGTCGGCCATGAGTCATCAAATAAGAGTAGGACATGTTTCAAGGTAATTTAAAATTATTATAACATTATTTTTAGCTTAAATTAATCTAATTACCTCTAGTCGCAGTTAATAAAACTCAAAAGTTACTATTCACAAAATATTATTTTCATCCCATTGAACCACATTTTACTTCCTAATTACAACCATGTATATTGTATTTTTGAACTTAAATTCACAGAAGTGGTAAAATTTTATTTAAACAAAAAATTAGTTTTTGAACTGCCACTTAATGGTTTAACTATTCATAAAAAATTGATGTTTTTTAGATAAATAGAAAAACTCACCCTAGGCTATATTTGATATTACAAATCCAAATATGATGTCTATTGTACAAAATTAAAAACATATAAGTTTCATTAAATAATTTTTTAATTAATTCTCATTGTCAAAACAAATAGCGTGTTATTAAGAAAAAATATCAATCAAAAGATTGACAATTATTTATGTCCAATTTCAAAGTAAAATTAATTCTAATGACCAGAATTGGATAAAATGGTAAAACTTTATTCTAATAATAATTAAAAACCACTAAATAATATAATTTATCACTATAAATTATTTTTATTTAAAATGTAGTTTTTAATTAAAGTTTAGTATTTTACAGTATTCATAAAAAAATTCGATGTTCTCAGAAAAAAATGAAAAAGTAAACTTAGGATAATTTAGATATTCATAATCTGAAAATGAAGTTCAATTTGAATAATAAAATTTATAAATTTTCAAAAACTGGGTATTACTATTTATAACGACTACTTTGATTGGTCGCGGTATGTTAGAATCACGAACATGTGTACAATGAAAGCTATTTCATTATTGAAAGAAAAGTGTATCATGAAAGATTAGGGTGTTACATTATGCCATCCTTCAATAAATTGTGTCCTCGCAATTTGAAAATGTTCTTCGAAAATAAAAGGGTGAAAATAGAAAATATAATTGTGGAAAACTCATATCGAAAATAGTGTTAATAAAAATATAACATTAAAAGAAATAATGAGAAGTAAAAAGTTCACTTGAGATAGCCCGTACTAGGAATATATGAAAACATGTATATGGAGGAGAAACAAACCATCAAGGTCTGATGGAGAGTTGTAGAAAATAGGATTAGGAGAAAGTTAACTACAAGAAAATCACAAACTTGTGATTGGTTAAACGGTCATTGATTCCCCAGTTGGAAAAGTTATCCCACAACGTTTTTGTTTAAAGTTACCTTCCATAATGTTGAGGAATTTATTTAGGATATTTTCTATGAACATCAGTAAATATACTTACTTGTCATGTAGACTTTCATTCTTTAATAATTTTTTACCAAAAACCCATCATTCACTACAAAAGGTAATATAACTAAAAAATATTATATGTATCCTAATCATACAAGGTTACAAATATTAACACATACCATTTGTATTAAGAAAACTATTTTGTAATAATTAGGGACTTCTTGTAGGCTAGTGGTAGGTAATAAAGGCCTGTCTCACTATGGTTGTGGGTTTGATTCATGTAGCATTGTCCGATGCGATAGGTTATCCCCCAACCTATAGTTTGTCCTTTTCCTAAAACTATAGTTTTATAATATTTGAAAAATAATAAGAAGAAATGACTTAACCTTAAATAATACTATTCAAAGTTCATCTTAATCCATTACAAGCCTTATAGTTATCCAAAATAACTCTTTTCAGACTCTCTCTAAAAGGTCTATAAATTCCAAAATCAATTCTAACATCAAATTCTTCAAACAAAGAAAAGTTTCTGTTATTGTCACATATTAAAAATTTGATTAACTACATCATATTAAAAACTTCTTGAAAAAAAGTACAGTAGTACAATCCTTATATATATCACATTACTCTTATAACCATAATATATTTCTTTAGTCCAAAAACACTAATACAATAATTATTCAACTTCAACTGTAGTAACAGTATAAGATTGGATTTACTCCCTTAGCCTTTTCTGAGGTATGTTTCCTTGGCGCTTAGGTCATTAATTTGCATAATTCCCCATTTCTATACAAATTTATAATTCAAAATTGACATACTCTTTCTATCCCTTGCAATCACGAGCCTGGTGACCTTTTTATCCACATTTATAACAATTTCACATTCCTTTTAGGAAAGTATTAGTGTGATTCTTCCCACAATTATCACATAATGGAAAATCCTTCATTCGCTTTTCCTTTTATCTCTGTCTTGTTCCACCATTCTCTTATTATCTTGATTTACTTTATTGTCATATGATTTAGAGATTTCCTTTTCAGTCTTGATAGAACACGATACTATATCTTCGTACATTGAGAAAGATTGTGATACTAAAGCTCGATGGAGAAATGGTTTTAACCCATCAATGAAATGATAAATCATAGTTCTTGGGTTACTTATATAATCTACAACATGCCTCACTATACTTGTAATGTTAGTCTCATACTTTGCAACATTCTCGTCCTCCTTTTTCTCAGACTCAAAAATTTTCTTTTCATATCTACTCGATGGTCATGAGGAAATAATTTTTCTATGAATAGCTCATTGAACTCTCTCCATTCCATAATTGTTACTTCTTCATCTTCCTTAATATTTTGAATCAATTACCACCATTGATCCACATCTCCAGTGAACCGGTAAACTGCCATGACAACTTTTTCCCTTTCACTACTCCCTAAAGCATGAAATATTTTCTCTATGGAATTTATTGATTGTTTAGCTACAAAAGGGTATGTACCCCCCTTAAATGTTGGTGGTTGTTTCCTCATGATGTGATATAACATTGTTCCTCCATGTTGGGGATCAGGGTGCTCCATACGAGTAATGTTATTATTCATAACCTGAGTGAGTTGTCCCAGTATAGTGACAAGCTGATCAGCACCAGTTGTATCACCAACTCCACTATAATTATCTTGAGTAGGAGGGAAATCCCGACATGGAGTGTTTGCATTGAAATGGATTCCATTCTATCCACTAGGTTCCATTTCAAAACAATTTCATAAACTAGATTAGTTTATGAAACGAAATACATAATAACAAACATGAAAAACACCGGACATAAATTGAACAGTTTATGGATATATTCCATAATCATAAAAAGGTTTTCTTTAAGGAAGTATATACTCAGAAACCATTCATAATGGTTTGTAATGAAATTATGAATTATCATAATCATATCCCCTGGGGGTATCTTATCCAAGAGTGCAGCAAGGCCCATTGTCATGTACCAGTTCTTGTTCAAGTCTAGCTCAAAGAGGAGTTTTCGGGTTTTACCCTTAGGTACATCTGTGCCAGAGCTGCCTCTACATGCTCATATCCAGACATGGATGTATTTATCGAAAAATACACAAAATCTATACTTTAACAAAATTCTAGGTTGTTCTTCTATATTAATCCTCAAGGTCTAAATTTGGGTTATGTGCTCTAATTAGAGTTTATCTAAATATAGCTTATAAGGTTAGTACAAAACTTTCTCTGATACCAACTGTAATATCCCGACCCTAGTTACCCAGAGTCGGTGCATTATTACATAGCATTGGAATGATCACAAAAGATCATGTCTTAAAAGACCGATTATTTTAGTAGCCTCGAAACACTAGATACATTCATATGTTTTACATTAAATCATGAAATAAAAACAATAAAAAAATCTTGTCCCCTTTGAACATACCTATCCCTTATACAATCCCTACAGTTCAATTATAATACACTTATTCAAATCCTAGGAAAAATAAAAAACATAAAGGGGTGAGATCAGATGATCCGTAAGGATAACAATATAGCGAAAACTTTCATAAATATACATAAACATTTAAGGAAATGTATAACTGAAACAAAAGCCATTCAAACTTGAACTTCTACATAATATGGAAAAATAAAATTAAATAATGTTATTTTCTTATTCACATGGATATTCTACTAGTCAAATTATCACATGCAATATCAATAACCACTTTTATAATGATGGAATTCATAATTCTAGACTATCATAACCACGTATCCAAGGCCTTGTGCCAGGAATACAAATTTGATTTTGTCAAGGCCTCGTGCCAAGACACTAGTTTCTCTCATTAGACCCATAGATGCATCGAGTAGCTATAGCGGGCTCCACCCGTCACTTATTATGTCCAATGCATTCCTTATATGAAATGTTTTAAACATATCATAAACAATGCACAAGAACCATAACATAATCGTATCACATAAAAAATGCTTAAAGGAAACATAAAATTTCCACATTTCAATCACAAAATATCAATACAACACATTAATATAATAAAAAAATTATCATAACCATTTTCAATACCAAAATAAAATAAAAGTAAAACTTTGTATTTATTTTTCATTAAAAAAAGATATGGCTTGTATAGAAAGCTGAAACTCAAATAATGGTCACGGTGGCGGTGACGTCGTTGTCGCCGCATAGGTAAGACAAATAATTCCTTTTTTCATTTAGTAAAAATCCTTCATTTAAAAAGATTTATTATGAATAAAATTAAAAGTCAAATGGGTTCATACACCATATAAAAGAATGTTTTGTATAAAACGAAATATTCCTCAATGAGAGGAGATTGAGACAAAGTCCATTACCTTGGGTTCGAAATGACTCGATTGTTCTTTAATCTCCTAAATAATTAATTAGATTTAATATCTACATGCATAATAACCTTTTATATGTTCATTATCCCTTTTATATAACTTATTATAGGGTTATTAAAATTATGTAGTCATTTAAGTTAATAATTGTCGTTTTGTCGATTTTTGGTACTTGAGTCAACAATATACTTCTTATAATTACAAATTTTTTATCTGGTAGAATATACATTATCTATGAAATTTTATTAATGATTTAGATATCATTTATATCATATATATCAATTATATACATGCATTTATAATATTACATAAAATTTAGAGGCATGAAATGAAATGCACCGTTCATGGAGAGTGTAAGCCGTATGTACGAAAGAACGCTACTTTCACTTCTATTTTGTATTTAATGGAATGAAATCATAATGATATAAATGTATATTATAATTCCATTATTATATCATATATAATATTATTGACTCCATCTTTTATACGTCCCACATATGGAATTAACGATTCAAATCACTTTGAGGGGGCAATAGTCTGCACTTCCTAAAATGGAATTATCGTGTTTACCAATAATGGAAATAAATAAGGTATTTCATAAATGAAAAATATAGAATCATATGGAAAACATAAAATTAATATATATCATATATAGAAATAGTTTCATCATAATGGCCACCATGAGAGGTGTTAAAAGAAGATTGAACAGTCATCATTTCATGAGGCACTAATTCACCACCCACAGAAATAGTACGTTCTTTAACCATTAGATGAAAGTGTATGTAAGTGTAAATCAAATAATTATCAAAACATCATCCTCATAAATTTATGATACTGGTATTGTTAAAAAATAAAGGAATAAAAATATTTTAAGGGGTTTTAGAAGAAAAATAAAACAGAAGAACATAATAGATGACATTACCATAAAATCGGTTAACTATTTATGATTTGAGACAAAGGCTTCCTTGGGAAGACTTATGCCCAAATTGTGGCTTCTAGGAGTAATATAGGAATGTTGAGAGAGTATTTAGTCAGAGTTTGGATGATCCAAATGGCTTAGAAGGTGTGAATAAGGTTGTAGAGGTGGTTGCCATTTATAAGAGGAGAGGGGAGGCACTCTTGGAATGTCATGAAATGTTACACTATTATGGAATGATTTTTGGATTTTAACGTTACCACAATGATATATTTAGAGTATATGGTGAAAAGGGTTCCAAATCCACCCATCCAATATGATTTATACAAGTTTAAGTCTTAGATTTTACCGTATCTATTCATTTTATTTAAATCATTCATAATGAGGTAATCGCTTCCTCATCATGGTGTGATAAATTAATTTATATATTTAATGCCTAAAAATTATAAAAAAATGACCATGATGTAGGAAATCATTTTATCTTTCAAATATATTTTTGTATCCAAATAGATAACATTTATAACCCCTTGTGATAATTGATTTAGTAAAACAATACATGTTTGTGACATTTTTATTTTTACTTTAAATAAAAGGTATTAATGTCATTATGTTACCCATGTGGCTCCATGGGGTCCCAAAAATTGACCCATGGATTGTCTTGGTCGGCCACGAGTCATCCAATAAGAGTAGGATATGTGAAAAGGTAATTTAATATTGTTATTACAATATTTTTACCTTAAATAACTCTAATTACCTCTAATCGTGTTTAATAAAACTCAAAAGTTATTATTCACCAAAAATTATTTTCATCCCGTTGAACCAAATTTTAATTACTAATTTATCCATTTGTGTCGTATTTTTTATGTTTAATTCACAGAAGCGGTAAAATTTCATTTAAACAACAAATCTTCATTTTAACAACCACATAGAGGTTTCACTATTCATAAAAAAAATAATTTTTTTTCAGAAAAATACAAAAAATTTACCCTAAGATATATTTGATATTCCAAATTCAATGATGATATTAATTTTACCAAATTCGTAACATATATGTTTCATTAATTAATTTTATAATTAATTTCTGTTGTCAAAACAAATAGCGTGTTTTTAAGAAAAATTTAAATCAAAAGATTGACAATTCTTTATGATCAGTTTCAAAATGATATTAATTTTAATGACTACCATTGGATAAAATGGTGAAAATATATTCTAATTATACTTTAATACCACTAAATAATATAATTTTTCACTATAAATTATTTTTATTAAAAAGAATTTTAATTAATGTTTAGTATGTTTAACTATTCATTAAAAATTGGAAGTTCTCATAAAAAACAAAAAATTCATCTTAGGGTAATTTCGATATTTCGAATCCAAAAATGAAGTCCAATTTGAATAATAAAATTTATAAAATTTCAAAAAGTGGGTATTACTATTCATAACAGCTTCTTTGATTTGTCCCGGTGTGTTAGAATCTCGAACTTGCGTACAATGAAATCTATTGCATTATTGAAAGAGAAGCATATCGTGAATGCTTGGGGTGTTACACATGGTGCTGGGACTTACTCCAGAATCGATGCCCAAGTGGTGACAAAGTGCAACATAAGAGGGATTTGGAACCGAGGAAGAGAGGAGGGGGGTTAGTTCCCTATCACGTCCTCCGCTGGCCTTGGAGACCGAAGATAAAATGAGGGAGTATGGTGTTATCCCTCCAACAAGAATGGTTAGGGGCCTATTCCAAGGAGTCTTCCCTTCCCTAAAAACAAATGCCACTCCTAGAGTGAAGATATCATCCACTATGTAGTCCAAGGGGCGTGGAGAATGCCCAAGGTGGGGGGACCCAGTGTGAGAGGCATGTGTCGATGTCACAGTTGAACGTTGTGTGTTGAGGAAGAGGGTTCTTAGCAGTTTAACATCCTATATCTCTGAAAAGTTTTGTTTAATACCCACCCCTAAGAATTACATAACCGGTACCCTCTTCTCCTGCTTGGAGGGAAGGTACCGGGAGTGCCGTGATGAAGGAGGGTCGCAGAGCAAACCATCGACGGGTCCACATTAGCGTGGCTATGGGAATAAGCAATGGCCATTACTGTGCCTATACGAAGAAGCATTAGGAAAATAAACTCCATGGTAAATACCATTTGGATGACTTTGAAGTCATATCGTGCAAACTTAGAGGGTCGCACAGGAAAAGAAATTTTCAAGAAGAGTGGTCTATAGGCAGGGGCCCGGTGGAGTTCGGTCACTCTGTGTGGTGGAGGGAAATTGCAAAGAGGTGTGCTACGCGAAGGGGGGTGGCTTAGCCATACCATGGGGCAGAGGTGAAAATGTAAGGTGCTTCATGAAGTGTAAGGAGGTTCGTCTAGCACTACCTCTCGGAGCACAGAAGCCTCACAAAGAGAATTGTCTTGAAGAAATGTGCATCACGAAGCACAATGACCCAGCCTTGGCATGTGGATCACGTTTATGTGAAGGGTGATTTGCGAAGAATAAACGCTCCCTGACAACTCAGGTCCACTTGGGGATGCCCTTCTTTCGAGAATTTCCTTAGGCTTCATAAATGGAATCCCTCTAGGAAGAGGGGATCAAAACAAGGCAAGCTGGAGGCATCTCACGAAGTAAAAATACCTCGCGTAGCACATGATTCGCGGAGAAAACGGTGCATTGCAATTTGGGATCTATGAAGCCAAATGGTCATATTGTTAGTTCTGTGGGCTAAGGGGGTGATTGGTATTTATAGGAATGAGGTGTTGCAAAGAACAGCATCCGCGGCTCCAAGACTGAATGGTTTTCTTCACGGCGGGCTTTAAAACGTCAAGGCCGTCCGCGGAGGGTCCCACCTCCTTTTCATCACGGCAGGCTCGTGAATGTTAGGTCCATTTGCGGAGGGGCCCACCTCCTTGGCATCACAGCGGGTTCATGAATGACATGGGTGTTAGTGGAGGGGACCACATCCTTTGCTTCACGGAGGGCTCGTGAAGGTCGGGGGTGTTCGCAGAAGGTCCCGCCTCCTTGGCTTTACGGTGGGCTCACGAATGTCAGGGGCATTGGCGGAGGGCCCAACCTCCTTGGCTATGCGGTAGGCTCGTGAATGTTAGGGGAGTTTGTGAAGGACCGTCCATCTTGTATTCATGGCGGGACCACGTACATCAAGTGGAGTTCGTGAAGGGCCCCTCTTCTTTGGCTTTGTGGTGGCCACGTTGCTTAAGGGGACTCCGTGCCATGGCTTCATGAAGCAGGTCAGAAGGCCTCTTTTTCTTCATTCTTTTCATCCAAAATTTCAGTGCCAAAAAATTCCCTCCCCCTAAAACATGGATCCATGGAGGGATCAAGGGTAGAAGTCTGATTGAAATCGCCAAAATCATCAGTCGTTCGCTCTGATGACCCACGATGTGGGCGCGTGAGGCGGACAGGGGCCGCACGGGTTGGACGCATCGTGAATCTCCACGCGGGATGGACACACTGCGAAGCTCCAAGGGTCGCAACCTATAAATGGGGGGGGGGGTCACACTTTTTTCCATTCCCTATGAAATTTTTTCCTTTTTCTCTCTCGATTCGCAAAACTCCGCGTACTCTGTGACTACTCACCGCGAATCGAGCTTCGCGGCGACCCACGAGTCTTTGACTACGTGACAACGCCAAGAAAACGTGTGCTTGCAGGCTGAGGCCAGGATCCACAACTTGAATTTCCGAATGAGCTCCATGAACGAGCATTACTATCCGACCTGAAATATGTCCGATTTTTGAAACCCAATGGCCCTTCAAGAAGCTGCGCTGTGGGTGCCCGCAGACGCTGCCCGAAAGGATCAGTTGGAAAATTATCTGGGCCTAGGAGAGTCGGTTCGTAGCCACTCAGACCATAGTTCTTTAATAGAGCTGCTATCAGAGAGCCAAAATAACTACTCGTTGTTTAATATGCTCCCCTTGTATGGTTTCGGGATGAGGGATGATGTCTTCATTCCTGATGCGAGTAGGGATGATCCGGCTTGCTGATTCAGGAGCACCCCATGCCAGTCTCAATGGTTCAGGGAGGCTAATGCACATGCACGGGAGGACATCACACCTGTCACCGCCAACTTCATGTACAATCACCTGAACATTGTTTATGGGAATCCATTACAGCCAGAGATGTCCCCTCTCATGTACCGCAAAATTCAGAAGGCGTCCTTGACGTATTTGACGAAGTGGTGGTCCGATGAGCGGGACCTGCGCCATGGCGGTAATTTCACAAACGATTGGGCATGGGCCTACTGGGTAGGTGCCTCATGAAAGGACTTATAAGTTGAGATAAGGAGATTGGGTTTGTATGAGGCAACTTGGGCCTCCCAATTCCACATATATAAACCGAAACAGTTTATGCCGGAGCTGTTGAGCAGATGGTCGTCCAGGACCAACACATTTCACCTGCACCTTGGGGAGGTTGGCATCTATCTGTGGGATTTCCATTAGATTTAGGGGGTCCCAATCTTGGGGGATATGTACGATGATTTCATACACATCATGAGTGCGTGGGAAGATCAAGAGATGATTCCCCAGCTGGCACTGGCACTAATTTGAATGGTCCCTGGAGAAGATAAAGAAGCTGTGAGGGATATCCACTTTAAGAAGTGGTTCATGCTGTTCCTAGACATCTTGAGGGATCAAGAGTTCCCCCCAATGATTCGAACATTCCCAAAGGGGGCACAACGGGGCATGGAGCATTCGTATTGGTTGCTCTTGGAGGATAGAAAACATAATACCTGGGGTTTCAGTGTCAATACCGAACAACGGCCGATAGTCCGACTGGTGGCATTTATCGCGGCCCTTTTCTATGGTTGGACCTTACCCGTGAGGGATAACAAAATGGGGGTGCGTCCTAGATTATTTATCATGGAATCCATTATAGAGACCCAAATCATGACGTACATGGCCAATAAATTACTTTTGCGGAATACTAAATACATAACAAAAAACACACACACAAGGATCGTAATAGTTTAGTGTCTTTGGAAATTCGGAATAAAATCTCTTAATCGTGGTGAAAGATCTTCAACATCTCCCAATAAAAATCTTCCCCTTTTTTTTACCTAAAACCATTGTTTATATCCTGGGGAAAAGAAAACATAAAAGAGGTGATCTCAAATGCCCGATAAGGGTAAACATAGAGAACATAAAACAATCCATAAACATTTGAATTAAAAAACATGAACATAAAATCTAAACATCAAAATCTTGAGCAAAGACATGAATCTTGGAAGTACATAAGGCATATATCATAAGGGAACATAAATCAGGACAAAATAGCATGGGAATAAAACATGTAATTGTGGGAACCATTAAGCACATGATATGATTTCCATAGTAGCCAAGGAATTGCTGTGAATACCGTCTTAGTGGACAAAGGTCCTTTCTGAATCGATTTCACTTCTAGTCCAGTCCTGTATTACTGAACCAGTTTAACGTGCCATCCAGCCACGTCTATATCATGATATATAAATCATTAAACAATTAATTGGAGGTAGAAATAGGTCACATCCATCTCATAATGAAATAATTCTTACATGTGCCACAAAATAAACATACATCATTCATAACAACTCAGTGAATAAAATGGGTTTCATAATCATCATCACATAATCACATAATCCATATAAAAGAAATGGATAATTCATCATAATAAAAGTGAAACCATGTAAATCATAGAGACATTATACTTGAAAAATACACATAAGAAATATTGTCATCTTAGATGTAAAATGATTTTGATAAAACACATGAAATGAATTCTTGAGGAAAATATCCTTTCTTCTTCAAAATCAATTTTTTTTCACAAAACATCATGCAATTTTAAAAGAAAAGTAATTTTTTGAATATATTAATGAAATATTTTCCAGGAAGATTCATGAAAATAAGGCTTTATAAAACCGTAAAAGTCCTTTCATGTCGTATACGTTAAAAAATATTCTTCTCGTACTTTTGTCGAAAAGTGAAAAAGTACCTTGTAGGGTAAATAAAAGAAAGATTACTTCCATAACATGAGTTAAAATTATAATGGGTAAAAATTAATTTAAACATATATGAATAAAATTTTATAAAACATGGACATGGATGATAGCAATAACCCTAGTAAACACTTAGGAATAAGCAATCTCAGATAAAAATGAGATTTGCACAATTATCCCTTACCTTCGGTCCGATATGCTACGAACGTATCCGAAACTCCTATATATTGATTTAAATAATGCCATTAACTTATTAATGAATAATATTCATTGTTATGATATCATATAAGTTTCACGTATGACTTTATATTACCCGTTCTTTTGTAAATTCCATGTTAAAGCAGCGTTTTGGGTAAAATCATTTCATTTATCATATGTGTTTCGACTTTTCATTCTTGATATTAATACTTATATCCTGATTTACATAATTCCAAAATGTAAAACATTATTTATATATAATATATATTCATCATAAACATATATATATTATATATCGATAAAAGGACTGAAATACACTGTTCATGGGGACGGTAGGCCGTACGTACGCATGAAGGCTGTTTTTGTTTCCTTATTGAATTTAATGAAAATAAATAGATGAATATATATATATATATATATATATATACACATAAATACAGTAGCATTAATATATTTCATTATTATTCATTATATAAACTTTATGATCATTAATGAATGGTTAAAATGGATAATGAATCCCATCGTGTCGTGGAGACGGTAGTCCGTACGTATGCACGAGCGATGATATCGTTCCCATAATTATTGAATAGAATTGTAGTGGATGGTATAATATATCAGAATCAGTATGATGTTATAATAACCATATATAGTTATTCTTTACACCGTTATACACATCCATGTAAGGTGTTGGTGGAAAAAGAGATTTCACCACGGCGTGGAGACGGTATTCCGTACGTACGCACGCATGGTGATTTCATTTTCCGTAGGATGGATAGTTGGTGAAATAGGGTTTCTTATTACTTATATTAACATATCATTATATGAGTTATACATATGTTATTAATTCATAATTAAACAACTAAATAAGAAGAAGTGGAAGAAGAAATAGTGTTGAACGAATCGGTAATGGACATTACCTCTTCTTTGAAGCCCCTCTTTGAGACCTCCTCTTAGGGTACTAAAAATTGACATTGAAGAAGAACAGAACCTCTAGGATGTTTCTATGGAAGTGGAGAGGAGTCTTTGGTAGGGGTTGGACGAGCTTGAAGGCTCAATGATGTGTGAGGAAGAGAGGGAGGAGGTTCCCTTTTATAAGGGAGGAGAGGGGCAGCTTTGGAAAAACTAAAAATATTTTTTTATTTAAAAGTCATATTCGGTTTTTAATAAATCCAAATTGGGTTATTTCGAAGATAAGGTGGGTATGGGTCGATATAATTTCCTCCAATAGAATTTGGACAAGTATAGGTTTCTATTTGAACCTTATCTTTTAGATTTAACCTTATGTTAAATAATTTTACTTTTACCATGTCTTCTTGTTTTCTTACACTATAAGGTTAATAAAAATTCTGTAACAAGACAAAAAACCCCAATTTGTTTATATATGACATTATCTAAGTAATTTGGCTGATCCTTAGAATTTTAAGAATAAAATAACTATTAATAATATAATAATTGTCTTAAAAACTATTTTATGTCAATTTTGACACTATTGGGTAATTTATTTTTGTGAAAATCATAACAGAATGATTAGTTCGATCAAAGTTAACTAAATAAATAAAAACATGTAATATTAACCTATAAAATTATTGTAATTCATAAAATGTCTCAAAATACATTTATTTTTGTATTTATAACATCAATTATGTCAATATTTCATTAATAAGATAATTACATCCTCATCTTTGTGTCATAAATAAATTAAAATAATTAATGTCTAAAAATTATAAATAAAAACCCATTATGTAGGAAATAGTTTTATCATTCTAATTAATATTTAATATCGAATTTATCTTCTGTATAACCCTATATTAAAAATTATTTACTTATTAAACTTTCATTTTAACTATTTTAACCCTTTTTTAATGAAATTAATATTAAAATTCCTAATGAAATCCAAGTGGGTCTAAATGGTCATATTTTATTCCTAAGGTTGTTTGTGGTAGAATTAAACTTATCCAATAGAATTAGGGCATGTGTTAGGGTAAAAATAATATCATTTTAACCCTTAAATACCATATTTACTTTTAATCGTGGTAAAAAAAGTAAAAAGTTACTATTCACAAAAAAAATTATTTTCATCTTATTGAACCACATTTTACTTACCGACATCATCCATGTCTCTCGGATTTTTGAAATTCCACTCACAGAAGCTGTAAAATTATGTTTTATGAAAAAATCAGTTTTTTACTACCACTTAGTGGTTTCACTATTCATCAAAAAATGAAAGTTTCTAGAAAAATACCAAAAATTAGGCCTAAGCTATATTTGATATTATGAATTAAAAAATAATTTATATGTTAACAAATTCATAACATATCTGTTTTATTAATTAATTTAAAAATTAATTCTTATCGTCAAAACAAATAGCATGTTTTTAAGAGATAACAACTATCAAAAGATTGTCACTTGTTTATGTCTGGTTTAAATGTGAAATTACATCCAATTACCAACATTGTACTAAATGGTAAAAATATATTCTAAATATACTTTGAAACCACTAATAAAAAGAATTTATCACTATTAATTATTTCGATTAAAAATTTTGTTTTTAATTAAAATTTAGTAATTTTCATTATTCATCGGAATATGAAAGTTATCCGAAAAGTACCAAAATTTCACCCTAAACTAATTTCGATATTCCTAATACAAAAATGAAGTCCATTTTTAAAGATAAAGTTTATTATATTTCAAAAATTGGGTATTACTATTTATGAGAGCTAGTTTATAATAATATTATAATAATATCTTGTTTAGTGTAACTCGTTATTGCGTACTACACACGCTATCAAGGAAGTTCTTTATTGCATGTAATTCAAGAAATGTGAGGGATGCATTTTGTGCAAGATTCTTTGGGTGTATCATACAACACAAGACATTAATGAAATTAAAAAGAATATTTTTCATAAAATCCCGGGGTGTTACATTCTACCCCCCCCCCTAAAAAGAATTTCATCGTCAAAATTCGTCGGGGTTATAAATGGTTTACTACTCAAAAGTTTCTTTAATAGAAACCCACATCATAAAAAGGAATAACAAAATAAGACTTTAATAACTAAAGTATGAATCGTAATGGTTACCCAAATTAACTCATCGCTGGGTTTTCACGTAGGAGAACATAGGAGAAAATATGGATATGGAAGAAAAATATAACCATAAAGTTCTGATGGAGTGTGGTAGAGAACATGGATATGAAAAATCCAACAATAACAAAGACATAAATTTGTGATGATCTTGGGAACCATCTGATTCATTGGATATAAGGGCACTAGGACAACATTTTTGGTTTTCAAGATCGTTTCCCTAAAGTTGAAGAATTTGAATTAGAATAAATACTTAATTTATTTTGGTACAATCTCACTGTTGTTCGTGCCTTGAAAAATTTCCACTTCATCTCTTAAAGAAATAATGTTGAATTTGTTATTTGTGAAGTGTTAGCAGATCATGTGATAGAATGACTGGTCATTCCATCTGTCTCAAACAAAAAGTTATCAAATGTTATTAAATATACATAATTCGATCTATAGTGAGATTAATAAAATAAGGTTCTTAAAATAGACGTATACATAATATATCTTACTGCTTAATATAATAAAACTAGTTTCTACTAAACCGGGACATCATGTAGGCCAGTGGTAGGCGATAAAGGCCAGCCGCACTTCGTTTGTGGGTTCGATTCCCACAGCCTTGTCTGACGCGATGAGTTGTCGCTCATCTTGCAGGTTGTCCTTTTTCTAAAAAAAATTACTATAACATCTCATCAATAATATCGAAAAAAGTTGTATCCTTAAAAAATACTATCTTATGTCTAACATGATCCATTCCAATCTTTATCTAAAATACTTCGGTCCAAGCTCATAGTATAAAGAAAATTATTACTTGAAATGTCATCAACCAACCATCATTTATCCCCCATTATCCTTTTGGTCACATTCCTATCATGTGAATACCTTAATCATGTATTCTCTTGAAAAATGAATACCCATTAAACCATAGTGAAAACATGAATGCTGTCAATAGTTAACTCTTTCCACATACCAAAATCCAAAAATTCGGTATACTCAAACCATGATATAACATTCTCCATATATCAGTCATGAGCACATGAATACTATCAAAAATTTAATTTTATCCTTATCCATACATTATGCGCATATCATCTACTTTCCAAAAATACTAGTACCATTCATCACATACTTTCAAAACATAAGTAAATTCAACAGTGTAACAATCATTATATGTCTCTTTATTCCATAGTACCATGAGATTACTTATACAACATTACACTTGATAAACATGTAATAATTATACTAAATTCTTAAACCATTGTCCGAGCATCAACAATTCATTCATCTCATATATCATTTGTAGACTCCTCATCATCATCAACATAAATATTACCCATACAACCATACTAATTCTCTTCATGATACTTTCCCTTAGGGAATTGGTTTGCACAATTCCCGTACATTCCACATTTAAAACATTTAACCATTGTTGATGTCGTAGCAATACCATAATCCTCATCCATGGTGTTAACTGAACACTTTCCTTTTCAGTTACTGGATTTATGTCCTTTTTTTGCACACCCAAAGCATCATCCAGTTCCTTTGAAACAATCTCCTTGATTCCTCTTCCCAGATGATTTACATAGGGGAAATTGAACTTTCTTTCCTCTAGGATCATCATAAAACTCTATCTTTCTATTATTAGCCAAGTCAGGAAACTTAACAAATTTGAGTTTATTGATCATATTATGAGATTTCTGATTCGGCATAATAATTATGTTTGGACTTCCAAATCCCATTTCATTTGGTTTCTCATGAATAATATCATTCCATTGTCCATCATATCCTCAATTATTGTGAATCATCTTGTTTCCAGCAATTTTCTAAAACCCAAAAAGAATAGTGAGAGAGGAAAAAGTCATAATAATGGGGGTGTAATTTAAATATATAGCATCTTAGGTTTAATCTAATATCGTTACCGTAATTCTAGGTCTATAAACTATACTTATACTTAACCTTAGGGACATCCCTATACACACCCTAGAAATATCTCTAGGAATCTCACTAAAGTTCTCGCATCCTAGTTTCCAAAGGTTGACTAAACCTTTCCTCTGATGCCAACTGTAGAGACCCAAAGCGTGACGTACATGGACAATACATTACTTTTGTGTAATACTTAATACATAACAAAAACAAACACACAAGGATCATAATAGTTTAGTGTCTTTGGAACATCGGAATAAAATCTTATAATCATTGTGAATGATCTTCAACATCTCTCAATAAAGATCTTCCCATTTTTTTCATACCTAAAACCTTTATTTATATCCTGGGGAAAAGAAAACATAAAATGGGTGAGCTCAAATTCCCATTGAGGGTAAATATATAGAACAAAAAACAATCCATAAAAATTTGAATGCAAAAACATGAACATAAAATCTAAACATCAAAATATTGAGCAAATACATGAATCTTGGATGTACGTAAGGAATATATCATAAGGGAACATCAATAATGATAAAATAGAATTGGAATAAAACATGTAATTATTGCAAAAATTAAGCACATGATATGATTTCCATAGTAGCCAAGGCATTGCTGCCAATACCATCTTAGTGGACAAAGTCCCTTTCTGAATCGAGTTCACTCCTCGTTCCTGTCCTGTATTACTGAACCGTTTTAACATTCCGTTCCAGAGATGTCTATCTCATGAGATATAAATATTTACCCAATGCATTGGAGGGAGATATAGGTCCCACCCATTTCATATTGAAATCATTCTTACTTGTGCCACAAAATAAACATACATCATTCATAATAACTCAATGAATAAAATGGGTTTCATAAACATCATCCCATCATCACATAATCCATAAAAAATAAATGGATATTTCATCATAAGAAAAGTGAAACCATGTAAATCATAGATACATTATACTTGAAACATACTCATATTAAATAATTTCATCTTAGATGTAAAATGATTTTGATAAAAAACTTGAAATGAATTCTTGAGGAAAATATCCATTCTTCTTCAAAATCAATTTCTATTCACAAAACATGATGCAATTTTAAAAGAAAAAGATTATGTTGAAAATATTCTTGAAATATTTTGGATTAATTTTCATGAAAATAAGGCTTTATAATTCCGAAAAGTCCTTTCATTCCGTATACGTCAAAAAAACATTCTTCTTGTACTTTTGTCGGAAAAGTCAAAAAGTACCTTGTAGGGTAAATAAAAAAAATATTCCTTCCATACCATGGGGTAAAAGTCAAATGTATAAAAATTAATTTAAACATACATTAATTCACTTTTATAAAACATGGACATGTATTATAGCAATAACCATAGTAAACATTTACGAATAAGCAATCTCAGATAAAAATTAGATTTGCACAATTATCCCTTACCTTAGGTCTGATATGCTTCGTACGAATCCAAACCTCATGTATAATGATTTAAATAATGTAATTGACTTATTACAGAATAATATTGATTGTTATTATTTCGTATATTTTTCACTTATGACTTTATATTACCCGTTCTTTTGTAAATTCCATGTTAAAGCAGAGTCTTGGGTAAAATCCTTTAATTTATCGTATGTGTTTCGACTTATTGTTCTTGATATTAATACTTATATCCTGATTTACATAATTCCAGAATGTAAAACATGATTTATATATAATATATATTCATCATATACATATATATATTATAGATCGATAAAAGAAATGAAATACACCGTTCATGGAGATGGTAGGCCGTACGTACGCATGAACATTATTTTCATTTCCTTATTGAATTCAATGAAACTAAATAGATGACATACATATATACACACACATATATATATGTATATATGAAGTAGAATTCATATATTTCATTGTTATTCATTATATAAACTTTATGATCATTCATGTATGGTTAACATGGAGAATGAATCACATCGCGTCGTGGAGACGGTAGTCCGTACGCACACACGAGCGATGATATCGTTACCATAATTATTGAATAGAATTGGAGTGGATGTTATAATATATAGGAATCAGTATTATGTTATAATAACCATATATAGTTATTCATTACACCATTATACCCATCCATGTAATGTGTTTGTGGAAAAACAGATTTCACCACTGCGTGTAGACGGTATTCCGTACGTACGCGGGCGTGGTGATTTCGTTTTCCGTAGGATGGATAGATGGTGAGACAATGTTGTTTCATACTTATAATAACATATCAGTATATGATTTATACTGATGTTATCACTTCATAATGAAACAACGAAAGAAGAAAAAGTGGAAGAAGAAATAAAGTTGAAAGAATCTTTAACAGACATTACCTCTTCTTTGAAGCGCCTCTTTGAGACCTCCTCTTAGGGCACTAAAATTGGTCATTGAATAAAACAAGAACCTCTAGGTTGTTTCTATGGAAGTGTAGAAGGGAATTTGTAAGTTTTTGGCCGAGCATGAAGGCTCAAAGTGGTGTGAGGAAGAGAGGGAGGAGGTGCATTTCTATAACAGAGGAGAGGGGCACCTTTGGAAAAACTAAAAATATTTTTTTATTATAAAGTCATATTCTATTTTTAATAGCTCCAAATTGAGTTATTTAGAAGATAGGGTGGGTATGGGTTGAAATACTCTCATCCAATAGAATTTATACAAGTTTAGGTTTATTGTTTAACCTTATCATTTAGATTTAACCTTAAGTTAAATAATTTTACTTTTACCGTGGCTTCTTGTTTTCTTACACTATAAGGTTAATAAACCTACTATAACAAGCCAAAATAACCCCAAGTTGTTTATATATAACATTTTCTATGTCATTTGGCTGAAATTTATATTTTTAGGAATAAAAACATTTAATAATATAATATTTGTTTTAAAAACTATTATATGTCAATTTTGACAATATTTGGTAATTGATTTTTGTGAAAATCATAAAAGAATGATTAGTTCGAAAAATGTTAACTAAATAAATACTAACATGTCATATTAACATAGAAAATTAGTGTAAATCATGAAAAGTATCAAATTACATTGATTTTGGTATTTATAACATCAATTATATCAATATTTCATTAATAAGATAATTACTGCATCATCATAGTGTCATAAATAAATTAAATTATATAATGTTTAAAAATTATAAATAAAATACCATTATGTAGGAAATAGTTTTAGATTTATAATGAAAATTTATACTCGAATTTATCTTATGTATAACCATATATTAAAAATGATTTACTTATTAAACTTTGATTTTAACTATTTTAACCCTACTTTAAATAAATTAATATTAAATGTCCTAATCTAATCCAAATGGGTCTAAATGGTCATGTTTTATTCGTAAGGTTGTTTTTGTTCAAATTAAATTTATCCAATAGAATTATGACATGTGTTAGGGTAATTATAATATAATTTTTACCCTTAATTAACCTATTTACTTTTAACCGTGGTAAAAAAAGTAAAAAGTTACTATTCACCAACAATTATTTTCATCTCATTGAACCACATTTTATATACTGACATAAACCATGTCTCTCAGATTTTTGAAATTCCACTCATAGAAGCGGTAAAATTATGTTTTATGAAAAATTCAGTTTTTAACTACCACTTAGTGGTTTCACTATTCATAAAAAAATGAAAGTTTCCAAAAAAATACCAAAAATTAGGCCTAAGATATATTTGATATTATGAATTCAAAAATGATTTCTATTTTACCAAATTCAAAACATATCAGTTGCATTAAATAATTTAAAAATAAATTTTCGTCGTCAAACCAAATAGCGTGTTTTTAAGAGATAATAACTATCAAAAGATTGACAGTTGTTTATGTCAGGTTTAAATGTGAAATTACATCCAATGACCAAAATTGTATTAAATGGTAAAAATCTATTCTTAATATACTTTAAAACCACTCAAATTAATTATTTATCACTATTAATTATTTCGATTAAAAAAGTTGTTTTTAATTAAAATTTAGTAATTTTCACTATTCATCAGAATATGAAAGTTATCAGAAAAGTACCAAAATTTCAACCTAAGCTAATTTATATATTCCAAATAAAAAATGAAGTCCATTTTGAAAGATAAAATTTATAAAATATAAAAAAGTGGGTATTTCTATTCATAATGTCCACTTCATAATAATATTATAATAATATCTCGTTTAGTGAAACTCAGTATTGCGTACTACACACGCTATCGAGGAAGGTCTTTATTGAATGTAATGAATGCCAAGTCAGGGATGTGTGTTTTTCAATCTCATTTTCTTATAGCGTACAACACAAGACATTAATGAAATTAAAAAGAATATTTTTCATAATATCTCAGGGTGTTACATCCATGCTAGCCAGAGGAGGGCAGGAAAATCTAGGGATCCCAATGCTCGCCAGATTGTACAAGATGCTACGGCATGTTAGTGTGGGAAAGAAATCACTGAGGATATGTGGGCCTTCCTTCTTATGTATGGGTGGATCTTGGGACACATTAGGGGGATTACGAATATCCATACTCCATCTCGCCCTCAGGGTCAAACTTCCACCTATCCATTCTGAATGATGCCAGGAGCTTTCTTGCCAAATTAAACATACTGTCGATACTAAATCGGATGTCAAAGTCGGGAATGATTAATTTCCACCTATTTCTATTGCCGATGGGGGTACTCACTGACTAAGATCATTCGACGGAATAGAATCAAGCATATCACTTGTCCTTCCGAGGTGGAGTCTTGGTGGCACGGGTGGACCACAAGCTCCTTTGTGAGCGATATACCCCACACTGGTTTGTGATGCAATTCTGGTTCCTGTAGTGGCTGACCCCGCAGGTCTACTGAGAGGTCCACCACGATGGGAACCTCTTTTTGATGAGGAAATTGTGGCTCATGTTCACCTGGGAAGAGTGGAAAATGTGAAATTCATTGCCTCCGCCTACTGACGCCTTTGGAATGGTGACAGAGTATGCCATATGATGGGAGGAAGCTTATACAGGGGAAAAGCTGAAGCAGCCAACCGTTCGAACTAGTGATGGCGGGCCTCCCCTATCCCGAGGTCAGGGTCAGAGGGCGGAAAGGGACTCTCGCGGTGGCGGGTCTGCCGTGGTGACGGGGCTTGCATCAGCTGAAGGTGATGCACTGGCGGCAGATCCAATAGCGGCGGTGGACCTGGGGGTCCCAGGAGTGAAGATCCATCCATAGGGGAAGCCACCAAGTGGATTCCATAGAATATCCTCTCATGCTCCGGGGAAATGGCTACACCATATCGATATTCTATAGAATGTGATTTTCCAAGAGGCCTGGGACATTTATAATATCAACCAGAAATTCTTCGGCCTGTCTGAGATGTGGGAACACCTGAACCACCTCGGGATGGATTTAATAGATATAGGCCCTGTCCAGGCCAGTTTCACAGTGTCCCTGGCAGAGGCGAAGCAATATGTGGAAGAGCGGGAGGACATTGTACATTCCAACACAGCCCTGCGTCTAATGTCAGACCGGGTGAGGGTACTGCTAGATCAGATCCCCCACAGCTGTCATATACCATGATGAGAGAGAAATACCCCTATCGGAATGGTCAAACGAAACCTCTAGGGGCGACGAGGCCGATGTAGGGAGCCAGTAGGAGGAAGGCGAAGTTAGTGATCAACACTCGGGTCTCGATGATTTCGCAGAGGCTCTCGAGGTAACATCCCAAGATTCATTCCTCAAGGTTTTCTCTCAGGCCATTTTGGACTTCTTACCAATGTTTGAACCGTACAAGAGGACATTGTACATAGACATTGATCTCTCCCCTCTGTGGGTGATGATGCAGGATCATCAGAACCTACACCCGTGGCCGGGTCCAGTTTTGTGTCTGGTGGGGCTAGGGAACCCGAGGTGGGATCTCCAGAATCTCCGGACCTACCGTCAATATACAGAGGGCTGCGCTTCGGGGTCCTGTCAGCATCAACTCAGGAGCAGTACTAGGAGTTCAATCTCTGTAAGTCCTCTCCACTAAAATCATTGTAGCCATATGATGATAATGCCAAATGACATCCCTGCCCACCTCTGTTTTGTACAGTTCTTCATCTGGCATGGGCCGTTATAGCGAGGTTAGTTGGGATTTCTCGTGGCACCCCTCCCAGGGGAATGGTAGTATTCATGGAGATAGTTACCCAGCCATGCCGAGCTCCATCTTCCCCCATCATTGGCGGGACCACCAGCGGGGTCGTGCCCGAGGTCATTAAGGTGGGGTCCGACAATGAGAATATACCGGCCAACCCAAGTCCCACCGTGTCTGACCTAATTCCAGATGACGTGCCTCATCCCAGGCCAGATTTAGATCCAGCTGAAGATTTCATGAGGGTGTACACCGCATACGAGCCTTCCCACTGTCCGGACTCAGATGAGATGGCCTATGACGAAGAGGACAGAGACATAGTCTGCCCCCGATCATGGAAGATGATCGTGCATTTTATCGAAAAGACCCCCCCCCCAGAAACTATGGTTGGATGAGATGGACAAAATTCGCTGGCGACTACGCAAACTATGTGATGGAGGAGTGGATTCCCATCACCCTCATCTGCTCATCCAAGATCTTATAAAGGAGAAGATTTGGGATTATGATCGCGACCTCAGTGTGGGTTGGAAACAGAGGAAGGCAACGAATATCAAGATGCTCAGGGAGGCTGTAAATGAGATCCAATGGCTACGGTCCTGGAAGATGAGCACTCAGCCTCTCTTAATGCACAATCAGAGCTAATCTTGTAATTGAAGGCCCATCTCTCGAACGCATGTTTTGATTATTTTATGTCATATCATGCATGAGTTTTGTTATTGAGGATAGCTTCAATCATGTCTGTTATATTTGTGAAATGCCCAGTGGTCAGTCCCTAAGATCACGCAGTTTGAGCCCAATGTGAGAAACAAGGGGTGATCACCATGCTATTCCATCTGAATATAATGCATCGATCAAGCTTCGGGTACCAAGGGTTTATGTAACCAATCCAGATCTTCTATGAAGACACATGAGAGGCCCAGTTGGAGGATTAAGACCTCATAAAAATCTAAGAGCCATACTTTTGATGTTCTCTGGTGCACAAACAACGTAACGCCATGGGCTTTGGTATTAGTTCGAACATAGGGAGTGGAAGATTAGAATCATGCTACCCAAAATCTGGAACACTATGGGGGTGGAATGATAATGAAGGATAACTATTGTCCATGTTTGAAACATAGTAGCCTTATTATGTTAGCATGAAATGGGGAAAACAGGTGAGGGCCGACCATTGACCATGCTCAAAACACTAGGCCTAACTCAAAATGTCCTCCGTTAGTTTTCTAGAACATTGGCCCGGGATAGTAAGCAAGACATAGGCTGAGCGTCCATACTATTAGGGGGTTCCTCCAAAAATGAAGGATGACGAGGGTCCGAATAAGGGGCACGCATAACATGGAATGTGACGTGAGGGTTTGTTCGAACAGAATACAACACTCTTGAAATTACTCCACCAAGGCAGAAGCACACTGGATGGGTGCATAAGTTTGATCATAGATTATTCCTTATTTCAGACAGGACATCTCTAGAGAGGAAGACGTCACTTCCCAATGTCATCATGGGGCATCCCAGACCTGTTCGGGGTATAATTTCAGTTACATGGTCCCTCATGAGGGGTTAGGCCATGGGATGAATTTGGGGAGCAACGAGATCTTATGATTCATGAGGATGGACCCGAAGTGAAATGACATGGTGTCCCTATGTATCCCGTGAGGATGAAAATCAAGCTATACATAGTTCTGGAAGCACAATTTAATGTCTTGCAGGACGATGAGAAACCTGGCCGTATTAGAACACATCCTACCAAACCTACTTAGCCCACATGAGTCATGATCGGTGTGGGAAACAAGACGTAATGGTGGGACATTTCCAATACTGGAATGGGAATTTTAGGACAAAGCGATGCTCAGTGAATACTAGCTCAATGATGATAATTTTTCCATGAAGTACACCTAGATGTGAGAAGAGATAGAGCCGAGTATGTCAGAATTACACCTGAACATGAGGTAGTGGAAATATGTGAATCATGAAGCTCAAAATCTAGACCACAGTGACGGTGGCGTGATGATGGAAGATAACCTTTAACCATGGTGACAATGCAGTATCCATAGCATGTTATCCAGGAATTGGGACAGACATATGTGGGTCGACGGTTAACCATGTTCGAAACATGGTACAATTCACAAATGTTGTCCAAGATCCTAAGGGACATTGGCCCGAAACGATGGGAGAGAATTTAGGCCTAGCATAAATGGAGAGCCCTTTGGCCTAGACTCCATTTCGTCTAAGGGTCCTTTTGTATTTGGAATTGGATGGGGATCCAAATGGAGAGCTTGCGAATATTGGTAATGGAAGGAGGGGAATGTCTCTTTGAAAACTCCACACTTCGGGTTCTTAGTGAAAAAGAATCTGATTACGTTAATGAGACGGATTAGATAGAGGGATATGAGTCCCTTCTAATATAGAGATCTTAGTTTAGGGTTCTTAGAGTTCAGACCTTGTATGGGAGGAAACATAGGAGGCATGTGGGGTGTAACTCAAATACCCAGTGGATGGGAACCGGGGGTTCCGACCACCCCATGCTTCTCGAAGAGTTTTTAGGTCGATGGACCAAAATCGAGAGTTGTGCTGGACCCGAAGCAAAATTAAAAGGCATTACAATGAACCCCATGGGGATGGGTATCAAGATGCACGTTGATCATGAAAGGGTCTTAGTTTAGGGTCTTAGATCACAGACCATGAACATGTAAGGAGATTAGGAGACACATGGTAAGGTTGTTACAAAACCCAACCTGAATTAGGACATAATCCCTACATACCATGTGTTCTCTGTGGAAGTGTTCGAGTCGAGGGACCGAACACAAAAGTTAGGTTGGGATTGTGGGGAAGTCCCCGAGTGATATTACATATCTCATGAGGATGATAATTAACCCATACATAGTTCTGGCATAGTGGCACAACATGGTAAGGTACCGGTGCAAAGGATGAAAAGGGCATGGGGGTCTAGCCATATCACCATGAGAAGCGGTATTTGATAAATCATGTTTGTACTTTAAGGTGAGTGGTTGTTTTTTGTGAAGTTATAAGCGTTGGGTTGCAGATAAGAATCAAGCCATAGAAGGTGTTGACAAATGGTATAGAGAATTAATAATACCCAATGTGATTTCCTCTATAATGAGGTCATCACAATGCAGTTCTATTTTTCATCGTGCGGCCAGGATGATAATACCACAGTTTTGGGTCATGTGATAGGACCAAGCATGCATTTTAATGTCTTTCATCGTAGACATAGCACAAATGATGCAAGGTAGGGAATGTGTTCAGTGCAACAAAACATTCTCTTCGTGAATGGGGACATGGTTCCTTATCACACCATACACAATTCAAAGAGGGATAACTCAAGTAACGGGGCCTACATAGATGTAAGAGATAAATAGGAGTAGAGAATAGCTCCTGAATGAGCTGGACTCGATAACAGGACGTATGGGTGGTCCTATGTATCCCATAAGGAGGAGAATCATGCCATACGTAGTTCTAGAGGATGCATTTTAATGTCATGTGGGAAAAGAGGGACAGGAAAAAGGAGGGCTAATTTTTAGAATGGGGTGTGCATGGTGCGACTATTGCAAACCCGACATGAATGTGAACATAATCATGTACCACGCCACGTGGTCCTGTTGTCAAAGCCTAGAAGGCGGGATAGAAAAGGAAAATTAGTAGAACTCAAGCTAGACCCAAATAAAAATAGGTCTGGGCATTCCTACGTATCCCATGAGGATGGGAATCAAGCAAAACATAGTTCTTAGGAGATCTTAGTTTACGGTCTTATAACTCGAACAATGAATGGGTGTAAACTGTCCATGTAAGCGATGAAATCGATCCGATCCCTAAGCCCATGTGATTTGAACTCGGCATGGGAATCAAGGGAGGAAGATTCCTATTGAAACACACTGAATGAAAACCAAATTGCAATAGGTGCGGAGCCCCTATCGCGGTTCTGGTCCTCCTAACAAACAAATTTGCACTGAGGAACAATACCAAGAGTTTTGAAGTTCCACATGGACATGATGAGGTAGAGAAGGATGTGAATCATCTAACCAATATTTTGGGCTTAAATGGGGATGATTTGGAAATGGAGGTCAACTGTTATCTTTGGTAGAAACAAAGCATCAATTTCGCGTTAGCCTGAAGTGGGAACAACAAATGAGCATCGACCGCTAACCATATTCGCAACTCGGGATTTATATCAATTTGTTCTCTTCAACCTTCAGGGGCAATGGACCATAATGGTAGGAGAGCCCCTAGTCCTAGAATCCCTGACACTTGGGGTCCCTTCAGGTTTAGAAGGTGATGGAAGCCCTAATGAAGATAAACACCAACCCTGAAAAGCAGGTGGAAGCATGTCCGAGTAGAGTTTGACATTCCAGCTACTAAAAAAGAGTACCCTTGGGCACATTGACGAACCAACGAAGAGGGTTGATGAAGGAGTATAGGAAAGAGAGGGTAGGCTAAGAGGCCAAGGTGAAATGGAGATTTCCTATAGATAGGTATTGACCCGAATTCTAGACATTTTGGGGGTCCTATGTATCTCCTAATGATGTGAATAAAGCCATATATAGTTATAGAATTTTTCCGGGTGGTAGGATACCCTAAAAAGGACGTGTACAGCATGGTGAGAAACCCAAAATGGATGAAGACATAGTCCCACACCACACTGCACTGTCCTGTAATAGATAAAATGGGCATGGAGCCCAAAAAGGCCAAGGGGTCGGAGGCTGGGCCTCGGTCCGGTAGGCCTGACCAGCTTGCAGTTTAACGTCATGAAATGGGGAAGAGGGGGGAGTAGGATACCCGGAAAAATATAGGTGTATGGAATGGCGAATATCCTGACGTGAATGGGGACATAATCATGTACCATACCGCACAATCCCATGAGAGAGAAAACATGGGCCTGGGGCCCGAAAAGGCCATGCGGCCTTAGTCAAGAAGGCCTGAACAGCTTGCAGTTAAATGTCTTGCAGTGAGGATGAGGGAGGATATGGTGTGTCATTTGAGGATGTTTATGGAACGATGAGAATCCTGATGTGTAGGAGGACATAATCCCACACCATATCGTACAATCCCATAAGAGGGAATCTGGGCCGGGGCCCGAAAAGGCCAAGGGGCCTAAGAGTTGACATCGCCTAGAGGAAGTTCATCACTTGGAGATACATCAGGGGTGAATGAACCACAAAAATCGATGCTTGGAACTTCTTTGTTATACCCCAATGATCCATGACAGCTATTGACCATCCTCGGGACACAATGTCCCTATAGTGAGCTGAAATGGGAGCAACAAATGAAAATTGACCGCTCACCATATTCGAAATGTGGGACTTGTATAGGTTTTTTTCTTGACATCCTCGAGGGTGCTTGCCCGAAGTGGTAAAAGAGCTCTTAGGCCTAGTATACATACTATCCAGGTCCCATTTTGGATATGGAAGGTGATGAAATCCCATTCACGGTGTGGGTGAAGCATTCTTGTACCCATATCTAAAAGAGGCAAACATCTCCAGGGCGGTGGAAGTACAACGGGATCAAGGTTAGATTGATGTGAATTGGGGAAAACATTTTCACCCATGCCGTATGTCTTAACCCAAGGGGAATATTCTAGCTTTTAGGCTGGGCCAATAGAAAAACTGTCTGGGCTTTCCTACGTATCCCATGAGGATGAGAATCAATCCATAAATAGTTTTTGAAGGACTTTTCGTTTATCATCTTGTGGGAAGGACGAGGGATTATATAAGAATGGGAGTGGGCACATAGTGTGACCATTATAATCCTCGTATGTGTGGGGCTAAAGAAGCTTACTCCACAACATTCAAGGACCCACCGAGGAGACTATACCCAGGGGCAGTCAAAGGGAAGAGCTCGGGGTGGGCTCAAGACGGGTGTCTAAGGGTTCAAATGAAACCCACGAGGATGGGAATCAAGCCATATGTAGCTCTCATTATGCATTTTGACATCATGCATGACGATGCAATGTTTAAATTCATGCAGGACTGGACAGTTTATGGTCATGCTGGACTATCGTGCAGTTTAGGGTCAAATATGACCATACAATATAAGGTCGTGTCGGACGGTCGTGCAGTTTAAGGTCATGTGGGAACATCCAGTTTGAGGTCTGGTAGGACCATATATTTTAAGGACATGAAGGACCATAATGGCTCGAAAAAGTATTTCATGATGAACTTGGAATTGGTTGGATGAGTTATGCGCTCTCCATCCATGGCCATCAAAGAGTATGCTCAAATGTAGTAAACCTTGAAAATGATGTAAGTTCCCCACCCTTTTGGGCTCCAACATGGGTGGTCTCCTACCAGGGATCATTGGCCAACGGAGGGCCAACACTTGGTCACCTTTCATAAAAGAGAGAAGGTGAACCTTCTTGTTGAAGGCTCTAGCTATTTTATTCTGATGCCTTTCCAAATTGAACATGGAACAAAGCCTACTTTCATCGAGTTCTTCTAATTAAGCTAAACAGATTTTGGCCACCTTATCTAGAGCCTGCTGGTCATAAGCTGAAGTGCATAACGATGGCAGTAGGATCTCTATGTGTAGGATGACCTCAGCCCCATACACTAGGGAATATGGAGTCACCTGGGTAGAATTTCGAGTCGTTGTCTGATAATCACATAGGGAGTTGGGGAGTTTGTCCAGCCAACTCCTCTTGTTATAGCCAACCATTTTCTACAAAATGTTGGAGAGGGTTTTGTTCAATTCCTCAATCTATCCATTTTCCTACAAGTGATAGCGAGACGTAGGGTTCAAACAGATATTATATTTGGCATACTATTTCTTCAGCTCAATTGCTCGGAAGTTTGTGCCATTATCAGTGAGCACGACAGGAGGGACACGGAATCAGTAGTTGAGGTTGGAGCTCCCAAAATCGACAATGGATCGGGCCTTGAATTCCATGAGTGGTACTACCTCTTCCCATTTGGAGAAGAAGTCTGTAGTGGTCAGGATGAACCTGCACTGGCGAGCTATCGCTAGTGGGTATGGTCCCACGAAATTTTGCCCCCACACTGTGAAGGGCCATGAATAATTGGTGGAGTGGAGAGGTTCGGGTGGACGATGCATGAAATTATCATAAACATGGCACGCATGACATCACTAGGCGAAATCGATACAATCGTTGAACAAAGAGGACCGAAAGTACCCCATTCTCCGGATATGATGGGAAAGTTTCGGCCAAGCCTAATGGGCTCTGCAAGAACTGGCATGATCCTCTTGCATGACCTAAGATATCTCGATTCAATGAATGAAATGGAGTAGAACACCATCGAAACCATGCTTATAAAGGATCTACTCAAGACTGGGACCACTCTGGAGGGTAAACAACAGTGCGCGGTGTCGGATCCGCTCGCACTCGGCCCGATCATCCGGGAGGCAACCATTTTGGAGATACTCGACAAAAGGTGCTCTCTAGTAGAGAGACAATTCAAACACTACATCTGAAGAACATGGGGAACATTATGTGGAGGAACCGGTGGTAAGATGGATTAAATGCGGGCCATCATCATCCTCTGAGATGATGGGGGTGATGACTCTCTGATGGGCAAGATGTATGATCAGATCATCCTACTCGGGTTCTACAAGTGACACAGCTAAATCAGTGTAAGAGTCCGCTCGATCATTCTATGTCCAAGGGACATGGGTAACCGCTGGTCAAGAAGGGAACTGGGCTATTAGTTGTAGGTTGCACTCCAAAAATGGCATGAGCTCTAACTTTCTAACAACATAGTCACTATTAACATACTTGATTACTAGTTCAGAATCCCCTTTCATGTGAAAATGGGGCACATCGATCTCAAGGGCCAGCTTGAAGCCAGTGATGAGAGATTGATGATCTACCTTATTGTTGGTGTAGCCTTCCGACAACAGGAATGAGTAAGGCAGAACGTCTTGCGTCGGAGTGATGAAGACGATACCCAAACCCACTCTGTTGTGTCTAGGATCAGTGAGCCTCCTATCGGTGGGGCTACAGGAGGCACTGTCAAAGTTAAATTTCTATCATGAGACAACATGATAGACTAAGAGGATTGCCTCATCAGGAAAATCTAGGTCTAGGGATTGATCCGCAAAAGTTGGATGGGAAGCTAGAAATTAAGCCAAGGCCTGCCCCTTGATAGCCTTTTAGGGCACAAAGATGATGTCAAACTACTAGAGAATTACCATCCACCATGCTAGTTGGCTAGTCAATATGGGGCGGTTCAGGTTGTACTTTAGTGAGTCAACCCAAGATACAAACTGTACCTCATGGTGCTGCAGGTAATATTGCATCTTCTGTATGGAAAACACGATTGCAAGGAATCTCTTTTCGATGGGGGAGTATCTGGTCTCCGCATTGAGGAGCATGAGGCTGAGGTATTAGAGGTTGTTATCTATCCCCTAATTATTCTTCTGAGCAATCAGGGCACTGAGATACCGCTCCAAAGCAGTCACATAAAGGACCAATATCTTTCCAGCAATGGGTGGCATAAATTCTGCAGGCTGGAGCAGATACTGCTTGATTTCCTCGAAGGTGGCCTGACACTCTTCATCCCATTCACAGGAAGATCCATTCTTCATAATCTGTGAAATGGGCTAACACTTTCCATCTAGATTCATAATGAAGCGGCCTATTTAGGATAAGTTTCCATGAAGACCTTGAAGCTCCCGAATATTAGTCGGAGAAGGTATCTGGCTGATTGATTTGATATTCTCTAGGTCGATCACGATTCCCCGATATCTGACAACGAAGCTGAGAAACTTCCCGGAGGTGACCCCAAAGGCACACTTCAATAAGTTCATCTACATGTGGCGGGAATAGAGGAAACCTAAAACATTCTCATGGTCCTTGAGATGGTCTTGGCGCTGGAAAGGATTGACCACCATATCATCCATATAGCACTCCACCAATGTTCCCAGGATCGGCTTGAATATGCGATGCATGGTCTGCTGATAGGTGGAATCTGCATTTTTCAGGACGAAGGCCATAACCTGGTAACGGAATGTACCTTGGAGGGCCCTGAAAGTGGTGGACTCCTCATCTTCGGGGGACATCTGGATCTGGTTGTACCCGAAATACCCATCAATGAAGGAGAGGTCTTGGAACCCATCTGTAGCAGCAGTCGACAATTTGGTCACATAAAGGGGGAAATCAACCTTTAGACAGTGGCAGTTGAGATTGTGGAAGTCGATACAGACACTGATCTTCCCGTTCTTCTTCTTGACTGGCACAATGTTGGCCAACCACCTGGGGTACTAGACATCCGTGATGAAGTTAGATTTTATGAGTTTGTCAGCTTTGTCCTCAACAATAACACTATGAGAAGGGTGCATCCTTCTATGAGGCTGCTTGAACCCGAGATGGTTTTTTGGGAGCCTAAGGTAGTTGACGACTACCTGGGGATATAGTCTTTCCATCTCACTGTATCTCTATGCAAACACATCATGGTTTTGCATAAGGAAGTCCACGTACCTCTATTTCTTCTCGAGGGACATGGCAGCACTGAAAAATGTGGGTCTCAGATCTCCCTCTCTACCAAGGTTCACCTGTACTAGTTTTTCGAATGTGGTAGATACGCTTTCTTAAAAGGTAGAGGGAGCATCTTCTAGATCCTCTTCTACACTTGTGGAGGGATCTTCTATAGGGGGAGTCGCATCTGACCCATTAGACTCTGGTGGGAGGCTGGTGCTGGCTTGAGCGGCGGTGGTCAGCACATTCAGAGATTGATGCGCTGCTGAGACCATGGCAATGAAGGCAGTTGAACAAATCTTGTCCGGTCTTCAATAAGGAGGGCCATGCTTGATGATGTCAATGTAATAGTGGCGTGTTTTCTTGATCCAGTTAATCCCAGCCCATTGAAACAGACATGTATGACGTATTTCTGTTTCCATGGGGGGGACATCCTGATACTATACTGGGGTACGATATTCCGAGATCACCTGAGCCTATTTGGTGTAGGAGTACAAAGTGATTTCAAGCCATCTCTTGGACGTAGGAATATGACTTCTCTCATACCTAAAACAAAAAAACACTGCACCATTTCGGGGGTCATGAACTCTAGTCGATGGATTGGGAAGACATAGGCATCATCCAGACCTACCCAAGGATCACTTGTACTTGGGTGGGTTCAACCACACATGCCAAAATCTACTTATCCATAATCTTGTAATAGTCAGCATCCAGATAACGAGTTTCACAAGAGGTGAAAGAAGATGCATCTCATTGGATCATTCCTACTCGACCAGTAAGGGAGTATTTGAGGCATTGGTGATATGAGGAAGGGACTACTGAATGAATGTCGAGCCATGGCGTGCCCATCAATGCATTTTTTTCGGTGTCTTGGGAGACAACCATGAATTCAGTACTGGAAACTAGGCCACCAAACTAGGTCTTCAAATAGATATTGGCGACCATGGTCTGCACAGTCCTGTCGTATACCAGGATTATTATGTCGGAGAGAGTTAAATCATCTTCAAACAACCCCTGAATCCGTAATGTCTGAGTCAGGATTAAGTTAATTCTGGAGCCCGTTTCAACAAGACAGCAGTGGACCTCCACGCCATTGAACTGACCAGTGATGTACAGTGGATGAATGTTCCCCTATATGGGAGGGTCATCATCTTCACCAAATAATGAGATAACATCCTGGAATTCGGAATTCTCGATTTCCTCAGCATGGAATGCTTATGTAGCTGCCACCTCTATATCAAACTGGAGGGGTCTCCTTAGGGCCTCAGTAAGAGCCTCATGAATGTTTGACGACAGGAGAAGAGCCTCAAGGATAGAAAGCCTCACTGGGATGCTGAAAAGGTTCTTGAGGACATCATACATCCATACCAAGTGAGTTCTTCTACTTACGTGAGGTTTCTCTGCGATTGGAGGCATGGTAGGCCCTACCAGCTAGATCGGCGGCTTGCTAATGCTAGGCATGTTTCGTTGCTTGCTTGTCGAGGACTGAAGAGTAGCTGTTAGATGAGAGCTGCACAACTGAGATTGTCCTATAGTATGGAGAGACTTTCTATGGTATGGATGAGGCATCTCTGCTTGATCTAGTATCATAAACGGTGTTGGAAGAAGATTTGAGGACACCAGAGGAAGAGGTTGTGCTTGCTGAGCTCTGTGATGGGCTTGCTGTCTATTCTCGGTGGCATGCACGACCTTTTTGATAGCGCTAGCTGACCATCCTTGATAACCCATGTGGCAATGATTCTGCCGATGTTGACGTCGGTTGGGGATGTTGGGGAGGTTCTCCTGGAATTCCTCCTTGTCGGGAGTCATATAGGGATTTACCAACTCAACGGTATTAACAGAATTGTAGCCATTACTATCGCTTGATGAATCATCCACCACTGGGTGGATTCTAGGACGGACCCCAATTTTAGGGGGCATGAATTCACTGAGAGTGCGGGATGATGATGGCATCAATGGAGCGCGGTGCTTCTTCTTATGCTGATGATTCTTTCTCTTCTTGGAAGAGGTCGACTGAGATGATGACGCATGGGTGCTAGTCACAGCTTCTGAAGGATCTGGTTGATTCATGCATTCTTAGATAATACCATTGTCCCATGTGACTATTTTAAGAGCCATCCAGTCATCGTACTTCTGGGATTCATGGCTTGGAACCTTCTGCCACTCACCTTCATTGTCTCTACTACTTTCTGACCTTACAAATAAACTTGACACTTATGTCGGGGCCAGGCCGGGACTTACTATGTTATTGTTGACCTAGTCTTGGAGAAAGTCTTCATACACATAGCACTATTTGAGGGTGTTCCCTAGAATCCAATGGTAGGGGTAGTAGTTGGGGTGATCGGTCAGATTCTCTTATGTCGTCATTCTCCACTCAGGTAAGCGCACAATCCCTTGCTCTGGGTCACTATAGAAGTAATCGGGGTCCAGATCCTCGATAAAAGAGTAAGTCGGGTGAATTTTCGCTAGATAGGGGGCTCTGAGAGCCTGCCCCTATCGAGGGGCCGGAGGATCCTACTAAAGAGGCGGAGCTGGATTATATCTCATGGTCGGAGGTGGTACATTGCATGGGGGAACCTGCCGATTCTGATGCAGTCAATTCTTGGCAGGAGGCTGTGCCTGAGGCGGAGGGCCCCTGTGAGGTCGTGGAGCTGGTGCTACCGACATTAATTATAGCTACCTGGGGGCTTCTATATGGGCTACCACAGTGGGCTCAGTTCTGGAATCCCTCCTTACTGGGATCTCGGTGTGCAGCGGATGAGCCTGACTAGCCTGTTTCAGGACATCCTCGAGGAACTGGGCCTTATCTGAAAAATCTCAGAACCCTCCAGTGTTTTTCTTAGTGATCAGGGAATAAACTAGTTCTGTTTTGACATTCCACACACACATCGTCATTCATTTCTCCTGAGTCAGTGTCATTTTGAGTGAGTATGTGCGCCCCTTCCACCAGTTGATGAATTCCGCAACTCGCTCATCAGGCCTTTTGTTGCACCTGAAAAGGTCTGCGATGCTGGTCTTTCACATGGTGGAGCGGAACTGGAATAAAAATTTCTGGCGAAGATCCTCCCAGCCGGCCATCGATCGAATGGGAAGGTGGATATACTAGACTAACGCAGGGCCTTCCAACGTCTACACAAAACATCGGAGTTTGAAAGCTTCCTTGTCGTATTGGATTCCCCGACATGGGTCTACACTAAGAGGAAAGGTGGGACATGTGTTGCGACAAGTCCCATGTCTCGTTAAAGGGAGAGAAGGTGGGATTTACATTACCCAGGGGTGCAGGAAAATCATCCACCTCCACTGGATAGGCTTTCCATCTGGTGGGACTGCCACCTACCGCATTTCAAACACCTGGAGGCGGGCGATGAGTTATTCCATTGGATCGTCCGGGTAGGGATCCATTCCTTGAAGGGGATCCCTAACCACAAGTGCATTATTGGGATCATTGACATGTTAGATGGGTTCAGCAGCTCGTGGAGTGACTGGTGGGATGGACTGCGGGGCAGCTGGGTGTACCCAGGATGGATTCATCTGATTTCCATGCCATTCGAGAGGGTATGGTGAGACATATCTCTTCCTCTTGCCATGAGTTATGGATTCATAAATGTCTGGGGAAATAAAATGACTAGGGTTTCCCAGAGGCATCTCGCCAAGGGGTGTTCCTGCCCCTGCTGCCCCAGCCTAGGATTTCGATAGTAAGGTCTACGCTCTATAACATGTCCGGCCAAGATTTCTTCAACTAGCCTCTTCTGCTCAGCAAGTTGCTGGCTCTACTCAACCTTTATGGGAGATTCCTCTATCTTTTTGACTGAGGATGGCAGCTCGAAGTGCATGACAATTTTTACATGTTCTTTACCTTTTTCGGCATTCCGTTTATGTTCTAATGACTCAGTGGGTACAGGCTGACCTAAGAGGATCCTCTACTGATGAGTAATCTTCCCTGATGGGTCCAAAAATGGTGGAACATACTCAGGAGGTAATTCCCCCAACAAGAAATTCCAGGTCATCCTCCTTGTCCAATACATTGGCCATATGGACGGTGAACCTTCCTGGGGGAATTTCCTCAATATCGTGTATCGAGTCGGGTTGTCTTCAAAATGGACTGAAGAGGAGGGATGCATACTTCCCCCAGCAATAGACTTTCACATGGGGGGGGGGGTTGCTTCCTTGTTTATGTAATGGAGTACCCTGAAACTCGGAACACATTTTAGTTGGAGGGTCCTCTGGTGACCCAGTGACTCAGGGTGCTGGGCCATGAGGAGTGCAGCTAAATTGACCAGACGACATTTCTCACCGATTTCATCAATGCGGACTTGGCTCCTGGGGTACACCACCCAATGATATCAAAGATAGATGTGCGTTTCCCATAGGGTTTGATGGAAGCACTCGACTTCCTATAGGGTGACGGATTCTGGCGCCCAAAAGTTGGATGCTGCCGTCCGCTAAAACTTCTCTGGGAAGTGATCCTCCTAAAGAATGTTCTAGAAGCTCTTGGGAACGGATTCAGGTTCTGGCCCTGTATTTCCCCACTCGTCAACCGGAGGCGGCTGAGGAACCGGCAGAGGTAATAAAACGGACTGCTGAGACAGTAAACTGGGCGGTGGAGAATACAGTGAACAAGCCGATTGGCTTCTGAATTCTGGGCCACCCCCTGAGGAGTTCAGTGATCTAACCACAATGTCACGATAAGATGGGTGACAACCACAGCTTCAGGTGTAGGGATCGCTGTTACCGGTGATGGGTCACACTGTTTCTCAACCACCATCAGCCCCCAGAATATCACTCCATGATCTATTGTTGAGGTAGAGGGTTCTTCTAGTGATTATAGAGGTGACTGTACGGTCGGAACCAGTGGGACTCCCAAAATTTCCTCCTCCTGGATGTACTTGCGAAGATAGGCGGGAACCCGGTGGACTTCACACTCTGGAAATATAAAGCTGATACGCCTTGTTCATGCCCCGGTCCTTGACACAGAGGACCGAGGGGAGGGTTCCACAATTGAGTCATACTCTGCTTCAGAATCCGAGAAACGGACCAGTATGATCTCAGTCTAATGTTTTTCAGCCTTCTTCATGCAGTTGTGAAGACCCTCCTTCCTGCCCTGGGATGGTTCTTCAGGGAAGGGACCATTCCGTACAGGAGAAAGTCCTTCGGTCGTACTAGTGTTGGGGCGTGGAGTACATCTGCTTGAGTGGGCCAGTTTGTGAGGAGAGTCGAGGCATATATCGAAGTCGACACGTGGAGGACCTCCCTACCAGATGTTTGTACGGGTGGGACCCAAGCTGGAATAGATGGGATCATTGTAGGTACCTACATTCTTGGTTCTCTTGATAACATTAGTGTGAGGAAAGTCCCTATACTGATCGGAGCGAACATGGGTAGGACCTTTGTGTTTGGTGTTGGTGAAGTAAATGTTATCTCCACCTATTGGGATGATAGGAAGAAGATGACCTTCGTCGGTTTTTACAAGAGTGTGAGGAAGGTCCTCACATCATAGAGTGACTGGACATACAACTTCCATACCCCAGCGGTCTGTGGCAAGAGGGATGGCTCCACAACCAGTGTAATGGGCGCAGGAGATTATCTCATATGAGGTGTCACTACCATAGGGAAATACCTCATCTGGGTCGACGGTATCACATGGGATATCATTGAGATGAGACTGGGAGTAGGAATAGAACACATCCTCTATGGTTGTTTCACGAGGAGGGCCCCTATAGTGGGTGGCATTGCTGCGGGTTAGTCCACGGTGGCCACTGCCTATGCCTGCAACCAGGAAAGTCGACCCAGCCTGCCTGTGGGGTGGCTGGGGCCTCGATCCTGGTAGAGCATATAGCTGCCCCTGCTTAGCATATGCAGGGGGTTGATGATGAATGTCAGTGGTGGCTCAGACCATAGTAGCCACTGAGGCAGACGCCCCTCGATGTGCATCCTCATCAGCCTGTACCCGACACTGGCGTCGGGTTAGCCGGGCCGGTGCAGGTAGGAAGTATACCTTCTCTTCAGCTCAGGGAAATGGGTGGCGGTGCTAGCACAGCCTGGTTGGGGCCCTCGCTGGGAACCCCTGGGATGGAATTCTAGTTGGGCTGTCCTGAATATCCCCTACCTCATCGGCGTAGGGTACAGAGTCTTTGAGGAATTCCGGGGAGAGGCTCCCAAAATGGTAGATGGTCGGAGTGGGGAGAAACGGCTCCCTGCGCGGCCCTTAAGGGTTTCATTGATGGCAGGTCCTGGATGCCACCGTGTCCAGGTAGGCTATATCCCTTTTTGGGATTATGCCCTTCTCTTCATAATGAAGTACAAGATCATTGATTAATATCCTTTGGATAATAAATGATGGGGATAGGGGTGGGGGAACACAGTAGTCATGGAGGTCGAGGCCAACGTTGAAGAGGCAGAACAGTGCGGGGTAGTCCTGTTGAGATTTCCCGAGCCCCTGTGTTGGTAGGCAGGAGGTGATCGGGTTCTGGATGTAGCAACTGGGATCCTGAAGGCATGGAGATCAACTCATTAGTATGGATAGAAAAAGAAATCGACATCCAGTTCCCCAGCCCCATTACATCATCTATAAATGGTAAGAGGGATCCACACTGACCACATTGGAGACTTAGATGCCCAACATTTTGACAGCCCCAACATCTGGTGAGTTTCACGCCAGCCCCACTTTTTTCTTGGCGTGACCTGGTGCTGGATATCTATATCCAGTGACATGTCACTCTATTGATGTATCGAGCACTACTAATCCACACCTTGAGGAGAATAATTTCACTTCGGGTTCACCATTTATGTTTCCAACACTTTCGCCGGGGTACACACGTCCTTCTTCTTGGGCATGATAGGTGTGGCATTTGTTGCTCTGCATTCCCACTTTCCAATGGTGGGAAGCATTCTCTCCTTGTTCAATGATGTCTTATCCTTGATCGAAATGGGATGATGGGATGTCAGTTCTTACTTCCGTGGATTCCTCCTCGGAATTCATCACCTAGTACGGGTCTCCCTTATAGATTTAATACGGTGTTCTTGAAAACATACAGGCACCATAATTTCAAGGTCACCAGTTAATTATGAGTCTTCTTTCAATACATTCCATGTGGTCCTGTCAGGGAAAAAACCTTCAGTTGGGGGAGTAGTCATGTTGAGGCATCACTGGCATGTCTGGATGCTGGGGAAATGGCGTGTCATTCTTTTGTCTCTTAATATAGGGCTTCTCAAGGGCTCTGATTCCTGAGGCATCCCACATCATAAGGGGGGAATCGTATTCCATAGGCATGTATCTGATGTTTTCCCCATATTCCCATGATCAACACAGGGTATGCCGTGAGTTTAACGTCCAGTAGAGATAGATCAGACATATCAGAAAACTATCAAGAGTGGATCTGATTGGATAACCCCCTTGAGGAAGCACCGATGTTGGTTCTAGCTCATGGGCCGCTTCCAAAATACTGTGAAAGGGAATGTGGAGGGAATGACCTCACTAGGATTTGACGGCCCGTGTAATAATCATGATGGATGATGGTTTTGGTATTGATCCATGAAGAGACTTCCTACATATCACACCTTAGCACGGATCAATGTCCACGTAGTTTAGATGGAAAGGGGTTGTTTAACTGATGTAAAGGGGTGTCAGAACAACCAGATGGTGGGCCACAATATCTTAAATTTGGATTGGGGTATAGATTAGCGTCATTTGTGATGGCGGCATGTTGGAGAACCGATGTGAAGAAGGACCATCGTCTGATGGGTGACATGCTTGAACCTCAGGGAGGATTCCTATGTAAAATTCCTTGACATGGATCAATGTCCTCATAGTTCAGGATTTTATGTGGGTTTCGGAGAACCGACATGAAGAAGTACCTTGGTCCGATGGGTGACAGGCTTGAACCTCAGGGAGGCTTCTTAAGTACCATGCCCTAACATGGATCAAAGTCCCTGTAGTTCAGAATGGATGTCGGTGAACTGACGTGAAGATGGACCATGGTCCAATGGGTTTTGGGAATGAACCTTGTGGAGGCTTCCTACGTACCAAGCCTTGACATGGATCAATGTCCCCATAGTTCAGAATTGGATACCGGTGAACCGATGTGAATGATGGACCTTGGTCTGATGTATGTTGGGATTGAACCTCATGGAGGCTTCCTACATACCATGAATTGACATTGATCAAAGTCCCCGTAGATTAGAATGGGATTCCAGTAAACCTATTTGATGGTGAACACATGGGTCCATTGGTTGTGGGATTCAAACTCATGGAGCTTCCTACGTACCATTCCTTAACATTGATCAGTGTCCCCATAGTCTGGGTGTGCAGATTAATGTCATGTGGGATGGGGTATTTGGGGCTTACGTTCTTAGGCGGCCCGAGGGGTTTCATGGTCGGTGATCACTATATGATCATAGGATTCATGCTCAGTGTGAGATGAAAGAGGTTGTAGGGACCTGAAGATCACGTCGTGAAGGATGCATCTGTTGGAGGTGAAGAGGGGATTATGCATTGGGCGGCCCATGGTGGTGGGACATATTCCAGATTGGAGGCCCGAGTGGTGAAAAACCAGAACGAGAGTGGGATTTGGAACCTTGGAAGACAGGAGGGTGGTTAGTTCCCTATCACATTATCTTCTAGCCTTGGGGACCGAAGTTAAAAAGTGGGAGAAGGGTGTTGTACATCCTGCATGAATGGCTTGGGGGCTATGCCATGGAGGCTTCCCTTCCCTGTGGACAAATGCCACTCCCAGAAGGAGGATATCATCCCCGGTGGAGCCCATGGTGGGTGGAGATTGTCCAAGGTGGGAGGACCCCACATTAGAGGCATGGTGGGAAGTCATGGTTTAATGTCGTGTGTTGAGGATGAGGGTGGATGGCAGTTTAACGTCATGCCGCTCAAATGAGTTGAGTTTACTCCACAACCCTAATACATACATAACTGGTACCCTCTGATCCTAGTGGGAGGGATGGTAATGGCACTGCCGAGCTGAAGTAGGGTTGTAGATAAAACCATTGAGGGGTCCACGTTAGTGTGACTATGCGAAGAAGAAATAGCCTTTAGTGTGTCAATGCGATGAATCATTAGGTGATGCAATGCCACAGGCAGTATTGTCCAGTGGTCTTTGAAGTCACATCATTCAAACCTAGAGGGTCGCACGAGAAAAGGAATTTGAAAGAAGAGGGGTCCATAGGCATGGACCTTGTGGAGTTTGGTCGCTCTGCATGGTGGAGGGAACTTGAAAAGAGGAGGGCTTCACGAATGGTGGTGCCTTAGCCTTAGCATGGGGCAAAGGTGGAAATGGAAGGTGCATTGAGAAGTAGAAGGGGGTTCGCATAGCACTCCCTCGCAGAGCATAGAAGACTCACAAAATGATGTTTCATGAAGAAATGTGCTTCGCGAAGCACAGTGACCCATCCTTGGGAATGTGGATCACATGTACATGAAGGGTGTTTCATGAAACATAAATGCTCTCTGACAACCAGGGTCCCCTTGGGTATCCCATTCCTTCGCAAATTCAATTTGGATTTTCGATGGACATCCCTCTTGGAAGAGGGGATAAAAACAAGGCAAGGCGGAGGCATCTCCCGAAGAAAAAATATCTCGCGTAGCTCATGATTCGCGGAGAAAAGGGTGCTTCACAATTTTGGAGGTGAGAAGCCAGATGGTCGGATTGTCTGTCCCGTGGGATCAGGGGGAGCTCAGTATTTATATGTAAGAGGCATTGCGAAGTAGAGCTTATGTGGTTCAAAGAGGGAATGAGTTTCTTAGCGATGCGATCGTGAACGTCTGGGCCGTCCGTGGAGGGTCCCACCTCCTTTGCTTGGCAGCGGGCTCACAAACGTCAGAGCTGTTCGCGAAGGGCCCCACCACTTTGGCTTTGCGGTGGGATCACGAACGTCAGGGGCGTTCATGGGTGGGCCCACCTCCTTTTCTTCATGGCAGGCTCGCGAACATCTAGGGCATTCATGTAGGGGCCCATCTCCCTGGCTTCACGGCGGCAGCGTTGCTTGGGGGGACTCCACACCGTGGCTTCGCGAGGCAGGTCGCATGCCCCTTTTTCTTCGTTCTTTTCGTCCAACATTTTGGCGCCAACCGTGTCACAATTTAATTTTATTAAATATTCATAATAATTATCTAGGGAAACATTTTATACTTTTAAAGTATATATATATTCAATATTTCACTTATATAAGCCTGTATAAAAAATGATATAGTCATTAATATCTGAATATGACATTTTTAACTATTCTTTAAATTTAATTCATAAAATTTCCTAATGTTAATCATGTTGAATACAGGTATCATATATTATAACTACTGTTTTTGTTGGTATAAAAACACTATTCCAACGATATTAGGAAATGTGTTACTATTTTCTTAAAATAATTTTATAATTTTTTCATTAATCACTAGATTTACCCATATCCATTTTAAATTAATAAAATAATTAATGTTACTATTAACAAAAATATAATATAGGTAATATAAGATGAAAAATATCACACTAATTATAACCAATTATGTACATATTCTGTAGTACAAATCCCATAAGTAGTAAAATTATGATTAATGATAACCATTATATGTGGCTGTGTAGGCAGGTAAATGACACCATAAAAATGTCAATACCTTTAAATAAGTAATTATTTTTTTTAAAAATATTCCAATAACCTATATTGGGATAATTTATGTAGTATTTTTCAGTAGTTATTCTAAAATCAATTTAATGTTAAAATATCAATAAATGAAAATGTTTGTTTTTAACAAAATTGATGTATTTTTTAGTATTCATAAAAATTATAATATATTAGGAAAATAAAAAAAATGAACCTAATAACATTTTGATATTATTGGTTCAATATTGAATTATATTTTAACAAATTAAATTTCTAATATTTTATAGTATTCGTTTTATTTTTTTTCAAAAAAAAGGACAAAATAACAATACCCATATGAAAAATTTATTTCGAAACATATAATTATTTCACCGAAACTAATACATTTTATTATAAATTTATTTAATTTATATAAGAAATTAAAAAATAAATTAAATGTATCTTATTAATATTTATATTTCTAAATTTAATCAATATTTTATTAATATATCGTTTAAATAATTATAATTCAAAATTGATGATTCATTGAAACTCATTGATGCATGTAATTCAAGATATGTTATAAGTGTGTTCCATACAAAGAATTTAATTAAATTAAATAGACAATGTACTATGAAATATTTGGTTGTTGCAATTTATATATTTTTTAATAAGATAAATATCATGGTTAAAAGGAATATTTATGGTAGTGTTTTTGCAATAATTAATCAACATAAAGGTAAATGGTAATGGCTTTAAAAAATAAGAACTAAAACATTTAAGGGTTTTTTGATGTGTTTAATGCTCCTGAGAAGACCGTAAAAGGTAATTATCAAAATAATTTGTTTTAATTAATGCCACTTAAATATCATTGGATAAAATTATAAAATAATAATTTTTTGATCACTTAAAACCACCCTCTTCAAGTGTAAATACCTTCCCACCAACCCATTTTTCATCACATGCCTTGAGTGTCATTAAATATCTAGAGAATCATCTCATACTAGATCATTCAATATCCATATGTTCATGGTATCACCCAAATCACATATACAATGGTTGTCATTTGGTCTCTCAAGAAATGATATTGAAGGGGAAATTTTCTCTTAAAACCACTTTTATTTTCTTTCATTATTCTATTTTCTCATCAAATCCATCATCATTCAAGGATTGATAAATCAAAAATTATTTATATACTATATTTTTATTTATTTTTCATTACTCATCTCCGATAACATAAATAAGATGAACCATTTTCCATATTATGGTAGTTTTCTGTCTTCGGGAATTATCAATTTTCAATATTCATTTTCCATTACCACCTTCATGGGTGGTCATAAATGTATTATTCTGAAGAAATAATATTTTAATAGGTATATTATAACTTATTTAATATTATTTTAGAATCATTTAAAAACAATATAAAATAAAACAAAACATGTTCATGATGTCCGAAAAATCACAAAAATAATGTAACCAACTATTACTATTTTTTATCAATTAAAAATGATATTTTTTACAATACATATTTTCTGAAGATAATTGATACTATTTAAATAAAATTCAAGATTTTTATACCATTTTATAATAACATCCTTAATTATACAAAAATGATATAATATTTAAAACCATGAAACGAATGGACCCAAAAACATGACGATAATGAAATAGTAATAATAAATGTTTCATACGATTTTAGTAATGTATTGTATAAGGTATAATAGATATTTGTATATTTAATAAATAAATTCATAACCCTATATAATTCATTATACATGATGGTAATGTACACAACAATTAAGGTAAGCATGAGGTAAGGGGTTTTTTGTCTCAATTTTACTTTTGTGAGATATATGATATATTCCACACTTATTTCATATGTGTTGTGTATATATAATTCCCTAAAATTAATAGTAAAACATTTCATATTATTCTCAAGGAATCCATTTTTTAAATTTATTTTTATTATTTTAATGGTGCATACAATCCAACTAATAACCATTTGGAAGGGAATTATTAACCCAATTTGTTTGGTGGTTAAACATCATCTTCTGGATTATGTAATGAAAATATAATGTGTGAAATAACATTAAAATATTAAATTTTTTAGCAAAACATTCTTAATTTGTATTTATTGTGAATAAACATTATCTTTTCATCAGATTTATTCTCCCTTCATTAATATGATATTTATAAGGAACACATTTACATAAAAGTACTCATTTTAAATATTTTAAACATTTCATATTATAAATATTTCAAAATCATTAAAATGTATGAAATATTGGATATATAATTTTCTCATTATGTACATGATTGTATAATAAAAGTAATTTTATAATTTATGTCATGTTTTTCCAAAAGAGAACATTTTTTGTTTTTATGTATGGTCAATTGATTTTTTAAAAACCTATTTTAAACATACTCATTGAAATATATTTGAAATATTTAGATTAAATGTTTTTTAACATATGGTTCCTATTATTTTTTTTAGGATTGGTGGTTTTGTGACAAAACAATACTTGGTGGGACCGTTATAGCTCTTCAATGAATTGGGTAGCAGAAAAAAGTTAAATGATTCGGTTTATCATAAGATATTTTGAAAATAATACTTCCATTTTTATACCAAATGTAATAATTATGGTTGTCCTGATGCATAAAATAGATATATAATATTATAAATTTTTATATTGAAATGTTATCAAATGTAACAAATAAGATTTTGGAATTATTTCTAATTAGTTTATTTACGATCATTTTTAATTGGAATTCATGTTTTTTATAAGGAAAAGTGTTTTATTTTTTTTATATACATCACTAGGTATTATATAATAATACCATGTGTTTATTTGTTTTTCAACATGTAAATGACCCTTAGAAAAGAGGAAGAGAACAATATGAATGTTTTGAGGAAATTTTATAAAATGAAAACATATTTGATTTTAAATGTTAGTTATTTTGGTGAATGAAAAAGGATAATGATTATAAAGGGACCACATATAATACATTTGTTTAAATTGTATGATTTTTATTAATTATATAAAACTATAGATCATTTAGATCTGTATGAAAAATTGAGTGACATTTAGTTCAAAAATATAACTAATATTATATTTATGTTTGATTCCTTATAGTTGGTATTAGATTATGTTTTATAAACCATTGGGGATTTTGATGTGTAAGTGGAATGATTTCAGAAGAGTTATAGATAACATAATTTTTTTAAAATTAACTGATTATTATATGTTAGACATCTCATGAACACCATTTTTCTCCTATTGATATAAATATAAATAAGACAAATTTAATTTTTGAAGAGATTATATTTAGAAATGTAATCCATTTAGGTGCAATGATTCGAAGGTAAATGAATTATAGAGTTTTATGGGTATTATATTTAAAATTACTATTTTAATTTTAATATGTAATAATTAATTTAATGATTTAATAATTTTATTTCTCATAGATTCAGTATCTTTTATCAATTTTAATGAAATAAATCATTAAAAATATTCGAATAACTTCAAGATGATGTGATTATAACTATAATTATAATGATTTTTCAAATGATTTTGACAACATTCAGTGTATTCAAATCACGTGAATGAAAATATCTCACTTAACTATCAATTTTTTATCTCTCAAAAAAATTATGTATCATGATAAATGTTTTATTTTAGATAAATGTTATAGCTTTACCATCTATGTCGGAAACTGAAACTCTAAAATGGAAATGAAATATTACATTATGGAAGTTTAACGTTATCTAAGAAGATTAATATGATACAAAAATTTCATAATAGATGTATTTAAGCTCTGATTTTTTTTATGATATATGTATGTTATATTATTGAGATGATTTTGATGAATCATTAGTATTTAATACAAATAATTTAATGATGGAAGGTAATATTTAGAAATAAGATAATGAAAAATGAGTAATGGTGTATGAGGGAAGATGAATGATGGAATTTTTTTATTTATTGATTATTCCAATTTACTACATATTTTAACGTTACAAATATTACAGGAGTCATGGAATTCTTATGTATTTTTCAACAGTACAATTTATTTTAATAAATTTTTTATCTTATGTTATATAGAATCACTACTATTGAAATGTGGTAAAAATGTGATAATATTTTGGAGCCCTTTGTTTAGTTTTCATAAAATTGTGAGTTACATGTAATGTTTGTGTTTATATTATTAAAAATAATTCTTTTTTTACAATGAAATTGCTTTGAGTGGAAAAAATTTTTAATGTAAATTTATTTATAATTGGTTTATGTGATCATAAAATTTTATGAAATTATCGATTATTACTTTATAGTATAAAACAAATGTATTAGATAACCTATGAAGATAAAAAATGTAGGTTATTTTAGGAATTTTTGGAATTTTTAATAAATTTATAAGAATTATATTACAAATTTTTTAGAAAAATGATAACCCGTAGGATGGGTGAAATACTATCGGATCCGGAATAGCAATAGGGATAGAACCCCCAACTGATATGTGATAACGGTGCATCGCCTACAACTATCATATGTGATGTCCTGGTTTGAACTAAATTGTTTTTCATCATTATGTTATATGAAAGATAATTTTATAATTTGTTATGGTTATAAGTTGTTAATGTTATTTTGAATGATGATAACTATTTTAGGATCCATATATTATTAACGTAAATAAAATACTATGAGATATTATTTCAATCTGAATTGATGATTAAACAATTGAAATCAGATACTATTTAATAAAATTTGGGACATTATGGAAATTACTAGAATCTTTCAATGATTATTCTATTAGGGGAATTATATTTTTGTATTCAACATTATGAGTTTAATTATATTTAAATTTAGATTTTATATTTATATTGGAATACTAAGGAACCAAATAATTTCCATTTTTTCAATTTTATCCAAGATTATTATGAGAGGTTTTATGGATAACTAATTACTGAATGATTTATATTGATCATAGGGTATTAGTGTTTAATTTTTGATATTAAAGTAGATTTTCTTCATATAATGGATAGTGTTTTTGAATTATTATAACTTGTAATAAAAAAAATTTTTTATTATAATCGACAAATATATGATAAATTTATAGTTTTAATTTTTTGGATATTTTTAGCGGTAGATGTTGATTCATATTCTATAGTTATGATAATCAGTGTTGAATACTAATTTTTTAGATGAAATTTTGAGATTGTGGTTGAATTCCCACTTTTAAAGTTAGTATGTTTAATTTTGTTCTTTGTATACATAGAAGAATAATTCTTCATTTATTGGATAATTTTTATGAAAAAAATAAAATCCATTTAATTTTATTATAGAGAAATTAAGGTTTGTTTAACCCATAAATGATATATGGTTTTGTAATTGTTTAATTTATAAAGAAGAAGGTCTCTATCATTATCCATCAAAATAAGATAGCCATTTTATCTTCATTGTATATGTTTTCTGACATTTCATCATTATAGGTTTTATCTCCGGTGACCATCATACATTCATTTCACTCATTTAAAATGGATTTTTTATTTAAAATTGTTCTAATGTTGGATATTGAAAAAATTACTCTGAGATGTAAAACCCAATGTTTTTTATTTATATTTAAAAATTAGAGAATAATATTTATTAAATGGGGGGATAATGTTATATCCAAATATTACTAAAATAAAACACCATGTTCAATATCGTACATGATACACTATATTAAGCTTTGAAAAATGATAAAATATTAATATATTAATATCATACTTTTCAATTAACCGATATAATGGAGGGAATTAATGAAAAATATATATTTATATATGGTAGAAATATTTTCATAAAATTAATTCAATGTCAAAATATTAGAAATAAAATAATATTAATACTAGTTAAATGAATAATATGTGTTTTTATTAAATAAAGTATTTTCATAAAAAAATTAAATTTTTATCCTAATAAAATAAATTTATCACTATTATTAAAATATATTAATGAATGTTTTAGGTTAAATATTCAATGAAATGTTTCTAATTCATATTTTATGTTTTATAAGCTTCCATTAAGAATAAATAAAATTTTAAACATGAAAGTTATATTTTTCTAATTGGAAATTGCAAAATCATGATTGAATACATGTTAATAAAAAATTGAAACGAATTAATAAATTTCAATTGAAAATTTTAACATCATAATTGAACTTTTTTTATTAAAATTATCATAGAGGGATTTTTTTTAATATTTTAGGGACTTATTTTTTCGTTAATAGTGAACATTACATAATTTTCAATGAAAACGACACTTTCATCTAATTTATTTATATAGTTAAATAATATTTGATATTATGTTATTGTGTAATAAGAAAAAAATTAAAATCAATTGTGTTCATTACAATCAATTTCACCATGAGGTTTGATTTACATATTTTATTTGATTGATATTTTTCAATTTAAAAACATTTATTCATATTTCATCTTCGTGATTAATTTTTAATCCAATATTTATAATTATTTGAGTTGAATTTTTTTAAATGTATTTTAAATATAGGAATAAAAAGTTCCATATAATATATTATGTTATTTTTTTGGAATAAAAAATTTATCGGGCTAAAAATTGATTTATAATAGTATATGTAACATAATTAAATAATTTAATATAAAAATATATAGTATTAAAATATACACCAAATAAAAAATTTATTGATTTATTTTTACGCTTATATAACCTATTCATACATTAAAACATTATTTATCATTTATATTATTGTATATTAGTTCCACCCCAATTTTAATGGATTTAATTATAAAATAATCTTTGTTTAATAACATAAAACCACCCCTCATCAAATATAAATACCATCCCTCGCCACCAAATTTCTAATCACAACACATGACTCTCCAAATAACCACTCCACATTAATCTTGTCATTTATAAGTGGTTATGGTCTCACATAAATTCAAAATCATTGGTCCTCACGTGGTCCCTTTAGGAGGTTATATTTAAGAGGTAATTTTCTCATATCCCCTTTCATATTTTATATTTATATTATAAAATTTCTACACCACATTTATCCATAATGTAATGATAACTCCATAATTATAAATATACTTTATTTTGGATTTTTCAATTTATTATCTCATATATAATTCATCTATCATATCCATCTAAATTATTGTGGTTTACCATATCATTGAATAATAATTTCCATTCCCAACTATATGGATGGTTGTAAAAGTATTATTATGGTTCAATCCAATTTTTTAGATATATTATGACAAATTTAATGTAATTTAAGTTACATAAAAAATTAATATTAAATATTAGAAAACAATTTCCTGATGTTCAAATAATCTTCAAAAACAGACCAAGCATTTATTATGATCGTTTTATCAAATAAATAATCCTAATACAATAAGTAATAATTATATATTGGTTGAATTTTATATATGGAATTATATTAATACTTTTCCATTAAAATTAATTAATGTTAATACAATTTGAAAATAAAATCAAGAAATATTGAAAAATGAATAGATCATTACTCCTTGAAACAACAACACCTGAAACTATAAAAAATGATATATTATTAAATAATAATATATATGTATCATATAATTTTTTTTTAAAAAATTATAGCTATTTAATTATTTTTGTAAATTATTTAAACCATTATTTGAGAGGATAAAGTGCACACCCCTAAAGTGATGTGATAGGTTAGTGTTTCTTATCTCATTTATTATTCTATGTTATATATTCCCCATTCTCCACATACTTATTTTTTGTGTATATATGATGAATATTGATATATCATATCATTTTTATCAAAATATTCTTTGTATTAAAATATTAATTTTATAATTATTACTTTTATTGTGAATATGATTTGAATAATTAGAATGTGTAATGGAACTCTTAAGCCAATTCCAATAATTTCTGCTAAACATCTAATTATCAATTTTGTTACAATAATATTATGTGTCAAATGAGTTTTGAATATATAATTTTTTTTCACTTAATTTTGTTTTATTTATAGATAATACACATAACTTATTCATATGATTAACATTTATTTATTAGAATGATATTTTTAGGAGACTGAATCATTGTAAAAAATACATCATTTTAAATGTTTTAATGATTTATTATTTAAAATCATTCTGATTCATGGAAAATTATTAATAATTATTCCTCTTAATTTATTTTCTTTTACATTGTTTTTTTAAAATGAAATATTATAATTTTATTCAAATGTTTTAAAAAATATATCCTTTTCTTGATTTTTGTTAGGGATTTACATCAAACACCGCATATTTTAGAGTTAATATTATACTACTTTTATAAAAGTAAAATAATTGTATTATTAACCAATAAAAATAAATTGATTCTCCCATATTAATAGCTCTTTAAGTTTTTTATCAATATTTAAATATTTATAAATTTAATTTTAAATAGATTATTTTTCATTTATGTGTTTGAATTTTATAAATGAATGAATACATAATTAAAAATAGAATTTTTATTTTCCAAAATAATTATCATTTCTGAATTATTTATCTATTATTATTTTGTCATGGTTCATTGGAATTTGTTTTAGGAGGGTTCATATAATTTCCCGTGTTTTCCCACTGGGTTAATATACAAATGTTTTTGAACATTTTCATTTATTGGATAGGATGATCTAAAAACCAAGAGTTGGGTTGATGTTTCGTGAGTTTTGACCATTTAAAAGAGTTTATACTGGGATTGGTTAAAGTGTCGAAGAGTTTTATGGTCGGATCAATGGGTTTTAGAGCATTAGACATGACAATGGTGTTCGCACATGTTGTGCACAGTTGGTCAAACTATACAGTTCAAGTAATATAGATTTCTATATGTGAGACGTAGGCACTAGCACGATATATGAAATAATATTCAAACCATGCATGAAAAACCATGTGAATTGGGTTCCTTATACATATGGTTCCAAATTATTGGCCAACAGTTTTCTAGATTGGGTGTGCCAAACCATGCGGATTACCCACTTTTTTGTGTTAATTTATTTAATTAATTTTTTTATTGAGATATACATAATTAAGTATCATGTTATGGGGGGTTTTATTTAATTAAATTTACGGTTAAGTGGAATTTATTTAATTGATGAAAACATGGATTCATGTAACTAAATTAATGTTTGGAGGATTTATTTATATTATAATGAGTTTGTGTTTTATTTAATTAAAAATAGTTGAATGGAATTTAATTAATTAAGGAACAAATGTAGATTTGGTATTTAAAATAATTAAATTAATGTTTAGGATGAAATTAATTATTTGATGAAAATGGGTCTTTTATTTAATTTAATTATGTGGAGATAGTGTACCTAAATATTTATGTGTAAGAATATTCAATAAATTAAATTCATCGGATGAGTATTTAATTAAATGATGTGTAATGGGTGAGTTATTGGGTTTATCAATTAATCATTTAAATTAATGATAATAATAATAATATGCTAACAATTATTATTATTATATTAATTCATAAAAATAAAATTTGGGTTTTTTGAGGATGAAAATAAGAGGGAGGTGAACCCCATGGACTCCTCCTATGGGAAGCACATCTGCTTCCTCTCCCTAGGTGGAGTCACAACACCCATATTCCTGAATACTCACCAAGTGGCGGATCATGGTGGTTCCTTCACCGAATTTTCCCATCATGTTGAGGTATGCCCATCTCTACATGTTTTATCCTTAACATTGGCCATCTCGGCTCTCCTTCTTCTGTTATCGATATTTTAGGAACCCAAAGGCCCATGATTAATACACTTTTCTCCTTTTTATGATTCTAGGTTGTGTGGATGATGTCTCGGAACCCTTTGTTTTGTATTTCAACAATAGTCACTAAAGTTTTTGTTGTTTGGTTTTATTTGGTTTCCCTATGACAAATATGGAAAATGATATATACAAAATAATTAGGTTTACACCCATTAATTTTGGTGCTTATGGTGTATTTGAGTTGTAGTTATATTATATTCGTGTGTTGGTCCCCTCCACAGTATTCATGGGTGAAGGTTGTTGATCTTAAGGTGTGGAGAAAAATTATGAGTGTGTGGTCGCTTTTTTGAGGTGTGTGCATGTTAGAAAATGATTTTTCATGTTAGAAATGTCTTTCTGGACCAATTACTTGAGGTAGGGTCCCATAAATTTCTTAATTAATAAAACAAAATATTTGATTAATTAATATTATAGTAATGTTTAATTTAAAATGATTAATGTATGTTTTATTGGAAAAAATGATTCAAAAGATTATGTAATAATGTTTCTGTAATAAAACTCGTCCAATAGAGGTGTGCTTCCTTCAAACTAAATACATAATGTCAAACAGATATGTTCATTTAGCTTACTATTAATTGTTTCATATTTATTCACTTTAATTTTTGAAGTACATTTTAATTGTGGTTGTTATATGTATTAGGTGTGATAAGCTGGTCTAATTAACTAGGGAATTAATTATATTATTTTAAAATGATAAGTTAAGATAATAACTGGTAGATTAATTACATGTCTTGAGATTGAATTAGAGATAATTAATCCAGGTATTAATTATGAGTTTTTTAGTTGGATATGTTGAGATAATTTATTTTTTAATTAATTATGTGGTTTGAGAATGGATTATAGTCAATTAGGTTGGGGATTTATTTTATGATATTGAAATGTCTAATTGAGATAATCGGTGGATTAATTGTGGTATATATTTTTGAATAAATTGAGAAAATAATGTTTTATTAATTATTCATCCTAAGTAAATTTTTGGGTTATTAATTTAGTATAATTGATTATAGATATGGATCTATGTTAATATATTAATTACTTGAACAAATAATTATTGGAATTTTGGAATTAGTTAATTTTGGGGTTAAATAATGGTGTTTGATTTGATTCACTAATCAATTGATTAGTAAGATAATGAATGTGGATAATTATTGAGGAAATAAATATGGGGCGTGGATTAATTAATATTTTAATTAATTGATTAATTAATGATAAATGTGTTCTAGACATAGTTTTCAACACCAATAGTGATTTTGGGACTTGGATACGGCGTTCCTCCCCATTATTATCAAAAGACATAAATGATTAAGAATGTGGGTGAAAGACATGGAATTCAAGACCAATGGATATTTCATGATGTTGACATGATGTTCCTCCCCAATTGTAATTTATTTTACTAGATTAATGTTGTTATACATGGTGATCTACACCCAATGAGAATTGGTTTGTTAGAAAAGGAAATCAACATTGATTGATAATTGGGGTGTTCGACATGGCGATCTACACCGAATGAGAATAGGGGTGTCTAACATGGAATTCAACAACAAATTGATGAATGTTATAAATTAGGAAATTAATGAGATATGTGACTGAATACCATGTTAAAAATGATTTAATAAATAATGGATGAGAATGATTAGAATTCAGGAATGAGGTGAAGTAAGTATTGAGGTATGGGAAACCATGGGAACCATAGAAGAAATAAATGATCAAATATAATATTATTGATAATGTTTTGAATAGTATCTATTCTTGATAAATACGCATGTGTGATTCTTGTGGTGACTCGTATTCCAACTATAGAATGAAGTAGGTATCTTCGTCAGGTACCCCTTAGGATCCTGATGATTTTTTTGTTATTTATATTGTTCTATTATTTCCTTGATATATCTACACGCAATATTTTATATTTCATTTTATAGATTTATCTATATAATTGGGGATCAGATACTACTAATATATATATCTCACACATTATATGGTCTACAGTTGAACTGGGGTACCCGAGTAGACATTATTGGTTGCAGGATTGTGTACCTTTTCATGTGATTGTTACTTCAATTTGGAGTTAGGTGCAAAGGACCGATTGTGTTCTCAGGTTGATCATGGAGATAGACCCGGTGGATTTGAGTCATTTATTTATTTCTATATTGGAATGTAAATCATGTTTTTTTTCTGCTTTCTGATATGTATCACCATTCTATGAGTGAATTTCATAAATTGGTGTTGGCCATTTTCATTATTTAGTTGATTACTATTTTATATATGCTTCTATTGTATCCTATGATTATTAACAATTTCCATTGTGCACTCTTAATAAGAGGTTATTTTATCGCCATAAACTATCCATAGACCCTCGATATTATTCTGAATCCTCTACCGTATAGGGAGAAGCTCATGAGGTCATGTGGAGACCAGTCTGGCTATTGATTCTAGGGTAAAATAGGTTGTGGAATTACATTGTGGTATCATAGGTTAAATATTTTTTCATTTTCTTTTGTCTTTCAGTTTTGGTATTGTAGAGAAAATACTATTGACATTACATCAATCGTATAATTTTCATTCCTTGTAATGATCTCCCAATGTTCTGGAAATGATCCAATGGTCATGGATATTAATTGATGATATTACAGCTTGAGAATATAGATGATATTATTACACATTAACTGACTAGTGTAAAATTCTACAACATATTTATTTTTAGAATATTAAAAAAATTATTTTCTTATATGTTATAGAAATTTCCTTATATGTATCATCATAGGCACATAAAAATTTTCATTCCATACATATCATATGCCATGTCACCCTATTAGTAGTTTGTAGGATAAATTTGAATTCGTGCCTTGGGTGTAATACCATGTTTTTAATTTCATTTGCACACCCCTTCAAATAATATGTTTTGGTGTTATATATAACATTATTGGATGTTTATAGTCCGTGTTTCCTATTTTACTAGCAGGTTTAGATGATTTTAATTTCATCAATGTTATATCATATTATTGTGTTATAGATTATTATAACATGCTGGAGATGTATTGATTGGTAAATGGACGGATGACTATAAAATTAATTTAGTGTATTTATGTTGGTATTCAATTTAAGTTGAAAGGTTTATCGGAACATTATAACAATTAAAGGGTACCATGTGTATTCTAACATTTTAAAAAATATTATCCTAAAATTAAAATGTAAAATTGAAATATGAAGTGAAAAAATGGGAGCCAAATTTCGGGGTATAGGGTAAGGGTGCATTATCGATTGGTACATTTCCACCCATGGGTCTGACCCTGGTATAACCATATTATGTTTGAAAATGGTTTTAAATGATAAAATATTTAGTTTTTGGAAATGAACTATTATAGTGTTATTTTATGAACCTGGATGTTATGAATAAATAAGACCCCCAGAGGTTTCATTTTGATTAAAAGTTATATAGATGAATTTATTTTATTTAAATGAAATGAAACAAAATTATAGATTTTTATGTGGAATATTGTTATAGATACATTGGTATGACTGAGGAGCATTATTAGAAACACCAGATACATTTTTTTGGAATAGTACACGTGTGTTTGTTAAAATAATTTCAAATGTCTAGTGGATGAAATGAATTGATTAAATGGATAAAAATGAATCTCTGGATACTAATCCTAGCGAGTTAGGGTTTCTGTGACCAAGAGATTTGGTTGACATGTATGCTTCATATGGGGATTTCCTATAGTATTTAGCACCCTATGATCTAGATATTCTTTGTTATTAATGTGAGCCTTTTTATGTTAGTAACATTATTGTTTAATTATACATGCCTTGGGAATAGTCATCTGTTGAAGATGTCCTAATGTAAACTCTAGAGTAGAGTGTTTTGGGCATAATGGTTTGTTCATCCCACTTCATGATAGGAAATTTTCGGACACATGTGTTTTGATAAACCAATATGATTATGTTTTGGATTTCAAGTTAGATGTTTACATGGTTATTGTCGTTCATGGAACATCACACATGAGTTTAAGGTGTTTCCAAACTATTGCACTGGACATGGACTGATCTATTCGTTAATTAAAAGGAAATTTCTATGGTGGGTAATGTAGCATAATTATGTTTATAAAATGATATTAGTGGTAATAATTGATGATAATAAAATTATTTGGGTGATACACTCCTCATGGATTGGATCAAAATGTATTAGAAGTAAAAGTTTATCCTTTTGGTATAATGTCAAATAGTGATAGATTGACTAATCTATTGGTGACCTGGGACTACTCTTAGTGTGATCTTCTAAATGAGATGATCATGTCCCCTATCTCAACCTCATCCTGGTAGTACTATGATAGTGCCAGTCTTATTCAATTTTAATGTTTTTGATGTCATTGGGGCTTATAAGTGATTGGTATCGAGGTTGTATGTGTGATGTGTGGTACATTGGGTTACAGTATTATTATTTCATAGAAATTGTAGTTTTAATGTATCTGTGAGATATCTTTACTTGGAGAGGTCACCATATGTCGGGTATGGGCTTTGGAATACTTTTCAATTATAATGGAATCATTTTAGTGACAAGTCACCAGTTCATTGGCGACTATCGGTTTATGGGTTGGTAATGTCATTCAAGGAAATTTTTGTGGTTTGGATGTTTGACCATTAAGTGACAAGGCCATTGGAGGAAAGAACCAAACAGAGGGTGGTTGAGGGGATGATGACATATCATGTCTCTAGTAGTGTGGGCTGGTAATGTGTATTTTCAATGTTTTGGGTTAGTTTCGTAGCATTGGCTAGTGTTTTTAAATGATTAAGGAATTTGTACTATGTGTTTGGTTAATGTTGTGTTGGTTTTTGGGAACACAATCTAATCATTCAAATGATACCTCATGAAAATGGTGGGTTATATTATGATGTAGTAGTTCCTGGTGGCTTCAAGGGGATATTATGTTTTTTTGGTGGGTAGATTGTAATGTCATGTGTTTTTTAACTGGCTTAAAATACAAACGTCTTTGACATTTTCATTTTGGTGATGTATCGATGTTAAAACCAGGTTTTGGGTAGATGTTTCATGAGTTGGAAAATTTATATGTGTAGATAATGGTATTCGTTAAATATTCGAGGAGTTTTATAAATTACTTAGTGGGTTTCGGGAGTACTAAACCTAGCAGTGATGTTCACAGGAGCTGTATATGTTTGGTCAAATTGTACAGGTCAAACCATGAGACTAGCAATAGGTGATAAAGAGGTGCTCTCATGGTCTATGCATAGTTAAGATAATAATAAAGAAAAACCATGTGATGTCGGTTTTATAGACAGATAGTTTTCAGGACTGACACAATGTTTACTAGATCATGAAAGCAAAACCGTGCGACCTACACAGTTTTGTGTTTTGGGATTTTTTTAATTAATTAAATTCCCAACTGAGAGGGATATAATAATGTTTCTTGACTTGTGGGGTTTTATTTGATAATATTTAGGTTTACGATAAATTTAATTAATTGATATGAAATGTTGTTTTATTTAATTAAATTATTTTTTAGGTAATTTAATTAAATGTTAATGGGTTTAGTTTTTTTTAAAATAAATCCAAGTGAATGAAATTTTATTAAATTTGGAATAAATGTGGAGTTGGAATTTTATCTAATTAAATTCAATTATTTGATGAATTTAATTATTTCAATAAATTCGTGATATTATTTAACCAAATTGGGTTTAGGAAATTTAAATAAATATCTCATGAGTTACAGAATAAAGTTATTTAAATACTTTGGAGGATAATTCAATTAAAAATGTCTACTGAGAGAGATATAGTGTTTATAAAAGTAGTGTTTAAAATAATTTATAATAAAAATAATATGGTTATAATTATTATTATTATTATATTAATTGTTTTAAATCTAATGGGGATATTTGTGTGACAATATAAGAGTTATTCACACCCTATCACCTTTTTCTAAGTGAAGTGTGACAGACTCCTCTTCCATAATAGAGGTGCATCACCCCATCTTAACGACTCCTCTCCATGTGTTGGATCGTGGTTGTTACATCATGGATATTTTATATCATTTTAATAAAAGTCCTCCATGTGTTCCATTCTCCACATTGGCCATCTTGGATCTCCTTCATCCATTCATCATTTGGTTGAAACCATATTCCCTGAGATTAATACAGTTTCTTCCTTTCTTCAAATTCTAGGTGGAAAAGATGGTTCCCTTGAACACATTTGTAACAGCCCGAGATTTTATGAAAAATATTCTTTTTTTTATTATTTCACTAATGTCTTGTGTTGTACGCTACACCAAAAGGAGCTTGCACAACACGTATCCTTGACTTGCCTTGCATTACACGCAATCGCAACCTTCCTCGATAGCGTGTGTGGTACGTAATACTGAGTTTCACGAAACAATGATATGCTATTAAAATATTATTAAAACTAGCCGTTATGAATAGTAATAACCACTTTTTAAAATTTTAGAAATTTTAGCTCTCAAAATAAACTTCTTTTTTGGATTCGGAGTATCGAATTTAGACTAAGGTGAAATTTTGGTACTTTTCAGATAACTTTCATATTCTGATGAATAGTGAAATTTACTAAATTATAATTAAAAACAAATTTTTTAATCAAAATAATTAATAGTGATAAATTCTTAATTTGAGTGGTTTTAAAGTATATTTAGAATATATTTTTACAATTTAATACAATGTTGGTCATTGGATGTAATTTCACATTTAAACCAGACATAAACAAGTGTCAATCTTTTGATAGATATTGTTTCTTAAAAACACGCTATTTGTTTTAACAGCGGGATTTAATTATAAAATTAATTAATGCAACTTCTATGTTATGAATATGGTAAAATAGACTTCATTTTTGAATTCGGAATATGAAATATAGCTTAGGATGAAATTTTGGCATTGTTCTGAAAAACATCAATTTTTGATGAATAGTGAAACTACTAAGTGGTAGGTTAAAAACTGAATTTTGCATAAAACTTAATTTTACCACTTCTGTGAATGGAATTAAGAAAATCCGACAGACACTGTTAATATCAAGGACTAAAATGTGGTTCAATGAGATGAAAATAATTTTTGGTGAATAGTAACTTTTTACTTTTTTTTACCACGGTTAATAGTAAATAGGGTAACTAAGGGTAAATATGATATTACTATTACCCTAACACATGTCCTAATTCTATTGGATAAGTGTAATTCGTCCAAAAACAACCTTATGAATATAATATGACCATTTAGGCCCACTTGGATTAGATTAGGACATTTATTATTATTTAATTCAAAGAAGAGTTAAAAGAGTTAAAATAAATGTTTATTTACTAAAACATTTTTAATATGGGGTTATACATAAGATAAATTCGACTATAAATATTCATTAGAAAGCTAAAAAGATTTCCTACATAATGATATTTTATTTATAATTTTTTGACTTTAAATAAATTAATTTATTTTTGACACAACGATGATGCAGTAATTACCCTTTTAAGGAAATATTAACATAATTGATGTTATAAATGCTCAAATGAATGTAATTTAAGACTTTTTATGAATTAAACTAATTTTATAGGTTACTATGATATATTAATGTTTCTTTAATCAACTTGGTTCGAACATTTAATTCTGTTATGACTTTCACAAAAATCATATATCAAATAGTGTCAAAATTGACACAAAATAGTTTTTAAATCAAATATTATATTATTAATTGTTATTGTATTCCTAAAAATCTAAGGTTCGGCCAAATGACTTAGATAAGGATATATATATTAATAATAAACAATTTGGGGTTCGTTTGGCATGTTATAGTAAGTTTATTAACCATATAGGGAAAGAAAACAAAAAGACAAGGTAAAAGTTAAATTATTTAACTTAGAGTTAAATCTAATTGATAAGGTTAAAATAATATCCTAAACTTCTCTAAATTCTATTGGTTTATAGGATTTCGACCCCTCCCCACCTTAGATTCTAAATAAGACCCTTTGGAACCATTATAAACCGATTTTGACTTTAATATAAAATAATATTTTGAGATATTCCTAAGGTGCCCCTCTCCTCCCTTATAAAAGGACACCTCCTCCCCCTCCTCCTCACACCAATTTGAGCACTCAAGCTCGGCCAACCCCTGCCAAAATCCCTTATCCACTTCCCTAGCAACATCCTAGAGGTTCTGGTCTTTCTCAAAGACCAATTCTAGTGCCCTAAGAGGAGGTCTCAAAGAGGCACTTCAAAGAAGAGGTAATTACTGTTACCAATTCTTTCATCTTTATTTCTTCTTCCACTTCTTCTTCTTAGGTTGTTTCATTATGAAGTAATAACATCAGTATCACTAATATACTGATATGTTATTATAAGTATGAAACAACCCTATTTCACCATCTATCCATCCTACGGAAAAAGAAATCACAGCGCGTGCGTACGTACGGAATACCGTCTCCACGCCGTGGTGTAATCTATTTTCCACCGCCACCTTACATGGATGGGTATAATGGTGTAAGGAAAAACTATACATAGTTATTACAACATCATATTGATTCTGATATATTGTATAATCCACTCCAATTCAATTCAATATTTATAGAAATGATATCATCGCTCGTGCGTACGTACGGACTACCGTCTCCACGACGCGATGAGATTCATTCTCCATGTTAACCATTTAAGAATGATTAAAATGTATATATAAGAAATAATAATGAAATATATGACATTATAAAGCTACTGGATTTATGTATATATATACATATGTATGTCATCTACTTACTTCCATTTCATGACAATAAAGAAAGAAAAACAGCGTTCATGCGTACGTACGGACTACCGTCTCCATGAACGGTGTTTTTCATTTTATTTATCTATCTATTATATATATATATATACTGAATATATATGATATATAAATCATATTTTATATTCTGGAAGTAAGTAAATCATGATATAAGTAATAATTATGTCAAGAACAACAAGTCAAAACACCTACGATAAATGAAACGATTTTACCCAAAACGCTTCTTTAACATGGAATTTACAAAAGAACGGTTAATATAATGTCATAAGTGAACCATATATGATATCATAACAATGAATATGATTCTGTAATAAGTCAATGACATTATTTAAATCATTATATAGGTGGTTCGGACACATACGAAGCAAATTGGACCTAAGGTAAGGGAAAATATCACAATCTCATTTTTATCCGAGATTGTTTATTCGTAAGTATTTACTGGGGTGTATTTTATCATCCACATCCATGTTTCATCAATATGTAATATTATTTCCATCCACCTACAATTGTTTAAATCCAATTTTACCCTTCGGTGAGTTTTTAGTAAAATATATCAAAGGAATCTTTTGTTGTTTTTCGTACGAGGTACTTTTTTGACTTTTCCAACAAAAGTACGAGAAGAATGTTTTTTTTAACTTATACGGCACGAACGGATTTTTACGGTTTTATAAAGCCATATTTTCATGAACCTTACTCCAAAATATTTCATGACTATTTTCAATAAAATCTCTTTCTTTTAAAATTTCATGATGTTTTGTGAAAAGGAATTGATTTTGAAGAAGAAAGGATATTTTCCTCAAGAATTCATTTCAAGTGTTTTATCAAAATTATTTTCCATCTAAGATAATAAAGGGTTCTGTTTATATCAATATTTTTACATTGATTTGACTATGTTGTGATGGGATTATGTTTATGAATTCCTTTATCTTATATGAATGGTTTTATGATGTCATGTTGTTTAAGAATCCCATTTTTATTACATGGGTTATGCGATGATGTATGATTTATGATTATGTGGCACACATAAGAAAGGATTCATTATAAGATGGGTGGGACCTATATCTCCCTCCAATGCATTGGGTAAAGATTTTATATCTCATGAGATAGACATGGCTGAAATGGTAGGTTATACCGGTTCAGTGAAACAGGACTGAAACAAGGGTTACTCGATTCAGAAAGGGACTTTGTCCACTAAGATAGTCTTGGCATTGAGTCTTGACTAACAAGAAATGATTCTCTATGATTATGTGTGCATGCCACAAAGCTTCAAGTTTCATGTTATGATTATGGTGATCTCATTTTCACTTCTATGATTTGTTACATGTTAAGATATTATGATCTCTTTTGCAGGTTATGATTTTCAAAAAGATATGATATGATTTTTATTTCTTTTATATACCCTTACTGAGCATTTGAGCTCACCCTTTTATGTTTTCTTTTCCCCAGGATATAAATAAAGGTTTTAGGTAAAAAAAAGGGAAGATCTTTACGAGAGATATTGAAGATCTTTCACCACGATTAGAAGATTATGTTCCGAGTTTCCAAAGACACTAAACTATTATGATCCTTGCGTGTGTGTTTTTGTTATGTACTAAGTATTTAGCAAAAGTAATGTAATGTCCATGTACGTCAGGATACGAGTCGTTACAGTTGGTATCAGAGGAAAGGTTTAGTCAACCTTTGGAAACTAGGATGCGAAAACGTTAGTGAGATCCCTAGAGATATTTCTAAGGTATGTATAGGGATGTCTCTAAGTTTAAGTATACGTATAGGTTATAGTCCTAGAATTGCGCTAACGATCTTAGAATTTGACCTAAGATGTTAGATATTGAGGGTACTACCCCTTTATTATGTTGTTTTCCCTAGCATTATTTTTGCCTCTCACACTATTATTATGGGGTTTTAGACGATGGCTGGAACCCGAAGGAACCGTGTTGATCAATGCAATGGACAATGCAATGATTGTCCCCCTGAGCAACCAAACGATATGGGATCTGGAATGCAAAATCTTGTAGCCATGCTCACACAACTTTCTCAAGCTATGAATCATGCAGGACTTCAAAACGAGCATAGGAAGGAGCAACATTCCGTTGAATCCTTCAGGAGGCAGCGTCCGCCTTCTTTCAGTGGGTCTACTGATCCATTAGTTGCTGAACAATGGATTAGTACTACTGAAAAGATATTTTCAGTTCTTCAATGTTCTGAACATGATAAAGTCATCTTAGCAGTATATCGTTTGGAAGGTGAATCTGATCAATGGTGGAATCTTATCAAGAATACGAGGCCAAGGGATGAAATTGAGTCCATGGAATGGGACGAGTTCAAGAACTTGTTTTTCAGTAAGTACTTCCCTCGAATTCTTCGAACGAAGATGGAAAAGGAGTTTCTTGAGCTGAAACAGAAGGATGATTAATCTGTTGGTATATACGAAGCGAATTTTACAAGACATGCAAGGTATGCATCTGGCATTATCATCCAACCTGAAAGTAAAGTTGATCGATTTTTTAGTGGCTTAAAAACCAAGTCTTCTAAGGGCATTAGCTATAAGTGACTTCAGTAGCTATGAAGAAATTGTGTGTTGTGCTATCAAGGTAGAAATGGAAGTTGGTGTTACATATCCATCTCATGGTTTTGACAAGAAAAGAAAGATGGAGTTCAAGGAGAAATCTCAGAATAATGGTGAAAAGAAGATGAATGTTTCCTTATGCACAAAGTGTGGAAAGAAGCATGGTGGAGATTGTCTTAAAGGGACTAGAAAATGTTTTAAGTGTGGAAAAGAAGGTCATCGAGCAGCTGAGTGTCGAAGTAATAGAAAAAGGGTTTCTAATGATGTGAATAAAGCAAACACTGCAGAGAACGCACCACCAACACTTCAATGCTTCAAGTGCAAGGAAATGGGGCATTATGCTAATAATTGCCCTAATCCAAGGGTTAGTGATGATCAACATGAGCAACCACTGAAGGCAAAGGACAAAGGGAAATCACATGCGATCACTATTGGCGATGTTGAATATGATAACGATGTGGTGGAATGATTAAGTGTTTATGTAATGGGATTCCAAAATAATGTTGTATCATGGAGTATTGGAATATTTATGTATTGGTTTAATGTGGTATTCAAAGTGATTGAGATATTTTTGGAAATAAGATGATATGCGCATAATGAAGGGAAAATAAGAAAATGAAATGTTTAACAGTATTCATGAGCTCATGATTGATATAAGGACTAAGTGATATCATGGTTTGAGTATATAGAATTTTGAGGATTTTGGTATGTGGAAAGTGTTAACTTTAAACTGCATTCATGTTTTCACTAAGGTATTCAAGAGAATACATGATTAAGGACTTTGAATGTTTAGAATGTGACCAACAAGACATATCTTATGGGGATCGACGATGGTGTTAAATCTCTAGTAATCGTTTTCACTATGTTATGAGAGTGGACTACAGTATTATGTATAAGCCTAAAGATTAGACTAGATTATGTTGGATGTAAGTTAGTATTGTTTAAGGATAGAAATTTTTTTTCGATATTATTGATGGGATTTTATAGTAATATAGTTTTGGAAAAAGGACAACCTGCAGGACAGGCGACAGCCCATCGCTTCGGACAAGGCTGTAGGAATCGAACCCACAACCGAAGTGAGACTGGCCTTTATCGCCTACCACTGACCTACAGGAAGTCCCTGTTTAGTAGAAACTAGTGTTATTATATTAAGCAGTATGATATATGAAGTATAAGCCCATTTTAGGAACCATATATGATTAATCTCACTATAGATCGACTTATGTATGTAATTTTTTCTAACCTTTTGTTTGAGACAGATGGAATGACCCGTCATTCTATCACATTATCTGCTAACACTTCACGAATAACAAATTCAACTTCATTTATTTAAGAGATGAAGTGGAAATTGTTCAAGGCACGAACAACAGTGAGATTGTACCACAATAAAGTAAGTATTTATTCTAATTCAAATTTTCAACTTTAGGGAAATGATCTTGAAAACCAAAAATGTTGTCCTAGTGATCTTATACCTGAGGAATCAGATGGTACCTTATATCATCACAAATCTATGGATTTGTGATTACTGGCTTTTCCATAGCCATGTTCTCTACCACTCTCCATCAGAACATGATGGTTAGATTTCTCTTCCATATCCATATTGTCACCTATATGGATACCCAGTGATTAGTTTATTTGGGTAATCGTTACATTTCATACTTTAGTTTTTAAAGCCAAGTTTTGGTATTCCTTTTTACGATGTGGGTTTCTATTAAAGAATCATTCGAATAGTAAATCATTTATAACCCCGACGAATTTCGAGGGCGAAATTCATTTTAAGGGGGGTAGAATGTAACAGCCCGAGATTTTATGAAAAATATTCTTTTTATTATTTTTTCACTAATGTCTTGTGTTGTACGCTACACCAAAAGGAGCTTGCACAACACGTATCCTTGACTTGCCTTGCATTACACGCAATCGCAACCTTCCTCGATAGTGTGTGTGGTACGTAATACTGAGTTTCACGAAACAATGATATGCTATTAAAATATTATTAAAACTAGCCGTTATGAATAGTAATAACCACTTTTTAAAATTTTAGAAATTTTAGCTCTCAAAATAAACTTCATTTTTGGATTCGGAGTATCGAATTTAGACTAAGGTGAAATTTTGGTACTTTTAAGATAACTTTCATATTCTGATGAATAGTGAAATTTACTAAATTATAATTAAAAACAAATTTTTTAATCAAAATAATTAATAGTGATAAATTCTTAATTTGAGTGGTTTTAAAGTATATTTAGAATATATTTTTACAATTTAATACAATGTTGGTCATTGGATGTAATTTCACATTTAAACCAGACATAAACAAGTGTCAATCTTTTGATAGATATTGTTTCTTAAAAACACGCTATTTGTTTTAACAGCGGGATTTAATTATAAAATTAATTAATGCAACTTCTATGTTATGAATATGGTAAAATAGACTTCATTTTTGAATTGGGAATATGAAATATAGCTTAGGATGAAATTTTGGCATTGTTCTGAAAAACATCAATTTTTGATGAATAGTGAAACTACTAAGAGGTAGGTTAAAAACTGAATTTTGCATAAAACTTAATTTTACCACTTCTGTGAATGAAATTTCGAAAATCCGACAGACACGGTTAATATCAAGGACTAAAATGTGGTTCAATGAGATGAAAATAATTTTTGGTGAATAGTAACTTTTTACTTTTTTTTACCACGGTTAATAGTAAATAGGGTAACTAAGGGTAAATATGATATTACTATTACCCTAACAAATGTCCTAATTCTATTGGATAAGTGTAATTCGTCCAAAAACAACCTTATGAATATAATATGACCATTTAGGCCCACTTGGATTAGATTAGGACATTTATTATTATTTAATTCAAAGAAGAGTTAAAAGAGTTAAAATAAATGTTTATTTACTAAAACATTTTTAATATGGGGTTATACATAAGATAAATTCGACTATAAATATTCATTAGAAAGATAAAAAGATTTCCTACATAATGAAATTTTATTTATAATTTTTAGACTTTAAATAAATTAATTTATTTTTGACACAACGATGATGTAGTAATTACCCTTTTAAGGAAATATTAACATAATTGATGTTATAAATGCTCAAATGAATGTAATTTAAGGCTTTTTATGAATTAAACTAATTTTCTAGGTTACTATGATATATTAATGTTGCTTTAATAAACTTTGTTCGAACATTTAATTCTGTTATGACTTTCACAAAAATCATATATCAAATAGTGTCAAAATTGACACAAAATAGTTTTTAAATCAAATATTATATTATTAATTGTTATTGTATCCTAAAAATATAAGGTTTGGTCAAATGACTTAGATAAGGATATTTATATTAATAATAAACAATTTGGGGTTCGTTTGGCATGTTATAGTAAGTTTATTAACCATATAGGGAAAGAAAACAAAAAGACAAGGTAAAAGTTAAATTATTTAACTTAGAGTTAAATCTAATTGATAAGGTTAAAATAATATCCTAAACTTCTCTAAATTCTATTGGTTGATAGGATTTCGACCCCTCACCACCTTATCTTCGAAATAAGACCCTTTGGAACCATTATAAACCGATTTTGACTTTAATATAAAATAATATTTTGAGATATTCCTAAGGTGCCCCTCTCCTCCCTTATAAAAGGACACCTCCTCCCCCTCCTCCTCACACCAATTTGAGCACTCAAGCTCGGCCAACCCCTGCCAAAATCCCTTATCCACTTCCCTAGAAACATCCTAGAGGTTCTGGTCTTTCTCAAAGACCAATTCTAGTGCCCTAAGAGGAGGTCTCAAAGAGGCACTTCAAAGAAGAGGTAATTACCGTTACCAATTCATTCATCTTTATTTCTTCTTCCACTTCTTCTTCTTAGGTTGTTTCATTATGAAGTAATAACATCGGTATCACTCATATACTGATATGTTATTATAAGTATGAAACAACCCTATTTCACCATCTATCCATCCTACGGAAAAAGAAATCACCGCGCGTGCGTACGTACAGAATACCGTCTCCACGCCGTGGTGTAATCTATTTTCCACCGCCACCTTACATGGATGGGTATAATGGTGTAAATAATAACTATACATAGTTATTAAAAAATCATATTGATTCTGATATATTGTATAATCCACTCCAATTCAATTCAATATTTATAGAAATGATATCATCGCTCGTGCGTACGTACGGACTACCGTCTCCACGACGCGATGAGATTCATTCTCCATGTTAACCATTTAAGAATGATTATAATGTATATATAAGAAATAATAATGAAATATATGACATTATAAAGCTACTGGATTTATGTATATATATACATATGTATGTCATCTACTTACTTCCATTTCAAGACAATAAAGAAAGAAAAACAGCGTTCATGCGTACGTACGGACTACCGTCTCCATGAACGGTGTTTTTCATTTTATTTATCTATCTATTATATATATATATATACTGAATATATATGATATATAAATCATATTTTATATTCTGGAAGTAAGTAAATCATGATATAAGTAATAATTATGTCAAGAACAACAAGTCAAAACACCTACGATAAATGAAACGATTTTACCCAAAACGCTTCTTTAACATGGAATTTAAAAAAGAACGGGTAATATAATGTCATAAGTGAACCATATATGATATAATAACAATGAATATGATTCTGTAATAAGTCAATGACATTATTTAAATCATTATAAAGGAGGTTCGGACACATACGAAGCAAATTGGACCTAAGGTAAGGGAAAATATCACAATCTCATTTTTATCCGAGATTGTTTATTCGTAAGTATTTACTGGGGTGTATTTTATCATCCACATCCATGTTTCATCAATATGTAATATTATTTCCATCCACCTACAATTGTTTAAATCCAATTTTACCCTTCGGTGAGTTTTTAGTAAAATATATCAAAGGAATCTTTTGTTGTTTTTCGTACGAGGTACTTTTTTGACTTTTCCAACAAAAGTACGAGAAGAATGTTTTTTTAACTTATACGGCACGAACGGATTTTTACGGTTTTATAAAGCCTTATTTTCATGAACCTTCCTCCAAAGTATTTCATGACTATTTTCAATAAAATCTCTTTCTTTTAAAATTTCATGATGTTTTGTGAAAAAAAATTGATTTTGAAGAAGAAAGGATATTTTTCTCAAGAATTCATTTCAAGTGTTTTATCAAAATTATTTTCCATCTAAGATAATAAAGGGTTCTGTTTATATCAATATTTTTACATTGATTTGACTATGTTGTGATGGAATTATGTTTATGAATTCCTTTATCTTATATGAATGGTTTTATGATGTCATGTTTTTTAAGAATCCCATTTTTATTACATGGGTTATGCGATGATGTATGATTTATGATTATGTGGCACACATAAGAAAGGATTCATTATAAGATGGGTGGGACCTACATATCCCTCCAATGCATTGGGTAAAGATTTTATATCTCATGAGATAGACATGGCTGAAATGGTAGGTTATACCGGTTCAGTGAAACAGGACTGAAACAAGGGTTACTCGATTCAGAAAGGGACTTTGTCCACTAAGATAGTCTTGGCATTGAGTCTTGACTAACAAGAAATGATTCTCTATGATTATGTGTGCATGCCACAAAGTTTCAAGTTTCATGTTATGATTATGGTGATCTCATTTTCACTTCTATGATTTGTTACATGTTAAGATATTATGATCTCTTTTGCAGGTTATGATTTTCAAAAAGATATGATATGATTTTTATTTATTTTATATACCCTTACTGAGCATTTGAGCTCACCCTTTTATGTTTTCTTTTCCCCAGGATATAAATAAAGGTTTTAGGTAATAGAAAGGGAAGATCTTTACGGGAGATATTGAAGATCTTTCACCACGATTAGAAGATTACGTTCCGAGTTTCCAAAGACACTAAACTATTACGATCCTTGCGTGTGTGTTTTTGTTATGTACTAAGTATTCCGCAAAAGTAATGTAATGTCCATGTACGTCAGGATACGGGTCTCTACAACATTGGCCTATATTTTGACCACTATCACCAAAGGTGTGTAATTTAAGCATTATTTGGTTCACCTCTATTATACTTGAGTTTTACTATATACCTATTAACTGATTTCGAACCCCATGAATTAGGTGCTTATGGTGTATTTGAGTTGTGGTTGATTATTTGTACGTGTGTCAGTCAATGCTACACTAATATAGGTTTCTAATTGTTATTGTTATGGTGTGGTGATAAATTTTGAGTATGTGTGAAGTGTTGTTGAGGATCATGCATGTGAGGGAATGATGTCTAATGTCAATAGGCATTGGCACATGCAATTCATGTTGGTAGGGTACTCATCATTGCTTAATTAATAAAACATGGTATTTGTTTAGTTACTATTTTTGATATGTTTGGCTAAATATTCTGAATGATTGGTTTAATTTTATAAAGTGATTTTTCATATTTTAAAATCACATTATGTATAAGAACCCATCCAACAGTGGTCTACTACCATCAATATAAAAACAAAATGTATAAATTGATATGTTTGTTAATCTTTCAATTATGAGATTTTCTATTTCTACACATTATATGTTGACTAACTAGGGATAAGTGGTAATTATTAGTATTGGGTAGGATAAGGTGATATAATTTAATGTAGATTTAATTATGTGATTTTAATTGAATATATTAAGATAATAAATGGTGGATCTATTAACTGAATTGAGATTGAATTATTGAAAATTAATTAGAGGATTAATTATGTGATTTAAGGAGGATATGTTGAGATAATTAACTTTTTAATTAATTATGTTATTTATTATTGGAATGTAGATAATTCAAATTTGAGAATAAATTTAAGATATTGAATTGGATAATTGATATAATTAATAATTTGTTTAATTAAAATATGTTTCTTTGGATAATTTGAGAAAATTAAAATTGTATTAATTATGATTTTTTGCACTAACTTTTTGGGAAAATAATTTTGGAAAATTAATTATGGAATGATATTTATGTTAATATAAAATAAATTAATGAATTAATGAATTTAATTGTGAACTTAGTTAGTTTTTAGGATAACATATGGTTTTTGATATTTTTAACAAATCATGGGATTATTAAGGGAAAGAATGTTGATAATTATTGAGGAGTAAATTATTGTGTTTAGATTAATAATTTTGTTAATTTATTAATGAAAGAGGTCATGTTTCATGACATGTAGAGCTAGAAAAATTGATAGGTTGGGACTTGGAAATTTAATTTCTTCCCATTAGTTACAAATTATGTAAATAATTGAAAATGTGGGTTCTAGACATTGAATTCTGGACAAATAGAGATGTATGGACGTGGACATGGCAATCATCCAAAATAGTTATCTATGCTATTTAGTGTATGGTTTTCAACATGGTGATCTAAAATATATGAGATTATGTTTTTCGTCATTAATAAATACACTTAATGATAATTGGGTTGTTAGAAATGGTGATCTAACATGCATGAGAATTAGGGTGTTTGACAAGGTGATCAACACAAAATGAATGAAAATAATTACTTATAAATTTATTGTTATATGTGGAGAAAACCCACAGTAAATGTGATTAAATAAGTCACTACTGGAAAAATACCATATACCAACAGTTTGGAGGACCGTTGGCAAGTATGCTGTGACAATAGGTCTATACCAACGGTTTTGGGAAAACGGTTGGTATAAGTAATATGAAAACCTATACCAACGGTTCTCAAAACCGTTGGTATATGTATTTCAAAAAAAAAACATTCGTTGGGATTTGATCCCAGGACCTCTAGTTTATAATTGAATGACTTAACCACTAACCTAACATGACTTTTGTGACCATAATTTCATAAATATGTATATGTATTGTTTTAATAATTTTAAATTTTTATTTATATAATGTTCTTGGTAAGAAGATTCGATTAAAAATGGAAGGGCCTATACCAACGTTTTTGGACAAACCGTTGGTATAGGGGGGACCTATACCAACGGTTTGGCCAAACCGTTGGTATAGGGTCTCTATAAAAATTATGGAATGAGCCGAAGTTATTATTGAGATTTGAGAAACTATGGGAACCTTGGAGATAAAAAATTATTAAATAGAGAATAGTTATTAAAGTGTTGAAAAGTGTTTTTGATTTGTAAATATTATTTTATGAATATTTTACACACTCTTATTCTAGCTACGGGCCGAAATAAGAATCACTATTATGTTACACTTTGGAATTTGGACAGGTTGGTGGTTTAAAATTTAGATATTTTATTTACTTTTCATATATACTTAATAATTTTTATATTGCGTTTTCTAGATTGATCTAGACAATCGGTTGTCCAAAAATAATATGATTTATATCTTATACCCTATTTGGGATTCCATTGCATCGAGGTACCAATGTTGACTTTCTAGTTTGCAGGATTCTGACCCATTCCTTGTGGTGGTTACTTGTATGTGGGTGTTCGGAGAAAATGATCCAGCGGGAGATCATTATGCTTCTTGAGATAGTGATACCATAATAGATCTCTTTTGTGTTATTAATGGAACTATGTTATCTTATTAGGTTTCTCCTAATATATTTTTGGAATAATTCTACAATATTTTTATGTAGTAAATATGATCGTTACTCCCTATATATTTGATATAGAAACAATATATTTAATTGTGATATGTTTGTTTTGATCCAAGGAAACTATGAAATTTTTCTATTATTCCTAATGTGATTATTATGAAATGGTTTTTAATGTATTTTTATGTGATTCACTGGGATAACATATTTCTATCATTATGACCTTTAATGAGACTCATATTCTCATCGAAATTTTTAATATTTTTATAATGATAATTTAAATGTATGGGAAAGGAAAGAAACAATATTAAAAATTTAAATATATTTGAGGAAATGAAAATTTGTTTTATATTTATATAGTTTACATTATAAAAAATATATTCTGAGTATATGTTTACACATGCAATATATGGGTTTACATTTTAATTTTTTATCCTAATTATCTAAAACTCTAATCATAATTGATATTTTGAAATATAAAATGATGAATATGTGTAAAATAACTTCAATATATAATATTTATTGATGTTTCCTTACATTAAATGTCATGTTATATGAGTATAAGAGAAGTAGAGGTTCACTTTTAATATGTGGGGTGGGAAGATAATGTGAAAATAAAACTAACATTATTATATGATATATTTCATAATAAATTAAAGAGGATAAAAAATAACATATATTATATTGTCAGGATGTTGTCTCAAACATAATACCAACCAAATTTTTTTAAGGAATTGTTTTGTGCTATGTTGGAGCTTTACCTATTTAATTTTAATCCCATTAACTCTTTCATCCATTATTCAATATGGAAAATTTCTACTATGGATTGTAGTTATTATGAGAATGATTTTTGTTCATATAATTAAATAATAATAATTGTTGTAAATGTTAATATTTAACACATTTTATATTATGAAATTCTATGAATTATCATATATTAGTTTTAATATAAGTCTGAAACGCATAATCAATAACCATTTTAATTTTTTGTCATTAGAATAAGAATGCTGTTTTACAAAACATTTGTATAATTATGATTTGAATAAAATTAATTAAATTCAATATTATAAAATTATATGTTTTTTACGTTCAATATAAACCAAGGATTCATGGGAATAGATGGTTAAAAGAGATGAAATAAAAATATTATTTCATTAATTTAAAATATTACATAAATTTTATAACTTAAAAATATTTATTTCAAAGTTCAATTGTTTTTTAAAAACAATTTAGTTTAAAAATATTAATTTTTTAATAAAACATTTTCAAAATCATTCATGTCATTATAATATATTTATTGTGTTATAAAAGTGAAAGTTTATCTAAAATTAGTATTTTTTATTAATAATTGTAAAATAAATTATTTCTATAAAAACTAAAAAAATAACCATATGATAATATTTTCAATAATAATTTCAAAATAATATTATTTTTAAAAATTTAAAATTATAACATATCTAAAGTTTTATTTTTAAAAAAGTATTTAATAAATCTATGATAATTATATTATTTATATTTAATAAAATTATTACTTATTATAAATAATTCATATGCATTAAATTCTTACCCCACAAACAACATTAATCTATTATCTTTATATAATTTGAAATCATAAAAAATATAGAAACCCTTAAACAAAACATCTCAATTATCCTACAATTCTTCCTATATCATTTTACTTTTCTGTAGTATATTTTACCAACAAGTCATCTGATTCCACAAAATAATTATCCAAAGTGCCAATAACCAATATAGGATAATCAAAATTGTATAGATTTTGATCCAATTCCATTTCATCATAGGTTAGTAAAAATTTTTTCATTGGTATATGATTCCAAAATAATTGAGATGTAGAACCCATAATGAACATTTAATAGTATTGGAGGCATTGTGAAATGGAATTAAATAGTTTCAATTCATTCTAAAATATCATGTGGACTAGATTTACATGGGACCTAATTTACATTCCATTTAAAACCACATAACACCCTTCCATAAAAATTCATTTATAAAAAAATGATCACATACATCAAATTTGAGATCCTTCTCTCAATTATGGATATATTTATTTTTATGACATTGAGATGAATTTATATGACTATGTATATTCCATACATTCATGATTTTTATAATTAATTATCCAAGGGTTAAATGATTCCTTGGATTGGATTTATCATAAGAAGTTTTTTTTTAGAATATTTTCTTCTTAAATTCTTCCCAGTGTTCCATCTTATTGCTTGAATGGAATTAATTGTTATGTGAAAATTATATAAATGATAAATTTAAATCCCATGTATTCTGATATTAAAGTGATAATTAACTTCAAATTAATTTTATTGTTGGAGTAATACTTTTCAGATATAAATCATTATGTGGATGATATGAAGTTCTCCATTGTATCTTGTGGTTGTTAAAATTTGGTTAAATTTTAAAAAAAAATTAGTTAAAAATATGGGTCATACAAATATTTAATCGGCACTGAAACACCAATATGTATCACCGCATCATTGATTAAGATTCATGAGAGGTGTTCAAGTGAAAGTTTCACTCTTATAATGTGGAAATAAACCTAATGAGAAAATAAATCAACAATAACCCAAAAAAATTATATTAAGAGTTTTTGGAAATATGGTTATAATATCCATAGTAATATAATCCAACATCCACATAGAAATATAGAGAGGTTGATGACTCATATAGGTTATTTTATCTCAATATTTATATGTTGATAAATAATGAATCAATATACATAGTAAAAAATATCACCCATCATATTATACCACAAAATATTTCTCTTAAATACCAATAAATTTGTCTCTACAATGAATTATAGGGTAATATAAGATATGAGATTAATCATGTAATTGACTTTTAAACAAAGGAATTTATTAAATAAATTTCCTCTATTTGAATTCCATCACATGATATTCATAAATAGATTCTTCTAATTTCCCATCAGTTTTTAATTTCAATTTGTATTTAAAACACTTATCATGAAGCTTAGTATTTTTATCATCACGAATAATTATTATTTGGAAAAAAATAAATGTTTATTGATTTTAACCTTCCCTTAATTACTTCTATATCCGTCGATTCTAAAAAATCAGTTAACCGTTTATGTCCATACATATTTTTCTCAAAAATACTAGATCATTCCTACTCAATTAAAATTCCACATTATTTCAATTTCCATAGTTCTAGTGTATTTTTATGTATTCATCTATAGGGACCTATTAATACCATTATATTCATGTTGATTTCTTTTTGTGAAAATATTTATTTCTTTTTTTGTGTTACTCATATATATCACGGCTTTATATATTTATCTTATGTCTACTTGTATTCATCGAATAGTTCACTATTACCACCTCAATATAATGGGATTAGTATATCATTTTATATATCATTAAATATATTGATTCAGGATAAAAAATAATTATCATTCAACATCAGGATGTATCTGAGTCCATTCATTGATACATCACTATAGATTAAAAAACTACCGCATAGAAATGGTAAGTCCAATACCAGTTAATTTTTTAACCACCTTTTTAGATAGTAGAAATAGAATTTATAATATTTTAATAAAAATAACTTACCTCATTTACATGAATGTTTTGATATGGATTAATCTAATGAAAAAAATGTTCTGAACAAATCATTGATAGTATCCTAATGATCCAATAAACTGTGTATCATAGTTTAGTTAAATCGTAATTTCTATCCTTTAACTACATTTTTCATCGATGAATTTACAAATATTCCATCCATATAGAAAAACCGATCAGAAAAAGATTAATTCTAATGATCTAATTCATAGTCACTAAATTTCCAATATAACTCCATTAATAGTTATGTTTCAAGAATGAATCAAAATTGGATTTTATGATCATTATATACTTCTCATTGTATCAAGATATCATTGAATAATACCATGAATAATTAATCAAGATAATATTTTAGAATTCTGTTCATAATATAAAAAATATTTGAATATTTATTTGGGAATCCAATGGGAATCTCATGAAGTACATAAAATTTTTCATATCCCATCGTTGAAAAATTATTGTTTCTTACATGAAACTGATGAGTAAATCAATAATGTTCAATCATTAAAAAAAATTAATCTTTTTCAAGATAATTTTATTTTTCATCATTATTTTTAAGAGAATAATTGTTATTTATTATAATTAACTGATTTCCCAATAGTCAATACACAAACACTTAGAACCATCCATCTTATTAACAAAGATAAATAGGGATCGCCAATGTGATATAATGGGATGAATGAATCCCATATTACAAAACTATTAACATTTTTTATTTAGTTCTAATAATTTCTCTATTTCTATTCTTATTGGAGTATTATATAATGGTATTTCATGAAGTATGAGTTAAACATAAAATCAAAATCTAAATTAGGTAAATCTCTAAGTAAGTCTGTAGTGAAAATTCAATATATTATAGTTCAATGTGATAATATTATGTAACATGGTTACCTTTATTATACATAAACTAATTCATCACATTTTCTTGGATAATATAATTATGGTTTTCTTCTTGAGGTGGATCTAGAAATTATTCAAATGTTGAATTCTACCCTCTTAATATAGGGTATTTCACATCTACATCATAGATTGTAAAATTATTATTTGGAAATAATTTGTGTTAGTATTAGTTGATGTCTAATATATACCAATGAATAGATCAATGTAAAACCTATTTATAATGTCCATGATTGTAAATAATATATATTTATGTATCATAATGTGAATTTAATAAAAATTATTTGTTTAAAAATATATCAACTATGAGTCTTGATTAAAAACTCCTATTTATAGTTAATGGGAATGATATGATGTTCCATAAAAAATTGATCTTTTCAATGAATATAAAAATGTATTCTCAAAAATAGTATTAGTAAAATTGTATTTTATAATAAATTTACATTCATTGATGTGATTACAAACATAGAATTACGTATCAGAAATCATTGAATCTTTTACTACCCCCTTGACTCCTTCAGTAATTTTTCTTGATTCATAAAGAATGGTATTCAATAGTCCCCCACCTCCAACAGCCCAAAAGACTTAATTTTTCTTATTATTTTGATAAAGACACATTTTAGTGGAATAAGTGGGTAAACCTAGACATACTTCATAGACATAAGACAGATCATAACTGGAGAACAAAAAAAGTAATACCAAACTGACAATAAGGAACTCTCTCTCTCTTGAGAAAATGGTTGTGATTAAGCTCTCCAATGTTGCAGGCCGTTTGACAAGAAAGTGTCTTGTGACAAATCACATGGCTGATATGATGGCTGATTTCATACCCTATCAAACAACGAAATCCGTAAATCTCTGTAAAAATGAACCGCTAGCTCAGGAACCTCTTATGTGACATGTCCAAATGGACAAGTCTAGCAGCACGACGTTTCCACATTCAGAATCAAACGAACTCCAGTTGAAATTCTCCTAACCATGAATAGAATGTGATGAAATAAAACAGAATTCCACGAGTCAGCCTCCGACAAGACATCACTAATCAAGCCCCGCCACATGATTCATGACTCCCAACCACTGTTGTATCCACTAAAGAAACCAAAATACAATCCAAAGGACACGAAGCCAGGACAAAGTCACCTAGGACTGAATATCCTAACCCCACACCAATGGGCATCACCGAAGAAGGATTCTGGACCGCTCTAAATTGGAAACAATGCTCTGGGAATGGATCCATTCAGAACTGGACCGCAAACGCACCTCACCAGCGTCCAGCGCAATCCACCACAGAAAATGGCATAAAGAACATGAATATCAATAGGAACGAGCCACCCTATGCACTCTCACAGATTCACAAAATCATAACATAACCAAATGAAAAAAACACCAAGATCGGACCTGCTGGAATCAAACGCAGGGCCTCCAGATACCAGAAATCCCCCATCCCCTCCTCAAAGCTCTAGGGCCGACACCATTCCCTATATGTCCCCCTCCCCCTTACTATAGATGATCTAGATAAAAGTGGATAATTTATTATCGTTGAATTCATAATATAGTTGGTTTTTACCTATAATCACATAATAAACTCCAATACCCTTTATTTAATTACAATGTTACTTCCTTCCAAAATTATCACATTGTAGATTCCCCATCATTCCATTGGTTTTATTTGGCGCATTTCGTTTCCATTGGTCCTAAGGTGTTTTATTATTTCCCTAATTTTTCTTGAATTTATAATACCTATAGAATTATTTCATTTTCATATTGACTTTATATACTAAATAATAATATAAATAAATAATTAGGAAAAAAATTCCTCTAAATATTTAATATTTATCCAATTATATAAATTATCAATATTTTTTTAGATTATTATTTTTCATGATTAAAAATATATTTTGAAGCTAGAATCATATTCAAAAACAAATTTCAATTAATTTTTAATATGTTTCATAAAATTAATACCCATTTAATTTAATTAGTCTAAAGAAAAATAAATCATTAAAATATCAGATTAAGAGTTGTCTATTCCATATTATCTATTATATCATCTTATTTAGAATTATGGTTAAATGGAAACTATTTAATTTTATTCCGAATAAACAATATAAAAAAGGATAATATTTTTCCCATTAATTACTAATCAAATCTGGGAATATATTTTTAGGGGACAAGATACATTTCTAAAATACCAATGGCTTCTATTGAATAATAAAATCCATTATATGTTTATTATCTTATAGAACAACAAGTATCTCTATACAAGGAAGATAATTTTTCATAAACTATATATGATTCGTAACTATATAAATTATCTACTCAACACCGACACAATATATACTTCTAGGGTCATATATGAAATAAATACATTTTACAATAATTATTTATATGATTTACCATTATTCTATTAAGAACCATCTTTAAAAAATAGAGCAAACATAATTAAATCACAACATCATATATAATACTCTATTACATTAAATTACATTCAATTTATTCAATATTCCGGTGCATAATAATGAGCATAGTGTTATCCATGTTCTTTTAAAATATAGTTCCCAAAAATCCTACTAACACTCCATTGATACAAACTATAATGAACTTGAATCCATTATCCAAGAGTGTGTTTTTACATCATTAAATATGTAAAATATAAAATGTATCACAACATGAATGGCCAATATTTTAAGATTTATCGAGAAACTAGTTAAATTTATGATTTCTATACTGCATTAGAAATATATATGATTGAATGAAGAACATTATTGCATAATTTAAAATAATCCAATTATTTTATAATCATATCTTATAGAAATAAAAACTGTAAAATGTGATATCATATACTCAGTAAGAGAAAGTGTAAAATTTAATTTTTTTGGAATATTTAAGGAATTAACAATATGGATATGGAAATAATAAAAAAATATTAAATTAATCATTTCCATGAGATTCAAAAAATATCAATTGAATATATAAACAAAAATTTTTCTAGGGAAATTACATTTAAAAATTTAATGATGTTATTAATAATAATTAATTTCATTACAATTTGGTCAAGTACCAATTCTGAGAGATCAATAACCTTACAATAATGGCCTTGTTCAAATAAATTTCGTTGAGTAGGTATGTGTAAATAATATACCCAACAATTATGATGAATTATTGGTCTCATGAAACGTGTTTATGCATCAAGTGTAAATATTTGAACACCACTAAAAAATCATGTATATATTTAAAATTCATTAATCATATATTTATTAAAATATATAATATATAATAAATAATCCTTACAAATAAATATATTTTCAAATTGAATTCATAATACATAACAACATTATTTTTTCTAGTAAATAAATTAAAATTCATAATAATATTCCTTCAAATAATAAAATAATTTGAAATTTTATTTTCTTTAGATGATATCAATGTATTATAAATGAATATAAATACATAAATGATTTTGAAACTATGTGAATGGTGGAGAAAATTAATTTTAAATTAATAATAGGGAGCAATAGATATCATGATCAAAACAATGTAATTTACAAAAATATAATGTATAATACATAAAAAACAATAATATAACAACATCAATTCCTCAAAAATGGAAGGAGGATATAATATAATGTTATTTTTTAAATTCATTAATTTATATTTAATTTTTTTGAAAATTAACCCTATCAAAACCAAATTAATGTTTGATAATATGATTCTATATATAACAACAATTTTAATTACTCACCTTAGATAATAAATCCATATAAATAACACTAAATTAATAAATGATAAAAAATTTCATTAAAACCCATTAAAATGGAAATAATGATAAATAAAAAATAATTTTCATGGATGCAATAATATTTTATAAAGACATATTTAATTAAAATTACACTCATTAAACCCTTTTTGAAATATTTAAAAATTCAATGTAATGAAAATTTTAAAAGAACAATTTTTAACATTCTAAATAATTAAAAAACATAAATAGAATATAAATATACCTAGTTTTTTAAAATAAATGAATACATCAATAAGAATAAAACATATATATTTCATAATTTCCATTTCACTATTTTTTTGTACCTGTGAGATGAGAATTTAGAAGAAAACATATATATTTCATAAAAAATTATAGAAGAATAAAAAAAAATTTATTTGAATGAAATATCATATAACTTATATAATGTAAATTTAAACAAGAAATAACCTTAATAAGTGTGTGTTTATGAAATAACCTATTACGAAATTAATAACTTTTTGGTGAAACACAATTAGAAGAAAAAAAATAATTATAATTTTTAATAAAATTAATATATCCTATAAAATAATAAATTAAAACTTATTAAATACATTATGAAGGGAAATTTTAATCTATATTAAAATGTTATTGTCCAAAATTAATAATTTTCAACAAATTATTGAATAATTTTTTCTAATGTTGACAACATATAGTTTGGATAATTTGTCAAAAATTAATTAGGTATATTATATATCATATATTTGATAAGGAATGGTTTCATAATATACCAATTAATAAAAATTTAATTAATATAAATTCTTATTATTTAATTAAAATTTAAGATCATCCATCCAATGTGGTAAGAGAATAATGGCCACACCTCTTCATGGGGTGGTATCCCCTAAGTAAAAAAGAGAAACATGTTCATATTTCAATAATTGGAATGTAAGAAATATTGATGACATATTATATTTGTAGAATCATATTTTTTCATAGATATTATGTTGTCATTAATTCAATATTTTTTCTCATCAATTTAATTCCATGATGTATACTGAATCATAGTTCTACGTGGAGATGGTATTTCATGAATACGCACAAGAAATGTTTTAATTTTAAATATGATGGAAATGAATTGAAAAAATGTATGAAATATTAAAATAAAAATTATAATAATATTATATATATTGTGTTAATTTTTTTATATGGTAATTTATAATTTGGAAGAGTTTTACAAATAAAGGAACTCCAAAACTCTATTTAGAAACATATATCTCATCATTTTGAAACCTAGTTTAGTATACGGCTTAAGACACACTGAAGTCATATATTGATTAGATAAATACCTTTAATCTAGAAAAAGTAATGTTTTAAGGTATTTTATGTTCTTGTTAATGTAAATTTGATCAATAAGGGTCAGCAAGTTTCGACATGATGTTCTCTTATAGAAGTATGGTTGGTGAGAAATATCTAAATACTTTATATGTTTTTAAATAATACATTTCATTCCATGATCAAGTGGATAAAAATTAAAATAACCTCAAATATTTGGAGTTTATTTTTTAAATTAATCTAACATATTATATCATAGAAATTTTTTCTATTATTTTAACTCGAATTGATTTATTTTTCTTCATTTTAATTATTTTTACCCATAAGGAAGGTGATAAATTGTTACAAATTTTACTTTTAGTTATGACATAAAATTATATTAATATAATTATATGATTGTAATTTTTATTAAAATATATGTTTCATTCACTAAAAAAATCATCTCCATCTTGGGGAAAAACAAACTACTAATATATGTTAATAAAATGTAATGATAAACTATTATAAAAAAACATTGTATATTAATAATAAAAATTATTTTATTCATAATTCATGAATAATATTTATTTACATGGAAGTATTTGTCTTATGTTGAAAAATATATAACTTCTTTGACTCTATAATGAAACAAAAAATAGGAAGTAACCTTTTGAATACTTGATTACAATAAAAATATCACATATATTTTATGAATATATTTATAAGTTAAAAATTATATTTTTAAACTAAGATAATTATTTGTTAAATATATAATTTCTATATAAAAATATTTCATAAATATTCTTTCATTTTGTTATTTTTATAATTTCCCAAAAGATAAAATTTTTCTTAAATCACTTAAAAACAAAATCTTTTTGAAAAATATAATAAATTACCCCTATAATAACATTGTCATGAATAATTAAAAATTATATATTAATTTAAAAGTTATAAAATTTTAAAATTGTGAATTTCTATTTAAACACATTCACAAATAAATATATGTCCATTATGATATAATATATTTTGAATAAAATGAATTACATACTATAATTTATGATCATTTTTTACAAATATAACATTTTTATCCATCACTATAGTATGAGAGAAGTGGAGTATCATGAACATGAATGAAATAATTTTTTTCCTTCTTTGACCATGCATTTCCACCACCATATTATCATAATACCATAATAATTACTATATATAGTACACCACATTCCACTCCAACACTGTTTATAATTATACCCGCATTGGGAAATCATGTCTAGTCTATTATTATAGGTGAGGTATGAATGATGGTAAATTCAACCATCCACTATCGCAAACATTGAAAAAGAGAAAAATACATATGATTTTTTGTTGTGTAAGTATAAAATACTCATCTCAGGTAGGGTGAGTATAAAACCTCATGTAAAATATATGAAAATATTTTTTTAACACTATTCATAAACTATTACTCCATAAAAAAACTATAAATAGATTAATTTATTCCATGATTTCATCACCACCACACATACACCACCATAACTCCCTCTTTAACCCAAAAAAGATAATAAAAATTCGTACAATCAAAAAATTCCTCAAATTTAAGGGTTAATATTGAAAATTAACAATTTAATACTACCCAAAAGTATTTATCTCATTCGACTATTTTGTTTTAATATTTAGTGAAAAAATATTGTCAAATATATCCCATATTTATTTCATCAATTATTCAATCATTTATTAATTTTTATTCTGATTAAATTATCAATCTATTTGATTCCTCCGTGAAACAATCTAAACAAAATTAATAGTGTTCCATTAGAAATATTATAACAACATAAAATTCTTAAATTTATATAATTACACCCTAAAATATAAAACTAACAATTAATTTCAAACAAAAAAATATTTTTATACCACTTCACATTTCTGAACCATCATAATAAAAAGAAAAAATTATTCTTCCTAGCATACATAATACACGGTCCAACAAATATCTAGTCTATGTTCGAATTACACATTCTCATTTAATGAAAATTTGTAATGATTATTAATTTATATATGTTTTTTATGTAATCCAACAAAAAATTAATTCAAATTTTCACTAAAAAAAATTTCTCAGCATGAAAGTCTATCACAGTAACAAGTTAAATGTATAGATATCATCCAACAAATAAAAAAGGATTATATTTCACTAGAACATACCAGAATCATGAATCCCATCATATCCATTTAATAACATATATTCATTTATATATTCATTATAATTTTTTATTTATACCAGAATACAGAAAAAAAAGAAATGAAAATAAAATATACCTAAAATCCATATCCATTACTAGAATTTTTAATTATAATCAATCCATTTATTATACATCATATGTTGTTTCGTAACAATTATCAATGGATGGAAATTCATCAAAAACTGTAAATTTTTACAATAAAATGTGTATAGGCTCTTGAATATCATTACATAAGTAGTATTACAAACTACTTCATCCAAACAGAGGAATGAAAAAATATACACAAATATAAAAATACACATGAGTGTGATCAAATAAAAATATAGAATATTCAAAATGAAAAAGGTTATTATTTACTCATACAATATTATGTGAAATGGAAAGAAAATCATAATACATGAATTAAAGATTAAAATTGTTTTTAGAAATATCAGATATCATTTTAACTTGTTAACCACCAATTTATCATCCAAACTAACATTTTAATTAACATTAAAATAGATTTCATTTAATTATATCCCAATACCCAGTTAAAAGCCCTATAATTTTTCAATATTAACAGTTTTTTACATCATTATAAAAATTGATTTAAATTACATATACATATTTTTGTTTAATAAATGAAATGATGATTATTTTTTACAGAATGATGATGTTTTTTATGATGAACACAACCCTCATGTGACATATATTCACTACATAAGCATAAGTGTAATATAACATTATGAAGTTTCAAACGATGTTCCATATATTATAATTAGAATAAACATAGACAACAAACATCATAGTTTTAATATTGTACATACCCATTCATAAATTTTGGAAATATCCTTTATCCCTTATATGGCTCCGATTTACGATCAAACTACTTTAGAAACAACACCGTGGAGGTACATTATTTTAGGGATAAATCCATCACAATTTTTTACTATCATTCCAAACATTATGGCATAGATAAATTCATTTCTAAATTTCTTCCTCTGTCAATAACTCACAATTCAACAATTTTATATCATCTGTCATCATTCTTAATGGATTTGGATTCTCCCTTGATCATATTACTCATATAGAGTCCTAAGGGAAAGAAGTTCAAAAAGGCCTCACATGTCATTTCACTACCCATAGGGTACACAAAAACACATAATCCAATATTAAATGATCCTCATTCTAACACATAATCCAATATTAAATGATCCACATTCTCTCTCTAGTACAATGATTCTATTACTTATCTATCCAATACCTTGTTTTAAGTGCATATCTATTGGACTAAAGAAAAATATAATCATCTAGTACAATCCCAAAAATTTAACAATTTTTAAATTCCATTATGAAATTTCATATAGTGGATTCTATAAATTTCATCCATAAATTATATATCTAAAATTGTTTAATATATTATTCTTCTATATAACTATATTGACTATTCAAACAGTCACAATATTCGATAATCCATTTAACATAAAAAATTATTTATATACATTAATATTTTCATCCAATAATGTCATCGTGTTTTTAGTAGTTTTTTTATTACTCTATCCAAAAGACAAATGTTCCATTAATTATATTTTTTTTGAAAATATTACCATTAATAATGAATACATTATAATATTCATAAGGTTTTCTACATTGAATAAAAAAATATTCTATTAATTTTCATTGACTGATATACTATTTTTGACAATATAAGGAGTACATTCAGAAAAAACTTTTTCCATAAATTTTCTGATCGCATAATTATATTAATATCAAATCTCTCTCTCTAGAAAATTCCATCTAGAATCATCGCAATAAATTCTCATCATTTTCATATTATTTATCGTCTATCAAAAAATAAATCACTATAAGATATCGTTTGTTCTATAACTAGATTCTTATTATTTATAAAATAACTCAAAAAGATATATTCTTAATATAAGTCTATCAAGGTTGAAATATTTTTAACATTTAGTACCATTAGTATGTAGATTTATTTTAATGGCTACATGTGATGAGGATTTAGTAATCTGTCTAATGTGGATTCCTATCTGATTAAGAATTCTTAGAGAGGGCCTGGTTTATGGTTTCATTATTTAGATGGGATCTTTTTTGAATATTTTAATGATAGGATAGTCATTATAGGATGTATATAATTTTTTTTGACAATTTATTCTTTTAATTCATTATATTCTCATTCCTTTAATTATTCATTTTAGATTGAATCTTAAGGGATATTAGTTGAGTTTATGCTATTTATTATTGATCATTATACTACCCTTGGAATGAGGGTGGGATTTATGTTCTAAGGGTGTCATTTTACTATTAACAATTTTTATTTTTTTGGATTTATGGGACCATAAAATGAGTATTATTCATATCATAGTTGGAATATATTGAATTTATAGTTTTAAATCAATGAATAATTTTTATAGTCATTAGTTCCTATTTTTACATCCTAATGAGAACAGGCGTATCTCATAAGATAATGTGTCACTATTTTAGGAAGTGGAGTACATATTTTATAATTCATGTTAATTATTTCCTCCAAGTAATCTATTTTTTCAATTGATATGTATAATAATATTCCATTTGGACTTCATACAGTTATCATAGAATGATCTGATGTTGTTATTCTAGATTATTTCACTTAGTTTTCCCCATAGTTGGTGGTAGAGTTATGCAATGATCTAATCCATTTGATGATCCACATATCTTTTAAATTATATCAAATAGATCCTAATTTTTTTAACTAACTATAATTTTAGATATGGGATATTTAATTTATGGGATTAATTTATATGAGTGAGTCATCATGGCCATAACTAGTTATAATTAGAAATAGGTAATATAAAAACACCACGAATTAAATAAATTAATAAAATCATAATTAGTTTACCATTAATAAATGATATACATTTTATCTAATTGATAATTTTTTTACAATCATATTTGAAATTTTTTTAGTTCTTTCTAGTGAACCTATGAATATGGTCTTGTTAATTGTGTTTTTTAGAAGCATATATCACAAATAACAGCTTTAGGAGATGGTTTTTGAACAATTTTTACGTGGTAATTCTATTATGATTTACTAATTCTCAAGTTGTTATTATGGTATTTGTAAAATTTATATTACCTACTTATTTTAAATCCATAGTGACTGTGTTTTTGGATGACATCACTGAGCGAACTGTCAATAATGAGGTGCATCATGAATATTTAAAAAGAGATTTGGGGACCATAAATAAGAATTGCCTATATCATCTGTTATATAATTGTATGTTCTATATGTAGTATGTGAAATTTGTTTATAATGTGGTATATAAATGGGCTATTACTATGGATCTATAAAATTTCTAATAAGTTATATCCTCTTTGCAGACTAGAAATGTGATTTAGTTTAAAATATTTTTGTCCAAATACGATCTTATTGAAAATTTTTAAGGAAATATCTTGTATTAATCCTCACTTCAAATTGTTGACTCAAAAGATGGTGATTCATAAATATTGGGATAAGTTATGGAGTATTTTTGAGGAATTTTTTGTCAGATTATTCTTAACTCTTGTACTAATTTATCATAGCATGGTATGGGATATGTAGTGAAATATGATTCCCCGTGGATGATATTGGTGTGTGCAATAAATCAGAATGGTCATATAGAGGACTATAGTTCTATCTTTAAATTTATTCATGAGATGAATCACCGTACTAATGTCCTCAATTTATTATATTTAATTCAGGACCGGAATAATTACTACCATTACCTTCTTAGTGAGTGGTTTATAGAATATCATGATTTATAAATCTAGAATTTTTATTTCAACTATAGATACATGGAAATTATATAATTATTCTTGGTGTTGTTTCCCTAGTAATTGAATTTTATATAGTATAAACCTCATGAAAGGGTATTATGGTAACCAATGATATGATAAGGAAATAACATACCCATGAAATATAGAAATATAAGGATGAATGCAATATTAATATATTACTCAATGTGAAACATGTGGATGATGGATTAGAAGAGGAGTATGTTATTTTGATAATTTTTCATGTCAGAACCAATCTATATGGGTGGGTTCATCATGATAAAATTTCTTCCCCACGTTTATAGTTTATTAATGAAATTATAAATGGTAGGAAGACCATGGGTGAATGTTATCCATATCTCTATAGTACCATACTATTCCAGAATAGGATATTTGATTGTTTTATATTATGATATAAGGGTATATATATGGTAAACTAGTATAGGTGGGTCGTTCACCTAGGGGGATACAAATATCTTCCACAGTTTGAAATTATAGTAATATTGTACTGTGATTATTCTATCTATGACTAATTAATTATCCCAATTTTTTTAGATGATCAAGGATGTGAATTAGAGGCTAGATGGTTTTATAAAGCTTCATCCCATTCCAATATGGAAATATTATGGGATATATATATATATTGTGATCCATTTACCTTGAAATCATATTTATACAATTAAATATTTGTGATAAGGATTGGTTGACTAAATCTGCCAAAAAATAAATTTAATGCGTCAACAAAGGTGGAATACATAAAAACCAAGTATTCATGAAAGATTATTATACATTATAGTGTTACTTCATTAATGATTTCATATTGGGATTCCTAATTTATTAAAGTGGTGTAGCATGTTCTATATCTTGTGATGAAATCTTAGTGTATGTTGTTAATGACATTTAATTAAAATGTTGATGGTCACGTTCATTAGAACATATAAATATCTGATTTTATGGTTTGATCATGAATTCATGAATATGTGGGTTCATTGGGATTTTAGGCACATAAGAATTAGAAGGGATCTTGAATCAGCATTGGTGATAACCTAATGGTTACAATGACATTCGACCCCCTACCGCTAGTCGGTGGGAGGGGGAGGATCCATGGATTCCTCGTAATGGTTGTAGATGCGATTTATATTCCTTCACAGGTCTAGATTCCATTCGGAGGTTTCCAGATATTTTCTTATGTCCAATAAACCCTAGTATATGGGAAGGCCAGCCCATGATCTAGCTATCAGTTCTAAAATTTACCGAGGAGAATAGATTTCTGAACCTAACATTGGTTGAAAAGCTCTGGAAAAATGGACTTCAATCGATGACATTGACATGTTTGTCTTCAAAACATGGTGACTTCAGGAATGTGTAATAGAAAGTTTCATAGATAAAACTCATTTGATTGTGTTATGTTCTTAATCTTAGTATTTTTTCTATGCACTGTTGAGTGCTCCCAGGAAGTGCAATCGATTGGCCCTCTATCTATTTTAGTAGATCTAGGATCTGTACCTGAATCATGATTCTCCTTCAATGTTGGTTTGGGAATTCCTTACTCATCTACATCTCCCATTTCATTATCCTACAATTATAAATATGTTTTGAAATATAGTTTTTCTATTTCTACATGTTGATTCTCATACTATATCTATGTGCCATCTGATAAACCCTAACATGTGTGTGGAAGTTGACATTTCAAGGCCACCGGTAGAGTCTATTTAGATTGAAGTTGTCGAGGTGGTAAGGTGTAAGCATCCATCAGTCTTTGGCCATTGGGTGGTGTTCGTCTCATCTTGTCATTGAATGGGTCACTTAGATGCTATCTAAATACGGGGTGTTCACCATGGGATGGTTTTAGTGTTTATTATGAAGGGAGATCATGTTAATCATGTTAATATATTGACTTGAAATGTGGTGCAGAGTAATCCATTGAAAAAACTAGTTTCTAAAACCTCTGGTTCATCGGTATATGATCTTATTAATGAGGATTTGAGGGAATGGGACACCGATAAATCAGTGTTAAAGAGGATTGATTATCCATCATCAAAGTCACATGAAGATGAAGGTGGGGTTTATCTGGGAAGGAGTTTGTGGCATGGACATAAGCGCTGGTTATAAAACCCCAAATCATTCTAATTCAACTCTTCTCTTACATCGGGGGTCATAAAAAAATCAGGAAAGGGATTGTTCATAATGGTGTTTATGACAACAACACTTTTTAGTGTTTGGAAACCGATGAGGTATTATAGGATTCAATCTATGATCTGGATGGAGGAACAATAAAAGGTGTGGATTCTCAATAGGATTTTGGATTATCTAATGGTCATGAGGAGGGGATGATCCAAAAGAAGAATAATAGGAGGGGCCCCAAGATCTACCCATATTTATCAAAACCCATGGAAACAATTTCAGGTAAAAAATATTAACCATGTGAAAAATAAGTTTCATCTGATTCCATGATTTTTTGTAGGAGAAGTCTCCTGAAACAATTCATTGAATCAACAATGACATGTTACTTGCGAGATGTATTTTTAATGTAAAATGTACAGAAATTAAAATGTACTATAAAGGACCTATATTTCACTTTGAGAAGGATATGGTGGAACGATTTCTTTATTTCAACATTCCACATGGTAGGTTTGAGTTGATGGGTAGACATATTCAATTTGAGGTCAACAGAGAGATTTCTAATTGAATTGAAAAATTGTATATAATCTGGGTTAGAACATTCAATGATGGGATATTCAATGAAAAATATTATATTCTAATCTGGGAAAAAAGGGCATCTCAATTGGATGTTTTTTCAGTTATGGCTGTGATGTTAGGGAATTACTTAGTAACTGGGAACTTTATAGAGAAGAAATTACCAATAGGCTGAAGCTATGATTTGATTGAATTGTTTTCTCTTATGAGGCTTCGCCTCTAGATTTAATGGGACTGGTCTCTCACCAAGTCAAAAAAATTGATTTGATTAATTAAAATATAATTTTATGTTCGAGTGGGTTCATGGGAAACCCATTAATAATTTAAATTAATTTCATATAATAATAGCTCTACAACATAAGAAAATAAAAAATCCTTGTAAACATTATAAGAATAAAAAAATCAATCCAATTTTTGTTTTGCAGTGTTGGTGCTCAATTTTTTTGTTGGTAACAATCATATTCAAATATTAAAAAGGGAATTTTCAACTAATTTCAATTATATTGAATTCCTCTCAGATTCATAAGTAATATTATGTGTTTCATTTAATAATATTCTTAATGTTTGAGGATAACTATAATGATATTATTATCAAGTTTAATTGAATATGATATTCTAAATTGGTACATTGGTAAGATTTCTTGTTTAATATAAGGTCATAAAATATTAAATACTGTCTTGAGAATGTGTCATTATCAACTGAATTTTTACATAAACCGACCTATATTAAAAATATCATCCATGTTTCCAAAATAAATAAGTACCATTAAAACTAGTCTCATATTATAGAGTCAATATTATTTTGATTTATATTTTATGACAAATTATATTGAGAATACCATTTATAACATAGATTATCAAAACATGTTGTTGCTTCAAATTTTGATACCATTATTCTATTTTCAATAATATTTTGGTTTATATAACTATGAACATTGTATTTTGAGCTCTCTTGCATGGGTTAGTGGCCTCAAATTATTTGAATATAATAAATTAGATAATTTATAATGGAAAACGAAATACATAAAGAATAATTTGTAAACCTATTCCATAGCTCATTTGTTCGTATCTTCAATTTTCATAAAATTTCAAATATTTCTGTAATTTCCAAGAGTTATAGGATAAATTATAAAATTTTCATAAAATCATACATGGGAAAACCATTAGTGTTTACCATTTAAAAAACCATGAAATTGAAAAAAGGGTTTGATGTGGTGTTTTGATTAGTTAGACAATGGTATTTTAGACCACATATTATTTTCATATAACTAGATATCATCACTAATGATTGTCAACAAATCTGATTGGTATGAAATTGGGTCTTTCATATCATTCATATGAACCATAAAACCGTAATATTTTTTCAAATATTTTAAAATTATAACAATTACTCTATCAGTATACCCTATAACCCAATATTTCTCTCTACATTTTAATAACCAATAATATACTAGGAATGTTTTTTAATTGGTCATATGGTAATTTCTTGATTATTTATATTGGTTTTTCTATAGTCATGTCTTTATTTATCATGGAATTTTTATCTTATATTCCTTTTTAACAATTTTATTACATTTTAGCAACACTTGATATCCTTATTTCTCAAAACTAGTATAATATATTATTAGGAAATGAAGTTTTAGGAATTTTGATGAATTTGTTTTTTCATAATGATCGTTATTTCTACATTCCCTCAATTTAGAATGTATGTAATGTGTTTGATTTTGTTAAAAGGATTAGGTATATAATTTATTAATATTTATTAATTCAAAAAATATATCCTTTTCTTTTTATTTTATTTGAATTACTAATTACACTTTAATTTTTTAGGGTTATTTTTTTGAAGTAATTTTTATTACCATGCTTTAAAAATGATGTTCTTTGACATGATTTTCTAATAAATAATATTATTACACACAATTTTCCTATTCATAATTTTAAAATTAATTTTTTTTATGATTGATTAATAAGAAAAATGGTGATTTATTATAAATGTGTGTTTTTTATAAATATTTCTCTTTTCCTTTGAGATTTTGAGTGTTAATGATTTAGGTGATTCATAATTCATTTCACATATGATAGATTGTTTATATTTGTGAATTCTGAATGTATATACCGTGGTTAAATTATGTAATGGTTATGTATTGTTTCACATTGAGATTTTGGGAGCTAATGATATTAATTTTCAGATCTCGGTGGGAGGTTGTGAGCCCCCAAAATTATTAAATTCAATTACACCCACTATAGGTCCTTGAGTTAGTGAATGGTTTCTTGAACTCAATTTTTATACATTAAATTTTAGAATACAACAAAAATTTTCCATATTACCCATTGATTTATATATTTACTTATAAATTTATATTTTCAAAATAATATATTAAAAAAAATGATTTTTAGAATTTCATTTCATTAAAAAGATATTTTAAATTAATATTTTCACATTGGATCAAATTTAAACATAGAGAGAGAAATTATTTATATACATACTGGAACCCTATTAGTAATTTCATCAAACCTTGTATAAAATAGATATAGATTTTATTATATATTTATATATATAAAAATAAAATTTCCTATAATGATTGTTTTACACAGAAAACCATGTTTTAAAAATCCATGACATATTATAAAAATATTATTATTAAATATTATATATTTCTTTGACTAATTAGATTCATGGGTGTGAATATGACTAATTAAATTATCAGAAATTAATTTACATAAACTTAAAAATTGTATTTATTAGTTATTAATTTGTTGTAAATGAAAATAAAATAATTGTTTTTAAATTGAATTTTTTTTCTTCTAAAAAATAATTTCATGTGCATACTGTGTATTGATATTAATTAACTATATTAATATACATTGATGAATTATATTAATGAAACATATTAATTGTATATTCACTTCTGTTTACATAACATTCAACAAATGTTTTATACTATAGATGTAATATGAATAAATATAATTTTATTTACAAAATGTACTTTTTAACAGTTCTCAATGTGTTTTTCAGGGATATTTTAAAATGAATTTCATCCACAAATATAAAATTAATATTTTAAAATGGATTAAATATTTGGTGTCAACAAATATAATACAATATAATATGTTCATATTATTAATTAGTTATAATGAATTACAAAAATGACAAATAGTTGTCTCGAGGGATAGGGTAAATGTGGTAAACAATGTAAGAAAATTTTTATTGAATTAAAATTTTTCCAAATGCCAATTTTTTTTTCAATTATATTATTTTATTTTTTCCAAAAACATACACTTTTTTATGATAAAGATACTTGGTGACATTTACATTTGATAGTGAACATTGTTTTATTTTATGTAGATAATAAATTCTGAATTCCACTCTCATTATTTTGATAAAAATACAACATCCATTTGGAAAAAAGTGGGTATGTTTAGTTATAAATGTTTATTTTATATAATAATGAATTTTTTTATCATAGTAAATGATTTTTTACTTTTTTTTTCTAGAACAATTTCACATAATTATTATAGAACGGAAACATAATTATTATTCATGTAACATAAAAATTAAAATAACTAATTCTGAAAATATTAAAAGTAATATAATTTCAGTGAAATATTGAGATTCCAAATTTTTGTGGATACATATTAAAGATTTGTGATGTGTTAATTTTAATAATTGATTTATGTTTCTATCTTTATTTTGTTACTGTGAAACTATGTTAATTGTCTCAAAAATGAATTTAATGTCATCTTAATTAAATAATATTTTATTAAATTATTTGAAAATATATATATTTTGAAATGATAAAAACATATTATCTATAATAAAAATAATTTTCAACATATTTTTATTTTCTATTTTTATATTAACTTTTAGGAATTCTAATGAGTAAAATAATTTTATATTAAATTAATAATCAAGAGGGTTTATATGGTTTACAACTATGATATAATTGTTTAAATATAACATAAAATTCTGTAACTTTTCATAGATAATAATATTTCATCTCATTGTAGTCTTATTTTGTAAACATATAAATTTTTTGAAACATGAATATGAATTTTAATTTGTAATAATAAAACAATTAAATAAATTCACGGCTTCCAACCACTCACTCGAATAATAGAACATCCTCTTCTACCATAATAAAAAAATCGCATGATTTCTATCTTTCCCATGAACTAAAATAATACCATAATATTTTCCACACATAAATTATACATCTTATTTTCATGGAATTATATTAAATTTTAAGTATTAATAACTAATATAAAGGATTATTCACAATGTATAGGTGCAATAATTAACCAAGTCATTTCATATTATATTTCATCAAAAAGTTTAATCAATTTTTTCATATACATTCTCGTATAATAACATAAATATCTTACATATAATGAGATTTAATTATCTAAATTTACTAAACTTATTCACATACATTTCAATAAAATAGTAAATAAAATTAACCCTCATGCATATAAGAATACTTTTACCTCCATGAAGAAATGATTTTTTAGAAAACCAATTCATATTGATGGTTTTATTGATGGTTTTTTTTAATATAAGTGTCATTTATGATAATATTTTTTTAAAGGTGAATTATGTAACACACTAATGATTTACAAATAAATTTATTATATAATGTAATAGAAACAATGACAACTCTCTCTTAAACACCATTTTTAACTATACTAATGTTAACATAATAGAAATAACCTAGAAATTGTACATAATTCTACTGCTACGGTGAATTGATTTTTGAAAAATGGACATACAGGATTGTGACCACTACAATATTTAGTGTATGATATGATGAGGTTAATTGTTTTTGTGAATTGTAACATGACCCTTTGGAATAAAAAATATACCCTTATGTATAATAATATAACCCTTATGAATAGTAAACTACGGAGATGAATACTGACCTCACCGTGAATGTATAAATAAATTAGGTATATTATAAATTAATGAATGATATAATAATATAACAATATATGTAAATAAATGTTCTTGAAATTTTTAATTATGTTCTAATATTTTTATGAAACATAATTTTTTATAATTTATATAATTTTTTAAAATAACTATGTTTTCATAAATTATATTCATATATTAATATTTTTTTGACTTATGATTTTCTGATTATTTTATGAGACCATAATTACTATTATAAAATATTTTATAATTAAGAAAACAATATTTTCTAAGTAAATAATTATTTTAATTAAAAATTAATTCTCATAATTTTATCATAATATATTCTTAAAATTTCTTTAATGTTTTTATTCTACTAGATGAAAATTGGTATGTGTGAATTTTTTGGATTTTCCAAAAATTTATGAATTTTTAGTGACTAGTAAAATATGTTAATTTACATTATAATAATACTATAAGATTAATGCACTACTACATGAGTCTTGTATGACATAAGAAATTATGGTTCAAAATCACATTAACATTTTACTATATCTAATCATAATAATCAAAATTATTTTTTATCTTTAGAAAAAAATAACGACCAAAACCATGAAAAATGGCCCCTCTCCTCCATTATAAATACCATCGCTTCTCATAATACCTCATTTCCTTTGAGAGTAGTAAAATTAATTCACAGTACTCTCCCCAATATTATTCCTCACATTATAGATCTCATGGTCTCATCAAAATAATAAATCCAATCCTATAATATGAAATTCAATGAGGAGTATTGAAGATGTAAAATCATCTTCCTCTACCTTTTAATTGATTTTCATGTTTTATTATTTATTATTCTGTCCTCACATCCAATAAAAACTGAACATTATAAATATAGTATCATCTATAAACTAGAATTATATCATTTTAATAAACTATACATCCTTAAGGTCCTCTCTCTGTTTTAATTTAGAAATTAAATCATCGTCTATGAGGTTCTGATTTATGACCATTATGGATAACTAATTTTGGTTCTTTAATTTCTCTTCGAAAAAAATTCATGAAATTATTTTTATTTTTTAACCATACAATAAAATATGTATTATATCTTATTTAATGTTTTTATATAGCTTTATATACCTAATATTAGATAATAGAACAAAACTAGTTAATTGTTATAGAAAACCCTATATAAATAAGATAAATAATTATCATTAATATGTTATTTAATTATTTACCCTCATTCTATAGAAAAAAATGATATATATAACCATTTAAACAAATATATTTTCAGAAATAATAAATAATTCCATATCTATAGAATTATACCCATTTTAAATGAACTCTGTTACTCATATACAAGTAAAACAATCGTTTAAACAATAGAATCAAATGCTTCTGAGGAATATAATAGTAACTTATAACAGTTTAAAAAGGCCATAACTGTAATTAATAAAATTATAATAAATAATATAAATTTATATTATGTTATGAAATAGTTAATTTATTGACTTAATTTGATTATCCTCTATGTTAATGTCATTTGCAAAACAAATTTAGACATATGCTAAGGGATTCTGCTGAAGCATTATTTTTTTCCTTCGTGTTATTCGATCACTGTGGTTACACTGTTTTATTGATTCTTTATTAATTTTTACAAAATATATGTTATTGTTATTTTTTCCAAACTCATATTTTTATATCATTTAATCATTTTACTATGGTAGAATACAATTTTTAATAAGATTATCATTTAAATTCTTCCCGATATACAGGCTGGATTCATGCAAACTTCTCCAATTCGTACCCATATTCAAGTTAAAATTAAAATATTTTTTATTAAATAATAATTTTTATAAAATAATAAATTCTATAATGAAAACAGAACTTGAATAATTTCTTGTTTAATGAAAAAAATTCTCTTTAATATCTACTAAAATTTTCCCTTACACCACACTAAAATGTTTTCTTTTTAAATCATCTTTAACAATATTTTTTTTATTTCACATCATTAACAAATATTTTATCTCTAAAATATAATTTCAATTTCATTACCCAGTGTTTTTGGATATACATGTATAAAATATTATTTTATCTTATGTTCAAATTATTTTCCAAAAGAACACATCTTTCCATATATAAAATGGGCGGGTCTCATCTCACATTTAAATATATGAGATATAATCAATATTAATTTGAATAATTATATATATATATATCACATAAAAATATGATGGTGTTGAAATAAATATGATATATAAATCCCCTTAGTTGGAATCTTGCCAGCATGGTTATGGCATCCGATAACAACAACAAGAATTAGGCGAGGAAGTTCATATTGGTGAACATGATTTAATTCTTTATATTGAGGAAATAGGCGTATCCTTAAATAGTAATCTCGAGTAAGTTCATGGTTATAAATAATATCTTAATCAATGACATATTCAAAGGTATTGAATTGGATTTTGTGAGGTTAGTGAAGAAAAACAAGAAGATAATGATCACATTGTGGGATATACAGACTATAGTGATGATAGTTTTTCCTTTAGAGATATTAATGTATGGGGGTTTTATGGGTAAAAATGATGTTACCCCTGAGATAATTGAAATGGAAAACAGAACCTTATAATTCATTATTGAACTCCCAAAAACATTTATAATTCCCAATTTTTTTGGGTTGTCGTCGATCACCATATAAATATTTAATATATCATTGTGATTATAGAATATTTCTATATAGATCAGAATTATATAATATAATTTAATTATTTGTGTTGATTTTTGGGAATACATGATTCTATTATTTATGATTTAGATATTTTTTTAACCTCAATGTTTTGGAGGATCTATAAAGTTATTTTATATAATGTGTTGAACATTACCAATATATATCATCCTCATAATATTATTCAGTCAAAGAGGAACTTTTAAACCCAAAAGTATATGTGATGTAACCCAGACCACCCTAAGAGGGGGGTGAATCAGGGTTTTACCTTTTTTTATTTAAACCAATGGATATTTTTCCCATGTTTGTATAAATATACATAACTCTCTATTATGCATAAGTGCAGTAATTAAAAAATTAACATACATAAATAGAACAAAACACTTTTACTTGGTTAACTACAAAGGGCTATGTCCAGGGAGCCTACGGCTATAAGATTCTTGTAATTTCAAACTCCACTAATCTACACTATTTGTTGATTAGAATGGATGATGTATAGTCACTTGAAACTCATTTTCTAATTACCTTCAACAATTAATCTGATTAATTGAATATTATACCAACTGATGATGATACTAGTTGAACTGATAACTATAGATTCTTTATCATGTGTCTCCCCTTAAAGGGAAATCATTTCACCATAGAATATCAAGTTTAACCCTTTAGAGATTTCATCACCATAAATTCCCTATATGATATGAACAAATACAATTCAAAAATATTTAATTGAATATGGTGGATCCTCCTTGTTTCTTTAATGTGAGCAGGAGGGTAGAGTAAATTTTCTCAACCATTTTCCTCCATTTTCTCCACTCCTCACATGTAATAATTTGATCATCAATTCTAACTATGGTTTTGTGGATCACAATATTTCATCCATGAATTTTTCTGTGAATTTTCATTCTTTAAGGTCATTCAAAACATAATAATCTCATGGTGTGACTTTCAACTTCTTGAGTAATTATTTTCGAGTAGGAATAAATTCAATGAAATGCCTAACAGTGTGACTATCCTTGTTACACCTTGAATATAAGACATATTTATTTTCATGTGGAATATTATGATTTCGTGTAGCACTAGCCTTATCCTGTGCATATTCTGTAATTCTAATTCATCCCAAATCACAAATATATATAACAAATATGACTTTAGGAACTATGGTTGCATGATTGGATTTTCCACATGGATTTCTCATATTGTTAACCTTTTTAAGAGTTCCTTTGGATATACCACTCTTCAATTTCATGGATTTGGAAATCATAGACTTTTAACCATTACATCATGAAATATTATTGGGTGAATTATATTTTGTAGCATTCCTATTATTTCTTCCCATGGTGGCTAATTCTTTCGTTGCTTGATTTTATGGAATTCTATTTTTATCTTCCCTACATTTCTGTTAAATGAAGCATGCAACATTTATGTGACCACTCCCACTGCATACATCACAGATGTTGTCTATCATTCCAAATCTATATATAGTATATTTATGATTTTAGATTATTTTATGTTTGTCATTTTTCTCTTTATGTGTCCCCATTGATATATGTTTTTTAGGTGAATTTTTAGTTAAGGGATTGTACCCAAAAAAATACACTTTATAATGCACAAATCTATTGCAACAGTATCATTGAATCACAAATAGTATTTTTCTTGTTATCTATTGTATAGGGTTGTTGGTCATTCTTCATAATTTGTTTTTCTCTCTCTAGGGAAGAATCTACCAGATTCTTCTTCATATCCATTATAGACATGTTGGTAGGTTTCTTCTCATCACCTTTACTCATCCTTATTTGTACATAATTTTTCTTCCAATCTAGACTTTTTGTAGAAACATATTTAGAAACAATAGTACATGTTTATAATTATGGTAACTTTACTTTCACAGAATATTGTGTTGGATCAGTGAGTGAATTCATGATATTCATATCATGTGTTGGTGGACTTTTGGTAGTAGAATCCTCACTTGAGAATTGAATATCAGCAACAACCTTTTCATTCTTTCATAAAGTCTCAATATGTGTTCTCTCAAGATTGGTCAATTGGGCTTAGAATATTAGACATTCTATATTAAGGATTCCTAATGAATACTCAATCATGAACATATTCCCTTAAAAAGCCTTTTTCAATCTCTCAACATTGTCTTCAAGCATCTTAAATTTTCATTTTATCAAAGTTTTATTCCCTTCTTTCTTATGGGATGTATCATCAAAATTTAAAACATTGAATCAATTTATCCTTATAATATCATCATTAAATTCATATATCATTTCATCTAGAGACTTATTGATTAACTCTTTCGCTTAATATGCATAAATACATTTGTAGAGCATTAAAAACTAAATAATCTATTCTTCTGATACCTTTTCCACATTATTATTTCTCTTTCTAGTCGGGTGATATCAACATATATATATTGAAATATTCTTCAAACAAAAACAACTCTTTATTCATGATTATCACGCAAATAGTTTTTGTATTGTTTCTTGATAACATGAAAATAAGATAGAAGTTTCTTCCTTTACTCTGGTAGAATCCTATCTGACCTTCAAATTACATTCCCAAGATGATATTTATTCATTATTTTAAGAGTATAAAGCACTATACACTGCATTTTCTTTGTACAAGAGGGTCTTCTTCCACTTCTTATTCTCATTATATTTCATGTTTGTATAGGTATTGCTGGATATGGAATTATTCTCAATTGGGAAAGAATCTACCTCAAAACTGCACTTCATTATTGACATTAAGAATGAGAATCAAATCCTCTTTGGAATATAATCACTGTAGTGTATCTAACAAAAGAGAACATGCATCTCATACCAATTGAAGGACCCCAAACTACTCTGAGAGAGGGGTTAAATCAATGTTTCACCTCTTATATTTAAATTATTGGATATTATACACACATTGGTATGAAATATTTTAACTCTATATAATTCATATGTGAAGTAACACAAATAGTCACATTCATAAGGAAAACACATCAATTTTTTGAGCTTCACCACTAAGGGATACATCCAAGGAGAACAAACCAACATGTTTTCGGTCATAAAAAATTCCACTACAAATTATTGTCTATAGATTAAAATTGGTTTGGAAAATTCAGTTTGTCCTAGGAAAAATGCCTTCACAGATGTTTAATGATAGCTCACATCTTTTCTCTGATAACATCTATTGACTCCCCTTGGGTTCTGCCTTACATGATGTCTCACTCAGTTTATCGACATGAATGTGTCTTCAACAGATTAGATTGGATGTTATTGTCGCTTTTCAACTTGAGACACTTCCATCATCTATGTCCCAAATTGATAAACTTTTATATTTTATTTTATTCATTATTAAAAATACCGATTGTACTAAACATCCTCCTTATTTTGGATATAATCACATGTTCTTATATGATTGTTCAAGCGATGGAGATCAGCTAACATGGAATCATTATAATTAGCTTCTTTCCCATTATCATACACATGTTTTCAAGAGATTTTGAAAATAGATTTAATATGAACTCTTACCTTTATTTAACTTTTTATTCTTATTTAAACACACACACCCACGATTGTGGATCAATATTTAAATGTTTTAACATATTCATGAATGTAATCAAAACCTCTCGACATTTTATTTATTATTTATTCACCAATTCACACAAATGATGCCATGAATTTATTCAAATGGTAAGTGCACGAATGTATATACATTCCTTTGCCTTCATTTAACATTCTCTTCTTCTAAATCACACACCCAAAGACATATTTAGTTTATTCAATTTTATATTTCATGTATATTTTTATATATAAATCTTCTTCAAACCCAGTTAGTTGTAGAACACAATTTTTTTTATTCTTTCACACTCGTTTGTCTCAAATATTTCATATTATTTTCACATAAATCATGCATGTTATATCGTTCCATTCACAGAGTGTGCAAGTATACTTTTCAAACCAGGATGGTTTGAGACACTTCTTTATTCAAGGGATTCATAGATCTCAAATGCACTGTTAGATCAAAAATCCATCATGTAACAAGTGGTATGTGTTTCTCCTGAGTGGTGGATAATTATTCTTTCAAGAATAGGAAGGTTTGTGGTTCATCATCACTAACCAAGCGGTAATCAGTCATCCACTTCACCAGACTAGAACTGGTTCATGGGACATCGATTTTTAGAACCATAAAGATACTCAAAACCACTTATTTTTAAACACAAGATGATTCATGCGATGTCTCATTTTGAATTAACACTGTTTTTCGGTACTGCGATGTTCCTTCATGATAAAAATCATAGAGAATCTCCGTTCATTAAAATTTGGTGCTCTAAAATTCATTGAAGTAATAAACCATTCTTAAATTGTGGGTTCTATTATTATAAATTGAGATCAAACAATATTCATTGTTCAAATTTAGTATGTTATAAATATAATATTGCGTTTTCAAAAACATTAATCAATGGGTATGAGATATTCCAATATACTTGGTTATTTCCTTTTCATTAGTGTGATCTTCTCTATTCACATGAAATCAAATCATGCATGTATAGAGAATCACATGTATTTATTAAGGATGATACAGTCCCATGATGTGGATTCAAAGCTTCAATTTCTTCTTTGATGTCCATGCTTAATTATTAAATTTCATTCATGAAAATGAAATTCCTTGCATTATATTGTTGATTCCCTGTGACTATAATATTATGGTTTCAATAATCAACCATTGATGGATGGTTGATCCAGGAGGTACATAAATATCATCAGCCAATTGTGGCATCAAGAGCACTTAAAGGGTTCAGAGGTAGAAGATAATGGATAATTCTCTCCTCTATTGTTATATCAACTCAAATCAGGCGCAGATGGTAGAGATTAGTTCATAAATGTTAGGATGAGGCATAAGGCCAAGATCACGTCTGAGGTCAAATAGACAACAGAAATTGGTTTGGTTATTTAAAAAACATCATCCCACATCGAAACACATATAGAGAAACAAGGTTTTTTACATATCACATCACACAATAAATGTTTTAGAATTCTACTCCCCTATCCACATTACTGCCATGTACCATGTTCACCACATGCACGCTCAACTCCCACAATCTACATACTTGCCTCCATGCCACCCCTCATGGTGGTGAAAAAATCTACATGCGATCTCAGTACCCATTCTATGTTGTGCACCACATGGCCTTGTCATGTGAATGCTTGTTAGCTAGAATGGGTCATGCTCAGCCTCCAACATTGTACTGTAAGTCTCTTCCCAGACTGGTTAGCTAGTTTTCTATCTTTAAGTCCCTATTTTTTGAAATTTAAAATATAATATACTTATAATAAAACTGTGTTTTTAATGATGTGAAACAACACCATTAATCAAAAACAACCATTTCATGACCACCATTATTCTTTCTTTTCATAGAAATATTAACAATTGTGATAAACATTCTTTGACCATTAAAATCAGTGAATCAATCATCTGATTTTAACATTCTCTTTTAACTATTTACATAAGAGATATATGTCATCATATTTACCATCATTGACATCTTTGACAGCAAATACAACTCAATATACTTAATTGGTTCTGAAAATATGTTAATATATAATTCTTTAGATTTATTAGGTTATTTGTAGCATCTCATTTGGTATAATTTTTATACTATATTTCAAATAAAAATTCAATTGAAACCATATAAAAACCTCTATAGTAGAATGTGGAAAACATTAATATTTCGGGATGAAATCACATAAATAAGGTTAGTATGGATCATGATATATGTGTGAAAGGTAAGGATGTTTAGATCTATTTAGTATGTAATTAGTGATACAAAGTGATTATAGAAATTATACTGTATGAACCTGATTTCTATTAATGAGGTAAATGTTTCTTCATTTCTTATTTCATTAAGTGTTTCTAATAAAATAAGAAAAATGTTGGAAAAATATCAAATTTATGGGTACATGTTGTGTACTTTTGTACATGTAGTGTACTTTGGCATTGTGGGACGAAAATACAGGGTGTCTAGTCTTGAGGGTGACTAATTGTGTAAAACATAACTACAGGTCGTGGACATAGTAATACACTCTGTGTAATCAGTCAAAAGTTCAATAGTGAGGTTGTTGAAAGTAGCTGCTAGATGAAGGATAGTACAAGCCATGTACTTTGTAATACACATCGTGTAATTAGTCTATAGATGAATATCGAGGTGGTGGAATGTAGCCGCTATAGGAATAGTTAAAAAGGATAGTACATTCCATATACTTGGGAAGTATATGCCCTTTAGATATGTTTTTTCATTAAAATAGGAAGTAGCCTTATCATTCGGAAGTGGTTGCAGTGAACCCACCAAGAGTAGTGAGAGAGGAGTCTGAGAATTGGAGGATCTCTTGAACACTCACTAGAACTCTGATTCTTCCACCATCGATCTTGATTGTACCACATGGGTAAGGTATTCCCTATTCTTGATTCTTTCCTTCCAACTATTTCCCTAGGGAATGTTTTTTAGATTGTAATGGGTAATCTTAAACTAATATCTAAATCGTTCATGGTTGCTTCGGGAGGATCCTTTCACGTATATCGACCAGAGGAGATATTGGTAGGTGGTCTTGTGTTTTATTCTCACTTTCGAGTTGATTTTATGTACCGTTTTACCACACAACCATGTTCGGGGTGTCGTATGGATGAGACATTGACTATTGAGAGACCTATAATTTCTTATGTATTCTATTGAATATGTATAATCTGTTGTTTATGATTGTTTCATGAATCCATGGCCTTTCTAAGGGTGCTTTCCACTTTTTTAGTCGTTTGGATAGGATACCCATGGGTATGCTCTGATTATAGCCTGTTTTGAGTTTTCATTATAGGAAACATATATAAATTTCTTGCATAATCATGGGGCTTAGCCCGATTAATTTATTTTCCTATGGAATGTCTGAGGACTGTGTTCTGTTTAGCCTGAGGGTAGGGCATTGTTTTGCCTGAGGGTAGTGTTTTGTTTAGCCTGAGGGCTGTGTTTTGTTTAGCCTGGGGCACTGTTCTATTTAAACTGATGGCACGGTTCACATGCCTATGGGAAGTAGCTTCCTTTCCTGAGATTGATATCTCACATACCTAATAGAAATATTAGTTATGTATGAGGGCATTCACCTGTGGTTTTTGGTTCTTCTGACATGAGGGTAGGGATTTGCATGCCGGAGGGAATGTTTTATTTTAAATATTCACTATGCTGATTTCAAAGGCAGTACCTGCCAAGATAAATCACATTACTAGTTTTACTATTATCTTTTCTTATTGGAAATCCTGATGTGGTTTCTATTGTGTCACTGGTATAGGAGATTTCTGGTCGAGGCCGATTCTAGGAAAAACTCAAAATTCAATTTTATTGAATTGTTAAATAAATATTAAAATCGAAATGTAACTTTTAGGAATGGTTACTTTTGAGTACTTCCTATTTTATTGTATTCCATTATTGCACACAGTTGCTGCGCTTTTTCACTAACAGTTGGTCACATGCCTTTGGTGGTTTCCTACAGGGATATATTTCTCACAACCTTTTTGGGTAATGTCTTGGGCCCAGATAGATTATATTTCAGCAAGTGTGGATAAGGGAAAGGGTCCCTAAATAGGTACATGATTGTTGATGAGGAGTAGGAGAGCATGGGATCAAGAATAGGATTGCAATGATGCTGAGTTCCTCTTGCACCGCTTTGGTTTTGATATGCAATATGTGGTACCTTGTGCTTTATTTCATTAGATTGTAGTGTATCCTATTTTGTATACATTCATAGAATTATAGACATGATGCATCATCATATATATGATTGTTAGTTATCTTTTACTTCAGTTTCGTTGTCCATTTTAGTTCTATATTTTTTACTACTTCCATTTTTGTATGTTGATATTTTCCCCTGCTGCACTGCACTCCAAAAATTTTGGGCATTGTTTCATCACTCTCATTACAAGGACCTCGCTGCTTGTCAGCAGCCTCTGGAGTTTGAGGAAATGCATTATAGCTCAGGTGACCAACTGAGTTCAGGGATCCCGTTGTGTGACGCCCAGATCTGGGGCATTATAATGTGATATCTAAGGGTTATATTTTCTCTGGGTTATTTTATTAACTGTTGACAATGGATGGAGATTGATTGTTTAGGGAATCGATAATAAATTGTTCTCAGGAGTAACTATCTCGTGTATAGGTAATGGTCAGTTTACCTTGAATTAAAATTTTTATTTTTTATTTATGATTATTATAGTTTATTTGATTTTCACTATTGGGTAACACACTTGTGGTGTGCTCTTTATATTTTCATACATGGGTTATATTTAGTTGCAACCCGATGAGATTAGGGTGTTCCATCTCATGCATCATTTTGGAACATGTTATAATCACATGTCATGCATAGTTTCCATGCCATGTAGGTGCATTAGAAATTACATGTTGTTCTGATAGATGTTGTGAAACAAAATGCATGATGTTGTGATAGGTACTTATAGATATTCCTATTGTTTATAGGGTATTGATTCATGTTAGATTATGGTTTATAGAAGCTAAACATGGGTTTCTGAGAAGTATGGGATCTCCTGGACCACAATTTAGCAGATTAGGATCCATCCTTTTGGTGCGTTTTGTACTATAATGTGAATGGTCAGGTGCTAAAAATGTTTTCTCTTGGAGAATGGGCCCCCACAGATCATAATTTGGAATACCTACAAATGAAATTAAAGGAATGGGGCTCTGGAGTAGTTTCATTGGTTTACTATCCAGAAATCTAGACAACACATCAGTTGGTTCTATGTACACATGACTTGTACTATTATGTTTGGAATGAAATGAAAAATATCTATGTACATGACCTTTACATAAATGTACAAATCGTGTAGTATTAGGACGTGTAACCAATCATGTGGGAGGGAAAAAGAGTCATCCATATTTCATCGAAGACACGCCATGTACCTGTGGTACACACCGTGTCGTCTAGACTGATGAGACACCGTGTCGACATGGTCGTGTGGATTGGATAACATGGTGGTGTACATGTCGTGCGTGGGTGTAACACACCGTGTACCTATGGAATAGACACAAGATACTGACATTCTTGTGGGAACACACCGTGTACTGGTTGTACACACCATGTCTTTTTGAACCGGTGTCTACTTGTGTGACATATAACATAGATGGAGAAAACATAGGTGATACACACCATTTCAGTTATAAACATATGGTGAGGTTATGTAACACCCCAAGATTTCATAGTGTGTTATTTCTTCAAAATAATTAAATAACTTGCACTACACGCAACACCGAGTTCAATCACACCATGACTTAAAAAAAATCCATTCAAAAGAGGTTATGAATAGTGTTAACTAAATTTTAAACTTTATATAATCCTTATAATTTTAGAATTCATATTATGAGTTTCTTAGACATAATGTAAGAACAAATTCATTTTCCGTATTGTACTTTTACCAAATTTTAATAGTGAACCCTTTTTAGATACTATATTTTAAACTTTTTGACTAAATGGGGACATCAAAAATTTAAAATGAAACATCCCAAGCTTCCACGGTACGCTAGCGTGTGTTGTACGCAACACCGAGTTCTAACACACCGTAACCAATCAAACTAGCTGTTATGAATAGTAATACCTACTTTTTGAAGTTATATATATTTTATATTTTAAAATGGACTTCATTTTTGGATTCGGAATATCAAATTTAGCCTAAGGTAAAATTTTGGTACTTTTCGGATAACTTTCATATTTTGATGAATAGTGAAAATTACTAAATTTTAATTAAAAACAACTTTTTTAATCAAAATAATTAATAGTGATAAATTATGAATTTTAGTAGTTTTAAAGTATATTTAGAATATATTTTTACCATTTAATATAATGTTGGTCATTGGACATAATTTTACAATTAAACCAAACATAAACAAGTGCCAATCTTTTGATAGTTATTATCTCTTAAAACACGCTTTTTGTTTTGACAGCGGAAATTAATTTTAAATTAATTTCTGACACTTCTGTGTTTAGAATTTAGGAAAATGGATTCCATATTTGGAATCAGGATGTTCAAATTGTGTAAATAGGTAACTTTTATTTTTAGACATTTTGAATAATTATTGCGGTAAATATTTTATTTACCATGGTTAAGGGTAAATCCGGTAAATAAGGGTTAAAAAATAATATTATAATAATACTAAATTACCCTAAAACGCATCTTAACCCTATTTGTTGATACATGGTCGACCATGAGCATATTTGGGTCTATTTTGGGACCCCATGGATCCACTTGTAAGTGATAATGTCACTTTATTTTAATTAAGTCAAAATGAATACAAAAATGACACAAGCATATATCTTTTAGAAAAACAATTGTTACATAGGGTTATATATGTTGGATTTTTGATTATAAATATTCATTAGATAGATAAAAAGATTTCCTACATAATGATATTTTAATTATAATTTTTAGACAGTAAATAATTTTGTTTATTTATGACACAATGATGATGCAGTAATTACTAAAATAGTGAAAAATTAAAATAATTGATATTATAAATATAATATGAAACTTTTAATGAATTAAACTAATTTTCTAGGATAATATGATATATTAGTATTGATTTAATTGACTTTGTTCGAAGTAATCAATCTGTTATGATTTTCAAAAAAATCAACTATTGAATAGTGTCAAAATTGACATAAAAGAGTTTTTAAAACAAATATTATATTATTAATTGATATTAAATTCCTAAAAATCTAAGGTTCGGCCAAGAGACTTATATCATGATAGGTGTATAATTAATGGACCACTTGTGGGTTGCTTGTATGTATATGGTAAGTTTATTAAACATATAATATAAAAATACAAAGAGACATTGTAAAAGTGAAACTAATTAACTTAGAGTTAATACTTAAAGATAAGGTTAATATAAGTATCCAAACCAGTCTAAATTCTATTGGTTGAGTGGTTTTCAACCTATCCCCATCTTAACCTTTCAATAGTCAACTTTGGAGCCATTGGAAACCGAATATGAATTTATTATAAACTAATATCTCTAGCTTTTCCAAAGGTGCCCCTCACCCCTCTTATAAAAGGGCACTCCTCCATCTCATTTCTTCACACCTTCAAAGCCTTTTGGATCGGCCAAACTCTGCCCAAATACTCTCCCAACATCCCTCACTACAACCTAGAGGCCTTAGTTTGATCAGAAAGCCAACCTAAGGATCCCTTTTGATCAAATCAAAAGGAAGAACCCGAAGAAGAAGTAATGATTTCACCACCCTTTTCTAAGTTCCTTTCTTCTTCCACTTCCTCTTTCTTTTTTCTTACCATTCTAAAATAATAACTCCAGTATCTTACATATAATGTGATGTTATTATAAATATGGTACAACCATATTTAGTATTCTATCCACCCTTTGAATAACATGTCACCATACGTGCGTACGTACGGCTTACCGTCTCCACGTCGTGGTGTAATTGTTATTCAATATAATACTATTTGGATGGGTATAATAATGATGTGTAACTCATGTAAATAATAAATATAACATGTTAATGATTCTGTATATATGATATACCATCCATTTATATATTATTTTAATATCAAAAGAATGATATTGTCGCTCGTGCGTACGTACGGACTACCGTCTCCACGAACGCGATGAGATTCATTCTCCATCATATCCATTCAAGTATAATTATAATTTTATGATTTAAAAAATGATGTTTAAGGACTTTATATCATTATGGATATGAATAATATACAACCTATCCTTTACATACATGTCTTACGTAACAAAACATACAAAAGAAAACAAGTAAGTTAACACACGAAACAACGATAATACTAAGATATTATTATCAAATCAATATTAAAAGATCATATATGATATCATATTAATGTATATGATTATTTTATAATTTAATAACAATTATTTCACCATTATACATGAGGTTAACCTACCACAACCAAGGAAAAGTACAAGGTAAGGGATTTTTCTTATCTCACATTCAATTCCGTGAGATTTCCATTATTCGCCACTAAATTATTGAAAGTGGTGTATTGTGTACTGGCATTTGATATATATTATCATATTCATGTTATTCTATAAATAATTTGGTGGTTATTAACTTTTGGCCATACGACTCAGTTTATTAACGTGGTAAGGGGTTTTCATCTCACTCCTTATTCCCGTGAGATTCATGCCATATTTCCACCATTACCTTTTGTGTGGTGTATGTACTGCCCATAATTATATTCTTTGTGTAATACACTCTAATTTATGTGTACTTACATATTCATTGTATGATACCTCTTTCATGGGTTGTATGTTTCATAAGTTACCAAACTGGTAAGGGTTATTTCACAATCTCTTCATTATCCGAGGTTGTTTATACGTAATAATCTACTGGGATCTGGTTATCATCCACATCCATGTTTCTTAAAAATGTATTTCAAAACATTTTTTAATATTTAAAAGAATATGGGTTAATGTAATTTATACCCTTGTTTGACTTTTTATAAGAGGTTTATAATGGAATCTTTCCGTCGTTTTCCAAACAAGGTGCTTTTTAACCTTTTCGACAGAATTAAGATAAGAATGTTTTTTATCTTATACGGCGGGTGCGGTTATTTTCCGCCGTTATAAAATCATCAAAGCTTCCCTTACATGCTTATAAGACTATTTTCAAAGAAAATGTTTTATTTTATATGGATCTTAAAAGATTTCAAAATAAAAGGAGATATTTCATTAAAAAGAGTTTTGATTTCATCTATGTCAACATCCTTTGATGGGTTTTAAGATTATTTGAAGTTGATTTATTATGATACAATACTTCTATATTGTTTTGAAGGTTTTGTGATATGTTTGACTGTGGATGTGCTATTTTTATACCATTCATAGTTTATGGTGAAAGTATTGACATTTCGTATGCTAGTTCCAATAAGAATGTTTATGTTATATTTCAATCTTTACTTCATATGAATGTGTTGGACAAGTATGTTCCAGGTTGGGTACTGGTTAAAGTAAGCCCTCCAGGTTGGGGACTGGTAAAAGTAAGCCCTCCAGGTTAGGGACTGGTAAAAGTAAGCCCTCCGGGTTGGTTTCCGGTTATTAGAGGCACTCCGGGTTGGTGTCCGGTTATTAGAGGCACTCCGGGTTGGTGTCCGGTTATTAGAGGCACTCCGGGTTGGTGTCCAGTTATTAGAGGCACTCCGGGTTGGGTTCCGGTTACAGTTAGCCCCAAGGTCTTAGGACGAGGCCTTGAAAAATAATTAAAGTTTAGCATTATGCATTCCAACATTATGAAAGTGGTTATTGATTTTTCATGTGATTATTCGATTAGTATAATATCCATGTGAATAAGTAAATGGCATTATCTAATTTTATTTATGCCATACTATGTTAAAAGTTCAAGTTTAAAAGGATTTTGTTTTAGTTATACATTGCCTTAATTGTTTATTCCTATTTATGAAAGTTTCCGCTATATTGTTATCCTTACTGGGCATTTGAGCTCACCCCTTTTCTATGTTTTATTTTTCCCAGGAAGTGAAGAAGTAAATTATGAATGACCTGCAGGGATATTATGAGGGGATTATAGTGTGGACTGTGGAAACATTATGTTGTTGTAGTAGTTTTTCATTTTATGATGTAATGTAAAACTTATGAATATATCTAGTGTTTCCAAGGCTACTAAACCAATCGGTCTTTCGAGATTTGATCTTTCTTGTGATCATACCAATGTTATGAAGTAATGCACTGACTCTAGGTAGCTGGGGTCGGGGCGTTACAGTTGGTATCAGAGGAAGTTTAGTACAAACCTTGGAAGCTAGATTTAGATAAACTCTGATTAGAGCACGTAGACCTAAGATTAACATTGAGGATTAGTATAGAAGAACTTCCTAGAATTTTGGTATTGTAGTGATTTTGTGAGTTTTCCGAGCAATACATCCCTGTCTGGATACGAGCAGGTAGAGGAGGCTCTGGCACAGATGTACCTAGGGGTAAAACCCGAAAACACCGCTTTGAGCTAGACTCGAACGGGAACTGGTGCACGACAACGGGCCTTGCTGCACTCTTGGTTACGACACTCCCGGGGGATATGCTTAGGATAACTCTCATTTTCTTTACAAATCATTATGAAGGGTTTATGATTATATACTTCCTCAAAGAAAACATTTTTATGATTATGGATTATATCCATAAATAGTTCAATTTATGTTAAGTGTTTTATAAGTATGGGATTATGTATTTTGATTCATAAACTGATCTAGTTTATGCCATTGTTTAGAAATGGCGCCCAGTAGAAGGAATGAGAACTCCAGAAATACACATGATTCAAAGAGGAGGAAGGATCATATCTTTCATGGTCCTAAGCTAGAATTTATAAGAGAAATAGTCTCCCATGTATTATCATCAAATGAAGAAATAATATCATGTGTTGATAAGATAAGTAAAGAGTTTACTGAGTCCTATGGCTTTGAAGGGAATCAAGAGATGAAAAGGATGGAAGAGAGAAAGATGGATAAAGGGAAAAGGGAAAAGAAGAATTTTCCCATATGTGGTAACTTTGGAAAGAAACACCCTGGAACTTGCCTGAAAGGAATGGGAGTTTGTTATAAGTGTGGAGGAAAAGGGCACAAAGTACGAGACTGCAAGGGTAAGAAAATGGTTTTAAATGTACAATGCTTCATTTGCAAGGAGTTTGGACACTACGCGAACCTATGTCCCAGTCATCAGACTATGCCGCAAATGATGTTATTGGATAATAATCAATTTATGATACTACCACAGACGAAGAGGAATGATTAGAGTTCTTATGTTGATTATGTCAATTGAGTGTTGTATCAACAATGTACTTGTTACAATAATCATGGAGTATATAAGGATTGTACTGCAGTACTATTTCATTAAGGACTTGAGATTGTGTGGAACAAAGAAAAGTGACTCAATAGCAGGATAAATTTTTGGAAAATATATGGTTGAGAGAATGATAAATCATAATATAGTTCTGATACTGAGGTAGTGATTTTGGAATAATATGTGATTGTTTTGAATAAATTATATTGGATATTCTTGACTACCCTGGAACTGATTAATGATTTGTATATTCCATCATTGTTGGGGTTTAAATTTTTTTTGGATAAATGAAGTATATCCAGCATTCTATATGGAATAAGGGAGCATGAATGTAATCAATAAGGAATATGGTAATACATGATGAAGGTATTCATATGCTATTACGGGGTAAAAAGGATCTATATTATGTTTACCTTCCTTATAAATGTTAGACTGTGAGTTTGGACAGAAATATTTTGGATAGTTCTAGTTTGGATTATTTTGGATTGCCATAAAAGGACAACCCGGAGGTCGGGCGGCAACCCGTCGCGTCCGGCAAGGCTGCGAGAATTGAACCCGCAACCGAAGGGCGACAAGGGTGTATCACCTACCACTATCCCATGAGATGTCCTGGATTAAATAAAGTAGTTTTTTAAAAGATCTGGTAGATGAATTATAAATTCGTTTATTTTGGAACCCTCTATGAATAGTATAAATAGAATTTTTTTTACGAGTGAATGATGAGTTTTTGGTAGAAATTTATTAAGGGATAAAACTCTAATTTTAAAGTAAGTATATCTCCTTATGATCTTAGCCAATATCATAAATAAATTCCTCATCATTAAGAAAAGGAACTTAGAACAAAAATGTTGTCCTAGATGGTACCTTAAATCATCACTAATTTATGGCTTTGATATTGTTGGCCTTTTCATAGCCATGTTCTCTACCACTCTCCATCAGATAATTGATGGTTATATTTTTCTTCTATATCCATATTTTCCTACATGGAACCCTAGTATGTGTTATTTTCGTAAATATTCATACTTTCCACTCTTTATTTAAAATAGAGGCCTCATTAATTCATTTTTCGATGTGGGATTTCAACTAAGATATTTTGAAACGTCAAAAATATGTTATCCTAGTACCCTATGTTTTGTTGAACTGATGGTATTTCAAATCATCATAGATTGATGAGTTTAAGGACCTCAATTTTATACTTGTTTGTGATTGATGACCTCAATCACTACCTATAAATATTTACGTTTTTCCTCCAATTATATGTCTCTAATTGCCACCAAAGTTCTCCTAATCGAGATCATAATTTGGTGGTGACCCTTTCATTTCTCTTTTCCTCATATTAAGAATAAATTTTAGTAACCCAATTTCCGATGTGGGTTTTCCCATAAATATATTTTTTATTTTCAACCTTTTATTTTCGAAGAACAATTTCAAATTGCGAGGACGCAATTTATTGAAGGAGGGGAGAATGTAACACCCCAAGATTTCATAGTGTGTTATTTCTTCAAAATAATTCAATAACTTGCACTACACGCAACACCGAGTTGAATCACACCATGACTTAAAAAAAATCCATTCAAAAGAGGTTATGAATAGTGTTAACTAAATTTTAAACTTTATATAATCCTTATAATTTTAGAATTCATATTATGAGTTTCTTAGACATAATGTAAGAACAAATTCATTTTCCGTATTGCAATTTTACCAAATTTTAATAGTGAACCCTTTTTAGATACTATATTTTAAACTTTTTGACTAAATGGGGAAATAAAAAATTTAAAATGAAACATCCCAAGCTTCCACGGTACGCTAGCGTGTGTTGTACGCAACACCGAGTTCTAACACACCGTAACCAATCAAACTAGCTGTTATGAATAGTAATACCTACTTTTTGAAGTTATATATATTTTATATTTTAAAATGGTCTTCATTTTTGGATTCGGAATATCAAATTTAGCCTAAGGTAAAATTTTGGTACTTTTCGGATAACTTTCATATTTTGATGAATAGTGAAAATTACTAAATTTTAATTAAAAACAACTTTTTTAATCAAAATAATTAATAGTGATAAATTATGAATTTTAGTAGTTTTAAAGTATATTTAGATATATATTTTTACCATTTAATATAATTTTGGTCATTGGACATAATTTTACAATTAAACCAAACATAAACAAGTGTCAATCTTTTGATAGTTATTATCTCTTAAAACACGCTTTTTGTTTTGACAGCGGAAATTAATTTTAAATTAATTTCTGACACTTCTGTGTTTAGAATTTAGGAAAATGGATTCCATATTTGTAATCAGGATGTTCAAATTGTGTAAATAGGTAACTTTTATTTTTAGACATTTTGAATAATTACTGCGGTAAATATTTTATTTACCACGGTTAAGGGTAAATCCGGTAAATAAGGGTTAAAAAATAATATTATAATAATACTAAATTACCCTAAAACGTGTCTTAACCCTATTGGTTGATACATGGTCGACCATGAGCATCTTTGGGTCTATTTTGGGACCCCATGGATCCACTTGTAAGTGATAATGACACTTTATTTTAATTAAGTCAAAATGAATACAAAAATGACACATGCATATATCTTTTAGCAAAACAATTGTTAAATAGGGTTATATATGTTGGATTTTAGATTATAAATATTCATTAGAAAGATAAAAAGATTTCCTACATAATGATATTTTAATTATAATTTTTAGACAATAAATAATTTATTTTATTTATGACACAATGATGATGCTGTAATTACTATAATAGTGAAAAATTAAAATAATTGATATTATAAATGTAATATGAAACTTTTAATGAATTAAACTAATTTTCTAGGATAATATGATATATTAGTATTGCATTAATTGACTTTGTTAGAAGTAATCAATCTGTTATGAGTTTCACAAAAATCAACTATTGAATAGTGTCAAAATTGACATAAAAGAGTTTTTAAAACAAATATTATATTATTAATTGATATTAAATTCCTAAAAATCTAAGGTTCGGCCCAGAGACTTATATCATGATAGGTGTATCATTAATGGACCACTTGTGGGTCGATTGTATGTATATGGTATGTTTATTAAACATATAATATAAAAATACAAAGAGACATTGTAAAAGTGAAACTAATTAACTTAGAGTTAATACTTAAAGATAAGGTTAATATAAGTACCCAAACCTGTCTAAATTCTATTGGTTGTGTGTTTTTCAACCTATCCCCACCTTAACCTTTCAATAGTCAACTTTGGAGCCACTGGAAACCGAATATTAATTTATTATAAACTAATATCTCTAGCTTTTCCAAAGGTGCCCCTCACCCCTCTTATAAAAGGGCACTTCTCCTTCTCATTTCTTCACACCTTCAATGCCTTTTGGATCGGCAAAACTCTGCCCAAATACTCTCCCAACATCCCTCACTACATCCTAGAGGACTTAGTTTGATCAGAAAGCCAACCTATGGATCCCTTTTGATCAAATCAAAAGGAAGAACCCGAAGAAGAGGTAATGATTTCACCACCCTTTTCTATGTTCCTTTCTTCTTCCACTTCCTCTTTCTTTGTTCTTACCATTCTAAAATAATAACTCCAGTATATTACATATACTGTGTTGTTATTATAAATATGGTACAACCATATTTAGTATTCTATCCACCCTTTGAATAACATGTCACCATACGTGCGTACGTACGGCTTACCGTCTCCACGTCGTGGTGTAATTGTTATTCAATATAATACTATTTGGATGGGTATAATAATGATGTGTAACTCATGTAAATAATAAATATAACATGTTAATGATTCTGTATATATGATATACGATCCATTTATATATTATTTTAATATCAAAAGAATGATATTGTCGCTCGTGCGTACGTACGGACTACCGTCTCCACGAACGCGATGAGATTCATTCTCCATCATATCCATTCAAGTATAATTATCATTTGATGATTTAAAAAATGATGTTTAAGGACTTGATATCATTCTGGATATGAATAATATACAACCTATCCTTTACATACATGTCTTACGTAACAAAACATACAAAAGAAAACAAGTAAGTTAACACACGAAAAAACGATAATACTAAGATATTATTATCAAATCAATATTAAAAGATCATATATGATATCATATTAATGTATATGATTATTGTATAATTTAATAACAATTATTTCACCATTATACAGGAGGTTAACCTACCCCAACCAAGGAAAAGTACAAGGTAAGGGATTTTTCTTATCTCACATTCAATTCCGTGAGATTTCCATTATTCACCACTAAATTATTGAAAGTGGTGTATTGTGTACTGGCATTTGATATATATTATCATATTCATGTTATTCTATAAATAATTTGGTGGTTATTAACTTTTGTCCATACGACTCAGTTTATTAACGTGGTAAGGGGTTTTCATCTCACTCCTTATTCCCGTGAGATTCATGCCATATTGCCACCATTACCTTTTGTGTGGTGTATGTACTGCCCATAATTATATTCTTTGTGTAATACACTCTAATTTATGTTTACTTACATATTCATTGTATGATACCTCTTTCATGGGTTTTATGTTTCATAAGTTACCAAACTGGTAAGGGTTATTTCACAATCTCTTCATTATCCGAGGTTGTTTATACGTAAAAATCTACTGGGATCTCGTTATCATCCACATCCATGTTTCTTAAAAATGTATTTCAAAACATTTTTTAATATTTAAAATAATATGGGTTAAAGTCATTTATACCCTTGTTTGACTTTTTATAAGAGGTTTATAAGGGAATCTTTCCGTCGTTTTCCAAACAATGTGCTTTTTAACCTTTTCGACAGAATTAAGATAAGAATGTTTTTTTTAACTTATACGGCGGGTGCGGTTATTTTCCGCCGTTATAAAATCGTCAAAGCTTCCCTTACAAGCTTATAAGAATATTTTCAAAGAAAATGTTTTATTTTATATGGATCTTAAATGATTTCAAAATAAAAGGAGATATTTCTTTAAAAAGAATTTTGATTTCATCTATGTAAACATCCTTTGATGGGTTTTAACATTATTTGAAGTTGATTTATTATGATACAAAACTTCTATATTGTTTTGAAGGTTTTGTGATATGTTTGACTGTGGATGTGCTATTTTTATACCATTCATAGTTTATGGTGAAAGTATTGACATTTCGTATGCTAGTTCCAATAAGAATGTTTATGTTATATTTCAATCTTTACTTCATATGAATGTGTTGGACAAGTATATTCCAGGTTGGGGACTGGTTAAAGTAAGCCCTCCAGGTTGGGGACTGGTAAAAGTAATCCCTCCAGGTTAGGGACTGGTAAAAGTAAGCCCTCCGGGTTGGTGTCCGGTTATTAGTGGCACTCCGGGTTGGTGTCCGGTTATTAGAGGCACTCCGTGTTAGTGTCCAGTTATTAGAGGCACTCAGGGTTGGTGTCCGGTTATTAGAGGCACTCCGGGTTGGGTTCTGGTTACAGTTAGCCCCAAGGTCTTAGGACGAGGCCTTGAAAAGTAATTAAAGTTTAGAATTATGCATTCCATCATTATGAAAGTGGTTATTGATTTTTCATGTGATTATTCGATTAGTAGAATATCCATGTGAATAAGTAAATGGCATTATCTAATTTTATTTATGACATACTATGATAAAAGTTCAAGTTTAAAAGGATTTTGTTTTAGTTATACATTGCCTTAAATGTTTATTCTTATTTATGAAAGTTTCCGCTATATTGTTATCCTTACTGGGAATTTGAGCTCACCCCTTTTCTATGTTTTATTTTTCCCAGGAAGTGAAGAAGTAAATTATGAATGACTTGCAGGGATATTATGAGGGGATTATAGTGTGGACTGTGGAAACATTATGTTGTTGTAGTAGTTTTTCATTTTATGATGTAATGTAAAACTTATGAATATATCTAGTGTTTCCAAGGCTACTAAACCAATCGGTCTTTCGAGATTTGATCTTTCTTGTGATCATGCCAATGTTACAAAGTAATGCACCGACTCTGGGTAGCTGGGGTCGGGGCGTTACAGGTTAATATTGGAATCTGACCATGTAACTAATAAAATGGGTTTGTGTTACCTCTTTTGGTACATAGCATGTCAGTATGGAACACATCATGTACTGTCAACCGAGTATCCGGCCATGTCACTAAACACATGGGTAGTTGGAACAAAATAATTACACGTCGTGTCCATATAGAACACACTGTGTAGTGTGAGCTGTGTATCCGGTCATGTCATGAACAACATAGGTCAGTGAAGCTCGTCTAGTACACACCATGTCTGGAACAAACAGGCCATGAATTCTCGTTCTAACGAGAACATTTTGGCTTATCCAAGTAGAAGGACTCTGTATGGGGAAAAAATTAAAGTACATTCCATGTGTAAGGACAACGCGACATGTGATTGGTGTGTTACCTAAACAGTTCTAGCAGAATTACATGCCCATGTGAGAGACCTAATAGAACACACCTTGTAGTCATTATACACTCAATGTAGTCTTGTTTTGTAAAACTTGAACATTTTACTTTTACATTTCAGTTATTATGTTTTTTGTCCTTAATCCATTATGATATTAATATAGGGGATGTGTTTGACCTTGTATATTCATTCCAATGAGATGAATACGAGTTTTTTTCTAGAGTGTGGCTACAATTATACTCTAGAGATGGTAGGCCATGGGATGCCTTTGGATCCTCCTATAGTGACAGATGTGGCTCCAGCCATTATACCTGACGCATTTGCATATGCATAGTTCCATGAAGGCTTCATTTTGTTCATTCATACCTTCCACAGAGCACCTCTAGCTTCCAAATATATGGTAGAGCTAACAAATATATTCCGGAAGTAGCGCCTGCCAACATTTCTAGGGGATGGCAGATCACAGGTTGCAGTGTCATGGATGGATTCTTTGCAGACAATATTCAAGGATATGGAGACACCTCCTAGGAGGAGGGTCAAGATCACTACTTATATATTGTGTGATTCCATCAAGAGATGGTGGGATGTTACCACATAGAATGAGCATCACCAAGACATGGCGTGAGAATATTTTTAGGCATTCCTCTATGACATTTTTTTTCAGGGATGCTAAAGGAATATCGATCCCGAGAGTTCTTGAATCTATAGAAAGACACCATATCAGGGATGGACTATTCTCCCAACTTCACCAAGATACATAGTTTTTCCCCTATTATGGTGGGTGATTAAATTTTGATGGCTAGACGCATTGAGGGTCGTCTTAAATATGACATTCGAGCACTTGTGAAGGATATCAGGTTGGCTATAGTGCATGCTATTGTGAACCAGGTATTGATTACTGAGAAGAACCTACAGGAAGCTTGTATTGCAGACCAAGGCAATTCAGCACCGGTCTCTAGTACTATTTCTACCTACAAGAGGAAGAGGCATATGGATTTCTCTTTTGGTGGTAGTACTATCTAGAAGAAATATTTAGGTGTCCAGTTAATGTGCTACCAGTGTGCTAATGTGGGGAAACAATACCTCAGTGTCCACGTGACCTAGTGTAGTGTCGAGCTTGTGGCATGATGGGTCATCTTCGACGTCTTTTCAGTTTGTTTTCACCAGTTCATTACGAGAGGGGTTCTGTGAAGAATCCATGTGAAGGATAAGGGTCAAAAAAATTCTTACCAATCAGGTAATTGGAATAAGTTGGAACTTTCAGGTCGAGGTGGTGGTCATGGTTGTGGTAGCCAGCCACCATGATCTCAGAGAATGTAGGGTGGGTCAGCTCAGGCTAGCCTAGTAGTGTGGCAGGTCCATGAAACTAGGCAGGCATATGCAATGCAATTGACCAAACCGGAGGAGGTTACAAGACCTTCAACATCAAAGATACTATTCTAGTTGCTTATGTTTTATCCTCTGTACATTTTGATACCGGTGTTACACATATAATTATATATTTTTTTTTATTGTGGACAGCCTTAGACTCTATGATTCTTTGTCTATTGATATCATGACACTAGACACTCCATTGGGAATTATAACAGAAGGTGTGCGTCAGTACCGGGAGTGTCCCCTATAGTTTGGTGGGTGTCACTTTCTATGGGACCTCTATATCATATAGATGATGGGCTATGATGTCATTATTTGGAAGGACAAGTTTAGACCCATTTGAGCCTTTGTAGATTTTTGTCATCACATTGTGAGTTTCACATCGCCAGAGGGTGGAGAGTTTATATACAATGGCGAATCGGATGTCCAGGCCTACCAAGTTGGACACAGCATCGTGGGCAAGGATGAGTGACAACCCAGATTGCGAGTTTTCTTCTGGGTAATTGTGGAACATGTTAGAAGGATTTCCCTCCAGTGGTTATTCATTTCTGGGATATCTTCCCAGATGACTTTTCAGGTCTAACTCTAGAGCGAGATGTGGATTTCTGTATTGAGAGTGTTCTAGGAGAGGCACCGGTGTCCATTATTCCTTATTGGATGACTAAAAAAGAATTGTAGGAGCTTAATAAGTAGTTGGTGGAGTTGCAGGGAAAGGGTTTCCTCTGACCCAATATAACTCTTTGGGGTTCGCTAGTCCTATATACGAAGAAGGAAGATTGTACCCTCAGACTTTGTGTGGATGATTGGAAGCTGAACCAGTGGATGGTTAAGAACTGATATCCCTTACTATGGATTGATGATCATTTTTATCAACATCTAGGAGGAAAATTGTTCTCAAAAATTGATTTCAGATTTAGATATCATCAGTTGCATGTTAGACCAGCAGGAATCCCGAATGCAGCCTTTCCGAGAAGATTTGGTCAATACAAGTACTAGGTCATGCCATTCAGACTCACAAACGTGCCAATAGTTTTCATGGATCTAATGAATCGTGTGATCCACCCATATCAGGATTCATTTGTGGTAGTCTTTGTGGATGATTTCATGGTGTACTCTAACACTCGACACAACCTTGCCACCCTCTTGAGATCATACTTGGAACACTGAGAGAGCATCATTTATATGCTACTCTCTTCATGTGTGACTTTGGGATAGACCTGATTCACTACCGGGGTCATATTATCTCAAAGATAAAAGTTGTGGAATACCAAGAGAATGTTAGATCAGTATCTTCTAGCGATAATCCTAAGAACTTGTTTGTAATTCAGAGTTTATTGGGGTTGGATAGTTACTACAAGAACTCTAAACATGACTTCTCCAGCTTAGCAGTGCTGTAGCCAGGATTGACTAAGAAGGGTATGAAGTTCATTTGTTCAGAAGCGTGTGGGACATCCTTTCAAGAGCTGAAGGGTAGGTTGACATCAACACTAGTCATGGATCTTCTAGAGCAAGGGATGAGCTATAAATTTTCTTGTGATGCATCACGTATTTAGCTGGGAGCAGTGTTGATGCAGGGTGATCGATTAGTTGAATACGAGTCTCAGCAGTTGAGGCCACATGAGATGAATTACCTGACACATGGTCTGAGTTGGCTACAGTTGTTCTATGTTATGTTGTTGGAGAAATTATCTCTTTGGAGGAAATATTGTGGTATTTATAGACAACAAATGTATTAAATACATCATCACCCAGTGTGAGATGAATTTGAGACAATGAAGGTGGGTTGAATACCATTAGTCCTTTGACTTTAACTTGCCTATACACCTGGTTAGGGTAATGCAGTAGCAGATGCACTGAGAAGGATGACTCAAATACAAGTAGTGCAAGAGGCTAGTGGTGAGTGTCAGCTTATTGATGTGTTCACTGAGATATATTTGGAGGTGCATGATAGTTAAGGGTGAACCTATATTTTAATCCTTAGCTGTGACTTCTACCTTCTTGGATAGAGTGTGGATGAGATAACTATCAGTTCTAGAAGGTATAGTACTATGGGTGTTAGTGGCATGTGAGGACCCTCCTCAGGGTTTGACGATATGAAATGATGTGGTACTACATATCCATGGATGAGTGTGGGTTCTAGATGATATACACGAGGAATTGAAATTGAAATTTAAATCTTTATCTTGGGTAGTGCATACTGGAGTTTCTATAATGTACCATGACTTGAGATGTCTATATTCGTGGGTGGGTATGAAACGAGTGGTAGATGGTTTTGTTATGAGATGTTCCACCTGTCAACAGGTGAAGGCAGAGCATCATAGGCCTGCTAGAATTCTACAATAGTTACCCATTCTGGAGTGGATATGGGATGATGTCACGGTAGACTTCATGACCAGGTTTTTGAGGTCACCTTGAGGCAATGATGTCATATGGGTTGTTGTCGACAGACCTACAAAGGTAGATCACCTTTTTTCGATCAAGTAGACCATCGATGTTGATGATCCCAGGATACTGTATATATGAGAGGTAGTACGTCTTCATGGGGTCACTCGTTTAATAGTTTGAGATAGGGACACCTGTTTTACATCTCCTTTCTAGAAGACCTTATAGAGGGAACTATGTACACTGGTGCTTCTGAGAACATCGTACATCCCACAGACTGATGGCTAGTCAGAGCATATAATACAGGTGCTAGAGGACCTACATTGTGGATAATTCCTGGAAATTGGGGGCTCTTGGGAGAAGCACATATCACTGGCCGAGTTTGCCTATAATAATAGATTTCGGGTCGATATTGAGATGGAACCTTACAATGCCTTTTATCTTATGAAATCATGATAACCATTGTGCTAGTTGGAGGTCCATGAAACATCTTTACTGGGATCATTTCTCATGCAGGAGACTACAGAGCAGGACTAGTCGATTCAGAAAAAGATACCTAATGCGCAGTCTCATCAGAAATTTTTTTTTTGATCGCTGTAGATGAGCCATGGAGTTCATAGTTGGGGAACGGGTTTTCTTTCGTGTTTTCCCGAGGTAGGGAGACATGTGGATCATGAGATAGGGTAAGCTTTCACCATGGAATGTAGTGCCATTTTACATTCTAGAGAGAGTCAGGACAGTTTCCAATCTGTTGCAGTTGTCAGAGAGGTACTTGTTCAAGCATGATGCCATCCATATATCTCAGTCATTCCATCATCACTCATAACCATCTAAATTTTTTTAGCCAGTGGTGGTTGAAATGCAGGTTGATGCATCCATTGAGGGGAATATGATTCATATTATTAATAGGATCATGAAGGTTCTCTGAGGCCAGTCAGTTCCTCTCGTACAGGTGATATGGAAGCATGTGTGAGTGCTGGGTGAAACCTAGGAGCGGGAGTCTGATGTACATGCTCAGTGGCCGGAGTTGTTCTCATAATTATCTTGACCACACATGGAAGGTAAATTTTGGGATGAATTTGATTAATGGGTAATTTTGAAAGAACCTGGTTCTTATTCATGAGGTATGAGTTTCTTCTTTTCCTTTTCCTTAAGTGTTTGTGAGAAAAATAGGGAACTGTGGGAAAATTAAAAAATTTATTGGTACACGCTGTGTACTTTGGATGTGTGGGATGATAATACTTGGTGTGTAGTCATGCCTATGATTAAGGGTGTAAAAACTAACTACATGTCATGTACTTAGTAATACTTTCAATTTATTCTGTCGCAAGGTGAATAGTGAGGTGGTGGAATGTATACATTGAGGAAGGATAGTACGTGCTATGTTCTTAGTAATACACACCGTGTAATCAGTCAGAAGATGAACAATTTTGCTGTGGAATGAAGCCTCTAGAATAATAATTAAAAATGTTAGTACATGTCGTGTAATTGAGAAGTAAATTCCTTATAGTAATGTTTTTTCGTTAAAAATATGTTGTAGCCTCTTCATTTAGTAGAGGAGGTAGAGGAATCACCAGGAGCTATGGGATATGAGGCCGAGACTTTGAGAACCTCACGATTGCTCCCATGAACTACAATTCTTCCGCTGTTGATCTCATTTGAACCAAGCGAGTAAGGTCATCCCCCATCTTGAATCTTTGCTTCCAATTAATTCCATATGTGAAGTTATTTAGGTTTGAATGGGAAATCATTTATCTAAGATCTGCATCATTCATGGTTGTTTCATGAGGCACCATTCACATATATCGATTAAAGGATATTGAGGTAGGTGTTATTTTGTTTTATTCTGACGTTCGAGTTGATTTTTTGTAACATTTCACCACGTGCCAATGTTTGAGGAGTCGTATGGATGAAACATTGACTGTTGAGAAACCTAGAAATGAATAGGTAATATAATGAATATGTATAATCAACTATTTGAGATTGTTTCATGAAAATGGGTCTACCATGAGGGTTTGTTCCACTTGTTTAACCGGTTGGCCATGGTACCAGTTGGTGTGCCATGATTATAGCATGTTTTGTTTTTTCTAGAGAGGTAACATATAAAATTTTCATGCTTATGTGTGGAGATCGGCCCGTTTACTTGGTTTTCCTATGGAATGTATGAGGGCAGTGTTTTGCTTAGCCTAAGGTAACTGTTTTTTTATCCGGAGTGTAGTGTATTGTTTAGCATGGTGGACATGTTTTCTTTAACTGAGGGAATGTTTCTTATTCCATAAGGCAGTAGCTACCATGCCTGAGAGAGATATCTCGAATACCTGAGGGAAATATTTGTTATGCCTGAGGTAGTCACATGAGGGATTTTCTTCTTCTTGTCTAAGGGTAAGGATTTGCATGACTGAGGATAATGTTTACCTTGAATATTTAATATAGTGATTTCATAGGATGTACCTTCCAAGCTAAAGAACATGCAAGATATTATTACTATCTTTTACTTGTTAGATAGCATGTTGTGGTCTCTGTTGTGGGATTGGAATAGGAGATTGTCAGTCATGGCCGAGTCTCGAAAAAACTTATAATTAAATTATATGTAAGTATTAAATAATTATTTAAATGGTAATGTAATGGGAGTGAATTATTACATTGGAGTACTTCCTAGTTTACTAAATTTCATTATTGCACACTGTTGATGTACTTTTTCACTGACAGTTGGGCACATGCCTTTGGTGGTTGCCAACATGGATATATTTCACACACCCAATTTGGGTCATGTCTTGGACCCAAAAATATTATATTACTGCTGGTGTTGATAAGGGAAAGGGTCCCTATATAGGTACATGAATTTTGCGGAGCATTAGGAGAGAATGGGACAGAGCTTAGGCTTGCGATGCTGCTGAGTACCCATTGCACTGCATTGATTTTTTTGTACTTTGTACCTTGTGATTTATTTTAATAGAATGTAGTGTATCTTGTTTTGGATTATTTCTTAAATTAGAGACTTGTTACATCATCATATATATGAATGTTTGTTACTTTTTTACTTCAGTTATGTTGCCCATTTTTGGTGTATATTTATTACTGATTACAATTTTGTATACTTTTATTTCCACAGCTATGGTACCCTTTGACAAATGAGGGCATAGTTTCCCCACTATCATTATTATTCCCTCACTGCTAGTCAGAAACATCTGACATTTGGGGAAATTCCTGTGAGGTCATGTGACCAACCGGGTATGGGGCATCCATTGTGTGGCACCAGATCCAGTACATTACAGTTACAATAACATTAATCGATAAAATTTACAGTTTGAAGATGGTGAAAAGGTATTCAAAGGAATATAACCTTTGAATAATGATATGAAATTTATAAATAAGGTAAATTTTTTCAAAATATCTATATTGGTCTCCATTATATTATTTATCATATATAGTGAATTTCTTATCATTTGGTGATTCCACCAAATCTCTCTCATGTTATTTATGGGATCCATGTATCACTCTTGAGGATGCACTAACCTTATCCTTATCATTGTCTAATTATATAGGTAATACCAATGTATCAAGATATATATTATTGGGAGAAAACATTGACTATTTTGGATTTAATATATACGTTATATCGAAACAATACCAATATCAATATTATTGTTTTGTGGTGAAAGGATTAATTTTAGTAAGCTATATTGGAACCTTAATATGTGATGAGGAATAACATTCCTCAGATTTTTATATCAAATTGATGATTTTGTTGGAATATATTACTATATGTTATTTTAGAATTTAACAGCCAAATGTTTAATTATTTATTTCTAATAAATTTGATTGTATTTTTTGATATATTTTTTTTTCACACAACACCGAGTCTAAATGGTCAATTATAATTTGTTAAAATAATATATTTTAATGTGATAGTAATCAGTATGTCATTATGTATGAGGGTATCAATAAGACTATATAAATTGAAAAAAATTATTCATTCTATTTATATAAAATGAATTCATTTTTTATGGGTTGATTAGAAATTAAAATAATAATATTTATATATAAATAGAGTACTTTTTCTGAAATATATATATCATCTTTATAATATATGATTATTATTATAAGGAATATTAAATTAATATAATTATTGATATTAATTAAGATAATATATTGCATATAAAATAAATATTTTAATTCATATAAAAATATTTTTCATGGAAAAATTATAAATTTAGTTACATATATAATTATTGTTTTCAAAAAACATACTACGTTGAAATTTGTGACATTATTTTAAAATTAATTTTAAACACATTAATTAATTAAATCACATAAAATGGATTCTATATTTTCTATTGTTATAAGTATTTTTATCCAATAATCTCATCAAAAATTTTATTCCTAATTAATAATAACCATTTTAAATAATTGCCAACTTGGTAAGGGTATGTTATGTAATTAAGGTAACAAATAATGTATTATGAGATCTAAATCATTTCGAATCCTAACTAATTTATATTGGATGATTTTTGATAAACTACCATCATGTAATATTTCAATATAATAAAACCCAATAATATTTTTATTTATGAGACTATTTTTGGTTATGTTTAGTTGTATTTCTTATTCATCTATTGTGTTCGAGGAAATTAATTTAATAAATTAAAATTTTACTAAGTGTTAAAATAAAATATTTTAATTTTATTTCTACCATATTTCCATTAATATAAAACTATTTGAATAGTCCGAAAATTTAATTAAAATGAATCATATTTGAAATAGTAATTTATTAAAGAATTTTAGATTTATAAAAGTTTTATATTTTGATATTTGAATATAATATGGAAAAATAATTCAACCATTTTCATTTATGGTTAAATTAACCATTCTTTGTGTCTTTCTTAACCCCTAATATGGAAACAATTACATATAAGTGTAATAATTAAATATGTTAACAAATAGTTTACAAATTTAATCAAATTGAATATATTTTATTATACTACATTCTATTTTATAATTATTATAATTCATTCAAAAAATATAGCTTTTATTAATCGTGAACAGGAAAATTTATTTATCTTAATTTAATAATTTATTAATGTACCAGGTTCCCCACCCATCACATATAAAATGTAATTACTCATCTCCCTTATTCACAATGTTTGATCCTTTTATCTTGTTCGATCACAACCATATTAACATCATATATTCCTAACCCATAGCTTATATTTTCTCTACATTACAAAATATTACCCATTTAGGGATAAGAACTTCTACTAAAGGTGGTTTCATAGTGAGGATTTATAACATTTAAGTGATTTTCATTTCATTTATTCATATAACAACATCAATTATACAGTAGAAATTATAATTGAATAACATTAATATATCCCATATACATATATGTTTTTATTTTTGGTGAACACACATAGTATTATCATTTATTATCAAATGAGAAGTGGAAATATTTCTCAGGCATATGCTTGTACTAACACCTCCACAAAGAGATTAATTTCATTTTTCATCACCACATCACAATGATGTTACTAAGAAATTATATATTCAATATATATGATATTAATGAAATGATTATATCTCTGTAATGGTTAATTAGTACTTATATTTTATTCATTTAGTCTATCTAAATTTTCGAATATCACTTCTGTGTAGTTACAGACTATCACCTCCATGATGTGATGTAATTAAATTTTAGTTAATACATTATATAAAAACATATAAAAGTGTATATAGTGATTAAATATGATAACAATGACATTTTTATTTTTTTAAATCTTCTAACCATTTTTAATGTATATGTTCAGTGACTAATAATCAAAACCCTCATGAAAAGTGAAGTAGTTATCCATTACAACTATGATATAAATAAATAAATATTAATATAAGTGAAGAAAAAAATGTAAAAAGTAAATAGTATATGGTATAATTTATAATATTAGGGTCATAAAATAAAATTTATAATAAATTAAAATTTATTATATAGGTGGGACAAATGTGTATGATGTAATATAAGACTTGATGTAAGGGTTCTGGTTAAAAGTTCATTTATTTTCAAGATTGTGTATGATAAATATCTATTGTTGGAGATTTTATTAACATTATCTTTAAAAATATTATTAAAAATGTCTGGTTATATTTTTTAAATATATTATTATTGTATTCATCTCATTGGTATATAAAATGTTTGATAAAAAATTTTCAATGAAATGTCTATATAATTTCTACATAGGTTGATGATAATTTTTTTCCATGTGCATACTCTTAAAAATTGTATTATTGAATCTAAAACCTCAGTAATAATTGTTATAAAACATTAATTTCATTACCATTTAAATTAATATAATGTTTTTCAGATGTAATATTTTTAATTCAATGTTTTTTAAATAATAAATTTTTTTTTGAGGCGTAGAAGAAATGTTTTCTTTTTTACTAAAAGACAAAAAATAATTTTCACCCTATTATCAAAATTATATTATTTGATTAAATTGTATTATGTTTCTTAGAATATATTAAAATTAAACTATTTTTTCATTTTTTGGATAGCATTTTATTAAATGCAAATGTTAATTTTTCATGTTTTTTATTACATGTTTATATGACTATTTGATTACTTTTTTCTATGTAAAAATATATATAGTGTATTAATTTTATTTTAGTAAATTATCATTTGATGCTATATACATTATTTCTCTATATATATTATGATGATGATGATTTATGGATGATTCTACGAAACCAGTTTTCCTCCCATGGGATAGGGAGGTTATGATGCATCCATAATGAATCCAGAATGATTTTAGCTTGTTATCCAATTACTGACTGATGATATTATTAATAAAATCAGTTTATCTAAATTTTATATGATATGATGTTTTGATGATTTTTTTATATTTATGCATATATATATATATATTTATAGTTTCCATTATATGATTAGAAGGAAAAGGATTATATTGAATCTAATTCATTGGAAAATAATGATAGATTTGAGAATATCCTATGAGATGATGGATTTAATTAACATCTATTATATGTTGCACTAAACTATATAGAATTTTCTCATAATATAATGTTTTATGTAAATGGGTATACATTCACAATATTGGAAATCATCAATAATTATAGTATTGGGAGTGATCATTGACTATGTATGTGATTATCTAATTTATTATCATTTTCTTATTTACATTATTCTAATATTATGATCACTTAAAGTCATAGAGAAATATCTCTTATGTTAAAGAAAACATATATTATGATATCACAATTTCTTATGTATAATTTCAACTAGTTATGAATAACGTATTTAATTATGATAGGGTTTAGAAGAATTTAATGTGAGAGATAATTTTTATTATATTTTTAGGATATTTCATAAAAAATTTGTTTTTGAATGAACTCTCAAAGTAAAATTAACATTTACAGTAAAAAAGAATTTATTATTCAAAAATAAATTTTAAAATTAAATTGAAATAATGATATTTTAATTAATGAAAATCTCATTTCACCTCAGTTGATATACACATTGGATGTATAAAAAAATATTTTATGGAAATAGGTAATGTTTAGGGTTCATTATATTCAGTGTATCCTATGGATTTTTCAACCATAATTGGACAATTAATATGGCTACAATATGTAATAGGGAGTTTCAGATAATGTGTGGATCTTTTGTGATCAATGGTTTTATTTAAGAATATTAATATTATCCTCACCAACATCAATCATGTTTTTGGATTATTATTTTTGTCATAGGGGAATTGATCATTATTTTGATCTTTAGATTATAACGTAATGTTTTTTAGATTATTTACTATTTTAGATGTGTTATTATTTGATTAGATATATTCATTAATTTAAATTTTTATTTATTCATGTGTCCATATAAATAACTATACAATAATTTCGATATTCATTCTAGACCCCTTGATGTTTTTATTTATATAGTGAGGGTGAAATCATTCTAAATGATTATATCTATATTCCTTGGTTCATTTTCCAAGACCATAATAATCACGAATGTTATCCTATCCAAGTGAAAAGTAAAAATGGGTGACACATTAGGTTGGACAGAATAAAATTATTACAGTATTATTCTATTTATCTTTAATAGTTTCTTTGTGAGTACATTTATAATTAACTTCCCCTTACAAAGAACAATTCCAATTGATTTAGTATTGTAATAAATATCTTATTCCTATGAAATTTTAATTATAAATAGTCTGGGAATTTTTTTTATATATTTAATTTTTTCATCGTGATAATATTTATCCACCAAAATCATTGACTCTATTATATATTTTAAGGATTTTATCTTCTTGTTAACTAATTTTTCATGACCTTTTATCAATTTTATATATTTGTAGATGAGTGCATATTTTTATTATTACATCAATAATGTTTCTAAGAATCTAATAATTATTATTTCTATCGTTACATATAATGGGGTTTTACATTTCCATTATATATGTCTTAAACCAAACTAATTTATTTTTTATGTTTCGAATTTTTTTTGATTTTATGATTTAATCTGTTATCATTAAAATTCAGGTATTTCATGAATCTGTCCCTGATACATTTCATTTATATATAAAATAAGTATTTATTTATTTTCATGGGAATATTCTATTCCAATATTATTTTGTGTACATTTAATGAAATTTTTATTTATTTACACTTCATGTAAGACATCTCATATACCTTTGGTTTATTTTTATTCTTAAAATGAGTCCTAAATCAATAGTGTTTAACTGATTTCTTAAATATATTTCTAATCAAAAACCCATAATCACCACGAACACATTCATTAATTTCTTTATTAAATTCTTATATATATTCAGATAGATATTATATATCATGTTTTCCCTAAATAAATTATGATTTGTTTCACTTAAATATATTTGACCGAAATTTTTATTTTTTCCATATAAATGTAACCCTTTTATGTTTTTTATTTTAGAAATAATATGTATATCATCAATGGCCTAGGATAAAAACAAAACAGAATAAAATTAATCGATATTAAACATGTTTTTATTCTATATATTTATAAACAGAGTGGGAGAAGTATCTCAGTAATATTGTCCTTCATATTTTTCAAACATACAAAATTTTGGGAACAACATCCATTTTTATTAATTTTTTCACCATCAAGTAATTGTTGGTTTCTAAACACCTATACTCACCAATATTTTTTGGGAAATTATTTTGTATTTATAAATAATATGTGATTACGATTTTTTGCATTTATTAATTCTAGAAGAAGTGGTTACCTCATTTTTTGAACTAGTAGAAAATGAATGATTGGATAGAAAGATATTCATTCTGATAATTTAATGAGTCATAATTTAGTTAAATATATTAATTTAAATTCATACCAAGTGAACATCTCATTACATCTCATGATTATTCTTGTAGATATACAACATTTTATCCCTATTTTACCTCTAACATGTGACACCTTAAATGTATTGTTATTTCAGATATTCAAATATTCCCTTTTTATTATTTTTTGAACCTTATATCTGTGTGTATTTAATAATTTTTATATGTAGTTGTAATGATTTTTTATTCATATTGATTAATGATAATTATAATACATTGTGTTATAATTATCTTCTAATACATGATGAACTTTTTAGAATTATTTCATTTACTTGACTTTCTCAAATAAAATTATTTTATATAATTTTAAAACCAAAAAAATTCATTCCTTATGATGTGAAACCAATGTAACAATTTATTTAATATTTTCTAGGAGAGTTTTTCATTTATGTAACTTATTTGGAAATGTATCCTCTATCTCATTGTCTACTATTTCCATATGTATGTTTCCTTCTTAGATATCTTCTATATATTAATGTATATATCTGATAACATAGACATAGATGTTTTTATATAAAAACATTGATTTTTGTGCTCAAATATTCAAATTATTCGACATATACACCCGAAATAGTTCATTATCCGTCATCTTGTAGAGTATTAATATTGTTGTATTTAAAAATAGTGCCATCATAATAAATTACTCCTAAAATTGGTGTTATGTCCTTCAATATATCATTATAAGATATGTTTTGTAACTTGTAAGACAATTTTATAATTTATTTATAAGTGGTTTTATTAAAAGATAAATATTTATAATTGAGTCCATATTTTCCATTTTATTTTCATAATAGTAATTGATATTAACAATGAGAATATGAATCTATGTACATTCTAACAATTGTTATTTGTATAAACCACTGAAAAAAAACCTCGATGAAAATTCTAGACCTATCCAAAAGTAGCCTTATATTTGATACTGCATGAGGGTATCGTGGGATCATGTTGTATCACAAAGATGTGGTAGAATAATTTTTTATTTAATATTAAAAAATTATAATAAAATAATATTATAGGAAATTTTCATTTTATAGACAAATTTTTTTTGTATGAGATTGAAATATTTATAGGAATATTTATAGAGTGAGGCATGTCGATGACGTGCAATTATAATCCTGATGTGCATGAAATTTATTTAATAAAAATATTATATATATATATATATTATACAATGTATAAAAAATAAATGGGATATCTCTCAATCAATAACATTTAATAGAAATATGATTTCACGTTGGAGTTTGGAAAGTGGAATTTACCCTTGGCAGGGCATCAATTTAGTTAGCGTGGGGTTTCAATGTGAAAAGTCAACAAGGGAAATATTTTAAATTTAACAATTAAACGTAATTATTTTCCTTGAATTCAGAACCAAATAACTATTGAATGGGGTCTCAAATTGGAATTCCTATATTTTCGTTGAGTTTGAAATGGTTTTTTTTAGCTAAGCGTGACATAAAATTAGAGGGTGAAGATGTTTTGTTTTCTCCGTTGAGAAGAGTTTCTATAAATAGAATACTTTGTAATTTTAAATTTGGGTTTCCTATAATTCTTTTATCTCTCAAAATAATCAATCTCTATCACCTCTCTACCATTTATCCTTTTTTCTTTGTTGGATTAATGTAAATTATTTGATGGAACCTTAGTAGATCACTATGGAAGCATAGCAAACATGTCGTCAATTGCCGAAAAACAAATCATGTTAAAATTATTATTTATTTTCAAACCACCATTAAAAGTTATAATTTTTTTTTCCTTTTTTCATTAAAAAAGATATTTTTATGCATAAAGGTTGTTACTAAATAAATAGAACCATGATATGATATCCATATTAAATCCCATTTTCAATTTGAAATCCATCGATTCATTATAGATATTCATAAGAAAATTTTTGGGTGAATCAATGAACCATTGGATAATCGATCATATTCTGGGTTTGTGAGCGCCTCGTCGTATGGATCACTGATATGTTATCGGATCTACAATCGGGCATGAGGTGGAGTTATAGTGGTCTTTAGAAATCACCACTAGAGGCTGATGAACATCAGCGGTGGCACATGGCAAAGGATGGTCATGTGGATGTGGTGGCTAGAGGAGTGGCTACCTAGATGTCTGAAGAAAAAGGTGGTCAGGAGTCTACTGAGATATATGTTGGGCTAAGCGGTGACCGATGAAATGGTTGTCCTGAGGGGTGAGTGTATGAGGAGACCGATTCAGAGGTTTCCTGAGTCCACGAGGTAGGTTGTTTTGGTGTCATGGATGGAGGTTCACTCGGTGGAGGAGCTATTGATGGATGAGTTATAAGTGAGATTGTGAGTGTGATGTGGCGTTTGTGGCTCACGACCCCAGGCGACAATGACTATAACAACAAGCAGGTCACAACATTGACAAGGAGGACCAGCGGGCATGTAGAGATAGCAAGGTTGATGGTTTTTCCTATAGGAGGAGGGTTAGACCCTACAGTTGGGCCATGGGATGGGGAAGCGAACTGCCTTGCCAGAGCAAATTGGCCCTAGAAGAACAGTCTATCAAGAATCGACCAAACTTATTTAATGTGGGCTATATAGCATTACAAGCTCTTATATCCCAATCTGGGAGTCTAATTGACACATTATCTAAAACCACACGTGACAATCATTGAAAAATATCATTTTAGATAGGTACAAGTATTTTATAACATGGTATTGATTTTCTTTCGAAAAAATATCCTAAGATTTATAATAATAATATAATTATTTTTTTCAAGAGATCTTTTATCGACCCTACCTTCTAAATGGAACATTTGATTAATGATCCGTCATTGGTGGCATGATCCTAGTCATTTTGTTGAATTTTAGAAATAAATATGGTGTTATTAAATTGATTTATTGTTGTGGGGCCCATGAGGCACAGTTCACTTATGTTTCGTTGAAATTCATCTTATTCAATATGTATCCATTTAGGAAAAATGAATTGTCAATACCATGTGTGATTCCTTTAGGATCAAAATGAAGAGATCCAAATAATTAATTTTGGGATTAAGGAATGGGCCCCATGGGATTTCATTCAAGTGAAATGTGGGGATATAAGAAATTTTCCTTAGATGTCTTATTGGGGTGAATGAATTGAATACAATCTGTATTTTCCTACAAGTATCAAAATAGTTTGATCTATTTGGATGTACAAATCCTTTTAGATGATCTTTTTAGTTTTGTTAACATGAACTGAATATCGGTAGAAGAAACATTGACTGTGTTTTAAGAGAACCCATTTATTAGGTCATCATTAACTACTGTGAGCATGGATAAAATGTATGGAGAGAATATTTCAAATGATTTCGAGTTGTTTGGGGAGGCGTTTCAACAAAATCAGGTTTTTAAACTCTAGATAAGCATTGAAAATCAAGCAGTCGTCAAACTTATTAATTGACATTCCATGTATACTGTGGGAACTATAGATTTTCTGGGGTAACATTTTCATAATTTTTTACCATAGAGTAATTTGGTACATGTCAGGTGTTGAGGTTGGGTCACACTCTGTGTGGGGCCCAAACTCATCGTGTACAAATTTTTTTGGTGTGGTGTGAGATTTTCTAGGTGTGATACCTACCCAGGGTAGTAATCGATGACAACAACAACATTTAACAATGAGGTACCATCCAGATTGAGTGGATAATTTTCCTTGTAGATTTTCGAGAGGTACCATCATGTTGGTATGTTCAATGTTCAAAGGTTCATTTCAAGTGGTACAATCTATCATGGATGAATAGTGTATTTCCTTGGTTCTTATCAAGAGGTACCATCCTGCCAGGATGGAAAGATGAAATTTAGGGATACCTCTAGCTTGGCTGGGAAGAGTTTTCTAATGACAGAGCTAGGGTTATATCTATCTAGGATGGGAATAGATCACCAATAGAAGTATTGGGCTTCCCCCAGCAGGTTTAGGTAGTGGCTCCCATCTATGATGATTTATTAGATGTACCCTCGAGCAGGGCAAGGTTGTGGGACCTCATAGACATCTAGGTGTTTTTATCCCTTGAGGTACTAGGGAAAATATACATGATGACTTGAGTTGAACCCTATAGTGAGGATGAGTAGTTAGTGTTGACCTTGGGACAATACCTCTCAATTTTGTGACACAATAATGAGGTTGTCTTTGATGTACTTATATACTCTTGATGAGTAGGGAAAATTTTGAAACCAATAATCGTCATTGTGATGTGACCTAAAATGATGAGGGTGATATATTTCCACCAAATCCATATAGTATCGAGGTGCGGTGATGGAGACTCTATGACTTACTGTACTAAGTAGAGGTGTGGGGTGACAAGAATTGGTGGCTTTTACTTAGGGGACCATTGTCTACTCCCATTCATTGTCTATACTATGATATATATATCACCTTAATATCCTTCATTTTGGTTTCTTTGACTATGAAACACACACACATTGATATATATATATATATATATTCTATTTCCAGTAATCACTCCTTGGTTTTTTGTCCCACTCCATCTGAGTGAGGTGAATTTGCATAGGGTATTCCCTGATCTTCTAGTTTTTGGCTTCACGTGGTTGCACGAGTATACTTTCCTATAACAGTTAATGGATGCTTCATGATAAGTTCATATTATCATCATTTGTATCTCTTTTTTCATTGATGAGTTTACATAACTAAGTCATTTGACTGAGCTAAATGCCTTTTACTGGACATTTTCATATATACTAAATTTCATTCAGATTTTCCCTTTTGGATCCCCTATAGCCATTTTGTGCCGTCCTAATGAGTATTTTATACAAACCCCTACATGTGTTTTTCCTAAATCTGTCATGAATTATGCACATGATGGATATTTTGATTGTGAATTTAGAGGAGCATAGTGATAGAAGTGATTGGTCATTGTATGGTTGTTGTATCATGTGATCATGGAGTGGAAATCTCAAAGATATTTTACATTTCAGTTTCCTCTTGGTTTTCGCACATTACTGGATGGGTGCATATTTTTCCCTTTTCAATTTCAATTTACTCTACATTACTTTTTCTATATAGTAGTTCATGAATTTTTGTTTTTATTATAGTTTTACATTTATATGCCTTTCCAGCAGCATTTTTTTAATTGATTTGGATGTATGTGTGTGTACAGGTTCATAGAAAATGCCTCCATGTTTTGGTTGTTCCCTCAAGGGTTAACACCACTACATAGCCTATGGAGGTGGAATAAGGCTAGTTGAGGCCCGACCGTTGGAATGGGTCAGGTTAGGACAATGTGCTCTCATTGGTGTTTAGACATATGAAATTATGAAAGGATGTTTCAAAAAATGGGACTTGGTTAGTTTTTGGGAAAAAGGATGAAGTTCTTTGAGAGTAGATCTCAAACCATGAAATCCAATTTTGTTATGGGCGGTCAACATATCCATTCAGTATGACCATAATTACCCGCTTGTTGACTCAGAACCCTGAGACACATGTTGTAGGGAACAATGGTATATTCATCATTTAGGATTTAGTATTTGAATATATTTCTTGATCCATATTTTGGTTATTAATATATATATATATATATATATATATATATATATATGATCATCTGACAGTGGTACTCCATGATAAATCACTTGATGTATCTATGATGCAATTCAACAAGGATACCTTCTATGATTCCTAATTATGACCATATGAGGGATAAGGCCCCCATTTATTACCCATTACGCGATCTTCTTCATCAAGGTGGACATGTAGTTGGACCACCCCCAGTTGATGAGTAGACAACTCAATGATTGTAGACTATGGACGGGTGGAGGCTGAACATGCTTTGTGAGTTCCAGCTATAGAGACTGATGAGGTTCATGATGATCCAGAACTCTAGGTATTATATGTTTGCTTAGATTCATTGGTCCACACAATCAAGATTGAAGAGACACCTACATTTTTGATGGGGGCTTTGGCATACAGGCTTTTCCATGGTGTGGCTAAAAATTTTTGTGGCCTGGATTCTCATATACAAGATGAGTCATCACACTCATGGGATGACTTATATAAGATATTTCATGTGGAGTAATACCACTCCTTCATGCATTGGTGATATAGAAATTTCTCTCAGAGGGACTTTATTCTATTTGTGGTGGAAGTTGGTGTAACAAAACTGTGATGTACGCTGCAACTAGAAGGTGTTAGTTGAAAAGATCTCCACACATGAGGCCTCCCCCAAACGGGTCTTAAATACATAGTTTTATAAGTCTTAGGCATCATAGAGAATAGGGCCACCCTAGAGAGAGACTGTGATATTCTTGTGACCAATCAGATCACATTACATAAGACTTCATGACCATACATGCTCAGAACATGAAGAAGGTAACACATAGACCACCACATAAGAGAAAACTCTGTAATTTGGGAATTGGGGGTTCCCAATGAGGTGGTCCTCAAAGAGTAGCAGGTGGAGTGAGGGGTTGGGGATGAAAATATCCGGTCATTCCACCACAACAAGGCATCCCCCATCAATATTTGGAAACTAATAACTAGGTCCATAGACAGCAATAATCATTTGTTTTTTATGATATTGCAGAGAAATAGATATTAAGATGCGTTCCCTTTTAATTTTCTACTTTTTTGAGTTGAACGTTTTACACACTATGTGATGTATAATTTTCTCCCAGCTAATTGAATTATGTTTTACCTGGGGGATGCGTGGAATAGTTGTGACCCCGTGTAAGTGTTGGTCGAAATATCATTGATTTATTGATGAATATGGTTATTTTAACCCATAGAGACATGTATTTGTGAGATGAACAAGATTGTGACGGGGGGTCGATGAAACCCAAAGAGAATTGTATTGAGGTGTGGTGGATGAATCTATCATACATGTCAGTTCTAGGAAAGGTTGTGTTCTGGAGGGTCGGATAAGGTCATGGATTGGTCATGGGACATTTCATTCTTGATAATTTTTTCACGAGTTTCCCTAGTGGGTGTAGTTGAGTATCATATTTGGGTATTAATATTCTTCTATGTGAATAGAAGACATGTAGAGGATGCCATGCAATTTTTGTGTATAGATTCTTGCGGTTGGATGAGTTTACTCATCCTCCCAATTGGTTGATACTATTGTGTGCTCAATGTTTTCCTTGATACATTAGCTACCTTGTACGGGTTGAGGTGATAGTGTCCCAATGAACAGAACTATGAGATTCCCTACCTTATGCTGGCAGTGGTAGTCTTATCACTGAGAATGTGGAGATGTTATTCCATGGGAGAATCCATTATTGTTTGTATAAACCACTAGAGTCTCCGGAATGTCTTCACCCAAGGGGACTAGAACTTGAGGCGGTGACGCAAGTTGAACTTCATGAAGGATTATGACTTCAAGATAGTTAATTACTAGAAATTGGCCAACTTGCAATGGGTTCCCGTTGTAAATGAATCATTGTAGAAAAATATTTCAAATTTTTTTTTGTTGTAACATGACGCCACAATAAATAACTAATCATGATGGGATGTGGGCCCATAGAATTTTTTTTCGCATATATTAATCAAAAAAAAAATTGAGACGGGATGTCACAAAACGTTAGGTCACAAATATTTTCATGAGTTTTTTAAAAAGGTTTTTTTCGACAGGCCATCACAATTACTATTTGAGGCAGGGGGTCCCTATCATAATAGACACATCATAAACATCATTAAAATATAGAAAAATAAAATTGTAAAAATTAACATGTTTATTAAATGTGAAATAATATATGAAAATAAATAAAAAATATATTATAATAATAATAATAATTTTAAATTAATAATATCATGAATATTAAAACAATAATAATATTAATTAAATAAATTTTATAATGAAATATTAATGAACTAAAAATATTAATCTTAGTAAAATAATTAAATTATAATATTAATAATAATATTAATTTAATAATATTAATAATAATATCATTAATTAAATAATCATATTAATATTAGTAAAATAATATATAATTATATAATAATAAAAATCTATATATTATAAAAAATATAAAAAAAAAATATAATACAAATATTAAATACTAAAAAATCATAAAACCCTAAATTTTAAAAAAAATAAATACATTAATTAAATAATAAAATATTATTAAAAAGTAATAAATAAATAAAAATATATAATTAAATAAAAAATAATGAAAATTATATCAATAATAAAAAATTTAATATTCGAAACATTATAAAAACAGCACTATATTTAAATGTAAATAGTTTATATTATAAAAAAAAACTATTCAAATAATTTATCATAAAATAGATATATCACTAAGGTAGGGTCCTCTGGATTTGCTGGAGGATATGGTTGAGGAAACTTCATCCCTAATCCATGATTTAGATGTCACATGTACATTATATGTTGGACTTGTTGTTATGACCATCAACACATCTCCTCCACCACCACCTAATATTGATGTCTTTAGATATCGTCCTGCTTATATTGCTTCCATTAGTGCATATCCAACTGCATAAATTGATGCATCTCTTCATGTTCCATAAACATAAAAATTATGACCTCACACTATGTTCCCAACAACTCTCGATACTGTGCTGCAGATGACGATGGATTTTCATGAGCTCTTATTTATCTGGAATAAAAAATCATAGTGGAAACATAATAACTCAAAGATATATATTGAGAAAAGATACCAATAAATTGACATTTCTTGATTACATACAATATCATCTATATTAATGGTGCCAAATTAAATCAATGGGCACTGTTCTGATCCTTATTTACATCCTAACTCTTTCTCTGTTGATGATATGTCTGGGCCTCATACGATTCATTAAATTACAATTTAAAATTAATTTTGATCGAATATTATTGGATGTTAATTTTAAAACACAAAAATAAATTATAGTAACCACAATTTGTCCCTGGGTTCCACCTCAAATCATTCTTGTGACAATATCATAATACATACTCATATAAATATAAAACACCATAATATTTGTCTATTCGACTTCTTTTTTGATTAAAAATAAACGATTACATTTATTGGTATATAAATTATATTCAAAGGTACATACCATATGTTAACTATTCATACTAAATTTATGAATACAGGATAACAATATAACCTCTTGTCTCCCCATGGTTTGTTTGACCTATTGATGATCTCCTCTAAAACCCGCACCAATCATATGTGAATGAAATACATCACAAAACTAAGAAGAAATGTAATTAGCATAGTTTATCTGAAAAGACATATCAAACTCAATCACTGATTCTTTCTTCATTTAATTCCTTTTAAAATTTTGAAAAATCATAACACAACTCTCATGCATAAACCACTCTAATGCTATCCAGATAGCTTCAATCGTGATCTCACCAATGTGGAACCAAAAACCCTATAAATTATTTAATGTTGATTCAATAATATTTTCCTTATGAATTTTTCATTCCTTCATGTTTGGGAAATTGTTAAGCCCATAAGTTATCATTATGAATTTAATTTTCCTTCTTGTTTTTTAAATCACAAACACCTTATCTTAAGGAAAATCCCAGTCTACACTGTGTTCCAATTCCCTAAGGAAAATTTTCCTTCCCTATGTGAATTTATCCTTACCACGTTTTTCATTATGCATTAACTTGTCTAAGTGTAATATTTTGGGTTCATACCTAACACCTAGGGATCATGTAATACTTAGATAAAGATCATTCTATTTTAAAACTATGAATTTAGACCATGAGTTTTCTGGATTCAGACTCCGAACTCTTATGAGTTATGGCACTGAATTCTCATGAACTCTGACTTTGAATGTTGTTAGTTCTGACTCTGAATTCTAATGAATTATTACTCTGAACATTATGAGTTCTGACTCAGAATTCTCCCGAACTCTGACTCTGAACCCTCTAATTTTAGGTTCCAAATTCTTTTTATTCCAAATTCTGAATTTCCATGAAATTCAAAATGTGGAACTCCATAGGAATGTTGTTCCAAATTCCTTGCAAAATATAATTCGAATATTATTTTATTATAGTCTCCGAATGTATTTTTTATTAGAATCTGAACTTTTATTTTCTTACACTCTGAATAATATATTTTGGTTATGTAACTATATTTTTTCTTACACTATTTTTTGGTTATAAAACCATGTCGTGATTTCAGTTACTAACCAACCATTGTTTGAGTGAAAAGTGTACTGGTCCCACCAAAATTAAAAGAAAAATATGATTGTTGGAGTATAGATCCAACCGTTGGTGTTGTTCCTATAAATAAGATCTCATTTTCAAGTTGATCAATCTTGAGATTACATGCTTCTGAAGTGATTTATAGAGAGAGAGACTTTATTGCTTTGTGCATACTGAACTTCTTGTTCAGATTTTATTTTTGCGACTCCAAATTTTGCTGAGTACAATCAAGGGCTTCTAGGGAGAGGAAGACATAAGTGCCGACTACATTGAAGTTGAGGGATTCCTTACTGAGGAAGGAATATGTGTGGGCTAACATGATGTTGAGGGCTTCCTTGCAGAGGGAGACAGAGGCGTCGACTACCTTGATGTTGATGGCATGCAAGGATAGCTAGACAAACTCCAATCATCATATCGATTGGTTACCTTGGTGTGGGTATGACATATTTTCGTGAAAGTATAAATCAAGGGACCTTTATCAATGTTTTTTGGATACCCTTCTCTTTGATTTAAATTATTTACTACTTGTTACATGTCTTGATAAAATATTTCCACTATATTTTGTTTTTTGAGGAGAGTATAACTATCTTATACTTCTTTATAATTTCATTCTCTATTTTAAAGAGATTCTATTTTCTTTAAGGTAGAATATTTATCTTTTTAAAAATTTATTATGTTTCATTTCCCGGAACCATCTTTCCAGATTCACTTTCTCAGAATTGTATTTCTTGAATCAAGCAAGTGTGTAGAATTAGAGGTTTTGTGAATTACCTTGTTTAAACTTCATAAACATAACCATATTTAAAAGTTACAAAGGAATTTTTTAAAGTATACAATTCAACCCTATTTTATTTTGAGAATCATTTGATACTATATTAAGAATCTATATTATTCTGATCCTACATTTTATATAATAGAGTATATCATACACACATACCATCTCAACAATTTGTATATGAGGAGGTCACCCTAAATCCTGAACCAATATAACAAATGGCTTCAGAATTTTGTTTCAACATGAATTAATCTCAAAATTATATTCAGAAGAGAAAGCTTCTTATTCTATTTTTCAGAATCATTTTTTCAGACTCATAATGTTCAGATTCATATTTTTCTTAGAGATACTGTAGTTTTATTTTCCTTGATGAGGAATATAATATTTGTTTATGAAATTTTTCTGTTAACTAGATTTTGTGGAGTGATTTTCATTAAGATTGCAGTAATCAATGTTGGTTCTATTGACAACATAAATCCAAGAAGACCACCTATTTTTGATGGGAATGATTATTAGTACAAGAGATATCGCATGAAGAAATTCTTTATCAATACTGGAGTAAATTTTTTTGTTATTCCTAAAGGAGGACATATAATCCCTAACAAGAAAGTTAGTACCTTCACTAATAAATAAAATCATGAGTATCAACAGAATTATAAGGTACGTAATATATTGGTTTGTTCTATTACTAGAAATATCTATAATCAAATATCATATTGTGAAGATGAAAAAAAAATATCTAGAAGAAACATGAAGTTATACATTTTGGTACTTCTAATGATATATATAAAAGAAGATCTATGTTAAGAGCTGAATACCATGTCATATTCTTTCCTTATAGAAAACCTATAAGGAATGATTATCAAAGTTTTATGACTATCGTGAATAGCTTAGTGTCTTTGGGTGAAAATGGTTTGGATGATGATGCTCTTATATATAAGATCATAGCCATCATGAATAATTAGTGGTAGTCCAAGAGTAGAGAAATTGATGATATTTGGAAATTCAACCATATTTCCTTAGATTAGCTGTTTGGAACACTTCTTCTGCATGAGAATATAATGATGAGTGATATTGATATTGTTAAAAAGAATAATGGGAATGGAGAAGTTTCTTTTACAACTACTTTAAATCATATGACATCCAAGACTCCCGAGAGAGTTACTAGATCCAAATCTAAGAAGGTGATTATCCAATTTGAATCTAGTGGAAGTTAATCTTCCAAAAACGAGTTAAAAAACCATGCTCGAGGGATGAAAAAGATTGTTGGACAGAATAACTTTTAATCCAAATATAAGAAAAAGGAATGGAAAGACAAGAATGATTTAGAAGTCAATTGTTATGAATGCAAGAGAGCTGGACATATAAGACCTGATTGTCCTATGCTTAAAAGAAAGGAAAGAATGTAAAATAATTCATAAAGAACTATAAAGAAGTTCTACAAAGCCAATGTTAAGAATGTATTGATATCTAATGACACCTGCAGTGCCAGCACCGGTGACTCTTCATATGAATCATCAGATTATGAATCTTCTGAATAGATGAATATTGGTCTGCTATCCATATTACACATTGAAAATCATTTCTTTAAATCTATGTTACACAATGTTGAATCAATGACCAATGTTTTATTAAATGAAAAGTACAGTAATAATAAATATTATGAATCTTTGGATGAAGAATCTTCTTCTGATGAATATAATAATTTACCTTTCTATGAAGAAGTTTCTAGGTTTTCCAAACTCCTTGAAATTGAGAATTCAAAACTCTTGAAATAGATTGATAAGGAAAATTCTAGGAATACAATTTTTACTAAGGAAATATCCGATCTTTCTAATGATCATGATAAGAAAATTGATTATTTTAAAAATATTATAATAAATCATGTGGAAGTAAATTCTGAGAAAACAAATCTTTCAATGGATCTAGAAAATGTAATTTCTAAGAAATTTTTTTTCAATCCTAACTCTATTTACAAATCTGATGTTTTAGAATACAAGAACCTGGTTATCAAACTAAAATATAAATTTTTTTCATCGAGTCAGTGTTAGTCAAATGTTACATTAGGAAAAGAAAATTTTGATAAAATTTATTCTCAAATCCATCCTCCAAGGAATAGTTCTGGTTTTAGTTATACTATTTCTAAACCAATTTTTAGCAAAATTTATTTTGTTCCTCAAAGTGACCCATTCTTCATGAAGTGACAGTGTGGTTGAAACAGGGCAAAGAATTGTTCCTCGATATATTTAGAATTATTAAGATGTCATGAAGCCTACTTTTCTAGGAATATTTGTGTATATAAAATTTTTCTTTCTAAAATTTCAAGATCCAAGAAAGTTTGGATTCTGAAATACTAACTCTATTGTTTTCAGGAAAATAGAGCGAGTACAAAAAACAATACTTGGTAATGGATAGTGGATGTTCACATCATATTACTGGTAACAATAAATATTTTGAAAAGATTATCAAGACGAATAGAGGAAAATTAACTTTCAGAGATAATGCTCAGGGTGAAATTATTGGTATAGGTAACATCATTCTTCTTGGAAAAACATTGATTTCAAATGTTTTATTTGTAAAGGTTCTTAATCATAACCTCATTAGCATAATGAAATTATGTGATGATGGTTACCTTGTGCATTTTAGGAATGACAAGTTCTTAGCACAAAATTCCCAAGAAGAGTTTATTCTTTCTGCCCATAGGAAAAAGAATGTATACACACTAAACATAGAATTCCATATGAGTCATGATATATCTTGACTTATAGAAATGGAAGATCATTTTTTTGTGGCATATATGGTTTGGACACTTTAACCTTAGGAACCTATGTAAACATTCTAATAAAGGACTAGTTAAGGATCATCCAGAGCATAGATTTGAATCTTCAATCGTTTTTTAACCTTATCAATATGGAAAGCAAAATAAATCAAGTTTTAAATCAATATGTAAAGTCTCAACTAATGATTCATTATAGTTGGTGCATTTGGATATTTATGGTTATAATGAAAATTGATGCATTGGAGGCACGTATTATGTATTTTTTTTAGTTGATGATTATAGTAGATTTTCATGGGTCTATTTTCTAGTAAAAGAATTATGAAGCCTCTCGTATTTTAGATGATTTATAGACCTTGTTAAAAATGAGAAAAATCTTCCATTGAAAACTATTCATAGTGATCATGGTGGATAATTTCAAAATTCTATTTTTGAAACTTTTTTTAGTAGAAAAGGAATTACACACAATTTCTCAACACTAAGAAATCCTCAACATAATGGTGTTTTTTGAAAGAATAAATATAATTCTTGAAGAGATAAAAAGATCCATGTTGAGTGAATATTCTACAGCTAAACATTTTTGGGCTGAAGCTGTATGTACTGCTTGTTATAATAGAAATTGTGTTTTGATTATACATTTTCTTAACAAAACCCCTTTTGAGTTATGAAATGGTAGAAAACCTAGAATTACCTAATTCATGATGTGTGTATACAAAGTATTCATTTTTAATACTAACGATAATCTACACAAATTTTCACGAAAATCTCATGAATGAATTTTCTTAGTCTACTCCACAACTTCTATGGATTATAGATTTTTCAATAAAAATGCATGTACTGTTGAAGAGAGAGTACATGTAAAATTTTATGAAACTGGTCCTTTTATTTTTAACCAACTCCAACTTACATCTTTGGATGTGTTATAAAAAACTAATTATCAACCATTGTTAGAGGATCCTTCTGATAAGGAAAATTTCCAAGAAAATGTTTCATGATGCATTTACCCTAGGATATTTCACACCCTATGTTTATGAACAGGTTATAAAAAACCCAAATCAGTTCTTTCTTAAGAATATTCCGAGTGATAGTATCATTGGTGATGTAAATATGACCATAAGAACTAGAAGTTCCTAATGGAATGAAGAAGAATATATAGAATTTCTTTCCAAATTAGAATCTAAAAGCATTGATGTGGATTTAGGTGGCGATGATTGGATTAAATCCATGCATGATGAACTAAATGTATTTGAAAGGATGTTTTCAGCATACTTAAATTTCAAACATTTTCAAATGGATGTGGAATGTTCTTTTCTTAATGTTTATGTTCAAGATTATGTATTTGTTGATCAACCTCATGGTTTTGAAGATACAAAATATCTTGTCACGTTTTTAGACTTACCAAAGCATTGTATGGACTTAATCAAGCCCCTAAAACTTGTTAATATATACTTACATGATTTTTTCTTCAAACTAATTATGTTATGGGAAATGTAAATCCAACCCTTTTTACAATGAATTATAAGAAAAAGGTTTTTATTGTTCAAATTTATGTTGATGACATTATATTTGGTGAAAATCAGCAATCTTTAACTGTTTCTTTTGGGAATCTAATGATATATGAGTTTGAAATGAGAGTGATGGGTGAGTTAACATTTTTTACTTGGTTTTCAAATTTCTCATAAACCAGAAGGAATATATATATCCCAAAATATGTATAATAAATATATTCTTAAAAAGTATGGATATGACAACACTTAAAGTGTTAGTAATCCCAATAGTACCTCAAATACACTTGATCTTGATGAATCTGGGAAACCTGTAGATAAAACATCATTTAGTTGTATGATATGAACTTTACTTTACTTGACATCTAGTTTTAAAAACATAATGTTTTTAGTATGATTATTTGAAATATATCAATCCAATCCTACAAAATTTCATTTAAATCTAGTGAAATGAATTTTTATCTACTTAAATGAAGATCAAGTGAATAAGATCTCTAAGGAAGATAGTTATAATCCACATTTCATTCGCCCTGAAGATGCTGAGGCAGGAGATGAGAAGGAGAAGATAGATGAAGATAGATTTGTTCAGCTATCTGACAGTGAACATTAATCTCAGGATGAATAATCCCTTACAAGAACCGATAAAGGGAAACATGTGATTGTGGATACACCTACTAGAATTCATATTAAATATAAAGGAAGATGGTGGATCTTTGAAGTGGAATATTGTTGAGCTACAGAAAGAGAATCCACCTATAAAAATCATAGATTCACAATATTATCCCTTGTACATGATTTTATCAATGAATCACTGATGAATTTTGTTGACACCATTCTGATCATTCTATGCATTGACTCAAGATATTAGATGCCTCAAAAGAACATGAATAAAAAATAGGATTTAGTGTGTATGGTTATGGATAAGTGTGTCCAAGTTGAGGCTGATTTCATGGAATTCATTATCAACTATGATGCCCACAAAAAATCTATTAAGAAAGTGTTTAGCCGATTAAAGAAAATAGTTGAATACTTGATAGATCATGATGAGTTTCAACATGAAGTTAAGGAAGCTTTTGATAGTGAATATAGGAAAATCAAGGATCTCACAACTAGATTTGAGGAGAAGAAAACCTTTGAGCAGAATACTCAGATTTAGAAGGTTAATGATCTGAATGGGAAGTTGTATTCTATTTCCAAATGTTGGAAAAGGGAAAGGGATATTCAGATCAAGATCAAAGAGATTCTAGTCAAGAAAGAAGATTTATTGGAGGCTTAGGAAGATTCTCTAAAGGATCAGGGATAAAAGATCATATCATTAGAGAAGAAAGGAAAGGATCAAGATCAGAATCTAAAGTAAGAAGAAAAGGATCATAAAAAACTAAAAATGAAGAAAAACATTTTGAATAAATTGATAACCCAGGAAAAGGAATCAAAATAGATCCAATACGATCTTTTTTGTTTATTTTTTTGCTTCATTGTATAGATTCTTATTATCATAATGAAATTCTGGTAGCTCGTTTTTGTTTGCACATTTTTTACAAATATTTCAGGTACTATAATTTCGTTTTTATTCCCTCAAATTATTTTTGAAAATCACAAAGGGGGAGAAAGGAAAAAATAATACTAAGAAAAGAATAAATATCCCTAGGTAAGGGGGAGTTTATCCAAGGGGGATTTTTCATTAAAGATATTTCTGTACTCAATATAATGGAAAATATCATTCCTGAAATCTAGAATACGATCCATAGAGTTACAAAGCCTAAGAGGGGGTTAGTCGTATTCATCATTTTCCATGTTTAATGGGATATATGTTTTATTTCAAAGTATAGAAATATATTTTCTATGTCCATAAATTCTTTTTCGTAAGGATGATTGTGCTTTCCAAAAGGGGGAGATTGTTGATTCAATAAGGTTTTCCTTATGAATTTTACATTCCTTCATGTTTGGGGGAATCATTAAGTCAATAAGTTATCCTTATGACTTTACTTTTCATTCTTGTTCTGAAAATCAAAAACACCTTATCGTAAGGAAAATCTCATTCTACCCTGTGTTTCACTTCTCTAAGGAAAATTTTCCTTCCACAAGGCAATTTATCATTACCATGTTATTCATTGTTCATCATCTTGTCTATGTTTAAAATTAGGTTTCATACCCAAAACCTTGGAATCATGTAATATGTAGATAAATATCATTCAGTTTTCAGACTCTGAAATCTGACTCCGTGTTTTCTTAATTCAGACTTCACACTCTTATTAGTGTGAACTTTTATTTCTACAAATTTATACTCTGAACTCTTTTGAGTTCTGACTCCGAATTATCATTAACACTAACTCTGATCATTGTGAGTTCTGACTCCAAATTATAATGAATTCTGACTTTGAACATTGTGATTTTTGACACTTATTTCGCATGAACTTTGACTCCGAACCATGTATGTTCATGTTCTGAATTCTTGTGAATCTAGATTTTAAATTTTATTGAAATTATCACTCCATAATTCCATAGAATTCATGTTATGAATTCCTTAGTAAATAGAATCTGAATATCATTGTTTTGTAGAATCCAAATCTATTTTTTGTTAGACTTTGATCTTTTATTTTATTACACATTGAATAATTGATTTTGGTATGTAAACATGTTTTTTCTTACACTTTTTTTTGTTTATCAAATGATTTTTTTTGTTTTAGTTACTAACCAACCGTTGTTTGAGTGACATGTGCACAAGTCCCTCCATAATTCAAAGAATAATATGAATGTTGAAGGAGGGAGTCAACTGTAGGTGTTGTTCCTATAAAAAAGAGATTATTTGAAAGATCTCACAACAAGTTGATCAATCTAGAGATTACATGCTGCTGAAGTGATTTCTAGAGAGAGAGAATTTATTTCTTTTGCGTACTAAAATTCTTGTTCAGATCCTTTTTTCCACTCAGAATGTAGCTGAGTACATTCCTAGGATTCCAAGGATATGAATACAGAGGTGACGACTATTTTGAATTTTAGGGCTTGATTTCTGAGTAAGACAGAGGTTCCAACTACCTTGTAGTTGAGGGATTCCTTGCTAAGGGAGACAGAGGTTCCAACTACCATGATATTGAGGGATTGTAGGGAAAGCAAGACAGACTCTGATCTTCATATCGAGGTCATACCCTGGTGTGTGTAAGATAGAATTTATTTAAAGTATAAATCAAGGTATCTTTATCAATGGTTGTTGGATTCCCTTCTCCTGGGTTTTAACGATTTACTATTTGTTACTTATCTTATTACTTGTTTTATACTGCATTTTTTTTGTTGAGGAAGGAATAATTATGTTATAAATTCTTATACTTTTATACTATATTTTATATAGATTCTATAATAATTAATGTTGAATCTTTATATTTGAAACATTCATTAAGATTCAGTTTCTGAAACAATATTTCAGGATTCTCATTCTCAGAATCATATTTCTTAAATCAAGAAAGTGTGTAGAATTAGAGGTTTTCTGAATTACCTTGTTTATCCTTGATAAAAATAACCATCTTTAATAGAATCAATGGAATTTTTAAAGTATAAAATTCACCCCCTCTTCAATTTTGAGAACCATTAGATACTTTATTCAGTATCTATATTATTTCGATACAACATTTAGTATTATTGAGTATATCATACTCAAAAACCATCTCAAAAATTATAATATTATGTTATTAATTAAATAAATATAAAAATTTTATTTTATTTATTTATAAACCATCCAATGATCAAACATGCAGTATTTTATACCATTAGGAATCTCATTCCTTGTTACCCATTCATCAAAAAAAACTATTGTGAAATATTACACTCCCTTGTACTACAAATATATGTGAATGTATGTGAAAAAAATAACCAATATTAAAACAATTAAAAATTATTAAATAAACAAAAAATAAGTAAAATAAACTAGTAAACATACCACTTTAATTTTTTATTTATTCCATGATGTGGAGGTTGCTATAGAATATGTTTAGGAATCATCAATCAGGAAAGGACACACACACTCTGAGTCCTCTCTAAACAACTAGTAGTTCGAAGGTCAGATGATCTAATGTCTTCTTTTTCCAAAGATTGATCAGCCTCCTACAACTATCGAAACATTTCTGGTCTATCTGATACCCAAAATGATTTTTTAGATAGTATTTAAAAACAACTATTATATATAGATATATTTTATACAAGAATATAACAACATTTAACAGTGTCAATATTCATCTTCATCCTCATATTCAAATATATATATATCATTGTCGCCATATTACTCCTAAATATTTTCAATTTTCATATGCGTTTTAGTTTCAACATATATTTTAATTTCAAATTGATTTGTAATATCATTAATATCATCATCACCATCCATCCTTAATTTCAGTGCGTCAACATCGATATTCCTATCTTTTCATAAAAATGATGGATTTATAGTAGTCTCTTAAAATATATCAATTCCTTTATCTTCAGTAGAACAACATTAACATTTGAAAAATTAATTTCTGCTGATTTGGTTTTTATTATACTATGCCACTCACCCCAGTCTTTTGAGGTTCCATAGTAATTATGATAATAAATTTGATGTGTGTGATGAGAATATAAAAATGGATCATTTACTAGAAAAATAATATTATATTTAATATCAATTTTTTCATGTGGTTAATTAACATGAAATCCTCTCTCTTTATACATCCACTGACATTTTAACATCAATATTTAATTTTATCCTATGAAATATAATTCATAAATTTATCTTGCTTGCAATAAAAGTCAACATCAATTTTATCACTATGTTGAGATCCTATAAATAAAACAAAACTATTCTTTTTTTATTCCCAATATACATATATATGAATTCAATAACCATTCACGACATATAGATTATAATATTTAACAATTTTTTATGTTGGGTTTGTTAAGAAGCACAAATGATAATGAATTTTATCATAATTTTTAAATAATATAAAATATATGAAACAATTATCAATATCAGAAGTATTTTATTGTTTTTATATGTTAATTCATAAATAATATTTGTTAATAGTTCTTGAAACTATTAGGAAGAATTATTTTTCCAACATTCATCAAGAGATGATGCTGTAATTTATGGAAGTTGTTTTTGGATATGATTATTATATAAACTACAAATAAAAAAGATTAATTTACTGGTAGAAAGATTAGTAAATAAGTGATAAGATCAATAACATTACAAAAGGTATCATTTTATCACTGTTGGGAAGAATATATATATGATCTCTATTATTTATATCATCTAAAAGACATTATTCTTGAACTCTACAAAATCCATGTATGGGATTATTAAAAAATGAAAATTGATTACTCATTTCATCATTAACAATTCCATTATAACGGACCATGTGATTGCTCTATGGGGGAAAATCAAATTCAATATAATGAGGAAAAGAAAAACGTCTAATTTCCTCATGAAAATAATATTCTATAATTAAGAATTCAACTCATTCTTTGTTACATACTTTTTCTTCAATTTAAGATTGAATCTGTTGAATGTGTACATCAATCTGAAATTTATCGGCACTCCATAGTATATTCATGTGGAAAATATAATATAAAATGTTTCATTGAGTTAAAGAAATCCAAGGTGATGATTTTTTATTGTTTACATTAAAATAATATAACATATTCATTAAATAATCTTAGTGCATTGTTTTTCGATTTACTGAACATCATTATTGAAATTTTTTTGATATTTCTATTATCGAATCCAAAATAATAGAATATAAGAGTCCTCTTAATCTAATAAGAAAATGTATTTTCATTATTACATGACAGTCATATCCATTTAGTCTAATAATATGACCATTTCTGACACATCCTCCCAAATTTGAAGTATACTAATCTGGATTTCTCAAATCTACAATCCACAAAAAAAATAATTATCCTTTTGTAGACAATATAAATGTTATTTTGTATTTATAAACATTTTTGATTTTACATTTTAAAATAGTTGATGTTTTGGGCACTGGAAATTTATTAAAATATGTAATCATTACATTACATTATCATTAGTTTTACCAGGTGTATCCAAAACTATATGAAATAAATTATCAAAACCATTCTTCCTAACATGTGTTACATCTAATGTGTGATATATTAAAAAATAATACCAATATGGTAGATCCCATAAAATTACCCATTTCATCAAATTGTATTCATTCCCAAAGTCATCAATTTCTTATTGGTTTATTTTTTGTCTAAATGTGATAGGAGGTAAGGAAGAGACTATTCATTTTACTTATATACCTTAAATTTTTTTGATGGGTTATCGATTTCAATTGTACCTTTTCTGAATTGATATTTTTTCCTGCAAAAAATGATCGTTTGGAAGGAATCTTCGATGAAATTGGAATAAACAATGTTTTTCCAGTGAAAAGAATAAATGATTTGATTTCTATTATACATTACAAACATTCTTTTTGACCGAATTTAATGTAGATAGATAAAATTCAATATAATTAGAATTCTCCAATTATCCACTTTAATGTATCTTTTCGTATGAAATTTTGTTTCATAGTAACATCATATGTACTAACACCATTATTCCAAAAAGAATTTTACTTATCAATCAATGGATTCAAATAAACATCAATATTATTTTTAGGATTTCTTAAAATATGTATGCTCAAAAAGCTGCATCGATCATTCATCAACATCCCAAAAGATTAATTATATATAATTTTAATGATAGGCCAACATGATTACTGAATATAGTAAAAACCAATTTGACATAAACTGTAATTTTTATTTCCTAAACAGACATTTAAGGATTCTAAACAAAAATACATTTTCACTTTTCAAAATGTTTCCTTGAATCAATGTCAAATGTATTATTTATTCTTTTACTAGTTGTAATATTGGTTTTATTCAAGATAATAATAACTCTATGTTTTGAGATATAAATAAACACATCAATATAGATGTATGATAAAAGAATTTCAATATCATTATGTGATTGAATCCAAAATTTTATAGTTGAGCCTCTTTATTTATCGATTTACCATATATTGGATAACATTCCAACGACTCATATTCACAATATATATGATGTGATAATTGGAATGTGAATGAATATTTTAATAATGAAGACCCAGATTATGATCCATCCTATTACTCTCATAAAAACTATTAGTAAGCACATATCCATCGGGTTATACAGTTTTAACCAAAGACAATTTCTAATCAAAATTTGTATTTGACATTCCATTATTATATTTCATGATCATAATACTTACAACCACTTCATATTTTCTTATCTTTTATCCAGTATATAAGGATTTCTTACTCAACCTAAAATACTAATAAAATTTATATGGTTCATAATTAGGAGTTAAATCAATATCATCCGATTTTTTATTTTTGGTGAAAATATAGATAAAAAATCAAGTAGTAAATTTTGAAACTTTGATCGCTCTAGAACCAAATAAATAGTATGTTATCAAGAATTATGTTCACTATGTTAACACCAAAGATCAAAATCTGAATGAAAACCAACACATAATAGATGACCTCTAACATTGTAAAATGTGTCAAATGTCCAAACTAAAAAACAATTACAAGGACATTTAATTTTCCCTTATAAAACAAGTGTATGTTTAATGGATGAAAATGTTAAAGAAGATTCTCCAACCACATTATATAAAGGATTTAAATTATAATTTTTTTAATTCATGTTAATATTTATTCAATCACTATCATATATTAATTATTTTTTCCGAATTCTTTGTTCAATATTTATCTAAAAAATATAAATTAATAATTTTATTGAACAATTTTATATTTCTCAAACAGTATACAAAAAAGAAAAGAAATTTAAAATCTATTATATAAAAATTTATAATATTTTTTATTATATCCTATTTTATATAGTATATTATTTAAAATTTATTCTAATATATAATAATTTATAATAATTTATACTAATTACCTCTAATAATTAGTAATTATTTCTTATTTATACTAATTACAGATAGTTTTGTGTGTCCCAATTTCCAATAGATTAGAGGTAGTTATTTTTCCCAGTGGAACACCTCATTATAACTAAATTCTCATGAAATCATTATGAAAGAACGTATCTGGCATAATAACATCCATTTTCTTAAGCACAAGAATTTAGATAAGGGAGACCTTTCGATTCTTCTCTTCATTCATGTGCATACAAAAATGCAATTAGATCTTCAGAGAAAATATTTCATAGTGATTTCAGTCATAAAACATTAAAAATAGACGATGTTTCATGAAAAAGGCCATCTATTGTCTGACTTCTCATCTCCTTGTATCTTTCTCTCACTGATATCTGTGCAAAAAATATGCTCTGATGTATGCAGACCAATTCTCTTGAATATGAAAATGGATATCTGTTGGTGGGAGAAGACTTTTCATAATTATATAAATGAGTGAATGTATTAAGGAGATGATCCATGAAGAAAAGGTAATCCCACCAATACACAAAAAATTGTGCCAATTTATTGCAAAATTTTGCAAATTATTATAAATTGTGGAGAATTATTTCTAATTATTGATATTTCTTCCTAATTATTTCAAGTTCTTTTTAATATTCATAATTATTTCTAATTATTACTAATTATTCCTAATTATTACTAAGTATTATTTGTTGTTCATAATTATTACTATTTATTCATAATTAATATTAATTTTTCATAATTATTAATATTTATTCAGAATTATTTTTTATTATTCCCAATCGTTACTAATAATTCTTATTTATGACCAATTAATCCTATTTACTTATCATTATTAATATGTATTTCTAATTATTTATAAGTATTCCTAATTATTACTAAAGATTAATAATTATTTCTAATTATTTCTTATTAATCCAAATAATTATTATTTATCACAAATTATACCTAAAAATTTATAATTATTATTAAGTTAGACCAATTATTCTTACTTATTCCTAATTCATCCAAATTAATCTGAATTATTCATATTTATTAATAATTAATCCAAATTGATGCCAATTATTCATAATTGTATCTAATTTTTGAAAAAAAAATTCAATTTTTAAATAACAATTTTTAATTACTACTAATAAGTCTTAATTATTTACAAATATTACTAATTTTTAATATTAATCATAATGTTTACTAATTATTAAAAATTATTCATAATTATTACTATTTTTACTAATTATTTATAATTTTTAGTAATTATTACTAATTAATCAAAAAATTTACTAATTGTAACTAATTAATCGAAATTATTAAAAATTTGTCACTAATAAATCCAAATTATAACTAATTGTTAGTAATTATTAGAAATTTAAAAAATATCCTAATTATTACTAATTAAGCCTTGTTAATCCTAATTTTTAATAATTATTACTAGTTAATCCGAAATAATCATAATAAATCATCATAATTACTTATTATTTCAAATTATTCATAATTAAGGTTAATAATTACTAATTATTACTAATTATTAATGATTACTACTATTTTATCTAATTGTAACTAATTATTCTTAATTATTTCTAATTATTACTAATTATCCCTAAATATAACGAATTATTCATAATTCTGGTAAATCATTACTATTTAGTCTTAATTATTAATATTTATTAATAAATATTACTAAATATTACTTATTATTCCTAATTAATACTATGTATTATTAATTATTTCTAATAATATTTAATTTATCCTAATTATTCATAATGAATCTTATTTATTATTAATTAATCATAATTATTAGTAATTAATCCTAATTATTACAATTTAATCCTAATTATTCATAATTAGTTCAAATTATTACAAAATAATCAAGACTATAAAAAATTTATCATAATTATTAATAAATAATTCTAATTGTTACTAATTATTACTAATTAATCTTATATATTACTATTTATTAGTAGTTAATACTATTTATTACTAATTATTACTATTTTCATCTAATTATAATTTATTATTTCTAATAATTAATATTTATTATTATTTTTAAACATTTATTTCAATTTACTACATATTAATTCATATTTTTAGTAATTATCGATAATAATAACTCTCAATGACTAATTATTAATAATTTTTAATAATTTTATTAATTTATAATAATGACTTCTAGAAAATAAAAATTAATAACTATTAATTAATAATAATAACACATATCTGTAAAAAAAATTAAAACAATGTTCTAATTCAAATTTAATTTAAATTAACGTAATTAAAAATAATTATATCTGTTATCATATAAAATTAATTAACTTCAAAATTATTTTTAAATAGATTAATACATTAAAACTAAATATTTCAATGGATATATACCACAAATAATGTTCTGATATAAGAAATTTAAGTTAGAAAAAATTGGAGAAATAAAATATTTGTAGATAAGAAAAGAGCATCCAAGAAAAGAGTGAAATGTGTGAAAAGTGGATGGGGGTATGGATAGTATAGATTAGTTGTGATTATCTTATTTGTTATGGGTCTTGAAGAAAATTATCACCTATTATTAATTAGCGGCGGTGCTGAAAAAGATATTTGCTGCGGGACATGCCGTAAATACCAACCTACCGACATACTATTTGGGACGTGGGATAAATTTCATTGTGAATACCCTTCCTATGGATGGGAACACAGCTCACACATAAAATTTCTCAATGGAGACCCTCTCCCCATCACAAAAAAAGTATTTTGCAACAAGAAGATCTTCTCGTCGAAACGTATTCTCTATATACAATATTTTTGCAATGAATATATTCCCCGTAACAAATACCCCTTCAAAAAATTTATTTTTATATAGGGGTCTATATGATGGGAAACAAAAACATTTTAGTATATTCCCTTTGTAGGATGTCGCAAACTCGCCTAGTGTAGGGGGTTTCAGAGCATTTTTCTTCCCTGTAGCTGCCCCACGTGGAGTAGGAGGGTATTGATTTTTCATTCATCGCTGGTTACGAATCCATCTCTTTCTGAGCATGTTACTGTTTGTCAATTGTGATACATCAACTATTAAATGTTGTTTGACTATATGACCATAGTATTTTCACTCTATCGATATTCTGGTGGAGGGGATGACAAGATCATGTTTTAGGGACAAATAATGATCCAATCGAGATGTGGGATGTAGTGTTTCATCCGTGGAGGCAAACAATCCCATTAGTTTCTATGGGTCTTTGAGATCGTACAAGGATATCTCAAGGTTCCTTGTAGCCTTTCCATACAACCAATAGCTAGAGTGTTCGTATGATGTCTCCCAAAAGTCATAGATGAGGTGATACATGGGTGTTTCGAAACACATCATCAGTAGGAGAAGATCATAAGAGGTTGGAAAATTCAAATTGTTAATGAGTTGTGATAGTACAAAAACATCCAGAATATTCCCATAGAGTGGGAGATAATTATGGGGGATCGATATCTCTTGTTGTTTCCCATTTTTTATTTTCGAGTGTGAAAACATGAATGAGTGAATGTTTTATTGACCCATTTTTTCATTGTAGGACTTTGAATTTTTTTAGGAATATTTATCAACCTAGGAGTAAATATGACATGCAATTATAAGGAATTTTATACCCTGTATTAATTTTATTAATATATATATTATATTTTTTCCTAAGAACATAATTGAAATAAGATACAGATCCTACTGTAACTTCGATCAGAAATAATTGGCAGCAGTTGAATCCAGAACACGACGTTTACCATAGATAGGAAATAACTTTTGTTTGTGTGGGACATCTGTAAGAATATTCACCAATGGAAAAAATAACAAATTAAATATTTAAATTAATTGATTTATCATTATCATTGAATCAAATATCTATTGAACTATGAATCATATTGGAATAATTAGACCAATGTTGATATTAAAATGGGATGCTTTACCTAAGCACACCATAAAATGAGCTTATGGGGATATTTTAGATTTGGTACTGAGTATAGATTCTATAACTAAAAATATAGGGAATTATAATTAGGGTTATCCCTTTATTATAATTCTCTCTCTAAACATGCACTCTCTCTCCCTCCCCTCTCTCTCTATCTCTCTCCAATCTCTCCCAACCACTCAATACCTATTATTCGTGAAATCAAGAAGAATTCCTAGAGAGAACCTCAATGGAATAAAGCTAGAGCACAACAGACAAATCGTCAATGTCCGAAGAATGAATCAAGATAGGATTCATATATATTTTGAAATCTATGTTTCCAATTCCTATGTTATTCATTAATCAGTTATTTACAGATATTCATCACTCAATTATTAGTCTCTTCTATTCATCATTGAACCATCGATCAGATAAGGGTGTTGTGAGGTAGTCATCATCGGGATCATTGATCTGTTCTCAAATGTAAAATCGTTCATCCATATGAGTCATGGTTGTAATCATAATAGACCATAATAGGGCCTCAATATTTCGGTTTCAATGCATAACAGCAGAGAGTCGCGTCGAGGAAGTGGTTGCCGGTATGGCCAATGAGTGGGTCGACAACCAAGGAGGGTTGGAGTAGTTAAAGATGGATAGCATGTGAAGAGGTAGCTGACGGTGTGGAAGTCCATCATGTCAGATGTGTGAGAGGGAATTCTTAATAGGTGTTCAAATTACTATAGGGATACCTTGGAATGCCTCGGTGTACTTGTTCAAAATTTAGTACTTGTGAATCGATATGTACATGTCTAGATGATGAGGTGGGGTCACCCAATGTGTGACCTCCATTCCCACTATGTACCACATTATGCGATGCTATGTGATATGTTTTGTGTTAGGTGACTCTTTGTGTCAGTACCTAATGAATACAACAACATTTTTCCTAGAGGTGTAATACATCTTGGATGTCCAGTGTTCCTTACTGTTTTTTGAGAGGTACCATCAATAGGGTTTGGTAGTGACCCCTGATATCATTTCAATGGTTACCTCCAATTTGAGTGAGACGTAATCCCTCATTGAAGTTCTGGGCTTCCCTCAAGTGGGGCTAGGTAATGGGTCCCATCAAAAATGGTTGTCGTGCAGTACCCTATAGCAGGAATGGGATTTGGGTCCTAATTGACATTCACATTGTGATCCCCCCTGATGAACTAAGTCACATATACCAGATAACTAGTGTGAAACACACTAGTTGGGCTAGGCATCGGTCTTCAACTGTGAGACATGACCTCTCGATTGTGTGTCAGAGTGATGAGGAATTCATTGACATAACTTCAAAATCATAATGAAGTGGCACACCATTCCCACTGAGGCATGTCCTTGTGATGTAACCAAAAACCATGTGGGTGTGATAATTCTAACCAATATATATGTTATCATGGTGTAGTGATTTATTCCCATTGAGTTGTAGTATAGATCTGATGAGTGGGATGATGTACATCAATGGTGGTTTATTATAGGACTATTTTTTACTGACATTCTTGGTTTGAGTTATGATATTTAGATCCCCATAATCTCTCTAATTTGAGTTTCATTGAGTCATCTTATATATATATATATATATATATTTTCCAGTACCCAGTCCTTGGGTGTTGGTTACCCTCCCTCCATGAGAGGCAATGATGATTGGGGAATGCCATGTTCATTCCATGTGTAAACTTTCATTTTTGGATGAGTATACACTCATTCTATAGGTAAAAAAGACTCGATGTGAAGTTCATATACTCACATTTTCAATCTACTTGTGATTGGATGATATTTCATCACTCTATTGTTGGGTTGATCTGCACTCTTTTGACTTTACAATGTTTTATCTACTTATTTTAGTTTTATAGTACCTATTACGGCTCCCCAAATATATTTTTGGCTGTCCTAGTGAGTATTTTTATACTCACCTTCGCATAGTATTTTCTGACTTGTGTCGAGCCTTATGCCGAAAAAAAATTTGTTGATCATTACTTCATGAGAGTATAAGAATAAAAGTGATTCTACTATATACATTGGTAAAATCTGGGCATCCATTAGCTGGAAAATCATAGATTTTTTACATTTCTGTTGTTGCTAGGTTGTGTCACATTCGAGGTTGGGTGTGTATCCCCTCATTTCCTTTCAGTTTACTATACTATAGTTGAACTAATTTGCAGTTCATGTATTCTTGGATTATATATAGCACTGTTACAACATTTGTTCATTTCCATTTTCATTTTTTTATTACGTTTGTTGCATGTGTGTGTATTGTTTCTGAGGAAAAGGCCTCAGAATGTTTGTTGTTCCTTTGATGCTTTTCTCCACCACTTACATATAGAGGTGGGATTGGGGTAGTTGCTGCTCAAGCCCCCACATGTGTTTGGTCGTGAAAATGCTGTTCAAACCCTTATTTTTATTATGATATATGGATACCATTGAAAATATCCAAAACAAATCATTATATAACAAAATAAATGAAAGAAGAGATACAAGTATACTAGTTTTTTATGAAATTTTTTCTCAATTTGGAACCATACAATTTATTGTATTAATTTTTTATTTATCAAAATAGATTTTTGAATTTAATTTTATTATAAATTTTACTTTAATTTTAGGTTTTATATATAACATGGAATATATGAACTAAAAATTATACTATAATAAATAAGATATTTGTATTGCCTTTTTCTAGTTTACAATCCACCTATATGATATCATAATAGTAATAAAACATCGTTTATTGTTTCATGACTAGAATCATATAATTTTTTATCCTAGTTCAATGGTTTTAGTATAATATTTGAGGAGATCAAATATCCAAGAACATTAATCATCAAAATGACATCCTAGTTGATGTTTTATAATGATATTATTTTTTATATTCATGTATTCTTTGATATAGAAACCACTTTCTGTCTTCAAAACCTCACATTATATACTTCTCAAATATTTAACCATATATAATATTCAATAATTTACTAGAAATATAATATATCAAAATTTTAAATTTATTATTATATTCATATAATCATTATTTATTTCTATATAAACTTTTAATTATATATAACAAAAAATTCTAGAAAATTATAAAGACTAAGTGCCTTATGCATTGAGTCATTCATAATTTTTTTTAATTTAATTCCTTTAAAGCATCTAATGAAATTGGTGTAAATTGTCTTTATCAAATATTTAATGAATATATACAACCACATTTTTTATGCCATCATCATATCTAATTTTGAATCCTAAAAATACTTTATGAATAGTGTTTCATTCGGTTACAACTTATCATGGTCACAATGGTTTTACTTCTACAGAACATAATGTTATTTTCCGCTACATATTCTTGTAAACATACTCCCATAGGAATCAAAAAATACATCCAACTTCACTTATGATGTAGAATTAATCCAACATAGAAAGCATTTTCCAAGACAAAAAAATAACTTACTGTATCATGTTATTCTAGATATCTCCAACCATTAAACTAACAAATTGTTTGGGCATTATCGTTATACTCCATCCACAAATCATCTCAAATTTTGAATATATTTATCTTCTAATCACATGGACATTTAATGTTATTGATTTTTTAATATTCAAATAAAATTATCCTCTATGCATCTATGATCCTAGTCTTCCATGAAACGGAATTTATCAGTCTTCTTTTTTATCATCAGTTAATACTTTGATATGAACTTCTTCTCCATAAATTTTTCATCACAAGGTTCATTCTTTCAACATTTAATTTCTATTAATTCATTGTTTTTTTGTCACCCATGATATAATGATAGACATATATATTAAAAAGAAATTTTGATTTTATAACATCAATATATATGATGAAATTGTTTATTGATATATCTAAATATTACATTTCAAAAATTCTATTTATATGAGACATTGTAGCGTACTATCTACCAAAACCATTACTTATGGTTCATTTGACAATTATCCATCATCTGATGTTATTAATGATTTATTTTCCCTATCCCAATCTATTTAAAGATCATTTTTAAAATCCTTCAAATCAATTTTTATTTATACATATCTTGTGTATCTATTGGTATTCAACTAATGAGATGTATTTCAGTTAAATATGAAATTCATGCATCACTTAACATAACATTGAACCATTAAGTTAGTTCTATATTCTTAAATAATCATAAATATTTATATTTAATATATCTAAAAATTTATATTTCCATTAAATAATTAGGTATTTTATCTTTCATAGGTGTAATTCGATTCTCTATTCACTCTCTCGATTTCTAATTACATGTATTTATAAATTTTATAATTGGGAATCATCTTTACAGTCCTTAAATCTATCATTATAAACAAATTGGTCACCAATATTTAATTATAAACCAACTATATTATGTTCGTATGAATTAAAAAAATTTATAAATACCCCATACATATTAGATAAATAACATAATTTTAGAATATATTATTTAATATTAGTAGGTTTATATAACATGTATCATCAGAGAATAAAACATCAAGATTGATAACATTCTGGAAGTAAATTATCTAAAATTATGAAAAATATAATATATATAATGAATTTATATTTCTAATTGTAGATTAAATTTATCTTTAAATATTAATTTATTTTCATTAAACAACTCTAAAGATCAGTTTTTCAATCATATAATGTCCAAGATTCTTCCAAATAGTTTTACTCTAGGGAATTCATCATCATTCATCATAAGAACTAACTCCAAGGGTAATTATGAATTATAGAAGATCAATCAGTATATATTATAAATAATTTATTATAAATATTAAATTTTCCATATAAACCATATAATAATAATATGAAAATTTTAAAACATCAAGAATCCATGGTATGTTTGCCTTTTAATATTGTAATAGCGTGCATTGTACCCAACTTCGAGATTCTAACACAGTGCGACCAATCAAACTAGCCGTTATAAATAGTAATACCAATTTTCTGATATTTTATAAATTTTATCATTCTAAATGGACTTCATTTTTGGATTCGGAATATCGAAATTAGCTTAGGGTGAATTTTTGGTATTTTTCTTAAAACTATCAATTTTTGATAAAAAGTTAAAGAACACTGAGATAGAGTTTAAAATAGAATTTTTATTTAAATAATTATTTATTTAATTTAAATTTATTTTACGTAAAAATAGATTCATAATATATATATAAGTTCAATGTAATTCATTGGAGTCAGTTTATAATAATTTTAGATATATAAAAATTTTATTGAACTTTTTACCATCTTTTACCCACCACCGAGGAGGATTTGAAAATTTATATAAAACATAATTTTACTACATCTATGAGTTCAATTACAAAAATCTGATAGACACGGTTGATATCAGAATTTTAAATGTTGTTTAATCAGATGAAAATAATTTTTTTGATTAGTCACTTTTGAGTTTTATTTAACACGGTTAAAAGTAAATAGGGTAATTAAAGGTAAAAATGATATTGTTATTCCCCTAAAACATGTCCTAATACTATTGGATAAGTGTAATTCGACAAAAAGCAACCATAGGAATAAAATATGATCCTTTATGTCCACATGTATTTGATTAGGATATTTATTATAATTTAATTCCATGAGTAGTTAAAAGTGTAATGTTCCATTTTTAATAACTAATCCATTTTTAATATAGTGTTATGCAGAAGATAAATTCAACTATAAATATTAATTATAAATCTAAAAATATTTCCTACATAATGATATTTTATTTATATTTTCTATAAATTATATAATTATATTTATTTATAACACAATGATGATTTTGAAATTACCGTATTAATGAACGATTAAAATAATTGATATTATAAATTTCCAAATAAATGAAATATGAGAATTTTTAAGTATTCCACTAATATTATAGATTAATATAACATATTAGAGTTGTTTAGATGAATTGTTTTTGAAGTAATAATGCTGTTATGAATTTAGAAATAACAAAATACCAAATAGGGTGAAAAATGAGATAAAAATGTTTTTCAAATAAATATTATTTTATTAATTGATATTATACTCCTGAAATATATGGATTAGAAAAAAGACATATATATTGATATGTGCTTCATTAATGAACCACTTGGGGTTTTCATGGATGTATAGAGTATGATTATTAACCATATAATATAAAAATACAATGTGAATGGTAAATGTCAAACTATTTACCTAAGAGTTAAATCTAAAATATAAATTAATATAGTTACCCAAAACTATTTAAAACCTATAGGTTGAGTGTTTTTAGAACCATACCCACCTTAAGCTTTAAATAATTGATTTTTTAGAAATTGGAAACTGAAAATGATTTTATAATAAAATAATATATCAAGCCTTCCCTAAGATGCCCACCCCCCCTCTTATAAAAGGGCACTCCACCTTCTCTCTAATTAACACATTAAAATCCATTTCTATCCTCCAAAATCTACCAAAATACCCTCTCATATGTCCCATATTCATCATAGAGTCCTTCCATTAGTCGGAAAGCCAACCTAAGGAGCCCTATCGATCAAATCAAATAGAAGAACACGAAGAAGAGTTAAATATTTTATCACCTCCTTCAAGTTCCTTTCTTCTTCCACTTATTCTTTTATTGTAGTTCCATTAAGAAAAAATAACTCCATTATATTATATAAAATATGATTTTATTATAAATATGGTACAACCATATTCATTATTTTATCCAACCATTGAATGACACAACACCAGACGTGCGTAAATACGACTTACCGTCTCCACGTCATGCTATAATTGTTATTCAATACATTATTATATGGATGTTTATAATAAAGATGAGTAATTGATGTAAATAATTAATATAAGTTGATAATGATTTAGTATATATGATATAATATCAATTTTTATATTATTTTTATATCAAAATAATTATATTGTCACTCATGCGTACGTACAGATTAATGTCTCAACAAACGCGATGAGATTCCTTCCCCATCATAATCCATTCAAGACTAATTTTCTATAGATGATTAAAAATAATGTTTAAAGACAAAATTTAAATCTTAATTTGAGCAAGATATATCCTATTCATAAAAATCATTACTTACGAAATAATGCATATAAAGTAAAACGAATTATTTAACACCCGAAACAATGATAATACTAAAATATTATCAACAATGAAAATTTAAAAGATACTATATAATATCATATTAACGTATCTGATTCTTGTATAATTTAATAACAATTTTCTTACCACTATACAGGGGGTTATCTAACCTCGACCAAGGAAAAGTAAAAAGTAAGGGGTTTCTAATCTCACTTTTAATTCCGTGATATTTCTATTATTATCCACTTTCTTATTGAATGTGGTGTATTGTGTAATATAAATTGATATATATATATATATATATATATTATAATAATTCTCTTTATATTCAAGTTATTCTATGATTAATTTTGTTTTTATTAAATTTTGGCCATACGAATCGATTGATTACAATGAAGTAAGGGATTTCATCTCACGCCATATTTCCCTGAGATTAATGCCATACTGCCCTATTTCCTTTTGTGGGTTGTTTGTACTGCACAATGATTGTATTATTTGTGTAATATACTTCAATTTATGAGTAATTATATATTAATTTTATGATCCATATTTCATGGGATATATGTTTCGTATGTTACCAAATTGGTATGGGAATTTCAAATTTCAATTTCCACTAATTCAGCTTTACACATACATCATTGATTATTTTAATCCATGATTATGTGTAGAATAACTATTTATTATTTTTGTATTAACTTCCACTTCCATTTTTGTTGATATACATTTGATACACAAAATAACTCCATCGATAAATTCTCATGTCATTAATATGAACTTGATAAGAGTAATTTTAACTCAATCTTTATTTATTCAGTTAATCATAAAATTCTATGGTGTTATTTTTACAATAATATGTGTGAATGTCCTATGATTAACTTAACATTAATATTCAATGATTTTTAGTGTATTTATATTTTTCACACATAATTATGTCATTGATTTATCCTCAACCTAGTGATACAATCATTATATGATATTTAATATCAATGTACATTCCACTGAGACTTATTTGTTGTTATACGCCAATTCACTTTTATATGATATGTATAATGTACTTTGACATAGTATATCATTAATCCCATTATTCATATGATATTATAAATTTTTTATTACCTCAATTATTTTTATTATATTGTCTCTTTTTTGGTTATGAATTCTAACTAAAATATCATTTTAAAATGTTTTAATGATTTATTATTCTAAATAATTTTCATTAATGTATATATTTTAAAAATGGTTTTAAGGATTTATTTATATGGAAATTAAATTTTTAAAATTATAATTCATTTTAAATGTTTTAATATGGTATTGAAAACATTGATTAAAAAATCTAGATAAACAGCTTCTTTTTAAATAGTTAAACTTTTAAATCTTTTCAAGAAAAAGTGGGATATTTCTCTTTGATAGTTTTGATTATTATATTCATATATGTTGATATCATTCATTATACTATATTGATGTTTATCTATTAAAATATAATCCTCCATATTGTATTTAATGGGTTATGTTTAACTGTGGATGTTCTATTTTTATACCATTCATGGTTTTTAGTTAAAATATTGACATTTCATATGCTAGTTTTTCTACAAATGTTTAGATTATGTTTCAACATTTTCATATGAAGAAGGCATTATACATAGTATGTGATTTTTGGAGCCCGTTATATCTCCTCAATGAATCAGTATGTTTAATGAGACAAACTAGTGTCAAAGCACAAGTCCTTGACAAAATCTTATTTGTAGTCTTGGCACAAGGCCTTGACTATGTGGTTTTGAAAGTATAGATTATGAATTCTATAATTATGAAAGTGGATATTCATATTTCATGTTATGATTTGAATAGTATAATATACATGTGAATAATGAAATGGAATTATTTGATTTTATCTTTACCATATTAGGCTGATGTTCAAGTTTAAAAGTCTTTTGTTTTACTCTTATACATTGCCTTAAATGGTTATTCTTATTTATTAAAGTTTACACTATATTGTTATTCTTACTGAGCATATGAGCTCACCCCATTATATGTTTTATTGTTACCAAGACGCGAAGAAGTATACTATGATAGAACTGTATGGAAAGTGTATGGGATCTCAGTGTTGTCTATGGAAACAGTGTTGTTGAATTTTTCCATTTTAGGAAGTAATGTTAACCATATTAATGTATCTAGTACATCCAAGTATAATAAACTAATCAGTCTTTGGAGACATGATATTTTTTGATCAATTCAATGATATGCAACAAAGCACTGACCATGGGATTCTGGGTTCAAGGCGTTATAGTTGGTATCAATGTAATTTAATTACAATCATTGGAAACTAAATTTAGATAAAATATGATTAGAGAAAATATCCATAAGATAGACATTGAGGATTAGCATAGAGGGTCGTCCTAAAATTTTGGTATTTTAGAGATTTTTTGAGTATTCCACGAAATACATCCCTATCTAGATACGAGCAGGTAAAAGCATCTATGAAATAGATGTACCTAGGGGTAAAACCCAAAAAAACCATCTTGAGATAGACTCGAATGGTAACTGGTCCACAACAACGGGCATTGCTACACTCTTGGATACAACACTCCTGGGGGATATGAATTATATAATTTACATTTTGTTTACAAACCAATTTGAAATATTTTAATATAAGATGTGAATAAATGACATTGGATAATCCTAAGGTGTTTAAAATTGAAAATATGATCTCATGATTTCCCCTAAATTATTTTATAACTACTATTACTCACAAAATGCTTTCCGATTTTAGTCAATGGCTGGATTCTGAGGACGTTATAATAACATTGAACATGATGTACAAGGTGGAAACAATTGTTGAAATGAGAAACAAAATTGAATGTTGATAGGCGTAAAAGATATTGTGTTCATGAAAAATCAGTTTTACCAAAATATGATCAACAACATATATATTAACCAACCCCCGGACTCAACAAAGAAGAGAAATGTGATGAATGATAAGAGAACTAGCAGTGGATACCATGGATAAAAGAATCATGAATTTCCATTATTTACGAAATGTGGAAGGAGACACCCAGGAAAGTGAATCAATGGAAAAAATAAATGCTCTACGTGTGGAAAACAAGTTTATAATGTTAACAAATTCCAAGAAAAAATTCAGAGTACTATGGAAGAAAATAAAAATGGTCCCAAGAAACCATTTACAGACATTTGTGGTAAATGTATGGGACCTGACCATTACCCGAGTGAATGCCCTATTCTATATTATATTAATTTGGTCATATACAATGATATGTTGAAATAAATGGATGGAAAAATGTTTAAAATTGTTAGTCCTCCTTGTTGAAGGTATTACATTGGAAAAATTTCCTCATGTATTTGCAACCCAACTATTTTTCATGTGATAAGGATATTTGAGGAAGAATTAATTTATCTCTTGTTGATGTAGTAATAGATAACCCTTTGGTTTTATTTGATCAGTGGGGTGTGGCAATTACAAGTTATTATATATTTGGATTAAAATGAAGGTATGAGATAGAAATTTTGGTTATATTATGTTATGGTTATTTTGAGTAATTTATCTCATATTTTTAATGTTATAAAATATATTTTCTGAAAATAGGACAACATGCAGACCATGTGGCAACCTATCTCATTGGACAAAGCTGTGGGAATCAAACCCATAAATAGAGTGAGATCGGGAATTATCACATACCACGGGATTACGTGAAGTCACTGGTTATTGTGACTAATTATTTTTAGTTAAATGATTTTATTGATCTATAATAAGTTGATTTAGGATCTTAGGTCTTATTAAATTAATAACCATTGTTTAGAAAAATGATTTGGTGATTAAGTGATAAATGTTATTTTGGAAGACGTTTACTTTTCTAGAATACTCTATGAAAAATGAAAATAGAATAATATGGGATTTTATTTGAGGAGTAATGGTGAATTTTTATCTATGTTTTTATTGGGTATTTATAGTTAAATGGGTTATTTACGGAAATGATTAAGCTATAATTGAAAATATGTGATTTGGTTAATTAATTTTAAGTATGTGACTTTAAGAGTAGTTGATGATATTTGGAGATACAATTTAATATAGAAGACTTCATAACAAAATTCATCTATGTTTTGGGTTTCAATATCAGTTCGGATTATATTGATGGATTTTAATGAATTTTTTTTATTGAATGATATTTATTTAAAATTTGGGTATTGTTGGTTTAATTTTAGAAATTAAGATTACTGTTTATTTCTCTAAAATAATATCCTTTTGGGGGATCATATGATATTGTACTAACTGTCTTGGTTTTTATTAATCTATAAAGAGAACATAAATATATTTTTTATTCTTGTGGATCATGTCATTCACTAGAAGTTGATACTAGATATTTTGGTGCGACCAAGTAATCTTGAATACTCATCATTTGAAAAAATGTGTTAGTAGTAGAAATTTATTAAAGAATGAATCTCTATATAAAAAGCAAGTATGTATCTTTATGTTTTTTAGTCTACCTCATAAATTAATTCCTCATCTTTATGAAATGTAACTTATAACAAAAAAATGTTGTCTTTTTACTTTTCCTACTGGGAAACTAATGACCGTTTGTACCATGTCATGTTTGTGATTTTCATATTGTAAAATTTCTCATGATCATGTTTTCTATACCTCTACATCAGAACATGGCTCATAGTATATTTTCCATATACATTTATTATTTCATGGAATCCTAGTATGAGTTATCTCGAGTGACCATTGTACATCTCTTTCATTATTTTAAAGTGATAGTTTTATTGACTCTTTTTTATGTGGGAAATTAAATTATGTTCCCTTGTGAAATTTTAAAAATTGTGAGTATGGAATTTATAAATGGGGGAATAAATGTAACACCCCATGCTTCCAAGGTATGTTTCCCTTTGAATAATGTAATATATTACATTGTACGCAACTTCGAGAATCTAACACACTGCAACCAATCTAACTATCTATTATGAATATTAATACCCACTTTTTAAAATTTTATAAATTTTACCATTCCAAATGTATTTTATATTTTGATTAGGTATTTGGAAAATATATTAGGGTGAATTTTTTGTATTTTTCTCAAAACATTCAATTTTTTATGAATAGTGAAAAATCATTGATTTATAGTTTAAAACCGATTTTTATTTAAATAATTTTTTATTTCATTTATTTTATTTAGGATCTAGATAGATAAATAATAAATATATAAGTTTAATGTAATTCATTTGAGTCAGTTCGTAATAATTTATGATATATAAAAATTTTGTTGAACTTTTTATCGTATTTTACCCACCACCTCAGAGAATTTGAAAATTTACATAAAACATAATTTTACTGCTTATGTGAGTTGAATTTTTTAAATCCTAGAGACACAGTTGATATTAGTATGAAAAATGTGGTTCAAAGAGATGAGAATAATTTTTATCAATATTAACATTTTACATTTATTTACCACGTTTAAAATTAAATAGGGTAATTAAAGTTAAATTATATTGTTATTACACTAACACCAATCATAATTATATTATATAAGTGTAATTATACCTAAAGCAAACTTAGGAATATAATATGTTCCTTTACTTCCACTTGGATTATAATAGGAAATTTATTATTATTTAATTCAAAGAAGAGTTTAAAGTGTCAAATTCAACATTAAATAACTAAACCATTTTAATATAGGGTAAAACATAAGATAAATTAGACTATAAATATTAAGTAGAAAGATAATAAAATTTACTACATAATAATATTTGATTATATTTTTTGGATTTTAATTAATTAATTTTATTTATGTCACAATGATGATGCAGAAATTCCCGTATTAATGGATAATTAAAACAATTAATATAATAAATATCCAAATAAATGTAATTTGAGTATTTTTATGAATTATCCTAATTTTATAGGTTAAAATTAAATATTAGGGTTGGTTATAAGATTAAATTTCGAAGTAATAATGTCGTTGTTAATTTAGAAAAAACAAAATACAAAATAGTTTCAAAATTGACATAAAAGTGTTTTTAAAATAAATATATTATTAATTGATATTAAATTTCTAAAAATCATGGGATCAGAAAAAGTACTCATATAATGATATTTCTATTAATAATTAACCACTTGGTGTTCGCATGGAAGTATATAGTATGTTTATTAGCCATATAATATAAAAATACAAAGAGACATGGTAAATGTGAAACTATTTAACAAAGAATTAAATCTAAAGGATAAAGATAATATAGTGACTGAAACCTTTCTAAAACCTATTTTTTTAGTGGTTTCAGAGCCATACCCACCTTATAATTTAAATAAATAATTTTTTATCCATTAGAAATCGTATTATTATTATTATAATATAATATTTCTAACATTTCCTAAGGCACCCATCACCCCTATTATAAAAGGGCACTCACGCTTCTCTCTAATTAAATAATTCAAAACCATTTGGCTCGACCAAAATATACTCAAATAACATCTAAAAAATACTCCATTCATCCTAGAGGAATTATTTTATTCAGAAAGCCAACCTATGGTGCCCTTATGATCGAATAAAATGGAAGAACCCGAAGAAGAGGTAAATATTTCATCAACTCTATCAAGTTCCTTTCTTCTTCCAATTCCTCTTTCATTGTTGTTTCCACTATAAAATAATAAATCCAGTATCTTCTATATATTTTGATGTTATTATAAATATGGTATAACCATATTCATTATTTTATAGATCATTTTAATGACATGTCATCATACGTTCATACGTACGGCTTACCCTCTCAAAGTCATGGTGTAATTGTTATTCAATACATTATTATTTGGATGTGTATAACAATGATATGTAAATGATGAAAAAAATAAATATAAAATTATATTGTTTTTGTATATATGATATACAATCCAATTATATATTATATTAATATCAGAAAAATGATATTGTCGCTTGTGCGTACGTACGGATTATCGTCTCCATTAACGTGACGAGATTCATTCCACATTGTAAAAAATTAAAGAATAATTTTCATTAGATGATAAAAATATTGTTTAATGAATTAAAATAATTCTTAATAAAAATAATATTCACAATATTCATAACAAATAGTACCTATGAAACAAATCATAAAAATAAAAAAAAAATTATTTAACACGAGAAAAAACTATAATACTAAAATATTATTAACGAACCAATATTAAATGATCATATATGTTACCATATTAATGTATACGATCACTGTATAATTTAATAAAAATTATTTTATAATTATTCATAAGATTAACATAGCCTCGACCAATGAATAGTACACAGTAAGGGGTTTCTTATCTCACTTTTAATTCCTTGAGATTTCCATTGTTCCCCACACACTTAGAGCATGTGGTGTATTATGTACTATCATTTGATATATATATATATTATCATGATTTTCTTTATATTCATGTTATTATGTGATTAATTGGGTTTTTATTAACTTTTGGTCATACGACTCGGTTAATTACAATGATGTAAGGGTTTCTATCTCACTTGTTATTTCTGTGAGATTCATGCCATACTAACACTATTTCCTTTTGGGTGGTCAATTTAATGCCCAATTTTTGAGTTACATGTGTAATGTATACTTTAATGTATGTGTAAATTTTTCTTCATTTTATGATCCTTCTTTTAGGGGATGTTTTTTTCGTATGTTATAAAATGGCTAAGGGAATTTCAAATTTCAATTTCCACTCATTCAGCTTTACGAATACTTCATTGATTATTTTACTAAATGATTATGTGTGGAATAAAAAGTTATTATTTGTGTAATAATTTCCACTTCCCATTATGTGGATATACATTAAATACTCATAATCACTTCATTGATAAATTCTCATGCCATCGATATGAACTTGATAAGTGTAATTTTAACACAATCTCCATTTGTCGAGTTAAACATCTAATTCAATGGTGTTGTTTTTACAAGAATATTTATGAGTGTCCAATGATTTATTTATAGTAAATATCTGATGATATTGAGCGTATTTTTATTTTTCACACATATTTATGCCTTTTATTCATCCTTAACCTGAGGATATGGTCTTTATAAGAGATTCCATCTCAATTTACATTCTATGGAGAAATCTTTGTTGTTATGCACCAATTCACTTTTATATGGTGTATATAATGTACTTTGACATAGTATATCATGAATCTCTTTATTCACATGATATTATAATGTTTTTATTACATAAATTATTTATATTCAAGTGTCTCTCTTTTTGGGTAGTATCACTAATAAATTTTTTTTTAAAATGTTTTAAATATTAATTATTCTAAATATTTCTCATTATTATACATATTTTAAAAATGGTTTTAAGGTTGTATATATATGGAAATTAATGTTTTAAAATAATTTTTTTAAGTGATTCAATGTGGTATGGGAAACTCTGATTAAAAAATCTATTTTAAACGGCCGGTTGATAAATAGCGAGACTTTTAAATGTTTTCAATAAAAAGGTGAATATTTGTTTCAAGTATTTATGATGATTATTTCCATCAATGTAAATATAATTTATTATTCTCTATTTATGTTGATCTATTAGATCAAAATAATCGATATTGTATTGAATGAGTTAGGTTTGACTGTGGAGGTGCTATTTTAATACCATTCATGGTTTTTGGTTAAAATATTAACATTTCGTATGCTAGTTTTTATTTGAATGTTTAGATTATGATTCAACATTTTCGTATGATTATTTCACTGGACGTAGTAAGTGATGGGATGATCCCTCTATTGCTCCTAGATGAATCGGTAGGACTCATGAGACAAACTAGTGTTTTGGGACAAGGCCTTGATAAAATCTTATTTGTAGTCTTTGCCTAAGGCCATGACTATGTTGTTATTAATGTCTGGAATTATGCATTCAATCATTACGAAAGTGGATATTGATATTGCATGTGATTATTCAACTAGTAAAATATCTATGTGATTATGTAAATGGAATAATTTGATTTTATCTTGGACATATTATGCTGAAGATAAAGTGTAAAAGGATTTTGTTTTAGTCTTATACATTGTCTTAAATGTTTCTGCTTATTTATGAATGTTTCTGCTATATTGTTATCCTTATTGAGCATATGAGCTCACCCCATTCTATGTTTTATATTACCCAGGATGTGAAGAAGTATATAATGACTGACCAGCATGGATAGTGTATGGGATCTCAGTATTTTCTTTGTAATGAATGTTGTTATAGTTTTACATTTTAAAATGTAATGTAAAACATATAAATGTATCTATTACTGCCATGTATACTAGACTAATCGGCCATTTGAGACATGACCTTTTGTGATCATGCCAATGATACACAACAGTACACTGACACATGGCCTCTGGGTTTCGGGCATTTCAAAAATCATTTATCATTGGTATAATTTCAATTATAAATGATCCATATTGTAATGGTTCTATCTTCAAGAATATGTAATTTCAATATTTTACTTATAAATAAAAAATATGATGCTCTAAATTAAACAAATAATAATATCATTTACTAAAAAATAAAAATAATATAAAAAATAATAATTAAATCACTGTAAAAACCACTGGGATATTCAAATTTAATAATTATCGAAAACACTTATGCAATGTTTACATAGAGATTGTAAACATAAATATCAAGGATTATAGATATAAAATATTTAATTTTTTGTTAAATAATTGAATCATAATATTAAATATTCCATTTATGATGAATATTTTATTTATCAAATGATTAAAATAATAAAAAAATTGTTTAATAGTAATCTTGATATTTTTAAATTCATATTACATAAATATTCTTATAAATTTATCTATATTTTATTTTATTTCACTGATGATTTTTAAATTCATATAAAATCATTATCCACATATTAATTCACGTGTATATGGTTAATTGTATAAGATATCATGTATTATCCATTTATAATTCACATACCATTTTAAAATAACATTATTGACCCTTAATGACAGATTGTATATGAAAATAAAATGGAATTTTTCCTCTAAATGTAGTCTTAATCTAAAAAATACAAATTGAATATAAATATTGGTTTTCAGTCCATATTATTCCTAAATAATTATTTATACTTCTATAAAGATGATGATAAGACACTATCATATAAAAATACATTTCCTAGAAAGATTTATAAATAATGGAATGTATGAATTGAAATGTTCGTTATAATGGATCCTTTCAAAGTCTCTATTATTTTGAATTTATTTTTATTCCATTTCAATGTATATAACTAAAAATAATGTTAATTATTTTTTACCTTACTATCTAGATTGATTTTTAATTTATTCAAGGCATTCTATCCTTCTAATGAATATTTATTTCATAGAATAAATTTTTATTGAAGATTTTGTTTTCCATTCATTCTCTTTCATGTGATTATTTTAACTACCACTATTCATATTTCCCTTAAAATTATTTTATACCTTAATGTAAATTTTATTTAATCCCATGAATGTATTAAATTTTATTTCAATTATTTAATTATTATTTTTCGATATTGAAGTATTTGAATATCCATTACACAATAGGACACGAATAACCTAATTACATTAATCAATTCATGGTTATTTACCTAGAACATAATTCTATGTATTGACTTTGTAAATATTGAAATATATATACTTTTTATTTATATATTAATTATATTGATTTCTAAAGATGGTTCATTATATATTTTAAAATATATTTTTTGAATTTATATTATGAATGCATTAGACTTATTTGAGATTAGTGAGTTATGGTAATATATTACAACTCAATGCATCAATATGTTCTTAAAGAAAAGTTATATTGGGTGATTGGTGTAAGAAACACAATTTTTTTAAATCATTACATGTGAAATTATTTCTATTTATTATATTTATATAAATATTAATTCCATCACTCTGATATAATTTCATATTTTACATGTTATAATTAGTATCACTTCATTATCAATTGATATATATTATCACATTTTATTAGTAGAAAAAAATTTAATATTATAATTTATACATTCTATATAATTTAGAATTTTTAATTTATGTTGTCATACATTATATATTACCACAAACTGAGCATCTGAAATCCCTCCATTATAATATTCACCTTTTTATGTTGCATGAGGATGAGGTTGGTTTATTATAATTTCATGTTTCTATTATATGTTTTCAACTATAAATTTTTCAGTTGTAACATTAATTGCATCTGGTAATGGGTAAAATTTTCTAGTACCTAGGAATGTATGAAATTTTGGGGGTTTCTATTCTAATATTCTGAAACCCTAAACATATAAATTTCATTGGACTTTATGAGATGAAATGTTTAATTAAAATCATATAATTAATTGATGTTTATGTTCATGTTATCATAGAAATAGAGAAGATGAATGATCTAAAATAAATGTTATAGTTCTTTATATATCATTCATAATATTTTCTCAGGATTTTAACATGAAGACACTTTCTACACCCATATATACACTAAATAGACGAATTAAATTATGCATATCTGGTATGATAAACTAGATACCGAAATATAAAAATTATCATTTAATATTTTAAATATTCATTCTAAATTTTGATCAAAATATAGAGATTTTTTTATTTATAAATAATTAGTTTTTAGTGCCACAAATATTCTAATCATAACAAAATATTTTATTTTTTTTATATATCCCTCATGATTTATAATGAATTCATGTTTACACATTTTTCATGTGTAAATATCCACATCAGTGATATGTACTAACTATTTCCTCATTTTAATAATTTAGTAATTCATTTACATATAAAATGAAGACGTTATTTAGAAATATGACTCATGACACAACTTTTCAAAATGATCATGAAAACACTAATTTGATGTCATTCTAAATTATGGTTTAGAACATTTGATACAAATAAGAAATAATATAATTGAAATTATATATAACTTGTAGACTCAGTAATAGAAATAAAATTATATATTTAATTTATATTAATTATTTATTGGTAAATATTATCTTACATGTAAAATAAGATTATGTTTGGATGACACCGCTCTATAGGAAACCATTATAAGTTGAAGAAAGAGAATTTTACTTCACAGAAGTGACGATAATTTGACAATGAATCTTGGAACATCAAATATACTAATAGACGATGGCAATCAGACCACATCTTCATGCCCATGTTCCCACCCACATGGTAAAAATCCCCACTTTTACCTGTATTTGTGATCTTTTGATCAATTGATATGACGATGCATATGGATCCATGCATTCAATCATATTTTGTACATTTAATATATCTATAACTCCCCAAATTAGCATTAGTTTTAATCTAATTAATAAAATGGAATTTTATATGGCCACATAACCTAAATTACCTCCTTCTTATCCTGATGTTGGATCTATCTAAACAATCTTATTGGACGATTCCATGTATGGCCATATTGGCCACATAGGTTATGGATTAGCCCGTGTTGATTTGGGTGAATAGTGTCCATCTTATTGAAATTAGATAACCAATGTTGCTTCATGTTGGTATTTTTGAATAATATACCAAATTTGTTTCATGGGTTGGATATATAACACCTCCATTGGATGAGAAATACCATGGTGAGATTTATATTACCCCTAAAAATAACCCACTATTTATTTAATGCCATTGACATATTGGATCATCATTTAGAAAAATTTGAATATAAGATAAACATGAATTTGTGAAATTATAATTAGAGAAGATATTTTATATTACAGTCTTCTCTATTTAATTCCAATTATTGTTAGACTTCATCATTGACAATACATATTACATTGGGATGTACATGTGATATCTCTATTGAAATCATGATGATTCTTTTGAAACCGTAGACATTGAAATGGAATTATTAATTTAATTAATAATATATATTAATATAAATAATGTAATATATTTGCATAATGATTTTAGTGGAATTGATTCTCAAGTATTGGTAATGGATAACATGTTGAGTTGATTTATATTAGATGAATGATGATTTCCAATGATTAATTTATTACTCTTGCTATAATGTAGAATAAATATATATTTATGGAATTACTCATTTTAAAAAATATAGTGTATATATTTGGGAATTGGATTATATATATTATTGATGTTTTTCAATCATGACCACTATGTTCATTCACATTGGGTGACATAGATATTTGTGATGATGATTTATAATTTTTTCATTATATGCCACAACTCTAGGTTGAGTTATAGATAACCTATATGACAATTACTATTCTCAAGTAACCAATACAACATATTTTTATATAATAATCAAAAATGAATTATCAACACACATATTATGGTGGATAATTTCACACTATATCTCTTTATCCTTCACCCCCAACCCTATGAATTAGAAACTCATCCTCTGAGAGATAGATGTGGATAGTGCTGTAGTAGATAAATTTAAGTTTAACATGGATCCCTTTGGTTGAACGATTTAGTTTTATATATACATTACAGAGTAGTTTATTTCATCTATTAACTTCATATCTAGTATCAACCATGGATATATACATTTCTTCTAATGTCATGATATATCATCAAAACTATTGTGGTGTGTATTTACACTAACGAACAAGTGTTATGTGGACAAAATTTTTTCTTATATCATCCATATTAGTTAATAAATTATGAATTATTGATCATGAACACTCCTATTGGTTATAAATTTTTTTATAGGTTACCATTTGTAATTTTGCGAGTGGTTAATTGATAGATAAAAGTACATATGAAGGACCAATTCACTATTATACAATTTAGTTGGATGACAGGGTTAATTTTTATTTCAATAAACATTATTATTTTATAGTTCATGAACAATTTTTAATAATTACATGTTGAAAAATTTAATATTATAGGCTTACTATGCCTTATTTTCCACCCTTGAATGTGTACCTGATTTCTCATTCTTTGGTACGAAAATTTATTCTAGGTTATTTTAAGTTATATTTGGAGATGTATTATTACAACCTATTGTGTTGGATAAATTTTTTTATCGATGTATTATTATAATTATGGATAATATGAATTTTATATTTCCATTATATTATTATGTTGATATTTATAAATTATGTGGGATTGGGTGGGTGTTCAATGAATTACATGGTTTACACTTGATAAATTATTTAGTTGTATTTATATTTTTATTATTCATATATTTAGTTTAATTATTTTAGTGTGTTCATAATTTTCATTATAATTAATTCATCCCATTAGTGTTTGGATACCTCACTTCTTTCCCCATCACTTTTACTAGTTAAGGAAGGATTGTATTTTTTACCACCAAAATATTTTTTACATAACAAATTACCATCAAATAATATTATATTGTATAGTGTAGAAACATTGGTAAATTGGATTGGATAACAAAGATGAAAAAAATTAATGGAAAATTATTTTTAATTCAATGTAGGGAACTTAGAATAGGATGTAGTATTTTACTTATTATTGAGTAGTATTATGGGAGATGATTAACAAAAATAGAGCATTAATTTAATTAATATAATTAAGTGTATATGAAGGATGAATTCACTACTCAATATTCTATTTTCATTCTATTTTATTAATCTTCTTTATGTACTAAAATATATTTTATATAATATAGACAGATCATGTCTCTAATTATTTTTTAGGTTTTATTTTTTTGACACATCCAAGAAATCTCTAATAGGCCGTACTGGAGATGTTATTTCCCAATGGGTCTAATTATAATAAATAATAAATTGAAAATACAATATAGAAATTATTTAAATAATATATGTAAAGAGAAGTTTGAGTTAAAACACATAGAGGAAGTTAAATTATATTATTTATGTTTTTAATATATAAATGATTTTATATGACATTAAGAATAAGAGAGATGAATAGAAGTTCATTTTTAATGAGATTTCATGAAGAATGATAAAAATGTAATGATGTTCGGGTTTTTTTGGAGATCATATTTTGAATGTAATTTGGGGATTAGTAGTTTTATGGATTTGGTGAAATTCAATTAAGATATTTCATTCATTAATACATTTAAGGAATTAGATTTGAGAATAGTTGGATTAAATCCCCATGGTATCATCTCTCATCCAATAATTCCCAATTTTCAAATGGTATATTATTTTACCGAATTTCAAAATTTATATTTACATGATAAAATATTTAAACCAAATTTCCCTAAAATCCACATATTTTCATGAAACAATTTGAGGTAACTATTTGGAAAATGAAAATGTTCTATTTAAATTAATATATAAAATTCCATGCTAAAATGAAACGAAATGGTTTTTTGTGAATAATAAAATTATTATAATCTTGAGCATGAATAAAAATATAAAATGCATTGGATGAAACATTCCACTTCTTGATACATATCCTAATAACAAGAATACTTTAACCTTGCCTCCATATGTTGGAGGAGTAATGGGAATGGTTGAAATCAAAATCAATCATAAATAAAAATGATGAAAAATTTGTGGAGGGCCCTATAATAGTGTTTCTTCTTAACCTATTTTTTTCATTATGATCATTGATATTTCATATATTAGTAGATCAACAATATATATTAGACAACAAATGCTATTATTTAGAATTAAATGAAATATTAACGAGTCAAAAAGTTACCCCAGGTGGTCTCAATGTCATAAAATAGGTATCATACCTCAATTTCGACGAATATTGATTTCTATCCGTCATCCCATCACATTCATGTCATGTTAATGATTCACTACTTGTAAGTTTATGACATTGTTCATGTTTGTTTTCAACTCCAAATTAGATTGATAATGACTATATGATTCATGTTGTGACACATTTTTTCATCACCCAAAGTTATCATTATTTTATTAACTTTATATCTTGAGTTAATTCATTTTAATATTTTCACATTTCTTAATTCTAAAAAATTTGCAATATAGTGTTTGTAGTGGTTGGAGATATATTTTGTTCTATTTCATCACTTTCACACCATTTTATTCTTCCATCGGCCTCCTTCATCTTGGGAATCCTTGTTTTTAATATTTTCATTCTATGACATGATGTTCGATGGTACAATTTTATTTTATTCATCACATTAACCTATTTTCTATTACTTTCCATATTATTCATGTATCCATAAAAATAATAAAAAATATTAAAATTTAAATTATTTTATTATTGTGTAATGATTATATGATGTGAATCGCTTGTTTCTGATTCTAGAAGCTTTTCTTTGTTCTATTTCATCAATTTATTCCCCATGGATTCTTACCTAGGAATCATTTGTCATTAGAAGCCATAATATTTTGGGATTAATGTCACTCTAAGATGTTCCATGACATGAAGTGTCTTTTTTCTCATAATATTCACCTCTATAGTAACATGTTCACAGATTTTCATGTATAATTCCTAAAAATTGAAAAAAGTTAAACAATTCATATATTGTTATGAATATCACATATAGTAAAAAATTAAATGTATTTAAACGCCCTGACATATATGCATGAAATAAACATAACACCCTTCATGTCACTATATAGGATTAGATATGATCTCGTACTGTTTGATTTGGTCAACCAAATATATGTGTTAGGTGTGTCATCGAAGACAACGCTACTAGATAATCCATTATCGTAATATAGGAAAAATATGCCACAAAAACTAATCTGATAATGAAGTAACAACTATGACTTGGGATGGTGGATAATGATGATATAAGAAGCGATTAAATTATCGTGTATTACTAGTTTAATGGATTATTCTAATTTAAATGTGAAACTTTTGATTAGGGAAATTCTAATTTTTCAATGAAGATTGATTTTTAATTATTTGTTTATTCTTCCTACAAAAGTACTAAATGAATTTTTTGGTTAACATACATTAGGATTACTATCTTTAGGGGTTTCATCTCATTTACATGGAATATGATAATACTTTCTACTCTAGAGGTGAAATTTAAACCATAAATAAAAAGGTGTTCAAATCTATAACCATAAAATCATATTAATAGTAAGAAATCATGGTGATCTATCTAATAGAGAATATAGCCTAAAAGTATGTTTCTCAATTTGTGGTCATGGTTTGATTCCCCAGTGATTAGATGTCGAGTTATGGTTTGATGTCTATGAAATATTATATTGGCCCCTAACATTATATCTAGAAAGGGATTTATTTCATATGTTTACACAGGTTCATAGAGATCACAATTATTTCTAAGTATGTGTTTAATGGGATAATAAGTATTTATGTAAATGTTCCTGGAGCTAGATGTTTTTGTAACATCCCATTATATATGTGACAGTTAAAACATTAATTTTTCAATTGGAATTAATTTTTTTTAGATGGTATGGTTGAGAAGGAATTGAGATGACATATATAGTGGTGAAGATAGAGATATTTTCAACACTTTTCTTTAACTGGGTGTTTCATTGCATATAGGAATGTTACACACCTTGTAACTTGGTTACAATCTATATAAAGGTTATTGGGTTGATGAAATAAAATAATTACATAATGAAAGATACATTTCTTGAAAATTTATTAAAAATGAAGAGGCCATTAATGATTGGTTTTTAATTCAATGAAACAAATTTTTTAGTGGTTATTAGACATAACTATTTCAGGACACGTAAAGGGGGTACATGTCCTGTAATACCCTGACTATGGTTTTTAATGTGGCAGAATTACTAAGATCTACATCAATCCCCTACACCAGTTTATTTTCCCTCAAAATAAGGCCTTCCCTAGGAATTCATGGATTACTCTAACCCTTATGGGAACCATTTTTCTGGGTTTGATCGTCTTTTCACTTGAGGTGTGATTCATTTTTATGTGTTATTCCTTTTTCTTAATCCTTATCTCTTTCTAATACTTTATAATTTCAATAGATCATCCTTAAATTTATGGACCAATGCTCTGTGATGATTTACCCTGTCCCTATGAGGATTTCTGTGGTCTTTAACACCTTTTTTCACATTTGTGGTTTTTGTTACGAGTGCATGTTATGTGAAAAAATATTTGTTTCCATCATGTTTTGGAAAATGAATTAACCAAGTATTTATATTATTTATCTGAATTTTTCTTTTAAAATTAATTTTTCAATCATTATGTAAATTTATTAATTAAATTCTATCTCTAGTGTATTGGGTGTTTTGGAATGGCCTTGGATTGAAAATTGGAAATACCCATATTCTATTGAATTTATTTGTCGTCATTGAAATTGGATGATTTAAATTATATAAATAAAATTGTAGATTTGATTGAAAATATTTCTAATAAATTTAAAATTTTAAAAAAGGAAATGAATAGTGATAATTATAGAATTGATTTTTAATTAATTTCTAAGTTGTGTAAATGGATTAAAAAGTTTTGATAAAAACCATGTGGTTTTAATTTGTTTAAAATTATTTTTTTTGATTGAAACATATTTTGTTTTTAATGGAAATTTTTTATTTAAAATGGGGGATGATAATTAAATTTATTTTAATCATTCATAATCTATATTGACGTTCATATTTTAACAGAACATGAATTATAATGTTCGAATGGTAGTTATTTAGACTCACTCAAAGATTTTACAAAATTATAAAACATAAATGAAATTGGTCACATCCCTATTGGTAAGGTGATAAGTAACCTTTGACTTGTATAATAGTATCAATTGTATAAAAATATTGTCATGATCACTTAGAGAGTGCATAATCTTATAGCCTAGATCATTCGTACATATTTGGAAGATGTCAATGTTTCTTTATTATTTTATATTTGAGTTATATATAAATGAAAATTTAGTTAAAATTATTTCATATTCATTATTAATTTATATAATCTATTTTATAGAATATTTTATATTGTAGTAATTATTTTAGAATTAATCCGTAATTGAAAAAAAAATCTTGGTGTATTTTTTTAACATTTGACTTTATATCATTTTTTTAAAATATGCTTTAAATTCTAATCGAATTTATATTTAAAATTTAATTAATTTATATGGTTAATATATTGTTGGATTCTATTTTGGATTCCATGGTGAGACCCCACTTGTCTTTTTAGCTGACTCCCTACATGTGACCTCACGTGTTTTTAGATTATCTCTGTAAATGTTCGGGCATGGGGAATGGACCTATTGGAAGTGGATCCATCTGGTAAACATTATTCATTGGGAGTAGTGTCCATAGGGACATGAGTTATTTTTTCCAAATTTAGTAGGAGGTATTTTTAACCTATTTGTGTACTTAGGTTATAGTAAATTAATATTTAATTCCTTATTAACTTCTACTACATTACTCGCAATAGAGATAATTTTCCTTGAATATTGACGTTCATGTAATGATTCCACTATGTTTTGTGGATAATTTATTCATAGTTTCATGGTGTATTAGGCTTAGTTATATTCATTGAACTGTATGGATTGAGAACACCCTTTGGAATAATTTAGTGATGAGTCAGTTATTTGGTTACTAGGGTCCCCAGGTTAGTTCGTGACACAGTTGTAACAGAGCCAAGTAGTTGTTATTGTGACACCCCGACCCCAGTTACCTAGAGTCAGTGCATTATTATGTATCATTGGCATGATCACAAAAGATCAAGTCCTGAAATACCAATTAGTTTAGTAGCCTTGTATGTACTAGATACATTCATAAGGTTTACATAAAATCATAAAATTGAAAACTACAACAACTTTGTCTCCATTGACGACATTGATATCCCATAGTCTATCCATGGAGGTCAGTCATAATATACTTATTTTCATCCTGGGAAAATAAAACATAGGAAGGGGTGAGCTTAGATTCTCAGTAAGGATAACATTATAGAGGAAAATTTCATATAAAAAATAATCATTTAAGGTCGTTTATAAGACTAGAACAAAGTCATTTTAAACATGAACTTCATAATAATATGGCAAAGATAAAATCTAATAATTCCATTTACTTATTCACATGGATATTATACTAGTCGAATGATCACATGCAATATAAATAACCACTTTCATAATGATGGAATACATAATTCCAGAATATTATAACCATATAGTCAAGGCCTTGTGCCAAGAATACAAATAAGAATTTTTTCAAGGCCTTATGCCAAGATAGTAGTTTCTATCATTAGTCCTACCGATGCATCGATAAGCTATAGTGGACCTCACCCATCACTTTCTAAGTGCAATGCATTCCTCATATGAAACGTTTGAAACCTAACATAAATATTTGTATTAAAACTATCATATGAAATGTCAATACTTTATCCACAAACCATGAATGGTATAAAAATTGCACATCCAAATTCGAACATAATTCATTCAATACAATATAGAATATTGTATTGTAATATATTTACCTCAATAGAGAATAATGAAGGATATTGAAATAGATGAAAATAATCATCAAAACTATTTGAGTGAAATTTCCCCCTTTTTCTTGAAAATTTTTAAAAGTCACACTATTTGTCAAGAATCCTTTTTAAAATAGATATTTCAATCGATGATTTCAATACCTATTTGAAAATAGTTAAATTATATTTAATTTTATAACATTAATGTCCATATTAATAAATCCTTAAAGACATTTTTAATACATGGACATTAATGTAAAATATTTAGAAAAATAAATCATTACAACATTTTAGAATGATATTTTAGTAAGAGTTCATAAACAAAAGAGAGACACTTGAATAAAAATAATTGAGTTTATAAAAACTTTTTAATATCATGTGAAAAAGGGATTTATGATATACTATGTCAAAATACACTATGTACACCATATAAAAGTGATTTGATGTATAACAAAAAATAACTCTCAATGGAATGTAAATTGATATGAAATCTATTATAAAGTCTGTATCCTTTGGTTAAGGATAAATCAACGACCTAGTTATGTGTGACAAATATAAACACACTGAACATGATTGGATATTCAGTTTAAATCAATCAGAGTACATTCACACATATTATTGTAAAAACAACACCAATGAATTGGATATTTAACACAAAAAATAGAGATTTAGTTAAAATTACTCCTATCAAGTTCATATCGTTGACATGAGAATTTATCAATGGAGTGACTATGTGTATCAAAAGTATATCCCTTGAAATTGGAGTGGACATTATTATATAAGAAATAAAATAGTGATTAAACACATAATCTTGGAGTAAAATAATCAATAAATAATGTGTAATGTCGAATGAGTGGAAATTGAAATTTCCTATTCCCTTATTGATTTAGTAACATAAGAAACATACACCAATGAAAGAAGGATCATAAAATGATGATGTTAATATCCATAAATTAAATTATTTTACACAATGAATATAATCATGGGATGTACACAGACCACATGCAAAAAATAAGTGGTGAACAATGGAAATATCATGAAATTAAAACTGAGATAAGAAACGCCTAACTTTGTAATTTTTCCTTGGACTAGGGTAGTTTAACATTTTGTGTAATTGGGAAATATTTGTTATTTAACTATACATGTATCATATACATTAATACAATATCATATATGAACTTTTAAAATTTATTTTTGATAATATCATAGTATTATCGTCGTTTCGAGTGTTAACAGATTCATTTTCCATTATAGTCATTGTTACACGAGCCATATTATTTATGGACGGGATGTATCATATTCATATACAGAATTATATCATGTCTGTAAATATTATTTTTAATCATCAAATAATATTTATTCTTTAATGGATATGATGGGGAATGAATCTCATTGCGTTCCTGGAGACGGTAATCCGTACGTACGCACGAGTGATAGTATCCATATTTTGATATTAAAAAATTATATAATTGGATAGTATATCATATATACATAATAATTATCATGTTATATTTGTTATTAAATAAATCACTCATCATTATAATACCCATCCAAATAATAATATATTGAATAACAATTACACCATGATATGGAGACGGTAGGCCATACATATGCACGTATGGTGACATGTCATTCAAAGGATGGATAGAATACTGAATATGGTTGTACCATATTTATAATAACATCAAATTATAAATAATATACTGGATTCATTATTTTAGAGTGGAAATAACAAAGAATGGGGGAGTGGAAAAAGAAAGGAACTTGATAGAGGGTGGTGAAATCATTACCTCTTTTGCGGGTTCTACCTTTTGATTTGATCAAAAGGGATCCTTATGTTGGCTTTCATACCAAAGGATGGTATATAGGATGAAGTGAGATATTTTTAGAGGTTATTTGGGATGGGTTTTTTCGAGCCAAAAGGCATTGAATGTGTGAATTAGAGAGTAGGGGTGTTCACTTTTATAAGAGATGTGAGGGACACCTTAGGAAAATCTAGAAATATTATTTTATAATAATTTTTTTGTCATTTTATAATGGATAAAAAGTGGATTATTTAACGGTTAAGGTGGAGATAGGACGAAAACCACTCAACCAATAGGTTTTAGATAGGTTTGGATCACCATATTAACTTTATCATTTTTAATTAATTCTTAGTTAAATAGTATTACATTTAACATGTCTCTTTGTAATTTTATATTATATAGTAAATAATGTTACTATATATTTCCATGAGAAACCCAACTGGTCCTTTAATGATACACCTATCATTATATAAGTTTTTTAGCTGATCCTTATATTTTTAGGAATATGATTTTAATTAATAATATATGTTTTAAAAAAAACTCAAATGTGTTAATTTTGACACTATTAAATAATTGATTTTTTAAAGTCTTAAAAACATTATTAATTAGAACCAAAGTTATTTAAGAAATCCTAACATGTGATATTAACCAATAAAATACGTTTATGTCATCAAAACATTCGAATTATTTTTATTTTAACATTTATAATTCAAATTCTTTGATTCTTCCATTAATAAAGAAAATAATACATCATTATTGTGTCATAAATATTTTTAATTATTCAAAGTCTAACAATTATAAATAAAAAATTATTATATAGGAAATCTTTTTATCTTTCAAATGAATATTTATATTTTAAAATATAACTTATATAACATTATGTAAAAGTTGTTTTTCTAAAAGATATATGCTTTTGTCAATTTTGTATTTACTTTAACTTAATTAGTATAAAGTCTCATTATCATTTACAAGTGGCTCCATGGGGAACAAAAATAGACCCAAAGATCACAAGGTTGGAAATGTATCAACCAATAATGTTTGTACACGTTTTAGAGTAATTTAATATTATTATAATATTATTCGTTTACCCTTATTTACCGGATTTTCCCTTTAACCATAGTAAATAAAATATATACCGAAGTAGTAATTCAAAAGGTCAAAAAATAAAAGTTACCTATTTAAATTATTTGGACATCCTAATTCTAAATATGAAATCATTTTTTCTATATTCAAAACAAAGAAGTTGTATAAATTAATTTAAATTTAATTCATATTGTCAAAAAAACTTGTTTTTATGAAATAATAACTATCAAAAGATTGGATCTTCCTTATATCCAGTTTAAATGTGAAATTATGTCCAATAAACAAAATTGGATTAAATGGTAAAAATAAAATCTAATTATACTTTAAAATCACTCAAATTAATTATTTATCAATATTAATTATTTTGTTTAAAAATGTTGTTTTTTATTAAAATTTAGTAATTTTCACTATTCTTCTAAATTTTAAAGTTTTCAAAAAAGTACCAATAATTCATCCTAAGATAATTTCGATATTATAAATAAAAAAAGAAAGTCTATTTTGAAATATATAATATATAAAATTTAAAAATTTGTTTATTACTATTCATAATGGCTAGTTTGATTGGTTGTGGTGTGTTAGAACTCGAAGTTGCATACAACACAAGCTACTATATTATTCAAAGAGAAGTGTACCATGGAAGCTTGGGGTGTTATATTCCCCCATAATTCAATAAATTGTGTCCCCACAATCATTAAAATCCATCTTGGCAATATAATGGAATGTCCAACATCATAAAAATAGTCAATAAAACTATCACTTTAAATGAAAGATAGAGAAGTACAGAGGTCGCCTGAGAAAACATATACTAGGATTCCATGTAGAAAAACATTGATGTGGATGATAAACTAACTACCATGTTATGATGTTTAGGAATAGATAACATGATCAAGAGAAATTTAACGACAACAGAACCACAAATTTGTGATGGGACAAACGGTAATTAGTTTCCCAGTAGGAAAAGTAAATGGACAACATTTTTTTGTTTTAAGTTACATTACATAAATATGAGGAACTAATTTATGAGATTGACTAAGATCATAAATATATATACATTATTTTTAAGTAAAGTTTCATTCTTTAATAGATTTCTACTACTAACTCGTTTTTAAATGATGAGTATTCAAGGAGACATGGTCACACTGGAAGAGCTAGAATAAACATCTATAGAATCACATGATCCACAAAGGATAAACTATATATTTACCATGTCTTTATAGATTTATCAAAACCAAAATGTTTAGTATAAGATATGATCATCCCACAAAATTATATTCCATTAGAGAAATAAGCACTAATAATAATTTCTAAAACCAACCCAACAATACCCCAAAGTTAAATAATTACCATTCAATAAACAATTGTCCTTAAAATCCTTCAATATAAATAAAACTAATATTGAAACAAAAAACATAGAAGAATTTGGATATGAAGTATTCCACATTAAATTGTCTCTCCAAATGAAAATAACAACTTATAAACGTCACATACTTAAAAGTAATTAACATTATCACATATTCTATATTATGGGTTAATCATTTCTATAAATAACCCAAATCACTATAAATACACAATAAAAACATAGATAAAAATTCACCATTACTCCTCAAATGAAATCCCATAGTATTCTATTTTTCTTGAGCATATTGTGTTCCCAACAAAGCAAACATATTCCAAAATAACATTTATCACTTAATCAGCAAATGATTTTCCTATACTAAAGGTATTCATATGATAAAACATAAGATCCCAAATCAAATTATTATTGATCTATAAAATAATTTAACAGAAAATAATTAGTCACTCTAACAACAGAGTTCACGTAGTCCAGTGGTAGGAAATTAATCCCAATCAAACTTTGGTTGTGGGTTTGTTTTCCACAGTTTTTTCCGACGCGACAGGTTGTCACACAGTCTGCGTGTTGTCCTTTTTCAAAAACAATATTTTATAACATTACCAAAATGAGATAAATTCTGCAAAATAAGCATAACATAATTTAACCACAAATATTATCTCATACCTTACATTTTCATCACAAAATATAATAACATGTAATTTCCTCAAAACCAATGATCATATATAATTGTATGGTTATTTATAACTATATCAACAAGTGAAAAGATAAGTCTTCCTCAAATATCATTTTCACATGAAAAACATAAGGGTTACAAATACAAGATAAAATTATTCCAATGTAATCCCATAAACATGGATTACTAGTACTTTTAAAAATTTCTCCAAACATTTGTTTCCACATAGCTTATTATTTGACTAAGAAAATATCCTATACAATAAGTCATTCACTTGGGTAATGTCTAGGTCTCCTACATTTACAAAAAATGGCTGTAAATGGATTCTTGGTACAATTTTTATTTTCTTCCATAGTACTCTTCATTTTTCCTCAGCAATTCATCACTTTGTGCCCATCCTTCCCACACGTAAAGCATTTCTTTGTTCCATTGAGACACTTTTCTCAGTGTTTCCTTCCACATTTCTTGCATGATGGAAATTGATATTTCTTTTCTCCATGGTCTCCAATGCTGGAGCTCTTAGCATTCATCACCTTTCTCCTCATTGTTGAGTCCGAGAGTGGGTTAATATATATGTCGATGATCATATTTTTGGAAAACTGATTTGGGATGAACACGATATCTTTTATGCCTATCAACATTCCATTTTTTCCTCATTTACACCATCTTTCCCACCATGTACATCATTATCAATGTTACTATGAAATCCTTGGAATCCATCCATTGACCAAAACAAGAAATAATTTTGTGAGAAACAGTAGTCATAAAATCATTTAGTGAATATCATGAAATCATATTCTTAATTTGAAACACCTTTGGATTAACCAAGGTAATTTATTCTCTTCTTATATTAAAATACTTCAAATCAGTTTGTAATGAAAAAGTAAATTATCCTAAGCATATCCCCCAGGAGTGTCATAACCATGAGTGTAGTAAGGCCTGTTGTCGTGCACCGGTTCCCATTCGATTCTAGTTCAAAGCGGTGTTTTCAGGTTTTACCCCAAGGTACATCTATGCCAGAGCCACCACTACCTGCTCATATCCAGACATGTATGTATTGCTATGGAAACTCACAAAATCTCTATAATACCAAAATTATAGGAATTTCGTCTATATTAATCCTTAATGTCCATCTTAGGTCTATGTGCTCTAATCAGAGTTTATCTAAATCTAGTTTCTATGGTTTGTACTAAACTTCCTATGATACCAACGATAAGGCCTTAACCCTAGTTACCCAGAGTCGGTGCATTAATACGTATCATTGGCATGATCACAATAGATCATTTTCAAAAGTCCGATTATTTTAGTAGTCTTGGAAGTACAAGGTACATTAATAAGGTTTACATTAAATCATAAAATGGAAAAATACAACAACATTGTCTCTATTTACAACCCTGTGATCCCTAAGACTATCCTCGGAGGTTAGTCATAATATACATTCTTTCATCCTGGGAAAATAAAACATATAAAGGGGTGAGATCAGATGCTCATTAAGGATAACAATATAGAAAAAAATTTCATAAATAAGTATAAATATTTAAGATAGTGTATAAGACTAGAACACAATCGTTTTAAACATGAATTTCAGCATTATGTGGAAAATTTAAAATCAAATAATGCCATTTACTTATTCAAATGTATATTCTACTAGTATAATGATCACATTTAATATCAATAACCACTTTTATAATGAAGGAATGCATAATTCCATACTATCATAACTACATAGTCAAGGCCTTGTGCCAAGACTACAAATAAGATTTTGTCAAGGCCTTGTGCCAAGACACTAGTTTTTCTCATGATACCTACTGATGCATCAAGGAATTATAGTGGGCTCCACCCATCACTTACAACTTCCAATTCATTCCTCATATGAAAATTATGAATCCTTACATAAACATTTTTATTAAAACTAGCATACAAAATGTCAGTACATTATCCACAAACAATTAATGGTTTAAAAATATTACAGATTCAGTCAAACATAACTCATTAAATACTATATGGAATATTGTAATGTAACATATTTACCTCAATAGAAAATAATTAAGGATATTGACATAGATTATAATAATCTTTAAAAATATTTTAGTGAAATAACCCCCTTTTTCTTGAAAACATTTAAAAGTCACACTATTTGTCAAGAAGCCATTTAAAAATATATTTTTGAATCAAAGTGTCCCATACCACTTTGAATCATGATAAAGGAAGATTAATTTTAAAACAATAATTTCCATATAAATAAATCCTTAAAAACATTTTTATGAAATGGACATTAATGAGAAAGATTTAGGAAAATATATTGTTACAATATTTTAAAATGATATTTTAGTTATTGTTCCTAAAAAAAAAGAGAGACACTGGAATACAAATAATTGAGGTAATAAAGACTTTTTAATATCATGAGAATAAAGGGATTAATGATATACTATGTCAAAGTACATTATGTTCACCATATAAAATTTAGTTTATGTATAACAACAAATAAGTCTCAATGGAATGTAAATTGAGATGAAATATATTATAATGACTGTATCCTTTGGTTAATGATAAATCAATGACATAATTTTGTGTGAAAAATATAAATACACTCAACATGATTGGATATTCAGTGTAAATCAATCTGAGTACATTCACACATATTAGTGTAAAAACAACACCAATGAATAGGATATTTAACTAAACAAATAAAGATTGAGTTAAAATTACTCTTATCATGTTCATATCCATGACTTGAGAATTTATCAATGGAGTGATTATTTGTATCAAAAGTATATCCATAGAAAGGGGAGTGTAAATTATGACATAAGAAAATAAATAGTGATTACACACATAATCATGGAGTAATATAATCAATGAAGTATGTGTAAAGCCGAATGAGTGGAAATTGAAATTACAAATTCCCTTATCGATTTGTTATCTTATGAAACATACACCCATGAAAGCAGGATCATACAATGATGATATAAATATCAATAAATTAAATTATTTTACACAATAAATACAATCATGGGAAGTACACACACCACATGCAATAAATTAGTGGTGAACAATGGAAATCTCACGAAATTAAATGTGAGATAAGAAACCCCTTACTTTGTACTTTTTCCATGGTCGAGGGTAGGTTAAACTCATGTATAATGGTTAATTAATTTTTATTGAATTATAAAACATTCATATACATTAATATAATATCATATATGATCTTTTAACATTTATTTGTTGATAATATCTTAATATTATCATCGTTTAGGGTGTTAACAGATTCATTTTCCTTTATATTATTTGTTACATGAGCCATATTTTTTTATTAATGGGATGTATAATATTCAAATACACAATGATATAATTTATATTAACATTATTTTTAATCATACAATAATATTTATTCTTGAAGGGAAATGATGGTGAATGAATATCATCGCGTTCATGGAGACGGTAATCTGTACGTACACACGAGCGACAATATAATTATTTTGATATCAAAATAATATATAATTGGATAGTATATCATATATACACAATAATTATCATTTAATATTTATTATTTACATGAATTACACATCATTATTATAAAAATCCAAATAATAATATATTGAATAACAATTACACCACGACGCGGAGACGATATGCCGTACGAACGCACGTATTATGACATGTCATTCAATGGATAGATAGAATACTGAATATGGTTGCACCATATTTATAATAACATAAAATAATATAGAAGATATTGGATTATTTTATAGTGGAAATAAAAAAGAAATAAGTAGTGGAAGAAGGAACGAATTTAAAAGAGGGTGGTGAAATCATTACCTCTTTTTCGGGTTCTTCCATTTGATTTGATCAAAATGGATCCATTAATTGGATTTATGACCAAATAATGGTCTCTAGAATGATGTTAGGGAAGTTTATAGGATATTTGGGTAGTGGTTGGCCGAGCCAAATGGCTTTTATGGCGTGAATTACTTAGTAGGGTGAGTTCCCTTTTATAAAAGTGTTGAGGGGCTCCTTAGAAAAAGATAGAAATATTATTTTATAATAATTTCATATTTGGTTTATAATGGCTCAAAAGTATATTATTTAAAGTATATGGTGGTGATAGGTCGCAAACCACTCAACCAATAGGTTTTACACTACGTTTTGTCGCTATATTAACTTTATTATTTTGATTTAACTCTTAGTTAAATAGTTTGACATTTACCATGTCTCTTTTTATTTTTATATTATATATATAATAAACATACTATATACTTCCAAGAGACCCCAAATTGGTCGACTATTTATAAAAATATCATTATATATTTCCTTTTTCTGAAACATAGATTTTTAGGAATATTATATCAATTAATAATATAATATTTGTTTTAAAAACACATTTAAGACAATTTTGACACTATTTAATAATTTATTTTTGTTAAAGTATTAAAAACATTATTAATTCAAAAAATATTTATTTAAGAATTAAAAACATGTCATATTAACCAATAAAATTCATGGATGTCATCAAAACTTTAAAATTATATTTATTTTAACATTCATAATATGAATTATTTAATTCTTCCGTAAATAAGGAAAATACTGCATCATTATTGTGTTATAAATATATTTAATTATTCAATGTCTATAAATTATAAGTAAAATACTATTATGTAGGGAGTCTTTTTATATTTCTAATGAATATTTATAGTCAAAAATATAACATATATAACCATAAATAAAAATTGTTTTTCTAAAAAATATATGCTTATGTCATTTTGTTATTTACTTTAACTTCATTAGTATAAAGTGTCATTATCACTTACAAGTGGATCCATGGGGTCCCAAAATCAACCCAAATATGCCCATGGTCGGAAAGGAATCATAAAATAATGTTAGGACATGTTTTAGGATAATTTAATATTATTATAATATTATTCATTTACCCTTATTTACCGGATTTACTCTTTAACCATGGCCAATAAAATATTTACTGAACTAATTATTAAAAATATATAAAAATAAAAGTTATCTATTTAAAAAAATTTACCACTTGATTATAAATATTGAATCCATTTTTATATATTAAAATCATAGAAGTGGCAGAAATTAATTTAAAATTAATTTCTATTGTCAAAACAAAAATCATGTTTTTATGAAATAATAACTATCAAAAGATTGACTCTTGCTTATGTCCAGTTTAAATGTGAAATTATGTCCAATGACCTACATTGGATTAAATGGTAAAAATATAATCTAATTATACTTTAAAGACACTAAAATTCATATTTTATCAATATTAATTATTTCAAATAAAAAAGATTATTTAAAATAAAATTCAGTAATTTTCACTATTTATCAAAATATAAAAGTTATCAGAAAAGTACCAAATATTCACCCTAAGATAAATTTGATATTCCAAATTCAAAAATGAAGACCATTATGAATGATAAAATAAAAAAAATTAAAAAATAGGGTATTATTATTCATAATGGCTAGTTTGATTGGTTGTGGTGTGTTAGAACTTGAAGTTGCCTACAACACACACTACTATATTATTCAAAGAGAAGTGTACAGTGCAAGAACGGGGTGTTAAAGTTAATGTTGTGATTCATGTGTTGAATATAGTATACATTGTAATATAATATGTGGACTTAGAAAGTAGTTGTGATTGAGTGCATGAATAGTTCTCACAACAAATATCATTAATTTTCTTGTGTTTGTTATTGAATATCATCGTATAGATTAGATCTATTTTCACTATTTTTATTTTGAAATATTAAAATATAAATATATTTTTTATCAGATGAGATATTGTTTTACATGTTTCTTTGTATTATCATTATATGATTTCTTCCTTGTTATTTTTAGATGTTGTGTAACACCATTCATCATATAATATGTCTGAATCAGCTCCATGAAAAATCAATGTGAATTGTTGGAACATCGTGTTGGATGTTCCGAGATGAATACGGAGGGATGGGAAGGTGAGAACAATGAAACATGGTGGTTCAGAGCATAAAGACATGATTTCTCTTTTGAGTAACTATATATTTCCAATTAATATGGTGTTATTCAAATATATGGAGTTTTCAATCGTGATTATGCTGATAGACTAGTGACTGAGTATTAAAAATTCATTATTGATCTTGTGAAATTTTCCACTTATATTGTATCTAATTAAAGGATGAATGATTGACAGTTTTACATTGGAAATCAATCAGAAATCTATTCGAATGTTTTCATTCTTAATCAACCCACTTATACTTATTTCCATGATATATATTGGATTTTTTAGAGAGACTAATATAGTATTGCAATGTTGGTTAGATTTCCCTTTTCTCCAACCGGTTGCATGAGTTCATTCAAGACAATGAATAAGCTTGATGATTATCTTTGATGAACATTGTGGTAGGGTCATTCGGGACCTCCTATAGTGCTTGGTGGAATTCCATTCATTTAGTATCAACGTGGGAAGATATGATATTATTAGAGGATTTTAATTGAGTAACCCTACAATATCAAATCATTCAAACATTAATGACACTTTCAAGGATTATATCATATATTATCTACTACGTTTTGTTGAATAATATCATAACATCCTCATAAAACGTTGGAAAAAACATATTCATCATGTATAAAAGGGTTCTCAACACTAAAATCTAGAAAAGATGCTACTTAAGTCACTGGAAGAGTCTCTAGTGGAAGAAGAAATGGGTCCATCAATAGTGAAAGGTTCCATTACTATAGCTTAGTCGTTAGTGACTACTCTATTTTTTTTGGTGAATATCATTCATTTATTTCAACCCATATTTTTTATCTGATAAACCTTATTATAGAGGTAATTACATTTGAAATGGATATTAAAACACAACTAGGTCAAATATCGAGAAGGGTCTCTATAGTCCATACTGTGTCTTATCTCTAACTGATGTCACGTTCTCTGGGTTAGTTCATGTCCTACAAGTGATACTTCTTGACTTTATTTTTGGAATGGATTATCTTGTTATAATTTATTTCCCGATTCATTGTTATTTATGATGAGTATACTATACTGAACTAGGCGGTATGTCTCATTTTATTCAATTGGAAATGGACATAAGTCCCAGAACATTGAAATTTTTTTATCTTGGGTAGGGAAATATAATATTATAGTTTTATTTTGATATGTAGTGGGAATATTTGAGCGGTGTTCTCTATTTATTTTTTATCGATATTCTCAATGTGTTTCATTATAATTTCTATAATTTTCAACTATTATGGGTGGTCATGCTTTCCATTGCATTAATTTCTGGTGCACAACTAGATTTAATTTCTTATAACCACATAGAACCATCTAAAATGAAAGAGTAAAATTTCTAACTAGGTGATCTTATTGTTAGTCGCTTTATACGAATGAGTGTGTCACCATGGGCGGCGACTGTTCTCATCACTATGAACTCTGATGATTCACTTCACATATGTGATTATTATTGAAAGATAAATTTAGTAATAGTAATGAAAAATATCAGTTTCTATTGATTGATTATTGCATTGATCATATTAAAGGGGAGAAGGGTTTTTTAATGATCATCATTTGATCTATTGACCCTCAGTTGTGTGTAACAGAATATTACATTATGAAGACCCCACTGAGAGATAGGATGACCATTATATGTTCCTTATTAGTCTTTTTGGTCTAACAAATGATCCTCGATTTTTCATGGATTTTATGAAAAATATTTTACATGAGCGTCTAAATACTGATGTAGTAGTCTTTGTGGACAACATCATCATTTACTCCATGTTTTAGGACAATCATTTTCATCATATAATAATAGTTCATTGTCTATTAAGAAATCAATGAATTTATGAGAATAATTAAAAGTAAGATTTTTGGATTTTAGATGTGAAAATATTGGCCTCATTGTGTCTGAATGAGGAATATCTATTTATTCAAAGAAGGTGAACATTATTATAAATTTGGAGTGACCATGTTATGTTTTCGAGATTTGTAGTATCTTGGGATTAGCTAGTTATTATCACTAGTTTGGGAAGGACATACTGATGTTGGCCTATTAGATAGAAACCTTAACTTTAAAGGGAGTGATGATTTCATGGAGTGATAAACATAAGTGTTTTTTTAAAATATGAATGATATTTTTAAAACTTATCTGATGTTGACACTTCAAGGGGTTGGGTTGGGATATGTGTTCATCTGTGATACATCAATGTAATGTTTTCATTGTCTTATTGTGCAAGGTAATTATGTCATTTCACATGTATATAATTAGATTAGGTCACACATGAATAATTATACAACCCATGATATTGAGAATGTTGTAATGATGCACATGCTTAAGAGTTGGATGCATTGCCTTTATGAAGAAAGTTTTACTGTGTATTCACACAAGAAGTGGTTCTGTAATGTATTATATAATTTTTTTGACCCTCCTATTGGGTTGTTTGGTGGCTTAACTAATAAAATTTTACATTAAAATTGACTATACTCCTGGTAAAGGGAATGTCTTGACAGATGCGTTGAGTACGAAACATCAAACCAGTGTAGTGAATAAATCTTTAGAAGGACCGAATTTTATGGATCTATTTTATTAGTTTTCATGTTGGAGTACATGAATCCTTATATGAGGAATATTTGTCCATAATTAATTTAGAATCCACTCATATAGTGATAATTCTCCATGATCAACATCTTGATGATGAATTCTGTATCATTGAAAACTCTCTTTATGGTGGGAGATTGTTCCCAGTGGTCATTCTTAGAAGATTATGTTTTTAATGGAATATATTCATTGTAATGTCTGTGGAAATAAATGTTATGATGGTGGACTACCATAATTAATTTTGGTTTTTGAACCTAGGAACCACTAAGATATTTATGTAATGAATCATTGGTTATGGTGTCCAGCTATGAGATGGTTGATTTCTTTATATAGTTTATCATTGTTATACACACTAGTAGGTGAAGGATAGGCACCGCTATCCATCATGTTTACTAAAGACACTTCCATAATACACTTGAAACTAGGATGAGATCCTTATGGACAATTTTTTTAAATTTTTCCCCATAATGTGAAAATGAATAATATGATATGGGTTGTGAACAACATGTTTTCCAAGCCTACTCACATCATACCCAAACGAGATAAAACAAATATTGTGGTTTTGTAAATTTCTACGTCAAACAAAATTGTCTATATTTATTGAGTTACCATAGATATAGTCATTGATAGGGATCCTCAGTTTACATAATTCTATTAGAGAGGACTTCAGGAAGCACTATGATATCAGGTCCATTTGAGCACAACATATCATCCAGAGTAGAATGATTAGAGAGAGAGAGGGAGCTATAACAATTCTTGATGGAATGATTTGTTATTGGGTTATAATCGTTTTTTGGGATTGGGATTATCAATTTGACCTTTTAATGTATTCATATTACAATAGTTACTATTCTACAATAATAATGACACCTTTTAAGGTATTTTATGGCTGACTATATAAATCTCAATTGTGTTGGTCGTAGATTGGGGAAAGATCATTGGTTTGACTATGTTTGATCCCAGATAAGTCCTCAACGATTCATCTAATCTATAAAATAACGATGTTGTAATGCAAAAAATTTTAGTCTATTCAAATCATTATGAATTTCCTTTGGAATTCTTAGTGGTTAACCATGTGTTCTTGAATGTTTCACCCCAATTGGGTTATCAATGGATGTTCCTGAAGGGAATATTTCTCCTCATTTTGTGGGATCTTTAGTGGTTATTGAGTATGTGGGTAACTTTTCCTATAATTTACCACAATAACCTAATAAGACATTGGTACATAATTTATTACATGTGTTATAGGATAGAATGTATCACTCTGATCCATCTATCTTTCTGAACTCCAGTGATCTTGAGATAGACCATTATTTATCTTTGATTGAGAAACAATTCATAATAGTGGATTTTGAGACCAATGAATAGTTTGTGAATATTACTAATTTTATTTCTTTGTTATGGTATCATGGTACTGATATTCACGAGATATGAGAATATGATGAATGGCTGAGATAAAAATGGACTCATCTATATGGCATGGAATCTTTCTCAAAATATTTTTGTGGAAGGAATTTTTTATAGTGATGAAGATGTAACCTACCATTATCAATTTGAAATGTACTTCTTTACTCATTTCACGAGTTGTCATTTTTGTTAATAGGGTAGGGTTGACAAGGACATGGGAGGATACATATAATGGTTTAGTCATATTTTTTTGGAATGTTCACATTAAAATGGTGCTTCTTTGGAAATATAAGGGTCAATCATCGTGAAAGTAGGTAAGATACCATGTAAATGTTTATTGGATCATATTGTGAAGGGTTAACACATTGAATTATAAATGACATATGGTATCATTATAGAATATAATTTAGTAAATGATATGTTATTATTATAAGAGACATTTTTTTCTACTATTAAGACACATAATTATTTTATGACATGTAATTGGATTACACAATGGTTAATTCCCCATCTATGGTTTATAAAAAGGATGAACATCTTATATCCTCTTTTATTCTCATTGACATTTTTTCACTCGACCTAAGATCATCCATAGGTGATCATGGATCCCTCCAACCCTTCTATGTCATTTTTTAGCATTCGATCATAATTTCACTTCTTTTGTGATTTTCGAGTTAGTGTTCTATCATGTACATTATATTTTTCTATTTTTTATCATTTGGAAGAACAATATATAATCAAAAAATTATCTATCAATGCTTTGGGATGTTTGATATAATTTTTAGGTTGAGTTTTCATGTATTATTTGTGTTCATTATCGTAATAGGGTTTTAGTATGAGTTTGAGTTTCAGGAAAAAAGTAGGCGATTCTTCCCCGTTAGGCCAAAATGATTTTACTAGATTTTTATTGATTTATTTCAATTATTTATTTAAATTAAATTTATAAAAAATTATTTCAATAATTTTAATGAAACCCAATTCTATTTAATTGGTATATATTTATTGTTTTTGGCTAGTAAATTGGGAAAACAAATAATTAAATTGAATTAGGATGAATTTATTAATCTTGGGATATTGAAAATGTTTAATTTAAATTTTATATATGATTGAAACTATTTCAATTATATTGTTAAACATAATTAGTGGAAATGAATTCTAAAATTAATGTAATTTTTTTATAATTGATTTCTAACTTTTGAAAATGGATTAATTTTTTTTATAGAAATCGAGTGGTTTTGGTAGGAACCAGGGACACCCTAGGAGTAGAGGATTGAATCAGGGTGTCAATTTTGACTTTTGAATCAATGATTCTGTTCCCAAGGTGGATGTAACTAATTAAACATGTAAGAATAATGATAACAGAATGAAAACAACCATGAGAAAATGGATCTCAAAATGCATTTACATTATTCACCACTATGGGCTACGTCCAAGGAGATTCACAGACAATTTTCCAGTCGTACCTAATTCCACTAAACATCACCTGATTTGGATTATAAGGTTTTGGTATAATCATATTATCCCAAGCCCACTGCCTTTAAAAATTTTCAGTGATATCTCACTACGTCTCTCGGGTCAATCCCATTGAACCCCTCTTGCTCACTACCTTGGGAGAATTCACACTCAAATTGTAGACATGAAGGTCTCTTCAATAAATTTTCATTGATGTCTTTGACGTTGATCATCTTGATAATATTCTTGAATTGAAGTCTTGGGTTGATGCACTTGAAGGTAATAAACCATGAAACCATATATTCAACAGCCTATCATACATATAACAACAAACTTGTGCGCAATACCCCAACTTGTGCACAAGATTTTGGAATTGTCCCTAAAGATAACATTTACACGACACCCATATTTTGCGCAACCCTTACCTTTTGTTAATGTTCACCAGAGGGTTCACATTGACTTTTCAGACTAACAGAACACTTTGTGGATAATATTGATCCTCTTCCAATCTTTTCCGTGCACATCTTTGAGAATGATGTTTAACCATATTTTCATTGGAATCTTCATAAGTCTTCAGTGGGTGTGTAAATCCATTCACACAACATCATGTTACTCACACTCAATGACTATTCCATTTTTTTGTTCTGATCCAGAAACATGACTTGCGTGAATGTCCAAAAAAACTCCTCTGATCTTGTGCTCAAAAAATAATCTTTCTCACTCACATATAATCATTCATGGACCTCCGTTTTCCAAAAACATGTTTCTCTATTTTTTTATTTTCATCCACAAAAATTTTGAAAACACTTGTGAGTGGTGCCACCTTCAATACTAATTTTGGATCCAACATTATGACCACATTCAATGTAATCTCTCTGATATTCAATGAAAGGGTTGACAATAACAAACCCAGTCCATGATCAACCCAATGATGATTGACAAAAACTAGAAACCCAACTTCTTTTCTATCAATTAACAACCTTGGTTATAAAAATATTTCATTTGGGTTTGTTGTATATCACCATATAAATTCAATAGAGAACCAACAACAATCGAACCTGAACTACAAGAATCAACATATACAACACTCTACATCTATGTGAACAATTCTAGGTGTATAAAAATTGATATAAGACATGGATTGTTTCCCATTAGATTCAATGAAATCTCTAAATATTTTCTTATAACATTTAATGGTTTTCATTCTTCACTATTCTCTCAATCATTAGCCACAATTATCTATTTCTTCTCTCATTTATAGGCATGAATTATTCCAATCTCTCCTTCATTGTAAATAAAACCATGGACGAATAATCATCCATTGTAGAGCTCAGATCATACCTCTCATGGATTGTATCTCCCCCATAATGCTAAAACACTAACACAAAACATATAAAATAGGTAAAAAAACTAGGGCGAGGTGAACTTAAAATCTTACTTATTCATTGTGCGATGGATGGACACCGAGGTCCAATAGATGTTTCCCAATCACAGACACTGCTAGTGTCTTGGATAGAATATCAACCACATACTCAGCAGTTCCCACATGATCCATTTTAATCATTCCTTGTTAATCTTTTTCACCTCCACACCAATATCTATCAGTTGTGTCTTCATCCATTACAGTTGAGTGAATATCTTTGTGTAAAAGATATACTTAGCTATTGCAGTACTAAGAAAAGAAATTTACTTTTTCTTGATCAACCAGCCAACACATTTCTTCCCAATATAGAATTCTCTACCATTGGTGAACTATAAATCCACAACATTGCCTGCCCAGTCAGCATAAAAGAATGTTGATAATTCACTATCCCATTATTCAGCAATGTATATCACAAAATTATTAGTACATAGAATGTACCTCATAATTCTTTTTAATACCATAATATGTTCCTCCATTGGATTAATATGAATGCGGTCCACTAAACAATATGAAAAGAAAATATCTGGCCATGTCACCATTAGGTATAGCTGTATTCTAATGATCCACTTGTACAATGTTATATATATAGAGTTACCATCCTCATGCTTTCCATGTTTGGTTCCTACTACAACCAGAGTTCACCTTAGTTTGGAGTCATCCATATTAAATTACTACAACAGTTCTCTTTAATACATTTAACAAGAGATGAAATTGTAATCTTTCTTTCGATTCACCTTGAGGCCAATGAAATATGTGAGGTCCCCAACAATTTACAATTCAAATTCTTATTTCATGTGATTCAAAAATGCATCGACCGTTTTCTACATAATGCCACAGAATATAATTTCATCAACATAAACTAGATCAATGAATAGATATTTCAGAGAATTCATCACATTAACATTGTGATCTATTACTCATATTTTAAAATCCAGCTTCTTGATATGAGAATCTAGATGGGAATACCATGCTCATGGTGCCATCTTCAAAACCTAGAGGGACTTATTTATATTAAAAACAACTATTTCATCAGTACCAAGAAGCAAAACCACTGGTTTTTCGATGTAGACTTATTCTTCTAGAATACAATTAAATAATTTTGTCATTACAATAATTTGATATACATTATATCATCTCGGAATTTCCATAGCAATAAAATGCATGATTGAATCCATTCTTGCCACTGGTGAAAAGTTTTCCTTAATATAAACACCATCAATCTATGAATATCTATTACATACCTATAATTTCTTGTTTTTAATAACACTTTAATTCTCGTGAATCTATTTATTTAAAATAAACATTGTACCAAGGACATTAGGACATTCAGATATCTTGACTAGATCCCATGTATGATTCTTGTCTATCTGATCTAACTCTCCATTCATTACTTTCACCTATGATTCATCAATTTCTTCTTATTAATATGATAATTCTTCTACCATAGATATGATTTATGATTGTTCATTACACATCATTCCCTTCATTTGAGTGGGTTCAGTTCAATCCCCATTGATGTTGGATTGACCAATTTCTTCTATTTGATTCCTCCCCTGAGGGTGAAATGAATTATCTCAAGCTATGGGTTCTAATATAGATTATTCTTCTATGTCAACATCTGGATGTGACTCCTAGTTGTTTAGTACACCATCCTCTATTTCTTTAATATCTTTTTCTCCATTATCACATTATTTATTATCTTCTATCTCATTAGTATAAGAGATATTTGAAGCATTTGGGGTTTTCCCTTCAATGGTCATAACATCACTGATTTCCACAATTCACCCAAATATCTTATTGAAAAACATGTAAGCCTTATTTTTAATTTTATATCCAAGAAATATTCCTTCATCAGAATTTTCTCAAAAGATCCCCTGCTATTTTTCTTTATTTTGGATAAATGATTTTCATCAGAAAACAAAACAGTATTTCAATGAATTATTCCATCAATTGAAAAAATAATATGGTGTCTTCTTTTCTACCATATAAATCCCTGTTTGTTTTCGAATTTGAAATTCATCTTAAATTGTTTCATTACAATAATTTCAAGAGATACAACCCTCATCTAGAATAGTCCTGGCCATGTTACTGACATATCAATTCTTGCACTCAATAATTCGATTTTTCTAATAGAATTCTAACAGCAACAACATCGTGCCATATTTCATGTTTTTATATGTAAATCTCAAACTCAATGGATGTGTATTCTCCCCTATCATTAGATCACAAGACTTTTATTTCCCATATAGTTCCATTATCATCAATTTGTCGATATGTATTCATGAAATCAAGTACTTTTTCCTTACTGCGAATAACCATTACACATTTCATTATACTATAATCATAAATTAAAATGATCAAGTACATAACTCCATGACTTCCAATAGTTTTTATCAGACCTCATACATTTGATTGGATGTGATCTAGAAGGGGTGATTCCCTAATCTACTTTGGCAGATATGAACTACAGCCTAGGATTCCCCGTCAGTAATACTCAATGGTATTTTCTGATTAAAATTTCAGAAAAGGTATATCCATGACAATATTGAACATAGTTATCAATTCAAGGTCTTTTAGATTAATTTTCCTTAGCCATCAATGTCATATATATTTTTCTTCTTCAAAATACATTAATGAGTTCTCTTTACTATAATCCTTATATAAGTTTCCTTTTGTTCGGAAAACATTCATGAGATAATTCTCCTTTTTCTCCTTTATAGTTTAGAATTTTTTATTTAATGATATGATGATCCCTAATTCATTGAGTTCAATCACACTGAGGACATTGTGATGTATACCTACTAAATTTAGATTAAAATATTTATTCATATCTAAATTGGCAAGCACAATATTTACACGGCCTTTAATCTACAATGAAACATCATTAACAAACCTAAATGGCCAATCTACCTTTTTTTATTGTTCTTTAAAAGGACATAATTTACTATAATATGGAATGGGCACCCACTATCAAGAATCTAGGTGATACTAATTTTTGTAGCTTTGAGGGATACATCTGCAAGATTTTATTTCAAAATTTTCTTTTTTAATTCCATGACATATTGGATTTAGTGTAGGACACCAATGGAATTCTAATTCTTTCTTCCACATAATCAGATTCATCATACAAGTAAACTTATTCTATAGGAGAAATTAATTTTGTAATAACATCACCATCAAGTGGGTGATTATTGAACTATCTTTGAGAGTTGTATGAATTTCTCTTATTGTACCTCTGCTTTCAATACAAAAATTTATGGCTAATGTTTTAATAATTATAATAGTATCCATAAAAACTATTTAATCTATAATATATAGGATATAAATATTTTCTCCTTTTTTTACGTACCAGATCTTCCCAAATCGTGTATATCCTTACCTCTTCTTAATATTACATGGGATGGCACAAATAGACAACAAACTGACACTTCATGAATTGAAATGACTTCTAAATTATATTTTTCTTCTTTCCTTCTTCCATGGAAAATTATATTGACGACCAATAATTATTTATTGTATGGAGTAATTTTTAGTTCTTCTTATAGTTCAGATTGGGGGATTCATTTTTAGCACTTTTGGTAAATTATCAACTTTTCTAACTTTCCTCATGACTTTCTTTTAGCTCTCTTCACTTCTAGTAGTTGATGTCTCATATTTACAACTGAAACCATACTTTCCCATAAAAGCAGATCATAGGTCACTCTAGATTTTTCAAACATCATATGAACCATGTTGGGATCATACTAGTAACTCTCTATTTGAGAATATTCCAAAATGATTTTTATTTTGACAATTATTTTTGGTTGATTTAAAATCATGTTTACTCCAATGTTGAAAAACTTTTTCCTCATGACTGTCAACAGTCATGGACCTCTTTTGCAGTCTAGATGTATATTAATTTTTTATAATATTTTGTTCTTCAATTCTATGCTTTATTTCAATAACATAAATTTTTTTCATGAATTCAATATTGTACTATAACTATTTCTTCTTGAAATTTAATATCTTCTTAAATCTCATCAACATATTCTGATGAATCGTCCACTTTCTTTCCACTCATTGCATTTATTACATTATTCTCAAGCTTGGAAAAGGAATCCATAATTTGAAATATGTGATAACCATTAAGATTCAGTTAATTATCTCTTCCTTTATTGATTGAGGGTTTTGACTTTTCAATAGTGAACATCTTGAGAGCATGGTCACTTGTTTTAAATTATAGTTCTTCTTCTTAAGAGAATACAATATCATTATCCTCTTCTTCATAGACAGAACTATTATTCTATATATTTTTTCTATATTTAAAATATCCTAGTTTGATAATCATTATCTGAGTATTATCATTGTATTATACTTTTCTCAATTAAACATCAAACTTCCTTTGGCACTGAGAGGCAATGTGTCCAACTCTTCCACAACTAAAATATGCCAGAGGTAACTTACCTTAAAATTTAACATTTTCCTTCACCAGGTTCATGGAAATGAGAGAAATAATTTCTTTTTCTTGATCATCTTCACCACCACTATCTCGTGAAATTTTTATTTTTTACTTGGCTTTTAATTACTTTTCATTACTAACACGAGTTGTAAAATCTTCCGGTTTGACTCTCATCTATTATAAATCTAGACTGATTAGCATAACATCCATTATTCTTTTTGATAGATCTATTTCATCGAGGTCTGACGCCATTTAATTGTAAAAAATAGTAAGTCTACTCATGATTTTTATACAATATCAATGTCTTTGATTTCCACTCACAGATTATGAATTGCTACCACTACATCAGTAATTTGATTGAGAAATGATTCTGAATTCTCATCAGGATATATCATTAGATCATCAAGCCTATTTTACATGAATTGAATTTTTTTCATCCTTCACATTGATGTATCCTTCATAAATATTTTCATGTTTATCCCACATATACTTTGTTGAGGTGCCAATCATCACCTTTAGATAGATTTGATCTGAATGAGTTGTTGTGATACCATTCTGGGATTTAGAATCTACATCAAGATTATTCCTATCTGTATTAGTTATTACAATATATATTGGATCATTAGCTTTTATTCCTCTCATAGTTGCAAAGAAGAATTTAATTCCATGGAATATAAAATTATATAGAATTCTGTTCTTCTAAAGTTTGAAAATTACATCCATGTAAGATAGGGATTTTCCTAACATTGACTGCATTATCAATGATGTAAAAGTATAGATATAAAACCAGAAGCCTCGCTCTGATACCACTTGTAAAACCCCAGGACACCCTGAGATGTCAGTGGAGAATTAGAGGGTTATCTTTTTCATTTTAAATAATGATCTTATCCCCATGGTGGGAGGAACCAAATTTATCCTGTAAGACTGATGGGAACAGAAATCCAACAACGACAAGAAAAATGACCACACAACACTTTTACGTGGCTCACCACTCAATGATACATCTCAATAGCATACAATGATAGGTTGATGGTCATAAATAATTCCTATAAAATTCACTAGCTATGGATTACATGGATCATGTATAGTTACATTGTCCGAGGCACACTGCCTTTACAAATTTTTAAATATAGGTAATTGGGTCTCTCAGGCCACTCATGTTGACTCCCCCTCACTCACTTCCGTGAGTAAAGTCCCCCTCATTTTATAGACATGGTGGTCTCTTCATTATATTATCACTACAGTCTTTGTCTCTATACAATAAGAGACAAAAATCTCACTGAATTAATGTATTGATTCAGTTGAATTAACTGAACTACTAAAAAGATATTCAACATCCTGTCAGACTCTTAACACCACACTTGCATGCAATACAAAAAAATTCATGCAAAATTTGAGAATTGTTTTTGAAATATGACTTTCACGTAACTAATACATTCTGTTTAGCCGTTATCATTCATGAAAAAACACTGAAGGGTTAACTATGTATTATTAATCTAATGCAACAACTTCCATGCAATATTGACCCTCATTAAATATTTCTCTTGAAAATCATTCACGCATCTGATTAACCAGATTTATGTTGGAAAATTCATAACTCTCCCATGTAGGTAGCAGAATATTTATAGGCACTTGATGAACCTAAATGAAATATCACATCACGTCATTGTCGATGGTCCCAAGATTCATTATTATCGTGAAAAAACCCTTTTGATGTTGTATTGGGCGTGTGAACCCATTCATGAAACATCATCATCAGAATACTTCATGACTTTTCCATTTTTTGATGTTCTAATCCAGAAACATGTCTTGCATGCGAGATCCAGAAACACTAACAATATTTCATGCAAAAACCAATCATGTGCAAAAACCTCAAATCATTCACACAACTTCATATTCAAGAAACAAATTTATCCATTTTCCGATTTTCTGCCCAAAAAAAATGACAATCAGTAGATAATGGTGCCACCTTCCATACTACTTTCAGATCAAAAATTATGACCATTTCCATGCAATCCCCCTGATCATACACGAAAAGGTTGAAAAAAATATACCCAAACCAAGATCAAACTAATGAATATTAACAAAAAACACCAACTAAAATACTTTTCCAGAAATTACCGATTGTGGTTCCAACATTGTTTTCTTATTGGAAAGGCTTGTGTTTGATTTATAACTATTTTTGGTTTTAAATATAAACTATGAGTTTTAAATGGGGGAATGGAATTTAATAGTGTTTTGTGTATTCATAAAATAAATACATAGGTTTTTTGTGAGTTATTTGTATACATTCTATAACTACAAATAATTCCTAAACATAAGTACATAAGGTCACATCCCTTATGGGATGTGGACAATTATCCCCTAGAAAATATCAAATGGATTTTTAATTAACATATTGTGGTGATCACATAGATATTTCATCATCCAATATCCTAGAACATTTATTACTATTTGGATGATTACCATGTTTTTCAAAAATTTTATGTTTAAGATATAAATTTATGAAAATGTTTTTATAATATATTTAAATGACATCTGAATTTATATAATATATTTTAAACAAATATTTTTGTTTAATACACTCTATTAAATAAATTCCAAAATTATAAATTTGTAACTATAATTATTTTCCCAATATTTGAAATGTACAACATGAGTTTTTTAAATATGTTATAAAATTCAGAATATATTTGTCTTTAATATTGATATAATCTCATTGGTTAATCTATTATTTGAATATTTTATAGAATATGTGGTAAGAACCAACTAGTATTTTTATCTGATGCCCTCTTTATTCCTTAAGGTGTTTATAGAATATCATATTTACAGTTCATGAAAGTTGAAATCATAGCATCGAGGTGGGTCCAACTATTGAACATTTGACTATGTGAGTAATGTCCTTAGGATCTTGTGTTGTTTTTTCCTCTATTTCAGAACATTGGTTGTTTTTACCTATTTTGGTGCATGATTTTAAGTAAATTTTGGAATCAATAAATTTTTTACTTTGACTAAATCAATCCTATTGAATTTATGTACCAACCTGAATTAGATGCTCATTGATAAAATCTACAATTAATAACATTAACATGATTATACAGAATCATGCGCTGAAGGACTGATCACTTTATTATTCATGGAATCCTAGATATACAAATGAGTCTTATATTACAAATGACTACACTAATTATAAAAATAAAATTTCAATGGTAAATATTAATAAAATCTAATACAATAACTCAAATATATTTAGTAAAGACATGCCTATAGTTCATAGTATACTTCTTGGATGCCTGAGATAAAGAAACATAATATTGGTGTGCTCATATTCAATGTAAAGGGAAAATATACCATAAGAAATAATTAATCAATAGGAGTAATATTCATGAAATGGAAAATAACACAAAACACAAAAAATGTGATCAAAAATAGGTATGGAAAGGAATAAAAATATGTAAATGTGATAAATGGAAACAAATTCCATTCAAATAACTAGATAAGAAAAAATAAATATGGAGGGGTAAGAAAATGATACACATTTCATATACTCAACGATGTTATGTAAAATATATCCATATATATGTTTAGGAATAATATCATCGATGAATAATAATAAAAAATAAGAATAATGAAAAACCATATCTTTTGAATGTCATGTTTCCAATGAAAATGGAACTGTTGCGATCAATAGACAATGTAAAAAATTATAATTTTCGAATGAAATTCCCCACATGAGATTATTGATACATCGTGGAACATTCATTATCAAGTCCCAAACCCATTGACCTTTCAATAAACATTTTGAAACCCATATGGATAGTATTAAGTGGTCTTCAATAGCTTTAGCGTGTGTCCAAATAATTTAAATAATCTAACTACATTATAAAATACCAATATTGAATAATTCATATGATTTTATAAATATTTCCCTGAAGAGTAAAATATCATTCAAAGTAAAAATTATACGATAAATGTAAAAAGGTTGAAGAAAAAATCTTATCTCTGAAATATTATATGGATTTTATGGGAAATTTAATGTCCAATGATCATATGAAATTAAATATTTCTAGGGTACAATGTGAATAGTAGATGTGAATGTGAATTATATCCTTGTACATGTAAATCATAAACCATTCATAAGATTATTATGGATTCTATGAAAACTACATAAACCAGGTGGAGTAAAATATCAGTATTTTGATGTTGATGAGTGGAAACAGAATAAAAATATAATTAAAAGACATTCTTGAGTAACATATTGTTTTATTATGATTTTTTTAGAAAAACCTTATATTTAAAAATCAGTTTTGATCATATTTTCTTTAAAAAGTAACATATTAAACATGAAAGGGAGTCCTCAATAAAATGGAGGTGGGTAAATCCATAAAATTAATACTAGGTAAAAATAACATTTCTTTTGCGTGGATTATGGTCATAAAAATTCAATGATCAAAAAGATAAAATATGATTCCCATTAAAACAATGGCAAAATGATGAAAAAGAAAAATAATTATTTATTAGCGTCATTTTTCTAAACTTAATCCAGGTAAGTGAAAATATGATTCCCTTGAAAACAATGGTAAAAGGTTGAAATGTTATAATATCATTATAATAAGGAAATTAATGATATATTATATAAACAGAATGTATATAGACTATATACAAGAAATTAAATTCCTAATAACACATAATTCTCAAAATAATGAAAATTAAGACGAAATCCCTTAACATTATTTTACGTAAGGGTGAATATCCATTAAGAACATTTAAAATAAAATTATGTTAATTTTATAATTATCAAATAATCATTTTGTTTTTTATCATATATTTTATTTCACATAATACTATTGTGTATATAACTACACAAAAAATTATGTTTACATCAGGTGGTTTGTCCTCATTGTTTTTATAAGTCATTAAAAAAATTGGTATGTCAACTATGGTCAATGGGGAAAACATATAACATATACAGATAAATAATAATTAAATAATTATCATATTAATAAATATATTATACATTTAAAATTTATCATTAAATACGTTTATTAAAATGAACCATCTTTACAATCATAGAGATGATAGGATGAACGTAAAAATGAGTGACATTATCATTTTTCAATGATCATTTTGGAAGGATGGTAAATAGAATTATATAATTTAAGAATGATCCAAATACCATGAATACCATATTATTTATTCATATATACATATTCATATATATATATATATATTATGATGTAAATGGAATCACATCATGTTGAGGAGGCAGTAGTCCACACGTCCATGAAAAACATCAGCACATTATCATTTGTGAAAGGATAATAATGAAATATATATATATATATACATAATGATAATTATGTAATGAATATCATATAGAATTTTTTTCTCATTTTCTCTCTTATAATCACCCATTAGACATTCTGCAGATTGTGGGGACGAATAACATCGCTTTGAGGGGCGGAAGTCCATAGTTCTTCCAATGATGATATCATATTATCCCAGAATAGAAAGTATATGGGTATGTATTTTAAAATAATTAAAAAAGATTACATAATTAATAAATATCATATATAATATATAAGAACATTGTTTCCATAATATTTTCCATCCTCTATATTTCGAAATGGAAAATGTATAATAATCATTTCTAGAGGGAGTACTTCACCCAAATAGAAATAGTATATTCACAACCCATTAAATGGAATCATGTGTAAGAGAAGGTATTAATATTAATATAACAACATAATAATCTATTCATAATTATGATATTGTAAATTAATCATATAATAAGAATTTTATATGCGTTGAAGAATGGAAGTGACACTAATATACTTGAGAGAAGAAGTACCTCTTAATTGGGTAACTCCTTTTGGATTGTGCCAAAATAATTTCTTTTGTAGATGAATTAACAAAGGGATGAATATAGATATAGGGGAAAATTTTTTTGAGACTTATGGGTTAGTTTAGGGATGATACAATATGTCTTCATATGTGTGATTTATGTGGATAGGTGGGGGCCTATTATATGGAAGGCAAAGGACACACATTGAATTTTCAGATAAATGTTTGGTGTATTGAGATTATTACATTTATAAAAATCCATCCATACTCAATAATGTAAGTTTCATGGTATAATAATGGATTGCTAATGGTGGTTATACAAGTTTATAGGTCCTTTGGCCCCTTAAATATATAGATTAGTCCATTATTAATCTTAATTACACCTTAATCACAATAATTAATTTTAATTATCTCCATTAGTAATTATGTTCAATAATAAAGTTGATATTATTAGAATAAAAATATATTTTCTATTAAAATTTAATTTTTCTATTTTTTTAATTCTAATCACAAAATCATGAAAATTATGATTATTGTTGATCATACAGATAAACAGTTTAACTTGTTTTAGTTAAAAAAATTCAAAATATTGTTTTGTTTTTTATATTCAATGTCTATGTGAAATGTGTTATAATAAATAAAATTGTACGAGTATAATTATTATAGATCTAATTTATAATTATAAATATTTTCAAATATAATTTATCATTAATAACTATTTAAACAAAAAGGCAGTATTTAACTAAAAAATAATATTTTTTCGACTCTTAAAAAAATGATGTTTTTTTATAAAAATATAAAAAATTAACAGAAATAAAATTTTTTCATTATTAATTTAATGATGAATTTAACTATCAAATTAAACTAATAATTGTGTAAAATATTTTATTAAAATGGGCTCTCAATTAAAAAGTGGTAAAATTGTCATTATAAAAATATATGTTTTTATCTGTGAAATATGGTCGGTTCTTATCTTAAGCATATAAATCCTAATGGATAAATATCAAAAATATTTTATATAATATATAATATATTTTTTAATTAAAATCATTCCCTAAATGTAAATAGATATGTGGATTATGTTAAAACGCCAATGGAAGAATAAAAATAGAAATATTTATTATAACATCTCATTAGTTATTATTTTAATTTCATAGTAATGGTTTACAAAAGAATTAATTTTATATTGGTGTATAACAAAATATTTTATTAAACAGTTATTTATATTAAAAAAACTAATGTAAAGGAAATTATATATCATATTATATTGAATAATAATATTTTAATAATAATGTGTGATATGGTGAAAATCAGTCTTGCATGTAACTTATTCTCTCGAGGATAGTTTCCTTTTCAGGTAACAAAAGATATCGAGCAAAGACACTCTTACATGAAACAATAGCTATCTTAGTTTTGTGTTCATTACCAGAAATAAAATTTGATGAATTTATATATATTATTAAATATTTATTAAAGTATCAAGATATTATTTTCCCTTACGTGGTGGGTGTTGTGTCTCATGCATGCTATTTAATACAAAGTGGTAATTTTAAATTTATTCGCGTTAAATTCTCCCCACCTAATTTAAATCTATTCATTTTATGTAAACATGATTATGGTGATAAATTGATTTATACATCCTTAGATTAAAATACTGATTCATGAGAATAGTTCCAAATTCATCTTCTATAAAAGAAAGAATTGAAAGTGAAAACATCTCATTGAATACCGTGAAACTAGGTATCTTAGTAAGAGAATATCACCATAAATCCAAGATACAATCTAAGAGGAAATGATGAAATATATATATATGTATATATTGAGGTTATCAATCCCAAACATGTAAATGATGAATAGAGTTAAGTGACAAAATTACACAAGTATTCGATAATTTTGTAGGACATTAGATCAAAAAAATATGGTCTTAGGTCCACATTTAATTTCTATTTCATTTTCATAATTATGGGTAATTATGTTACTGAACATGAGTATAATGAAATATTCTTACATGATAAGTTTTAATTTTAATTTTAAATTCATAAATTTTTGTTTTACATCGATCATATTCTAATTAATTGATTTACCCCTAGAAATTAATTAACAAAAATTAATTTTTCTATTCCTGAATAAAGAAAATATAATTTTAAATGATTCTATAATATATAAATGATTGAGAAGACTATCTATTTATCATTAATCATCTTCCAAAACTAATATAGTTCATATAATAATTTCTAATCCTAAATTTTTTTTTACTACTAGTTCAAAATTAACATTTATTCATCAAATTGAATAAGTAAAAATAATGTAAAAATAACCAGAACACTATGTATATTAGTGGTTGGTGTGAAACACTTGTCATACTTTGGTTATGGGTTCAATACCTACAAACATTCCTTGTTTTATTGGGTTTTAACCAGATTATAACATGCAATTTCAAAAAACAATATAAATATAATTCCCAAAATAAAACTAATAAACATATTTGTAATTAGGTTAATAACTAAATAAACTGTTAACTATAGTTTTAAATACAACCTCAAAACAAAAATATCTCATCCACTTATTTTCATAGAGAACATTTTTGGTCGAGATTTTATTCTCTAGAAGTGGGTATTGACTTGTGTAATGTCCTGGTTCCCCACACCTAAAATAATAAACTATAATGGATTAATTAATTTGGTTATTTGTTTCCTTGAATCATAATCTCCCATTTTTCTAAGAAGACTTTTTCATCATTTCCATCATTCTAGAACATTAAGAGTTTACATGTTCCCGGGAGACACATTCCTAGGTGTCTCCATCCACACTTCTCACATGTCAAATTTCGAGGAATATTTTATACATAGTCTTCTCCACATGATCTCATAGAAACTTCTATACTTTTTATTTTTGGGGCATTCGAGTATTCATAATTGTTTATAATTTTAATCATATTTGTGTAAAAATATTTGGATTAAAATAAATGTCCTCCACTCCAATCAAATTATCATTTGGTTTCTCATTTTAAATACCTTGGTATTTATGTTATTTGTTATCTTGAATAAATATAGTTCCATCAATTGAATAAATCTAGAATGAATTGTGAGAGAAACAACAGTTAGATTGAGAAAAGATAACAATTACAAAAAAGTTGTTAAATTAATGGAACGTAGTTTTTAAATTTATAACTCATTGGGTTTTAACATGATTATTCGTTGTTATTATCTATTAAAATTATTCAAAATGGTTTCTAATTAATATGTGAATTATCCTATGTATATTCAAAAAGTGTGTCAAACCAGGTGAATGTTAAGGCTCATTGTTTTGTATCAGGTTACCCTGAGTAAGCCCTGAAACAATTTGATATAGAAGATACTTCTAGATTTATATTTTCTAGAACCACTACCACTAGTTATACTAGAATATTAATTCATTTCTATGAATAGAATCATAATCAACATGTTTCAAAAAATCTAGGGGGTTATTCAATAAATATCATGAAATTCAACCTTTGATTTATAATATTTAACATATGTTTTCCTAAATATTGTTCTCATAGTTGGTATTAAATTTCCATTTATTCCAACTGATGATACCCGACCATTAATCTCTGAGTCAGTGTGTACTATAAATTATAATCACATGATTAAAAAGAACCAATACCTGAAGAACCAAACAATTTAGAATTATTTGTATACCAGATACATAATTGATTTTTTTATTACAAATGAATAATCTAATTAAATTTTTTTCATCATTCTAAATTAAAAATAAATAACTTCCCGGGTAAATATAATCAATTATGTAAATACATGAATATCATTCATTGTATGTATATTTGAACTGTGTGGAAATATAAATAATAAGGGTTATCTAAAATTCTCTCTAATGAAAAATTATTGAATCATAAGTAATAAATCAATGAGAGTAATATGTATGCAACAATAAATAATTAAAAACAAATACATGTTATCAACAAACTGATAAATAATTTCATAAATAGTATGAAAAGTTAAAAAATGAAAACTCATTCCTTTCAAAAATGTAAATATGAAAACAAATAAATTTGGAAATGTAATAACTGAAAAACATGAAAATAATAAATGAAATCAAATAAAATTTATATATATATTAATATCGATGAAAAATATCATGGTTTAATAATAATAAAAAACATCTCAATAAATATAATAATTAATTATTGAAAGTAATGTTTACTAGGAACACGATATCATTACTATCAAGATAAAATTTAATCATTTCCTAATTAGGAGTTCAATTCATCCCATGAGAACACTAATGCATCATGGAGATATTATTAACCCCTCCCCAATCCTTAGAGCTTGTATTAACCAATAAATATCTTTAAGGGTGTGTGTTAACCGGTACCCAACCTGTATTGTTTATGTATGAAGATTTTAAATAAAATAAATTCCATCTAACATATACATATGAAATATATAATACGGGTTTATAAATGTTTCCCCAAATTATCAAATTACTATCATGGAGAACAACATATGAAAAATGGTATAAAATTTAAGAAATAATCATATCAAAGAAAATTTATATTTGTATATAGGGGAAATACTATGTTCGATGATCATAGGAAATTGAATATTTCATGTGAAAAATGAATCAATGAAGTGAATGTGAATATTATTCTTGTCATAATTATTCATAATCAGTTTATTTTATGATTATTTGTGATATAAATACAACATAACTAATGTGGATTAAAATTATCTGATTCTATAATTGATGAATGAAAACATTATAAAAATATCTTAAATAACATTATTGAAGAAAATAACATTTTAATAAAAAAAATTCTAAACAAAATTCATTGTAAATAAATTTTAAAAATATGTTCTTTAAAAACAATCCTTTAAAACATTAAATGTTGGATTTATTGAAATAATTTCCAAACAATCTTTATGAGTCATACAAGGTAATAATAACATTCCATTTTCATGATTAATGATTAGAAAAATTAATTGTTAAAAAATTGAAAATAATTTTCATTTGAAATCATTGGTTGATGAAAAAAAATCAATTTTATGAATCATTTTTAAAAAAAAAATTAATTTTTTTTAGTTTAAAATTCTATTTTAGAAGAAAATATGTTATCTATTTAAAAATATAGAAAAGGTATGGCTTTCTAAATTAAAAAAATCAGAAACATTTTGATTACCAATGTGTGTAAAAATGGTACATATAATTGAAAATGGTTATAAATAACCACATTATAATGAAAGTCATTATTGAAAATTTTTATATAATATCATTGATCATAAATACCATTAATGTATCAGTAATGTTATTATTGAAGAAAATAATAATTAAACATTCTAATCTATCCCATAAAACATTGAAACATTTTAAATCATAATCCTCTTAAATGTGTAAATTAAATGAATGTTATAATACCCTGAGAATAAATATATTCATTACATATAATAAAAAATGAAATTATATACACCATATAAAATAAAAACGGTGTATACAAAAAAATATCTCAATATTATATAAATTGAGATGAAATATCTGATTGAGCATTCCCATCAAAGTTCACTTCTAATAAATTCTTCTATAATGTAATTATGTTAAATTTATAAATTCTATATAAAAATAATCATGATTATAATTTTATTTTTTTCACTTATTACAATTAATTATACAAATAATAAATCAATTATGGTTACATATGGGCTTTTAACCAAATTTTGTTTATGTATAAAAAACAAATTTTCTATGAAAACTATAGTAAATGGGTGGATAGATGAATTATATATAATATTAATCATGAAATAATTATCATATTTATACATAAATTTTACTTTTAAAATCAATTAATAAATATTTTTATGAAAAATTAACCAACATTAGAGTCATGGAGACAAAAGGTCGTACGTTTGCATGAGTAATGTTTTAGTTTTTCCATAATAATTTTTGAAAATAATATATGTAGATTTATATACATATATAGTGGTCACAATATCACTAATACCATATTATTTGGAATGATATTCTTATACATAAAACTATCATGATGAAAAAGGAATCACATCATGTTGAGGAGGCTGTAGTCCACAAGTCAATGTCCAATATTATCACTTTTTAGTGTGTGAAATGATAAGAATGTATATATATATATATATCCACTAATGTAATTATCTCAATAATATCATATATTGGTAATTAATGTCTCATATGTTAAATTATAATAATCCTTTAAACATTCCATGGATCATGTGAACGAATCACTTCGCTTTGAGGGGTGGTATTCCACACATTCCGAAACGATTTTTTCGTATTAACATAATTTGTAAAATATAATGGTTTGTTATATAAAATAAATAAATAATATTAATGAAATAATAAATAAAATATGAAATATATATAAATGTTTTATTTATCATTTCTTCCAACTAAGAATGATGGAAATTGAAAAATGAATAGTCATTGTTTCATAAAGTAGTGGTTCTTTATAAAGAGAAATAAAATATTTGTTAACCCTTAATTATAGGTGTTTGTAATTATAGGTATATGTATTGAAATAAAAATATACAGGTACATTTATAATACTATTATTTTTATATAGTCATTGAATAAGAAAAGTATAGGTGTTGTAGAGTGAAAATGAAACAAAAAAAGTTTTAGGGAATATATTACATTTTAATCGGCTAACTCCTTTTGGTTTGTTATAAAATGATTATTTAGGTGGATTCCTATAAAATTGGAGGATTCTAGGATGAGGGGGGTTATTATTGGAGACTAATTGGGATGGTTTTTTAGGAGAAAATGTAGCTTCTGTTGTGTGAGGAAGGGGGAGATGTGCTGGCCTTTTATAGGGTATGAAAAGGACTAACAAAGAATTTTTGCAAACAAGAATGTTGTACACATTTTATTAACTACATAAATTCTTGAAAACCAATATAAAAAGAAATAATATTAGGTATATGAATTAATTATATAAAAAAATATTTTTTGGTGTAATTTTATACGTCATTGGGGCGAGTAAATATAATTTTTAGTTTATTTTTATGAATTTTACACCATAATCACTATAATCAATTTTTACAACATTAAATAATCATAATGGGAAAAAAAGAAAATTGATCTTATGAGAATAAATATATCATCCTGACTAAAATATTTTGTTCCAATTTTTTTAAATTCTAATAACATTTGTCCAAAATTTGATATTAATTTTCATCTTGAACACATACTAATTAAATTGTTTTGGTAGAAAATTTGTCAAATTATTATTGATTTTTATTTTCAATTTAAATATAAAATTTATTTTAATAAAAAAAATTATTTATAGTTTTTTTATTTATATAATTTTACTTTATAACGAATTTAATGTATAATTTTGCATTAATAATTATTTTCACGAATTGTTAGTTTTTAAATAAAATGAAATATTTTCACGAATTGTTTTTATCTTTTGAATATCAGTATTAATGGATAAATATCAAAAACATTGAAATTAATATATATCATATATTTATTATTTAAATCATCCTCTATTTAAAATAGGTTATTTATATTAAAGAAAAACTCATTTAGAAGCATAATATAATAATATTTCATTTATATCCAATTGGTCCATACATTTGTTTCTTATTAATTGTTATCCAATGAATTAAATTTATTTTGGTGTAATAAATATTTTTTATATTTTGGTTATAAGATTCATAAAAACTAATTAAAGGAATTTTTTATACCATATTATTATAAAGAATAATATTTTAATTAAACATTGTTATTTAGTGAATCTCAGTCATATGTGTAATGTAAGTTATCGAGGAAGGTCACTCTTATGAGAAACAAAATATATTGAGGAAGGTATCCCATGCAACTATCACAAGATATCATAGTGATTCTTGAATTACATGAAATATATTGTGATGAATTTACTTGAAATAATAATTATGTATTATTGTCTCATGATTTTATATTTACTAACACATTTGGATGTTTCTTCTAGACAAGATATCGAATACAATGACATAATGTAGAATTTTTTGTGTTATAAGTTTCATTTTAATTAATATTGACAATCTTGTCATTCTTGTACTATGTTTTTTTGAAAATTCAAAACCACTTAATTGTTGTGTGCTACAAGATTCTATTTGATGACACATGTTGATTATTAACACAATTTGGGATATGTTAGGACCAACATGGTTATCTTGTATCCAAGTTACCTTAGATGGATTGTGCTACTTGTGGAAATTATCAAAAGATATTTTATTCTAGCAGAAGGTAGTCCCCTATGCAGAAATCATGTAATGGAGTATGATAAGGTCTCTAGACTCACCAAATTACTTATTAAACATTATTCTATGAATTTAAATTATGTAATTGTCAGGATACACATGCTATTTTTGTTGGTCAGGGACATTTTGCAATATTCTAGGGGATGGAAAATGGAGGGGGGGGGGGTTTGTTGACACATTATTTTTTCTATGGGAGTACAAAAATTTATTGGACACCCATAAATTGAGTAATATATATATATATAAACATCAGAATGATTATATGGGATATGGTCAGTATAGCTAATATCTAGAAAGAGGATTGGGTTTGAAACATTATGATGTTTCAAATACATGTAATTACCCAAGTGGACAAAAAGACATTAATTATAGACACTAGGTTCAAGGGGGTGTATGATGAGTTCAACAAGGTATAAGTTATGAAGATCATGAAAGCATTATGTGGGTAGAGTTTTGGGTTTTGAGGATCCTGTGTATACCAGGGTGTATAATGATATAATTTATTATTTTACAAATTATCCAATATTTTACTTTACATAATAGATTTATGTTATTTTATAACCTAAAATATTTCTTGTTAAAATAATCAAAAAATTTCCAAATTAGGAACACCTTTAAACATATCATACAGAGTTGGTCTATTTTTTATCAGTAAAAAATTCATCCATGATTATATCGTATTAATTATCAACAATATGTTGACATGAGATATATTAAACCTGATGAAGTCTCTCATCAATGTCAAACTCAACACATTTTTGTCACTAAATGTTAATTTATTTAATTTTTAAATGATATAAATACATAATAAATTCATTATAGATTAATATGGGGTTTTCGCAAATTAATTTTATTTATTCCTTAATAGAAGACATCAAAGAAAGTATACCGTCACCACATTGATTCTCAGCCACAATATATACACCATATATATAGTTTATGTAATACATTGATGTTATTAGGTACTATGTTTATGTCTCTTCTAAGGAAGTGGTTATATTAACCAATTAGTGGGTTGTACAGTTTGGTAATGATTTTGTAATCAGATTAGTGTTTATAAGTATTGTTACCAATTAGATGTATCGCTCGAATATTAGTGGATTCTAGTTTAGATAGAGATGAGATAATCCAAATGTGATAATCAGCCATGTGTTTCACCATGGGGCTCCCCAATTATCACCCAAGAGAACAAAAATATGATTATAATGATTTAAATTGATTACTATAATATATAATAGATTATGACTAGCGAAACAAATTCATTTTCCAATCGAGGATATATTTGGTCACTTGATAGTGTGTTGAGTCTTCTCTAATATTGATCATATAATATATTATAATTAGTCTCAAGTGGGTTAAGAGGCCTTCTATAAGATGATAATTTGAGTTTTGTATGTCCCCAATGAGTTTAGCATAAATCCATCTATAGAGATAAATTATTATATAGTGTTCATGATTTCTATGAATACATTATTTTTGGAATATTTGATAATATTTTTAATTAAATTAGTTAATTACTTATTGGGTTATTTTTCGATATGGAGATGGGATTGTGTTTCACCTTTGATATATTTTAGATACCTTGAGAGGTAATTAGCATATGGTAATATATTAACATTCTAGTTATGAATTAATATGACTTATATCATTATCCATGTTATATGTGATTAAGGATTGTTGGATGAACCCATAATAGAAGAGGTAATTTTTTCGTTGACGCTACCTCAGAGCATGTTAAATTTTTGTATTTTGTTAGGTTCATCTAGGTACTACATTTTTTCCCCAAATATACCATGGATGGTAATGTATTTATTTAGAATAATAAATAAGATAATGTATTTTCTATATAGTTTTATAAAATAAACATTTAAATTTATGGTTGAATATTTATCTAGGTTTATTATTTTATTAACTATAGTTATAAGAAACTATGAACACTTGAGTATAAATATGCCAATAATGAATTGGAGTTAGAGGTTGGGATTTTCTATCTAATTCAATGAATTAATAACATTATTATTTTGGGGTCTTTGATTTTAAATATCCATTATATCAAAGGCACACATTCACATGAAACAACATGAACCTGATGATATAATGCTTGGTGAAGTTCATAATTATTTATTATTTTGATTGATCATATTCCCAAAATAGGTGGAATTTGTTAATGATGTATCTTTTCACAAGATATACATTTAGATTATTAAGGGTTCATTGTATGGGTGGAGTTCTTTTTAGTTGTTCAGTGTTATGCACAAAGATACTAGGATGATAGACAGTCAGGGATATAAGCTTCATAAGAGAGTGGAATCCTCCAAAAGATAAAATGTTAATAATGATATATTTAGTGATAATTATTGTGAGAATAAGTATGATAAAATTTTACATATAGAATAATTTTATTGTTGAAATGAATATAGGGAGAACGGAATCCTATTTTAAAGGTAGCTATTACTTCCTCAATCATTGCGAAAATTAGTTTTATAAGACATAGACTATTATGTATTTTCATTCCACATCAATGTTGTATAGATTTACCATTAGATGATTGCATAGTTTTAGTGGATTGAGTTAAAGTCATGTATAGTAGATTTCATCAGTATAATACTCATAATATTTAGAATGAATTCAAATCTCGAAGATCCATCATATATGATTTAGAACAATATTATTCCACAACGGAATGGGAATGAAATATCTATTAGTTTTATATTTCATATACCATTAATTTCTAAAAAATATTAAATACAATGGGTTATACATGAGATACACAAAATTCAATATATTACATTCCAATCATAGAGCATACACAAGTTGAGGTCATTGTGAATTGGTACTATTGATATAATTTTAAATCTTTGTGGTATAACTTTTATTGTAGTCATTGACTGTAATGTGAATATCACATCTAGTTATGTAAATGGTTTTAATGGAACATTGGTACTATAGTTTTTATTCATCACCTTATTTCATCCTTAAACCCATTGAAATAGATATGTCACTATACAAACATTAGAAGGAATTTTAACAGCCTAAATCAAGGATTTTAGTTGTTAATAAAAAGATAATTCTCCTTTTAAGTATTACCCATAAAAATCTAAATATAATTCTACTATCGACATGGAACCTTTAGAAGCCATGTAAAAAAGGTCATTAAAATCAAATTTTTGATGTAATGGTTATGTAGAGGATTCATTTTTTGATGTGATCTAATTAAGATTATATATAAGGACATTGAATTGATTCTAGATCACACATGTTACACTCATTGTCAGAACAAGTCCAATGTATATAATAGGTGGAGGCCCATGGATTACTTAATGGGATTCATATATAACTAATGGTTTACATACCCCTAACATATCATCTCAAGAAGGTGGAAAACATGTTCCTTGTATCCCATGTTTAGAAAAATCATAAGAACACCACCCATATCAACTATTACGTTGATCTAAAATAAAATTTGGATGAAATACATAAAGAGTATCGTATGGATATTTATTATCATCTTTAGTATGTCATAAAATGATGAAATATTTCTCTATTCAGGGTATGGTGGAGGAATTGAGTGTTTAATGAGAGAACTAAGGAGTGAGATGAGGTGATGGGAGATCGATACCACCACTTATTCAAATGAAGTATGTATTTTATTAATAATTTTTGGTGAAATAATTCTCTTCAATGATGAAATTATTACACGGTGTAGGTTATAATATTATAGGTTTTACTATAGGTGATTATTTTCGGATTGTAGAGATGATGATTTTCAAAGGAGATTTTTAAAAAAAAATTAATTTATTTTAAGAATCGTAAAAGCTTTTTTCCCATTCTATGGGTTATAAAAATAACAATAAAACTATATAGTTAGATTTATAAATCATTTTATATATTATTTTTGGATTATTATAAATTTAAAAATCAGGTGGATTTTATTTTAAAATAAATTATGTTATCATATAATATTTTTATTAATACTTAAAAATACAATTTCTCCTAAATTTATTATATATTTTTAACAATATAATGTATGTTTATAAAAAATATTGATCATAATTTCTTTGTATCATGATGGAGGCTATATAAGGGGAAAACATAAGGAAGAGTGAACCAAAATTAGTCTTATAATTATTCAGAATCATTTTTCATTGTTTTGTTCCTTTTAAATCAATGAAAATAAATATATTAATTTATAAATAAAATTTATTAATTGAAATGAAATTATTTATTTGTTATAATATTGTACTAAATATAAAAATAGGAATTTTTTATTGGATAATAACATATATATATATAGTGAACATATAGATAAAATATTAGATTTCTATAATCTCTCTCTATATTTTAGAGGCCCAAATCATAGAATCAAAAACAAAAATATTACACTATATTATTGTAATAATTTTATTTCTAATGAACATATGTTTTATAATTTGGATATTTACATATTTAAAACCCTATCAGAGAATAATAGCTTCTTTAATTAGATAATACATTTATTAATTTAAATCTATTATGAATAATGTTTTAGACTATATGTGTCTGGATGAATCATTTCAAAATAACTATTATGTTTCCAGTTAGAAGTTTATCTATATTATATTTTACCATATGAATTCGGGATTAATTTTCCATTATAACTTCAGTATATCTTTTAATATTCTTAATGATGGAATTTTCTGCTAAAAAATCATTATTTTGATCCATGGATTGTCAAATTCCTGTTGAGAAATTTTGGAGATGACAGGTGAAAATTTCAACACATGAAACTACCACAAGAGGCAGATGGTTATGAAAACACATCTTATTTGTGGAAATATGATAAATATTCATAATCAATTAAATTATTGTGTGGATGGTATGGATCATTACATATAGTATTACATGCATGCACACACCATACCCTCAAAGACATCTTTGTTTATGAACATTCAATCCATGAATTAAAAGGAATGCATTGTTTAACAAATTTAGTTTAAAATTTTTATATGTATAATATGTTTAATGCCAATGGGTACCAATGTATAATAAACTTTATTTATCATAATTCTTCCCATAAGGCAACATCATCCATGTGGGAACTCACCTTTACCCAAATTTAGTTCGCCTAATAAATCAAATCAGATAGTTTAACCAAGGATATGAAATTCATTGTGGAATGGATTAGACCAAACTATTAAATTGATCTATAGTCCATAAAATTAATATTACATGGTCTAGTGGGTTCTCCCTAGACACAAATCAAGAGGTTTTCATGGGTTCATGAGAAGAACAATGTGTCACCCCATGATTAGTCAACCCCACCCCCAACACAGAATCAAACAAACCCAATTGAAATATAATGTGGAGTGGTTATGGAAGCCTTTATAAATTTCCACTACCACTTCCAAAAACCAAAGACCTATTTTATGTTCCTTTGGACTATTTTCAAGACCTATAGAACCCTGATTTTTAGGAATTTACAATTGAAGAGGGGTTTTAGGCAACAAATTCCTCACACTGATTCCATACATTTTTATGACATTATTGATGTCGATTAACATTTGATGAATTTATTTTAGGCATTATAAGTTTCTAAATATATAAATAATTTATAATAAACTTTTGAATATAATAATTTTTATGAATTCGTATTAATGACTTAGCATATTGAACTGATGATTACGATTCATGTGTTAAATTAATAATACAGATGAATATAGTTATGAGTAAATTTTTAATTGATAAAATATTATTTAATGGTAATACGAAATGGCTAGGTTATAATGTGGAATAATATGTTTCTATAAAAATATATCATGAGTTAAAAAATGTTATGCAGAATAATTTTATCAATGGATATTATTAGTGATTATCATTTATAATAAATTTATTCCCAACCTCCAAGAGAAAAAATATTTGGTGATGATGTTCTATATTATTATAATTCTCCCCATATTATCTAGGGTGAGTTAGTAATTACCGATTCTATAAAAAATAATGTTGAGAAACATATCACACATGAGGATAGATAACTTTAACCCATTTGTTTTCTTATTAGGGATTGAGTTAGAAAATGATGAACTATATCTTTTTATATTTTACACATATCAATGGGAATTCTTGAGTTAGTGAGATAACTTCAAATTGGAGAATTATATTTCCTCTAGTAGTTTACCTATTTGATTTTAGGCATAGGGACATGTATTTAATCCAATATCACGATATAACATTTTATATTTAGATATATGTATTTCATAAAATATTATATTGAATTGATGGGATTAGTATTTAATATAGTATCCATCAAATGGAGTTGAGGGTAAAATTATGATTAGAATCCATTTTATGGGAATGTGAATAATACTTCATCTACCATGTTCAGGTGAGCCAATGAAGGGGATCTAGAATATTGATTGGACATGAAGTAGGTAGATTTAATAAGAGTCCTTATCGAGGATAGTTTTCTATATGGGTCATTTCATATGTTATAGTAATAATTTTCATCTTATTATGGATGAACATATGGTTTAGTAGGTCACTAGTATAATACTTAAATTGTAGGATGTTTAATTCCTCATATGGGTTATTCCCAGAGCGAACATATTGAAAAAGGATGAAAAGAGGGAAAATTTCATTCTACCATGTATTTCAAAATACTTATATAAAATTTATATGGTATAAAATTTTATTATTGGAAAATTTTGGACCCATTTATAATTCACACATCGGTATATCTGGAAGACCGACTAAGTCCTATTATATATATATTATTTAACACATGTTTCCTGTTAATTTAATTACTAAGACGATTTATTTCCATGGTCGATAATTATCAATATTATAAAAATATTTTACCTGAAGATTAATTAAACATTTTATTTTTTCTCCCATTTTTAGGATTTACATATCAAACCACAATAAAAAATTTCACAATTTCATTCTTTCATATTTACTCATATTTTTTCATATGAATTGTATAGAGTTAGTTTCACATAATATAGTTAGTAAAGTGATTTATTTTTTCCATAGATCCCATAATGTTTTTTGTTCAATGAATTTCATTTTAATAGTATTACTTCTAAGAATTGAATCAATGTAGTTGTTAATTCCTCGTAACCATCTTACAATACATCATAGGAATATATATAAAATAATACCATTGAATGGATTGATAATGATAATAAAACAATTGAAGAATTCATAAACATCCATAAATACTCTTGAATAATATAGGTATAAGATAAACATACAAATTAAATGAATATAATTCATGGATGTAGTGATGTGCTTATTTTCCACATATGTGATGTAAGAAATTAATAATGGAACACAAAGAAATTAAATATACCTGATCTGGGAGGTATAATTGAATATGGTAGGGTTATGTTATGATATATAAAACAATATGTAAATATACATTAAAAAATTAATAAATTAATTTTCATATTAAATAATATATATATTAATTTTAATATAATTTCAAATTTATAAATAATATAATAAAATAATAAATTGGTGAATTATTATATATATATATATTTATATGTATATGTATATTTATATATTATTAGTATATTGATATTATATATATTAGTTAATATATATTAATATATATTAATATATAAATAAATTAAATATATATATATATATATATTAATATTAATATTGCTTAGATCATCACATGAATTTCATTGTGATCTCAACACTAAAATTTTTTCTATATCATGTTTCCCTAATGCATCTGGAATGTTGAATCATATATGGGAGTATATGAATATCCCATCTTTTGTAGAAACGACTATTAAAGATCCTGATCGACAGTTTTCCTCTATTAGGGAAAAAGTTCCATAATTAATATTAATGAAGAGGGAAATATCATATGTTGTTATAAAGAGCAAATCCATCTTCAAATGATTATTGATATGTGAGTACGTTTTCAACTCCATATTATTCATTCCTATTGCAATGAATCCTTATAAATTGGTTGAGCTTGTTTATACGCTAATAGTGGAATGTGTTTTTAATTACTAGTGGGGTATTATATAAGCTTTTTATAATTTTCATCTCTTGGATCATATAGATTAAAAAGTCATCATGTTTGGGTCTTAGGATCTATTACATTGAGATATAGTATAATGTATTTTTTGAATTGTAATTTTGATTCTTCAATTCTTCTATTATGAATAATATACTAAAAATCGGGAAGAAAACTATTTAATTGAATTGGAATATATGGTAACTCAAATTCATGTTTGATATTTTCTATGTAGTGGGAGTTCCAATTAAAATGGTTAAGGATATTGAGTCTAATAGTTTTATTCAATCTATTATGATTCATGTGTGTATAGATCATTTTACAAAATTGGATAATAAGTTCATTCCATATAACATGTATGATGATAGTATCAATTAAATAAAATAGAAATTATTCTCATATTTTGATTAAATCGATATAACAATTGAAAAATTAAGGATAATATATTTATAAATTTGGTATGTATTAAATTATATTTAAATGGTCTTGCAGAGTGGTTATTTAATGAATGATGAGGAATAAGAACATGATTGGTAATATTAAATTAGATGTCTACAGTTTATATTGGTCTAGTAGATTGAATTATATATAGGGTCCTGACTATGAAGGTAGAACTCATATGAAGGGTCAGGTAAATGTGGCCAAGGTAATATTAGATTTGGTTAGCGGAGGATCCTTATGTCTTTTGATCATCTTCATTAATATATTAAAATGGGAAATAGAAAATTTTTGTTTTCAAGCATAAATAACATGTGGTTATTGATGTGGTGGCCTCTTAGTTTTTTCAGATGGACCATGTTTTTTCTATTGTGGAACAATAGTTGGAGGTTCGTTCACCAGTGTTGTTTTTTGTTCTCAGTTTTGTGGAATCTATCCCTGGAATGTTTATATGGAGGGGATAAGGGTAAGATTCATACTACTAGTCTAAATGGGACAATATCTCCACATAAGGGTATGAACATTGTTGTAGGAAGTAATTATATTATTCTTGTGTCATAATGAGTTCTATATAGTTCTTTCATGATGATGAAATGTATTTAGACTACATATAACATGCACTAGTGGTTTTAATGGTTTCCTTAATGCTATAGATGGTCCAATATAAAATTCAATTGGCCATTAAAAATGATATATATCATATTAAAATGGAATTTAAAATTCATCATATAGTTAATGATATATTTAATACCTGTAGTGTATTTTTCAAATGAGGTTATATCTCAAATGATATTTCTTTTAAATTGGATGGTACAACTCAAAATAATAGAAAATACTATAAAAATGTAGTGTTGTTGGGAAATAATGAGGATGATTCATGATTCTTATGTGTTCCAAAAAATAATTTCAGACTAAGTAAAGACTAATCCAATTTAGGATCTATTAAGACTACTAGATCATCTCCAAAACTAGAAATGAGGATGGAATATTTGAATTTATTCATTACATTGTGATATTATGTGGACTGTTAGAAAGATTATGATGCTATAAATGAATCGGATTTTGAAATTTTATGTTTTAACATTGTGTGTTTTTATATTAATTAAGGAATGAATCATTTATTTGACATATTCCCCCCATATTTTATGGTATATCAATTTAAATTAAAGGGTTTTATAATATCATCAAATTTCAATATATTTCAATATACATATATATATATTAATATACATATTATATATTGATATATTGATATTATGATGTATAATTGTGTTAATATAATATATATATGTATATTGAAAAATTGATATATATATATATATATATATATATATATATCTACATATATAAATATATTAATTAATATATATATATATATATATGATAATTTTTATAAAATAGAACACTGACATAAAAAATGTGTAATAGAAACAAAAATTAACATATATTTAGTAATTTGTATCATTATTATATATATATATTCAACTAAATATATGTATTAATATATTATTATTTTTATAATGATATATATATATGATGTAATTTTTATATAAATATTATAAATTATTTTTTATTAATGATATTTTATATAATCATTATTAATTAATTATAGTTATTTTTAACTTATAATTAATATCACCTTAATTAGTTAAAACACACTCACACATATGTGAATATATACGAATTTAAAATAAATATTAAAAACTTTTATATTTATAATGATTTTATATATTATTAAATACATTAATATGTGTTTTTGTCAACATTCTAAATGGAATATATAAATAATAATTATTTAACGATTATAAATTTTTTAAAATGAGAAAAAAATAATAAATATATTTCTTTTGAAAAAGATGAAAAAACTATAATACAAAATTATGCACATTTTTAGATGACAAGGATAGAAATATAGATATTTACATTCCTTTTATAGTTTCCCCATCAAAAAAATTCATGCACAAAATTTTATTCTAAAAATTATAAGATATTGTAGTACTATTGAATCATTAAATCGTTTCTTCCCCAAGTAAATTTATAAAATATATAATTTTTTCAATGAACATTGACCATTGTTCTAGTCCTATTTTAAAATACATTATTTCTATGATTCTAGATGACCTCCCATTCGTCAAATTTATAGTGATCATGTTCTTCTTTTGTAACCTTTGTGTTCAGTACATGTAATAAATATCTAATGAAATTCCTCAAAAGTCACACATAGATCATGTTATTAACCTGTGAAATACCCCACAAATGTAATAGAAGATATTCTATAGTCACCATGTGATCAAACACAACTCGACCAATTATGGCCCCACTCGAGCTAATAGTATGTAATTTATGGCACCAGAAGCCCAAATCCAATAGAGTCAAGGTTGGACACTATCAATAAGTAGTCATATCCCAAAATATGGTTTTTCCTTGCCCATATCAAAATGTAATAGTAAAATAACCAAAATGAATATCAATACAGGAAATAGTAATAGTATTTATGTGAAAAAATTAGATGTACATTATGTACACAAGAGAAATATAATATATACGCATCATCATATAATAACGTTTACAAGGAACTATACACCAAACATGCGATATGATTTTATAGACACATGATAATAGAATTATCCTAATTATTGCATGTTGTCCTTGATTTATCATTATAATTTTTTTTTCAGAGTCTTAGTAAATAAAAACATGTTCCTCCATTAATTTCCATGATTTTCCAAAAGTAATCCATTAAAAATATACACATCATATACATCCACCAATACCATTATTGAACAATGAACCATCTACACCCAAATAACTTATGTGGGAAAACACCCCATTATGATGTTAGTACAATCAAACGTAATATCATAAACTGAAAACCAAAAATTATTTAAAATAATAATAGTTGGCATAATCACGATATTGGAAATTATATCACAGAAAGATAATGAATATATGATTTTATATTCTCTAATAGGTGTCTTGTACAAGCATAAATGTCCCAATTATCTCATCTCCAATCCTCAATGTGTCATCCTCTTGAGTAACTATGAATTTTAAAACTATAGGAAGAACACTATAATTAGATGATATTATCCTAATTTTATGTCAATCATCGAATGTATAAAATGAGTCATATGGAGTCTCAAGCTTCATAGAATTCAATTTTCTCATCCTTCCTTCCATGAACCCATAATAAACTATCATGAAAGATCAAATATACATAAATTTATAAAAATCAATTCAGAGTGTACCACAATATTATATCTATCAACATTTAATAATATCTGTAGATTCATATAAGGGACCCCAAACTTCTACTAATTATATATTTATTCTTTGGGAGGGAAAATATCTATAATCATATCATCCCATACATAGAAATCCTTGAACCACATTTAATGTATGTCAGATGACACATGCCTAATTGATATGACCCAATAAAAAAGAGTCTCATATTGCATAATAGAGTAAAAAAATTAAATGCATGTAACACACAACATACTTGAGAAACAATCATAAAATGAGAGTGGACCCAAATATATGATTTATATGATCTCTATGGTTGATACATATTATGGGACTTATGATGTTAAATCCTAAACATGTAAACCATACCTTACAAATAGAATCATCTGAAAAAAGAGACCAATGCACTATTATAATTTTTGAAAATACATTGGTTGTTAAACTCATATTATCAAATTTGACACATAATGGAAATATTTAAAAAAACACAACATAAGGAAAAATTATTAAATTATAGAGTATTTCTAGTATGTCATGGGTATCACTAAAGGTATAGGGAGTTCAGCTGGCATGTTTATGCACCGTATGCCAACTATCATGCAAGAGAGAACGAATACTACATATATATCATCCACTAGACTAGTGTATTGGGGTGGTCTTGATACATTATACATGGCTAGGTCATCTTTCATGTATTGATAAAAGTAGTACCTAATTTATTTGTCTATGATACATACTAAAGTCGTAGGTAACCTTCCATATACAATAACATAACACATTTAATGATATATGATTTATCTAACTCATTAAAGGGTTTAATAATTTTAAGACTAAACTCTTTGTAATGAACAATACATTCATATCTGTATCACTTTATATATTTCATATATATTATAAATACATCAAGGAGAACACATTGTAGGTTATAATTTCCAGTATGATGATAAACATAAAGATGATTCAATAGTTTATCCACAAACTTATGATATTAACAGATGTGATTAATTTATTATTTCATAAAAAAAGTGTTTTACATGAGATGAAACATATATACATTAAAATCATATTACAAATAACCAATATAAATAAAAGTGAGTTTCAAAATATAATTATATGTTATTACATGTGAAATAATAAGAATCTAGGTCATATTTCTGAATAATTGAATATACAAAATGAAAAAACTCATATGAAATTATATAGGGTGATAGATAAAGAATATAAAATATAACAGTCACAAACAATAAATTTTATAGAAAATATTGATAGACAAATGAAATTAAAATTGATATTCCCTACTAATTTTTTAACATTGTTTTGAAATAATGATATATTTATATTTCAAAATCATAATAAAAAGGCAACATTTGAATTTTAAATTTTTAATTAACAAATAAAACATTACAAGAATGATACATTTAAATTATGTAAATAAGAATATAGTTATAATATGTAGAAACATAGAAAATTGTATGATTTTTTAATGCAATTCCATATCTGAATTATTAATGGTTAAAAAATTACAACTAAATGAAAGATATATAAAATATTATTTTAAATGAAACTGTTTGTAAATATGTAATTTATAAAATGTAATACTTGTTTATATTTAAAAATAAATAAAATATAGTATTATTAAGTATATATATGGAGATAGTATAGAAATAACCAAAATAGTGAGTGTAAATTTTTCCTTTACGAAGTCATATTTATTTAGGCAAGAATAAAAATCAATGATGATTCTACGGAGGAAATGTAAATTCTCACATATGTAAGAACATTTATATTTTAAATAATATTATATATCATAAAATTAGTTATAAATTTTTATCTTAATATATTTTATAATTTTTTTATTTATTTGATAATTATTAATCATTCATAATCAATATCAATCATCATGTATTAATTGATCAATTTATTATATGATTTTTTAGAATAGTAGAATAAATCAATAATACCTGACTATGTGTTTATAACTAGTATAGAGGATATAAAAATTATATAAATATATATTTATATAATAGAGTTATTGACTCCAATGATTATATAAATGGGTTATCCAATAGTAATTTTTGCCTGGGAATGATAATAATTTCAGTATTGAGCCAATAAAAATTGTTACTATTAGGTTTGGTGGGGTTGGAGAATATTTTGTTATTGAAATAACCTGTATTGAGCCTTCCTAGGTTGGGTTTTTCTAGGTCATATCAACCAGGTTTGGGTGAAAATTATAGCATATTAATCTTAATATTAAATAAAAATGAAATCTTTGAAGGAGATGGTGGGTTTCACATAATAAATTTAGTGAATCATTTAATGATATGTTATAAACAATCCAATTTAAGGTATAATTTCATTTTAATGATCATTTATAATAGTTAAATTAGTGATCTTCATAAATAATGAATACACCTAAAGGTTCTCATCATAGATATTCAACCATATACAATGGAAAATATGAAGAAGAAAACTATTAGGTATGAGTGAAATCTTCTCTATCAAACAGAGTTAAGAAGGCTTAGAAGAAAGACAGTGAGTTGCAAAAGAAGGTAGATCTTGTTCAGAAGGGTATATTACCTGAATTCAAAATTGATAATTATTGTGTTTTGAGATTTGGGAAGAGATTTTGTGTGCCTTGTGATTCACAGTTGAAGATATAGTTTTAATATGAATCTCATTTTTCTATATTTTCAGTTCATCATGGAAGTATTTAAATGTACAAGGATCTGCAGGAGTATTACTGTTGGGATTGAATGAAAAGAGATATTGATGATTTTTCTGTGATGTGTTTGACTTTTCAATAGGTTATAGCATATTGGAAGTTACCAAACAGGATGCTTCAGCCATTACCAGTACCAGAGTGGAAATGGGAGAATATATATATGGACTTCGTTGTGGGATTGCCGAAGACACCCCGAGGTAATAATGTAATATGGGTTATTGTTGATCGCTTGACTAAATATGATCATTTAATTTCTATACGAGATACCCTTTCCCTATATCAACTTTCTCATTTTTATCTTTAATATATTGTTAGGTTACATGGTGTTCCCCTCTCTATTATATCAGATCGTGATCCCATTTTACTTCTAACTTTGGAAAAGGCCTTTCGAAGTCATTGGGTAATAAATTAAATTTTAGTACAGCTTTTCATCCTCAATCAGATGGGTCATCAGAACGAACAATTTAGACTCCGGGGGATATGCTACGTTCTTTTTCTATTGATAATCAGAGAAGTTGGGACCAACATCTTTTTTTGGTTGAGTTTTCATATAATAATTATTTTCATTCCAATATACAGATGGCAGCATTTGAGGCATTATATGGGAAGTAGTGTCTAACTCTAGCCTTTTGGGATGATGTGGGTGAAAGGAATTTGATGGGACCAGAATTGGTAGAATAGTTGGTAGAAAAATATCAGCTGATACATAAACACATGAGAACAGCTCAGAGTAGTCACAAAAGACATGCTGACAACAGGAGGAAAGATCTCTCTTTTGAGGTAGTTGATCATGTCTTCCACAAAGTTTCACCATGGATGAGTTTGATGTTATTTGGTAAGAAAGGAAATTAGTGTCCAAGGATCATTGGACTATATAAAATTATGGAGAGATTTGGATCAGTTTCATACCGAGTGGCTTTACCTCCGAGTTTATCTCAGGTACACAGTGTTTTTCACGTTTCAATGTTAATGAAGTATATGCCAGATCTATCTGATGTTTTGAGTCCATAGGTAGTTTAGCTGAAAGAGAATCTAACTTATGAGGAACAACCGGTTCAGATTCATGACCAAAGGGAGCAAGTACTGCAGAATAAGTTGATTCATCATGTAAAGGTTTTGTGGAAAAACCACATGATTAAAGAGGCAACATGGGAATATGAAAATACAATGAGGGATAAATACCCCCACATATTCGATAATTAAATAAATTGCAGGAATGAAATTATCTAAAGGGGAAACAATGTAACATCCCAAGTTAGTAAATAATTATGGATTTTCATATCTATTTTTATTTATGAATTTTATAGTGTTTTAGAGGCTTAAAATGATAATAAATCCAATCTTATGCATAGAATACACTAATATTTTTAAATGATTATTTTAACGAATTTCGATGGAAAACATTTTTAAAAAAAATTATGACAATTTTATAAGATCACTTTGTCAAAATAACATTATTATTTAGAATTGGGACATTTAAATTTACTTTGGATAATTTTTTGGTATTTTTTTGACAAAGTTCATTTTTAAATTAATAGTGAAAAATTCTGCATTTTACATCAAAACTGCTTTTTCATCTAATTTAATTATATGGTTAGATTATATTTTTTATTAGTTTTAAATTGTAATTAGAATATAATTTTACCATTTAATATAATTTTGGTCATTATAATTAATTTCACTTTGGAAATGGGAATAAAAAAGTGTCAATCTTTTGATAGATATTGTTTCTAAAAAACCCACAATTTGTTTTGACAACGAGATTTATTTTTAAATTAATTATTTCAATTTCTATGTTTGGAATTTTGAAAATTGGATTCCATATTTTGAATCAGAAGTCCCAAATTATGTAATTAAGTCTGTATTGTTTTTTGGAAATTATGAACAGTAGCGATGGTAATTATCTTTAATTATCTTGATTAATTAGTAATGTGGTAGTTAAGGGTAATAAAATAATATCAGAATAATATTAAATAACCCCAAAATGTGTCATAATGCTACTGGAAGTGTCATGTCTGACCATTTCATTCCTTGTGCCAACTTTGGAACACTATGGAATCACTTTTGTGTGATAATGACATTTCATCATTTTATTTTTAAAGAAAGGAAAATATATATAAATGTATGTAACACCTAAGTAAAAAATAATAATTTTGTCTAAATAAATGATCTCTTAGACTATAAATATTCATTGGAAATCTAAAAATACTTCCTAAATCATGGTATTTTTTTATAATTTTTAAACATTAAATAAATATATTTATTTATGACACCATGATGATTTAGTGATGACCTCATTAATGAACGATTTAAAAACAATTAAAAGATAATGTAAAATCTAAGACATACACTTGTCAAAATCCTATCGGATGGGTGTATTTCGAACCCTTATCACCTTATCCACGAAAAATATCATTGTGGAACTTTTAAAATCTGAAACAATTTTTATAATATAGTAAAACTTCATGACTTTCCAAGAGTTCCCCTCCTCCCTCTTATAAAAGGCCCCCACCTCTACCACCTTACCCACACCTCTCAAACCATTGGCGCAGACAAACTGTGCTCAATTTATCTCTCCAAATCCATCCGTTAATCATAGAGGCCTTACCTTAGGCAAAATTCTCTTCATGAAACCACATTGATTCAAACCAAGGGGAGTTACCACATATAATGGTATTGTCATCTCCTAGGTTCTTTTTTTTATTTTGCCTCTCAAACCCCCTAATCTATTTTTATTCCTCTATTTACTAACAAAAATAGTATCTTCAATATACTAGGATGTTGTTATGAGAATTATTCGAGCTACACTTACACACACCCTTGTTTAATGGTTAAAAAACATATTGTTTCTGTGGATGGTGAATTATTACGTAACGAAACGATGATTGTTCAATATTTTCTTAACACATTTCATGGTGTCCATTAAGATGTAACTATATTTATATTTTATTTTTATTTTTATTATCAACTCATTATGCTTCTTTATTTTGCATTTATGGCATACCATTATGGTTTCCATTATGGGTAAACATGATAATTTCATTTTAGGAAGAGCGGACTACCGCCCCCTCAAAGTGATTTGATTCGTTAATGACATATGTGGGAAGAATAACGGATGGAGTTAATGGTATTGAATATTATATAATACTGGAATCATAATATACCTTTATATCATTATTATTTCATTCCATTAAATATAAAATAGAAATGAAATAATCGTTCATGCGTACGTACGGCTTACTGTCTCCATGAACTGTGCATTTCATTTCTTACCTTTAAATGTTATGTAATATTATAAATGCCTGCATATAATGTATATAAATTTTATATATGATATCTACATCATGAAAATAATTTTTGATATAATGGATATTTTACCACATGAAAAACATGTAATTAGAAGAAGTTTGTTTTTGGCTCAAGTACCAAAGACCGAAAAAACAACCATTATTAACTTAAATGATTATATAATGTTAATAACATGGTAATCAGTGATATAAAAGTAGTAATGAACTTGAAAATAGTTTCTTAAGAAAGTATAAATTATATCTAGTATATTATTAATGAGATTTAAGAATGATCGAGTCATGTCAGACACGAGGTAAGGGACTTTGTCTCAATCTCATTTCAATGAGTCATATTTTGTTTTATAAACAAATTTCTTTTATAAGGTTTGTAAAACACTTTTAATTTTACTTTTATTCAAAAGAAATCTTTTTATAGGAAACATTTTACAAAAAAACAAAAAGGAATGTTTTTGTCTTACGTATGCGGCGACAGCGACTTCTCCTCCACTGTGACCATTATTTGAGTTTCGGCTTCCTCTACATGCCATATATTTTTTTTAAAAGAAAAATAAATACCATGTTTTAAATTTCTATTATTTTCCTATTTAAAATGGTTTTGATAATGTTTTGATTATATCAATGTGTTTTTGATATCTTGTAATTGAAATGTGGAAATGTTATGTTTCCTTTATTCATGTTTTATGTGATACTATTATGTTATGGTTCTTGGGCATTTTTTATGAAGACGAGAAGTTCCGTGATAAACTAAGGGCAGGTGAGCTGACGATATCTCTCCAATGAATTAGGTATTATGAAGGGGTTAAATGCTATGGTTTCTCCGAAGATATTTAGGGAATATACTGTAATGGGTATACCAAACGTATCCGTGAGTGTTACTCCCTACATAAGAATGTTATGAACGCCACAAGTTACCTTTTTGTCTTATGATTTTTATGAGTTATTCGTATACCTTATGATTTCATGAGGTATGTTATAGTGCCTATGTTTATGAGTAAATTATAATTCTAATGATTCTTGTGTATTCATGGACTAAGGTTTTCTTTCCATATTTTTATATCCCTTACTGAGCTTTTTATGCTAAACCCAAATTTTTGTAATGTTTTTCAAAGGTCTAGGGAAAGGAACATGATGTGATGATAGTGTCGAGGAAGAGTCAATAAAGAATACATGTTTTATTTTAAATATGTTTCCATTGATGGGAAAATTGAATATTGTCTTTTATGTGACCACCTTGTTTAAATGTGGAATATAATGCATGATTTATGATCTAGTTATCTAAAACACTAAACCTGAAAAGAACCTCAATGTGTATTCTTGAAATTACTCAAGAATAAGTTGTGTTTATTGTCTGGTACTTATACCAACATCATTATATCAGCCCAATTTATGATTGAATACATATCATTTCATCATCATTTGGATTTCATGATTTTTTAATGAATGATTTTCAACATCTATATCATTTCATTATCCATTTTTGCGTGAACAACCTACATTCACTGAACACACCACAACATGTAGGTGTTATACTTTCATCCCGAAATGGATTAAAATAGATCCATTTGGAGGATTGAGTGATAACTATTATTGTAAGAGAACTCCAATAAAGGAAGATATTGGTCTCATCCTCTATTTATGTCCATTAGGCAGGCTCTCAAATTCTTTTTCCATGTCCAATGTAGTTGTATTAGAATATATATCAACTTAGGGGTGATACATCATACTGATAATCATCAATTTTTTAGATAATATTTTTGACTTTTCTAGAATATGGAGGTAAATCTTTAATCTCAATATGATATAATCGATAATGGTACAATATATTTCCTCACCACATCTCATTATTATTTTATGGTATTTTGATAATGTCATAAGCCATATCAAATTGAAATAAATTGAATAGTAATCATAATAAGGTCTACAATAATCCATATTGAATTATTATTTCTGTATTTCATCAGATGTCCAGTGAAAAATCCCATTGTGATGTTTTCTCATAGATTTGTAGGTATGGGTAATGGTTGCATCACACCCTTAGAATATTTCCGTTCATCCTTTACATATTAAAATACTAGGTACATTGATAAAAATTCAATGATATCCTTCTTCATGTTTTTCCACCAATAGTACACTTAGATATGTTGACATGTCATAATGGTACGTTGGTTAATGGAGAAGGTCGATCAATGTGAATTATTTAATATTTCTCTATTAATCTGGTGATTTTATAGTACACATAGTCATGAAACAAATTTTATGACTCAATTATCATCAATTATAAACTCTATTGATTTTCCATTTCGGTTATATTCCACCATCTACTGATCTTCCACATCAACATTTTAATAAACCTATGTCTTTTCCAAAAGGTATTTTTAATTAATAATTTCATAATGTAATGATGATGTTTATTCCCTTATAATTCCCATAATGATAGTTTTTATATATAAGTATTTTGGATCATTTTCAATTATCATCATTGGTAATGTTTTAGGATCCATTAATTGTTGAGAATCTCACACATTATTGTCTTAACCAGAATGATATTGGTTTACAAATGTAATAATTTATGATATCTAACCACCTTAACAAGTGTAAATTAATCTCCTTATATGTGAATATATATTTTATTGTCTTTTGATTTATATAAATCTCAAACATATATCGATTGAGATAATTACGCCAAAATTTTAATTTTAATAACATATATGCCAACACCATATCATGTGGGACATATTGGTTTCTATGAACATTGAGATTCTATGATTTATATGATATCACATTATCATTTTTCTTCAGTTCACTTCTTAATACAATATTTGATGCATCCATGTATACCAAAATTAGTTCCACACTTTTTGGTAGTGAATGTAACAGTGTGGTGATATGACACTTTTTTCAATCATTGATGTAGTATTCACATTCACTTGTCCATATGAAGATAATACCATTAGATTATTCTAGTTTAATGAGTATGGAAATCACTAACTGATCCTCAAAAATGGTTTGTAATACCCACCAAAACCATAGAAGCTACAGACATTGATTACATGTGTTTTCCTACGCTACTCCTTGGTGGCCATGATTTTAAGAGGGTCAGAATATATTATTTTGATAGTGATAATAGTCACCATGTTTCTAAAATTCTCTATCCATAAATTACATTTTCAATATGTTTTATATAATTTCCCCCTTATAAAATTTTATAAGAAAGTATAAAATTGATCATCATGATCCTCCTTAATCTTGGAGTATATACGAATTTCATATATATTAAATACCACAAATTTTTATAGGTGATATATAAATAAATTATTCATCTTCTACATTAATATTATTGGATAATTATTGAAGAATAATTGCATCACAATGAACTCATAGTGTCCAAACCTCGTTAAAATGGATGTCATATGAATGTCTTCGTTCTTCACCATTAATGAGTAATATCCTAACCAAATGTACACCGTATTGAAAAACATGGACCCACATTTACAGTAGGGAAAGTCATTTATCCATGGAAGGAGACACAAGTTATTTATTATTAGTTTTTTCAGATCTAAATAATCATTTATATGTCTCATTTATCCATACTTTTCTTGATAAATAGTATTGGTTCAGCCCCTGATGGAGCCCTTGAATATATAAAACACTTTTATTGATTCTTTTCTTACTACTTATACAGTTATTCGAACTGAATTATGGAAATTATTTATACATTATTTGATATGTAAATAGATAAATGCGTATGTTAAATTGATATCTCAACATCCGGAATATGAGGATTACTGAGAAATTATTCATGGAACACATTAGTGTAGTCCCTCCAAATGGGCATGTCTTCTAGCATGATTCTCTGTAACGATCCAACGTTTTAAATGAAAGTTTCCTTCTTATAATTCTGTTGAAAATCACATGAAAATCCTAAATAATGAACTACTATGTGCTATGTGACCTTTAAACATAAGTTCATCACATCTGTGATTGGAATATCGAAAATCCTAAATACATGGTTGAGATCAGTTTGTTTTTTGGAGTCTGATAAGAGAAAATTAATTTTTATGAATATATACCTACCATTATGATTTGTAAATTACCCTCATTAATTGTTATATACCCAAAAGAATAATAAAATTACCTAATATAGTATAAAAATAATATTCAATTAATGGTATGGTGTACTAAATTTTTAGGATAAGTAAATGAATTTTTAAAAATTGTTTTCTCTATAATAAATTATGATTTTAAATGAATATTATATTAGTAAATTTCTGGAAATTATTGTTGAAAAATAAATTTAATTATGGAATTCTACGTGTATAAAAAGTTTTAGGTTTCAGTTTTGTGATTTTTTCAAAATACATGGATTTTTGTTGAATAGAAAAACATGATAATTTAAGATAAATACTAAATAAAGTATTTATTGAGTCATTGATGATGATATTCTGATATAATTCAAATTGTATGTAAATCAGATTCATTTATTACTATTCAAGGTCATGGAATACTTATTATTTCTTATATTGGGAAGATATAACAAATTAATGGTTATAATATTATGGAAAACTGCTTCCCCTCCACTGTAACCCATCACCCCCTCTTCTCTCCACTCCTCTCTAGCCTTGTGCCTTGCTGTTAATCTGCCCAAATATCTCCCCATCTTCCTCCACCATGTCCAAACTCCCCTATAATATTCAAAATAACAAAACCTCTTCCCTTAAGAGGTTATCAATTGAGTTAATCTCAAGAGGTATATTCCTCATTCCAATTATTTTATTTCTTTTATGTTCTATTATTTTCCTTTTTCTTTCCTCATCTCTCTTCACAAAAATGTTATGGTAACCCCAATAACATAAATTCATAGGAATTATATTATTCAAATGGAATGTTTCGTTAAATTATCTCCTTTCCAATTCATTATTTAAATGAAATGAAAACACCATTTGAGAAGTGTTAATTTAGCACATTCAAAGAGAACAATTTACTATGTTCAATTAATTTATTTAAATTTGGTCATGAAACCTTTATTGTTATTATTGAACAATATTAAAATTTAGGTGATATATCCATTATTTTGTTCTGAAATACATTTTTAGAAATGGTATTATGATATAATGAAAAACATGTTTATTGTAATGAAAACTCACTGAATAACCTAAATAGTTATCATTGTGGTTTTATATTTTAATTCATATTTACTCAAAATAACCAAATTAATTCTAATAAACCATGTTATCTTCTGTATTTCTAATAATATCATACAACTCCAATTTTGGACAACCAAATTAATCCTCCTTGTTTATCAGAACATCAATATAATTGAACCAATCCTTAAAACCATGTAAACAAAAAGACCCAAATAATAAAATTGAATATCATAACAAAAAAAGTTGGCCATGAATGATTTTAAAAAGTGTTATATTAAACCATATAATTATAAAAGATTATATGCTTTTATTAATTAATTAATGTAATTTTATTTTTCAGTTCATTAATTTCATGTAAAGATCATAATTAGACTTAAGCGAAGGTATCTACCCCATTTCACTCTTAATAAATATTGTCCTTTACACTATGCCTTTTATGTGTAATACCATGTGATGGATTATGATTTATCACCTCCACCGTACGTCCTTTTTGATGTATAATTGATTATAAAATGCATTTCAATCTCATAATTCCTATTTAGGTACAACTAATACCATGCAGATAACAAGGTATGATTTCTACCCGAAAATCATTTATTCATTCGGGTTGCTCTATCATTCCTTTTTCTCAAATGATTCTATATTTTATTTTTATGTAAACGTTATAGATGCTATTTATATTCTCCAATATCATGTACCAAGATCCATATCTCATTCTCATTCAGGGATATACATGATTTTAATTGAATCCCTCCTCGATAATACCCAAAAAGCAAACTCATATATAGGGAACTATCCAAATTTTTACCCAATATCATGTAAACTAAATATTATATTTAAATTAACCATTTTGTTTACTAAATCATTATTTTCATCCTTCAAACCATCTTGTTTCAATTCAGTTTTTATATAAAAGTTAGTTCCCTAGTATATTTTAAAATCACTATGGTATATTACTTAAAACCACACCAAAATGATTTAATGGTAAAATTTATCAAATAAATTTACTACTTATTGTATCTGATATTTTAAATCACATACCATGGTATATGATTAATTTACCTTTGGAACTTACTTTATAATTCCTTTCTTTCATAAAAACTTTCATTATATGACCATTGGTTATGATTTATGTCATGATTGTGGTAACCAATTATTTCCATAGGTAACACTTATATCTACGGATGATTTATTATGTATGATTATTTATGTGGATATCATGTTCATGAAAGGTAATATGGGTGTTCCCAGATAAAGCTAAAAATCATTGGGTAATGATAAGTCTCATGACATGTTATGTTCAACGATCTTGGTGGTTAGCATTTTTGTGTGCTATTATGGAAAACAGGATTGGCGGTTAGTCATGACATGTGCTACAATGTGAAATGATATTGGTAGTTAGCCTTGAATCTTAATAAGAACATGTTTTATGATTCTACCTCATTAATATGATTCCTTGTTTATATGATCTCGTGTGTATATGATATTACTTCATGTGTTCAATGCCTTGGATTTCAATATGTCATGCCTCATAACTCATGTGCTTAAGATTTATCCTTATTTTCATACAATTATAAGGATTTTTAGTACATCCATCGGTTCATGTGTTCCCCAGGGCACTCTATGATGTTTTATAGGATCCAAGGATGGTAGGAGCTCTTTATTGAGATTAAATAATGAAGTGTTTTTTATCCCCACGTTTTTATGGTTTATGTACATAGTCTTCCTTGACATGAGACTAAATGATCCTTGGCATGTACTCTGATGTAACATTATGCGCAAAATCATGTAATGTTATGTCAAAATGTCTAGGGTCTCTACATTTGGTAACATATTATGGTCTAGTTATTTTGGAGATTAGTATTAGAGTACCATAGTGAGATCCTTTGGGATGTTACAAAGTATATGTAAACAAACAAATGTTTTGATAAGAATATACTATGTGAATTATAAATAAAATACATTCCATTCCGGGTACAAACTGGTAGAGGAATCTCTAGAACATATGTACCTAGGATTGAACACTGCGAAGTGGAGTTTCAGGCAAGGCATGGGGTATCCTGGTACACGAACATAGGTCTTTCTACACTCTTGGATTAAAACTCTAGTGAGATATAGTTTGTTAAATTCCTAATCTTAGTACAAATCCTTATTATGGGAACTAAATGGATCCCATAAGAATATATGTTATGTGATAGATCATGAATAAAAATGTTTGATGCATAAAAACTCATGAGATAATGAGAGAAGTGTAATTTGTATGTTATCCATTTAATGTCATTCGATTCCCTCATATTACATACTCATCCCAAAATTTTCTATTATTGTAGCCAATGTCTAGTAATAAGAGGAATCGGGATAACATAAAATGTTAAGGGCAATGTGATGACTTCCAAAAAGAGTTCCCCGATCAAATGTGAGATCAATAAGGATATATCATGACTATTCCAAACCATCAACCACAGATTAGGATTACCAATTGGTACAGGGTTTAACAAAGAATATATTCACGGATGAGGAAAATGAAATATCTTGATGGTTCATCTGATAAAGGTGAAAATGGAAGGAAGACCCAATTTCCTTGGTGAAACAAGTGTTGAAATAGGAACCACGGGGATTGTCACATAGGTACTCAATGATGTTTTAAGTGTTGAATGATTGCGAAAAAATTATCCAATTTCTTTGAAAAAAATGAATAATGAGGTTAATGGAAATAATTTTTTATCTAATGCATCATACATAGTTCAATGTCATAAATGTGGAGAAGATGGACATTATCCAACACGATTCTCCATTACAATGGAGGAGAATCATGATGAGCATCAATAATATCCATGATAATGGGAGCATTGATGGTCCTATGAAATAGTGGATAATGATGCACAAAATACATGTAACCACTAATTCAATGTAGTGTATGTAATAATTTAGTTTATTTCACATCCTATTATTATATCATTGATTTTTTCTATGAACAATGATTCCATAGCTGAAATGATATTATATCATTAGGAACGACATATATGAGAAATGTAACAAATTTTGATGTTTATGGGAATGTTGTTATTTGAAATAGTATAAGCCTCTATTTGGAGTATTTTGAAGAAGAAGGACATAATGATATCCTACGACTCAAGGAAGCATAAAATATATGAGAAAAAATATCCAACGCATGATCTAGAGTTGGCAGTGATGATCTTTTCAATAAAAATCTAGCGGCATTATCTCTATGGGGAGATGTGTGAAATATATACTGACCAAAAGAGTCTCAAATATATTTTCACACCAAAATAAAATAGTATGCACTTGTGAATATGGATGGAGATCCTCAAGGACTATGATTGTAAGATTCACTACCATCCCGTTAAGGAAAACAAGGTGGTGGATGCTCTAAATAGAATGGATCATACATTATTATCAATGACAAGAAATAAAAATGTTTCAATAATCTTAGATTTATAGAGGATTGACATTGGAATCATTAAGGTTGAATTATCATCAATCCTATCTCAAATTATTTCTCAGCCATCCTACATGGGGAAAGTAAAGGATTCATAGCGAAAATATGTGTAAATTATGAATATGGTGGGATCTATTAAAAATGTGAAATAATTTGTGGTATTGATCGATAAAGAAGGAGTTTTTAGATATCGGTCACTATTATGTGTACAGTACGATCCCGAGATAAAGAAGGGGATATTGAATGATGCACATATCTCATCTTTCTCTTTCCTACCATAGAGAATAATGATGAATCGAGATCTCTGAGAAAACATTTTTTTAGAAAATATGAAAATGAAGATTGTAGAAAATACATCAATGTGCCTGATATGTCAGCAAGTGATGGCTACGAGGAAGAAGTTGAAGAGGATGATGCAACAACCACGCAAACCCTCATTGAAGTGTAACAACATTACTATGTGCATTGTTATTGTACATCCAAAAACATATAAAGGAAACAATACTATATTGGTTGTTGTAGATCATCCTATGAAGAAATCATACAATATCACACTCCAAGTGGACTTCTTAGTGGATCAACATGAAAATATATATATCATATATGTGGAAGGGATTCATGGTATAAAAATATATATTGAATATGATAATGATTAAAGATTCTTCTCTATGTTATGGAAATGTATCCATCATGCTCTATGAATTAAAGTAATTTTCAGTACGAACTATCATCCTCAAACTGATGGCCTATCTAAGAAGACCATTCAGACAGTAAAAGACATGTTGATTTCGTATTCTATTAAAATCAGAAGTGTATGGGACCAACATCTAACACTGGTTAAATTATCCAACAACAACAGTTTTTACTCGAGCATCCAAATGGAACCATATGAAGCCTTTAATGGGAAATGGTTCAGAACCCCAGCTTGTTGGGATGAAGCCTATGAGGGTACGTTGCTAGGAACTGATGTAGTATATGAAATGATAGAGAAAGTGAAAAACATTCCGAAGAAAATCATGGCATATCAATTTCGAGGAAAGTGGTAAGCCATAAATATTCAACAAGGCCTTGAGTTAAAATTTTTAGAAATGTTATTTTAATTCATATCTATACAAAAGAAGTTCATGAGGTTAGGAATGAAAGAAATGTTAAGTACCAGTTACATTGGCCCCTTTGAAATCATTTATCGATTCAGAGTTTTGGCCTATCGACTGGCACTTCCACCTATCACATAAAAACTACATGATGTCCCTCATGTATCCTTCATATGTATGTACATGCTAGACCCTTCAAATGTACTCTCTTCAGAGGTGGAAAATTTGGAGGATGGTGTTTTATAAAAGGAGAAGTTAGTAATGATCTTTGATTATATATATAAATTTATAAAAAACAATACTATTGACATGGTTATGATACAATGGAAAAACATATGTAAGAAGTACCATCATGGGAACTATAGGAGGAAATGATGGAAAATTATGCTAAAATATTTTTGAATTATATGGTAAAATTAATTTTTTATGGAGAAATTTCTTAAGGGGGGGAAGAATATAACAACCCTATGTTTTCTATGGTAATTTATTTCATATAATTATGTCATGAAATCACATGAAAACAAAACATAATGAACTAATAAGTTGTGTGTGACCTATTAACATATGTTTTCCACATCTGTGTTTGGAAATTAAAAAAATTCTAAAATACATGGTGTCTATCAGTATGTTATCTGTAGTCTTATAATAAAAACATAAATTTTGTTGAATAGTAACACACCTTTATGTATAGTAGCATAGCTTTAATAATAGTGACATACCATTATGATTAGTATCATTTACTATTATAGTAAAATATAATATTCAAGTAAAAGTTTGATGTACAAAAATTTTAGAATAAGTAAATGTATGTTTTAAAACTAGTTTTTTGATAATAAATTCTTATTTTAATTAAATATTAAATTAATCATATTTATAAAATAATTTTTTTAAAAATGGATTTCATATTTTGTTTCTACTCATTGAAAAATGCTTATGGTGAAATTTTAAATTTTTTCCAAAATACATTGATTTAGTGAATAATAAAATACGATAAGTTAAGATAAATGCTATATAAAGGATTTATTTAGTCATTGATGATGATATTATTATATAATACCAATTTTCTCAAAATCACATGAATTTATTACTATTATTGGTCATCGAATACTTAATATTTCTTGTCTTTTGAATATATAATATATTAATTATTAAAATATTATGAATACCCCCCCTCCTCCACTATAAACCCTCATACCCCCTCTTCTATCCACTCCTCTCATGATTTGTGCCCTATCATTATTGTCCCAAAATGTATCCCCATACTACTCACCCACATATAATAGCCCCAATTATCATCTAAATACCAAAACATATCCCCATAATAGGTTCTCATAAGAGTTAAGCTAATGTTGTAAATACCACTTTCTAATTCATTTATATATTTTAAGTTGTATTTTTTTATTGCTTCTTTCTGCACCAATATTCATACAGATGTTACGATAAATCCAGTAACATAAATTTAATGGAATAATATTATTTTAATGAGATATTTTATTATATTATCCCATTTCTCTATCTTTTAATTGAATCAAATGAAAGAACCATTTGAGATGTGTTAATTTTGGACATTCATCGACAACAGTTTATCAATTTCATTTATTATCATTAAATAGTGGGATGAAACAATTTTTTTATGGTTGAACCATATTATCATAAAATTAATATATCTTATTTATGGTTTAGTAATCCTATTGTACAAATGGATTTATCTAAAAAATCAAAACATGTTTGTTGTAATCAAAACCCACCGATTAAGAAAATCAGTTACAACAAAGGATTTATATAATAATTTATGACCACTCTTAGTAACCAATAGAATTATCATAAAACATTTAATAATATGATTTTTAGTATTTTCACAAAACTAAAATTCTGGAAAACCACTTTCATATAACTTGTTTTTCCAATCATTAGTATCAATGATCTGATCATTAAATCCATGTATGCAAACAAACCCGAATAATGAAATAGAATATCATAACCAATCAAAATGATCATGAATGATATCATAAAAGATTATAATAAATCATTTCAATATATTATTCATCCTTTAATTATTAATTAATGAACCTAATTTGATTGTTCTGGTCATTATGTTCATTGAATGATCACCATCAGACTTACTGTAAGGGATCCTCCCCATTTCATACTGAATCAAGATTGTCCTACATGTTATGCCTTCTATGTGTAGTCCCAAATTATGGTGTTAGATTTAGCACATACCACATACATAAAACTTGATTTATAATTGATTAGAAACACCTTTCCTCACTAATTAATCAATATTAGTTACACATAATACCATGATGATAATCTATAATGAATTCAACCTGAACCTCATTTATTCCTTTGGGTTTCTCTATCATACTTTTTAAGAAAATAATTATTTATTTTATTTTTATGTAAATATTTTAAGTGATTTTTTATTGTTAAAACTCATGTTCCATGACCCATATATCATTATATTTAATATATATACATGATTTTATTTGAATTCATCCCCAATACATCAAAATTAGCAGACTCATTAGGATCATCCAACATTTTTACCCAACGTCATGTGCACTCTATAATATGTTTTAATCCACCATTTTCATTATAAAATAAGTCATTTCATCATGAAAACTATATTGTTTCCATTATTCTTTTATATAAATGATTTAATAATTATATATTTTATCTTATCTAAGGTATTTTTGTTAAAATCACAATAAAATGTTTTTATGTTAAAATTTCTCAATTACATTTCTTACAATTTGTCGAATATGTTTGACTTCACATACAATGGTATATTAATATTTTAACTTATTAATTTCCAGGGAATTGTCTAATTCCTTTTTTTTCTATAGAATCATTCATGATAACCTCAATAGTTAAACATTAGGTCATGATTGTTGTACCCATGTATTTCTATTAATAACCCTTTTGTTTATGTATGATTGGTTATGTATGATTATTTATTTGGAAAACATTCTCATGTAATGTTATATAGTTGTGACCAGATAGCGCTCCAATGCATTGGGTAATTTTTTGTCTAATGAGATGCAATTTGAAATGGTATTGGCCCTTTGCCTTGGATTGTACTGCAATAGGAAACGGGATTGGCTGTTAGCAATGAATCATATTACTATGGGAAATGAGTTTGGTGTTTATCCTTGACTCGTAGTAAGGACATGTTTTTTTATTTGACCACATTTAAATGATTCTGTGTTTATATGATACAATGTATATATGGTAAGGCGGGTAATATTCCATGCTATTGATATCAATATGCGGTTCCTCCTAACTCATGTGCTTAAGATTATACATTATTTTCATTCTATTACTGGGTTTTTTATATCATCTCATTGTTCATGTGTTCCCCATTGTACCATATTAAGATGTAAGGTATAAAAAAGAGTTAGAAAATATATATATATATATTAAACAATGTAATTTTTTAGTCCCATGTTTCATGTTTTATGTTTTATGTAAAAATTCATCTAAGAAACTCAACATACTGATCGGTTTCCTATTCTATGATGTATAATAATACTTAAAATCATCTAATGATGGGTGAAAATTTACAAGGTCTCTACATTCTCACTTTTTTATCAATAATTTTAGCTAAAAATGATTTCTCCTAGGGAAATAGTAACGATATTTGATAGGAAAAATCAACTGGTATCTATCCTTCTAATTAATGTTTTCGAGAATCAGAAAATGTCTTGGGATTTTAATAGTAATCCACCATTACCAACAGTTGATGTTGGATTTATATTATTAAATTTAATCTCTAACCAATATATCATTAATCTCTTCTATTTTAATTTTATTAATATTTTTAAGATGGTTAATTATATAAACATGGACTGTAGTAGAGTTATATTCATTAGATGTATTAATTTCTCGAATTACTCATCTCATGGAAAAGTGAGCCAATTTATTTTGAGGTGGAGTGTGAATAGTAATACTAAGAATCAATGATTTGAAAGAATGTGTAGTGAAATAATAAAATAGTAATTTCATGGTTCTTGATCAAATAAACATTTTACCTTTCAACAATTAATTATTTGGATACACCTCATTAGTTGTGATATAATATTCCCTTCATTCCATTCATGGTTGTTGTGGTCATGGATTGTCTCTGAAATCTTTTAGACAAGGGAAATTGATTGCCTAATTCATGTGTTCCTTATAAATTAAAAAGTAAAATATGTTCTTAATATTTATCTAAGCCTTCCATTTTTCTTCCAAACATTTGGGAATCTTCATATATCTTCCTAAATGATGAGACAAATCCCCATATTTTGATATTATATTTATCTCTTGTTTCTGTTTAAATAATTATGACGATTCTTTTTCCTACACTGTGTGACATGGTATGATGGATTTTATGTCCTTTATGGTAATTATATTTGGATACAATAATATTAAACTCAATTATCCTCAATTTATATATGATACCAAAAGACCAGTAAGAGTCTCTATTATCTATATCATCCTTGAGGGTGAAAATTATGATCATGTAATAACTGTCAAAATCTTAACCCCCTAAGGTTTTCTGTAATATATATATTAATACATTAAAGAAAATTATAACTTACAATTTATATTTCATGAAAAATATATAGGCATGTCATTAATTCCTTGTAATATTTTTCACATATTCCAAAATGAACACATTTTATATTTTCTTCTCTATAAAGAACCCCCTACCTCTTGTGATTAAGGGTTTGGGAGAAATATTTACTGAAACTAATTTCTTCAATCCATCCAATTACATGGTATAAATTTACACCTTACACTTCATGTTTTTTATTATTTTTATAAACTTATAATATTTCACATCAAAATGAAATAACACCATCACTACATTATATTCCTATAATAATTGGGAGAAATTTAATAACTTATCAATGGATTTAATCCATTTTATTGTGCTGTGGGTACCAGAAGATAAAATAAATAGAGGAGTCCTTTATTATATAAAGGGATCACCTGAAACGTGGCCATTCTTTGGAGATGCTCTGTGATTCACAGAATTCATGTTATTATTCATTAGCTGAACAAGTTTACCTAGTACTACCAATTTTTTCTATGATCTGATTTCCCATATGTTTTGAATATACATTAGTAAATCATAACATTTACTATCACATTTGAAGTTAGAATTCTTTCACCTCTTTCCATAAATTAAAAAAAAATACTAAAATTATTGGGGATTTTAGTCTTATGTAAGGTACATTTAAAAAAGAAACCATGATCATAATAGGATAATCTTGTTAATGAAAATTTTATCCTTACACAAATTCTATTATTTTTAATATAGGATATCAATTAACAAATAATTATTCCTAGGAGTAGTAATAATATTTTCTACTCACAACTTCCTAAAAATAACTGGACTATTCTATGATACCGAGTATATTTACCGTTTTCATTGATATATATTTTTAATTGAATTGAAGCTTAGTTATATACTAAATACAAACAATGGTTTGAAAATTATAGTTTGATTAGAAGACTAGTTATATAATTAATAAACATAAATCTAAAAATAAAACATCTTTAAATCTATCCACATTATGATATCCTAAATCCCTTTGAGATTATATAACTATAGATGATATCCTATGGTTTTTGTAAACTAGAAGAATGAGGTAAAAAGGCTAGTAAAGTAATAAATGTGGGTATGAATAATAAAAAATAGGATATATAGAATAACATGAAATATTAAAATTCATGGAACCAGAATATAAATATATATTTACATCATACATAAAATGGGATCATATGATCATCTAAAAATTATAATTTTGAAACAACATAAATCATTACATACGAACGAGTCAAGGATAATTTCCATGACATTATCCCATGGTGTTAAATGTCTTATAATTTGTTTTGTTTGTTAACTAATACAATAAAAAATATTTAGTGAGACTTAGTAATTCCCAATTATTATTGGAGTACTCTATGTTCACATCCATCATTACCGGCTCATGGACATGTCTTCTACATGATGAATCTATCATAATGAATAAACATATGTGTAATAGATGGAATGAAATGGGATTTGTAATCATGTCCAAAGACACAATATAAGAGAGTATAATAATGATATACAAGGAAGAAATAATTAAAATCCTTATTTGAAATTACTAATTGATAAATAATAATAAATCACGAATACAGATGTGGAAATGTAAAATGGATTTGGTAAGTTACATTAGAAATGTCCCCCTTGAGAATAATAATTTGGTTGAATAATAAAGAGTTTTTAATTCCTAATTATTTACATAAAAAACAGAATTGGCATTTTGTGATAAAATTTATTATTTTAGAAAAATAATGGTGGATTAAATCATTTGGTTAAGTGTACATGAAAATGAATATGAAACAAGGAGGCTCCCATTAATCTAGTATACATATCATGGGTAATTGAGAATGGAACATAATAAAATATGTATATCCACATAAAATTAAGATGATAAGTGATATATATATATATATATATATATGTTTTCAACATATATACATAATATAAAATTATAATATTGGACTAATGAAGAGGTAATTTGATGAAAAGGGAGATAATGTGTTTCCCAAATAAATTATGGAGGTTTGAAGAGACCACTTACCTTATATTCAAATTTTTTCGACATGCGGTTTTAAATTATGGTATAATAAAAATAGATTAATGAATAAATAAATTATTAATCTATTCAATATATATTTTAAATATTGAAATTTTATTTTGTTAAATTATGGCCAGTTTTTTGAGTTGTGATTTTTAATATGGTCCTTCATGAATATAAATATTTTTAAATTTTTCAATATATAATTATTCTTCTGTTGTAAGGATTATTTATTTTATAAATTTCAATGATAAATTTTTAATTTATTTGGGATGTTTTTCTAACCATCATGAACTAGATTCATTGTTGTTAATATTATGTATATATAAATTACATAATAAAAATAAATAATTTATTTTATACCTCTTATAGTATAATTTATAAAAAATATAATAATTTTATGACAATCCACGAATGTATTAATGAAAAAAAATTAATTATCCACAAGGATGTCAAAAAACAATAATTTGGACAAAAATTTAATTTTATTGAATATGTTAATGTGTAAAATAGGGTAGATCAAAGATATTATATAAGAAATATAAAATTTTACTCAATAAATTATATTTAATTTATTATTAATTTTTAGAATAATGATATTATTAGAAATTATAAGATGAAAAAAAATTAATATTGGTCGTTTGAGAATGTTACCTCTTGAATATAAAATTCTTGAATGACCCCTAAAGGAACATGTAATTATTCATTTAATAGAATATATGAACATGAAAATCAGTAGAGTGGGGAGTGGAATTTTTAGAATACATTTTTAATTCTTTAATTCTTATATGGTGTGATGAAAATGGGTGGAGTGGGGTGGTATTATCTAGTGGAGGATGTTGGAGTTTTTTATTATTATAATCATTAGATAACTATTTTATCTCAAGACTATCAGTTGTAACAACATGATTTTTTGTGACCTTTTTTTTCAAAAAAAATATTCTAGGAATTTATTTACAATAAACAATATTTATTACATTATTTATAAGATATTTCTTGTTAATCATGATATAAATGCAACACTTACATGACATTGGTTACATGAAACCATGAATTTCTATAAAAAAAATAATTTATTATATATATTTAAATGATATAGTTATAACATAGCTGTTATGAATATTAATATAAATTGTAATATAAATTTTTTAAACATTAATTACCATTTTTTATATTGATATATACTATTTTTAATATAACATTATTTTTTTAGTATTATAATTATATGTATTAAATTAATTTGTTCTTGAAATAATTTAGTTTTATATCCTTCCATGACAAAAATTAAAATGATTTTTATACACTTTTTATAATTTAATATGATAAAAAAATGATTTGTTAATTTATTATGTCAAAATTATTTTTTTTATTTTTGTGATTTTTCTAATATTAATTTATTATGAATATTAAAAAATACATAAATATAATTCAAATCAATTTTTCGCCTAATTTATTTACATTGTTATTTCATATTTTCTGTTGGTTTAAATTAAAAATAGTTCTATTATTCATATATAAATCATATCTAGTTCATTGGTATATATTTTTATATTGAATTTAGATATATAATATTAATGATCTCTTGAAGATTCCTATTTTAAAATACCTATTTCTCATAATGTATGAAGGATTTCCTTTAAACATAAATATTCTACTTATGTGAAATGAATTTACCTAAATTTAAAACCACAGTTATAATTAATATAATATTTATAATAAAATAATATGAACAAAAAATTTTAAAATAAATTGTACTGAATCTGATTATGATTAATTAATAAAATTAAGGTAAAATTAAACATTATATCGGACTAAACCATAATCTTATGGGCCAAAGATACTAATAATCATTTTTAAAATGAATTGGACGGACATAAAATTTTCATTAATATTAATTTATTCATTTTTGTTGGAGTTTATTACTTTTTATTATAAAACATGGGTACACATAACTTGTGTTCAAAAATTCGATGTTTATCCCCTCCCTCCCTTATAAAAGGGCACCACATCCCCCCCATCTTCACACATTTCAAAGAAACATATTAACAACCAATATCAGGCCTATTCACTTCCAAATATACCACCCTCTCTCTTTGAATTCCTAATTTGGGATGAAATATAACCAAGGATTCCCTTTGTTGAAAATTAAAAGGATTTTCCCAATGAATATGTAACATCATTCACCAAGGACTTTTTTAATTTAATTTCTCCACCACCACACTTCATATTATTAAATATTAATTTAATAAAATAGTATATTCAATATTGTGTGTTTTTTATTATAAGGGTTAAACATACAATTACACAAACATCCATATAGTGGGCGATGAACATACCATTTTTTGTATACCACTAACTAATGCCTCTCGAAATGATGATGTTTTTTTAGAATTACCACCTACATAGTTGGTAATTATATTTCAATGACAATATTTATATGCTATTTATGTTATTTTTTATTTATTTAAATGTTTATAGTTATTATATAAATCATATCTTCATTTATCCCTTTTAGTTAATATTATTAGTTCATTTGTAGAAGTGTGGACTATGCCTCCTCAAAGAATGTTTTTTAATCACAGTAAAAATTAAATGTATTAGTTATATGATTAGTAAAATTATTTGATAAATGTGACATAAAAATTATTATATAATTATATCATATATTTATATACCTATATTTTAATTACATTCACTATTTCCTTAAAACAATAAAACAAAAGTATAATTTATTCATTCTTACGACCTACTGTATCCATGAACAATGAAATTTGTTTTATAATTATAAATATTATTGATAAAAATAAATTATTATATATTTAATGTATATGATATTTATATCCTATTTCACATTTTGGAAATAATGAAATAATTTTATAAATAGTACGATCATGAATAAAATGTAAAATCGTGAATGATAAACAATGTGATTATTACCTAAACATTACTCTGATGTGGAATAGATAATAAACATGAATTATAATGTAGTAACTTAATTAAATAGAATATTGGATATAATTATTTGTTATTTTTTATATGTATAATATTCTTATAAAAATTATACCCGAGGATTGAATGTGAATATAGAATGTCAAGACATACGGTAAGGGAATTTCATCTATCATTTTATTTGTGTGAGATACATGCCGCATTCACTTCCAACATATTTAGTACATTTATATATTACCGTATGTCATGATATATCATTATTTTAATTTATTAATTTATATTAAAATATTTATTTCATGTTTTTATCATATACAACATGATTTTAAATTTATACAGGTATTACATGTTTTCTCATCTCACATTTTATTTTCATGAGGCACAAGCCATGTAGGCCTCCCATATCATATATGTTTTATCTATATATCACATGGATGTGTTATATTATTTTTATACATAAATTTATTGGTATTTATATATAAATTTAATTATATTTATTTCATGGGGATAATAAAAACTATTTTACTAAATAAGTATTGAATTTTTTTCTTAATTTTCCAGCATTGAAACACATGTTTTCTTATTGACATATATTCTTTACGACATAAATATACTATCGTTTAACATGATCTATCATGACTGATAATTATTTTCATGATATTTTATGATTAATTTATATAATTTTATTACACATGGAGTATAATAAAATGACTCCATGTTCAAAGAGGTTATTGAATCATTTTCACAATTTATCATGATTCTTTATGGATATGATTCCATTATTGATGTATAATTATCCATATATAATTAAATATATTGAAAATTCATATCGTATGTCAATCAATAATATCTTCATGTATTTGTACCATTTTTAGACTCTTTGGTACATAATTGTATTAAGAATGTGTTTCTAATACATTCATTCTTTATAACTCTCTTCTATCAGAAATATGAGTGCCTTAAAAACCACGTTTTCTAAAAATGACTCCAATATTTATTTTAAAGTTTTAAAATTTATTTGTAGGAGAAAATATTTCAAATTACTATTAATAATTCATTAAATGTTTGAATTTTTTTTAAATAGAATTCTAAAAAATTTCATGATTTATTTATACGATATCCATCTATTCGAAATTAAAAATGATTTAAAATTTCATAAATCACATTTTAAAGGATTTCATGAATATTGGTTTTTATTTTTTTGAGAATATTTTATAAATTTTTGTGGAAAATGGATTTTAGAATGTTTAAAATATTTTTTTTATAAGTATTCAATGATGTTTTTTTTGGATGTTTTTTAAATTTTATTATACGATTTCAAGAAATAAAATTTCATTAAATGTTATGTGTTAAAAATTAACTTTTCAAAGAAAAAATTTTATTAACCTCATAAAATTTTTTTTAAATATCATTCCAATTTATTTTATATCTATGGTGACATCTACTGATGTTACTCATGCCTTTCGGTTGAAATGATAAAAATGTTACATTCATATTCATTATATAAAGGATTTTTTTTCTTTGGAATAATGTTTTTGAAACCATTTTATCATTAATAAGATATATGTCAATAATATCTATTTAACATTCACAGGATAAATTCTTAATAATATGTCTTCTTTTCAAAGGATATTATTTAAATAAATGATTCTGAACGTTTTTTCTTTTCAATAGGTTTTGTAATGATAAAATTATTATGATACCCATTTCATTTCATGGGTTTTGATATTATTTTTTATAATATTATAAAATTGGTATGTTTTATTTAATATTGATATGAGTTTGACCAATATATACCTATGTTGAATTGGGTAATGGTTTATATCCATTACATAATGATAGGAATCATGTCAATGGGGTTGATCAACTATATAACGATTAGGAATCATGATCCATTAGAATGAATGGATAATAAATGTGGATGATGGTGTTCCCCATGTAGTAGGTGCAGTCACCATCAATATTGAATATGGGGATTCCTGGTCCACTATGGGAATATGGGGAAAAGTGATCATCTATTGAAAGATGCGGAAAACAGATCCACTTTAGGACAATGGGGAAACACGATACCTTACATGGAAAGGATAGTGACTAGGGTTGGTGGTGTGTCCCTCTCGGTAGTTGTAGTCCCCATTAAGAACCCTAAAATTTTTTATTCATATTTATTACCTTATATTGAATGATATTACATGTTTAGGTGTATGACACGATTCTATTTTTTATTATTACATTATATATTCCTGATTCATGTCTTATAAACTACAAATATTTTTGTCATAATTTAGGTTTATTATCATCGATATGAAATAAAAAATCCTATAATTGTATGATCAGAATGTAATTCCATTATTCTCATGTTTTTGATTACATATCTCCCTTGTATAAAATTTCATAGCATTAAATATCGCATGTTTTATTGTTTCTTACCCTATTCGTGAAGATATATTTCTTGTCATGTATTTTTAAGATGGGATCAAGACTTAGAAAACCTAGTGGAAGATAATATATCTCCCTCATGTTAAAACATTAACATTTCCATATGTCCAATTGTTCCAAACCAATATTGTATTTTTCATTCATCAAGAATAATTTTTTATGTATTTCATGAATATTATTTAATTTCCATTAAAGTATAGAATAGATTGTTATAGTTTGCATCAATGTAAAGGTTTAGGAAAACATAGGATGAAATCATGAGAAAACATTAGAATTACATCGAGGGAAATTTTATAAGTCTATGTTTAGGGGTTTCTATAATGACAAGTATATATTAAGTATAATTTATTTGAATTATGGTAGACAATGGAGATTGTGGTTTACAAAAAATATATGAATTTTTAGATACTACAAGTATATTTTGTTATACAAAAAATGTACCTATGAGTACTAAATCTTATAGGGTTTACTTGGCTTTACTTGAGTGTAACATGGAAAATGATAATTGGTCTCAATGTGCACAAAGTTAGAAATTCCTAAGGGGTATGTGATGGTAATTCACAAACTCAATATAAACCATCATTATGGTATGAAATTTATTATTATTATGAATAACAATGAAAAAAACTATGTTTTCATTGATTAATGATGTAGGTAGAATTATTTATACACCATCTATTTAATCCTTTATTGTTAGGTTTATTTCATTAAAAATATTACTGTCCCGCCCTTTTCATTATGTTAATTTTTGAATAAAGGTAACTTGAAAATTTTTTTGTAACATTGAATGATTAATGTTCACAAAGAAAGGGCATGATTAAAATTTATTTTTTCAGTGGAAATCTCATGAATATAAATATACCGTACCTAGAGTATTGGAGATTATTTTGATTATTTGTAGACCAAAAAAGACATACGAAATGTATATAATTTTTTTCTAGTATTATTAACACTAAACACAATAATCAGGATTTGATTAAGGATAGGGAACATAAAGACATGATTCATATTTTATGTTCTAGTAGAGGTGTATTACTAATAATATTATTCTACAAGAGTAATGTTTTTAGAACAATGATAATGTATTGAAGTGAATATGTATTGGAATTCTAAAAATATTTTATTTCAAACATGAATTATGTTATGATGGTTTGTAAAAGTATTTCATTAATATTATTACAACATTATTAAATGATATTGATTAACAAGATAACTAATTTAATGTAAAGGTGTTATTTTTAAATAAAGGAAGGTAATACATAATGTGATCAATATAATGATACAATTTTATTTATCTTGGATTAAGATATAACTGATTTTGTTAAGGTAAATTGGTTAGAATTTTTATCATCAAAACAGATAAAGGATTTATTGAAAATTTAATCTATGTTATAATTATTGATGTTCAGAACTACATGGATTTAAAAAATATATCCATTAATTTTTGGAATAATTATGAATTAATTTTTCAAAAATAATATACTACAATTTAGGTTATTATTAGGTATCAAGTGAATATATGATGACTGTATTCACATTTTCAGAATGTGACAACCAATATCTACTTTATGATTTTGGGGGTTAAATTTTGAAATGATTTTGTGACCTTAATTTTATTTTTTTATTTTAATACTATGGAAGGGTTATAATGTAAATAATTTATTGAATGTTTAAGTTCAACTTCATTTTTTTCTGAGATTAATGTATTTTTTCACAACATAAATATTTATACATGTTATATAGCCCATTATAATATTATTGTGTTGATAGTAAATGATGATAGATGGCATAACATATCAAAGATCTCATGATCTATTAGTTCTTCAAGAATAAAAAAATCACCATCCTTTTTGGATAATGTGGTATAGTGGATGTTGATCTTTCCACAGCAATAGGTGATATATTACCGAATAAAGTATGTATGTCTTCTAAATAAAATTACATAACTGTAGGGATACCATTTTAAATCGTAAAATTTTATCATATTACATTATTTTTTGATGAGTTAACTAGAATCTTCAATCATCACAAATTAATAGGTTTTTCATATGTAGATTTATCCCGAACATTTTAACTATACAACTCTTTCAGAACAAATTAACTTCATTTATCATTTATTTCTATATTTTTCATATACCACTTATGTTTTGTTTCATGTAAAATATGTTATGATTTTCATTAGGTTACAAATTTGGTTACAACATTTCTATTTTTATATGATTTTTGAGTAATAAGTTTTAAATTGAGTTTTTATATGAAATTATAATTTAACTTTTTAGACATTAATAAGCTAGAAGAATTTCAAGGGTGAAATTCATTTTATGGACAGTAAATTGTATCATCCTGAATTTTTGTGGAACATTTTTTTAATAAATTAATTTTCCATGAGTTTTTAATTTCATTATACATGTTTTCAAACATTATTTTCATGTTATACCAATCAAGGCTTGAATGTCGCACAACACCGAGTTGGATTGTGTTTCACAGAAGACTAAATTTCTAGGAAACAACTTTTAATTATTATAATTATTTATATTCGATAGTTACAACATAGCTATTAAACATAATAATATGAATAGTAATAAATAATTTATTTCAATTATATATTTTGTATTTTTATATATAAATCCTATTTTTAATTAGACAAAATTGTTCTGTAATGTCTTTTTATATTTTTAAAATATTTTGTTCTAAAGAGATCCTATTATTACGTCCATTAGTGAATAATAATAATGTTACTTTTATAAAAATAATTATATTTAATTTCATAAAATAATATAAATATCTATATTTATAATATTAAAATTATCATAGAGATACTTTTTAGGATTCTTCTATGAATAATCTTTTTTGGATGAATAATGAATATTAATTAATTTTAATTCAAAATTGTTTTTCAAAATACTTTTTTATAGTTAAATTATATTTTAAAATGTAAATGGATCATTTATAAATTTATTAATCCTATTTAGTTCATCAAAATAATTTTTATTTGAAATTTAATATATAAACTCAATGATCCTTAGATCATTTTCACATAAAAAACATACTTTCTCACATTGTATTCTTGATTAGACATAAACATAATTTTTCTTCTTCTATGAAATAAATTATGAAAAATGGACATGTAAAACAATAATAAAAAAGTTATTAATATTATAATAATATCAACTCAATTTTTGAATTAAAATGTTAGTGAATGTGATTGTGATTATTTACAGCGATTAAGACAACTTTAATCATAAAATGGACTAAACATTAATATTATAGGCCAAAATGTACAAGAAAAATTATAAAACCCCATTTATGTAAATATTTATTCCAGAAAACATCAATTTTTTATGAATTTTTTTGTATAATCATGGGAATAAATTACTAGTTTTCCAAAATTTCTATGTTTGTCCCCTGAAACCCTTATAAAAGTACATCACACACACCCGTTCTTCACACCTCTCATGAGAACTATGTCTGGAAAATATATAACCAATTTACATACTAATTTACTTTCAATACTCCTTTAACCCTCCATTTAGGATGAAATCTAACCACTTCATTGCATCAGTGGAAAATAAAAGGATTTTCAAAAATAAGAGGTAACATAAGTCCTCATGCTCTATTTCATTGTTTTCATTCTCCACCACCTACACTAATCCTTTTTAATTATAATATATTCAATAAGTATCCAAATGAAACTGATATTTTTTATTTATATGGGTTATTAATTAATATACACAAACATTCATTTATTGGGTAACAAACATAAAAATTTATGTGCCCAAAGAATTAATGAATCACGAATTGATATTTTTCATTTTAACAATACGACCTCTCATGGTTTGAAATTATTATGGAAACATTATTTTTAAAAGAAAAATAGTATATATAGGATATATTTGTACATATTTAGTTATTATATAATTCATACATTGGAAAATTTAATTTTTTTTATATGTTATAACTTCATTTTTGGAATTGTGGATTACACTCTCCTCGAAGAGATGAGATTCGTTCCCACATTACATGGAATGTTTTAAGGAGTTGTTTAATTAAATAATATGATACATAATAAATTATAATTATATTGGAATAGTATTATATTATTATATACATATATTTCATTTACATTATTTATTTCATTACAATAATAAAAAAGAAAACATTGTGCATGCATATGTATGACCTTCCATCTCCATGACCAGTGCATGAAATTTAATATTTTAATATATATTAGATTAGTATAAATATTATTATAATGAATAAATATTATATATAAACCTTGTTTTAAATTAAAAAAATATTTATATCACAGTCTATGAAAGTGGATTGATAATAAATAGTCAAAACACGTATGCTAAAGAGGGAGATTATTACATGACACATTATCATAACATGGAATTGTTACAAAATTATATATAAATTTATAAGTAAATAATTTTTTGTATTATATAAATTAATATTTATCTTTTTTAGATATAAAATAATCATATATTAATTATACTAGAGGTTTTAATGTTTTCAAATGCACTCAGTATGTAAGGTATGGGAATTTCATATCCCTTTTAATTTCCACGTGAAACATTTCATATTCACCAAAAATATCTTTTTTGTGCTATATATAGTTCTAGATTACATTTAAAAAAAATATATATAATTTATTAATTGATATTTATAGAATTAGTTATTTTATTATTTCATGGGTATCACCATTCTAATGTTAGTCATGTATTTCTTATTTTGTCTTCTCAGATTTAATTTTTGTGATGAACAAGCCATTTTTTCCTTAAATTTATTATATGTGGTGTGTATAATATACATGGATTTGTTAAATGATTTAAATAATTAAATTTATGGATATTGAAATAAAAATTTAATTAAAATTCTTTAATGGGTTTTAGGATTATTTAATTTCTAAATCGGTATAGTATTTTTGTTTCTATTTTCCTCTTTTGATAGTGTTTTTTTTCAGAACCTATATAATTTACTAGTTTTATATACTGATAATTGAAACATTATAGCATGAAAATTATTATTTTCATGATATTTTAATATTAATTTAATTTCATTATCTTGCATAGTGATTTGAATCCAATGTTACCAAGGGCGATGAGATTATTGAAACAATATTTATCATTTATCATGATTTTGTATGACTGTGAATCTATAAATGAAATTGGATTTCCAAAATGAAATAAACAAATTATTTCTCATATACTTTGATAATCCATGTTATATTTGTTTTTTTGGTTTTTCCACTAATTGGTAATATATATTATTAACAATTATATTATATGAATGATATATTTTACCTCTCTCTTCGGTTATAAATTTATGTTCATTAAAAAAAATGATTTCTAAAAATGGTTTCAATGCTTATTAATTAGTTTTAAATATATTACACAAGAATGACTATTTTAAAATATTTTCAACAATTATTTATTATTCTAGACTATATTTATAGTAAAATTATTTTAAAATAATTTCATAAATTATGTATATGATTTCAATTTTTTAAAAATAAATTATTTTTAAATGGTTTCATGACTATTTTTAATGTGTTCATTGTGTTTTCATATAAAAAGAATTTCCACATATTTTCAATTGTTAATTTAATGTTTTTAATGAAATATGGTTCAGAATATTTTCAATATTTTTTAAATGTATTAAACAAAAAGTTTTTTAGAATTTTTTATACTTATATTATAAATTTTCAATAAAAAACAATAAAATTTAATTTTTAAAATAATTTCTCAATGAATAAAGGATTTTACGATCAAGAATAATTTTTAGTGTTTCCTTACAAATTATTTTCCATATAATTTGACATTTGTTAGTGTTGTTCATGCCTTTATATGGAAATCATAAAATTTATCCATTCATTATCCTTATAATAAATGGTTCATGTTATGTTGAAATTAGGTTTATTAAATTTGTTTATCATCCATTCGATATAATTTAATGAAATATGTATCTCATTGATGAGTTATATTATTATAAAATAAGATTCCTTTCAATGGTTAGTATTATATTAAATAATTATAAAACCTATCTATATTCCATAAATTATATTATGATATAATTTTTATGATAACCATTTAATTTCATTTGTTATGAAATAACTTTTCTATGATATTTTGGAACATGTATTCAAGATTTCATTATATGAAGTGTGGGACAAATATCTCTATCAAATGTTTTTCGTTAATATATATATCTCATTAGTTAATAATTGGAATCATGTCGAATGGCTTAATCAACAATTGGATGACCGGAAAATTTATCAATAAAATGTAAATGACTATAACAGGGGATTGTGGTGTATCCTTCATAGTGATTAAAGTCTCCTTAATGTTCTTTTGAGGAATCCCAATCGACTATGGGAAGATGAGGTATCTGGATCCTTTATATGAAGATAGGGAAAATATATCCATTGTATAAATAAATGGAAACCTGATATGTAACATGGAAAAATTATATGATTGTGGATGGTGGTGTGTCTTTCCTAGTAGGTATAGTCCCCATGATGTGCCATGGTAATTTATTGAATTTTATATTGACCTAAATGGAATGAAATTACATGTTTATGTATATTCCTAAATCCCATTCCTCATTCCAAATTTATGATTTAATGATTCATCTCATATGAATTGATATTATTTATTCCATGATTCATTTTAATGAACTTTGTAAATATGGGTATGATCTTACAATGTTATGATAATGTTCGTTTACGATTAATCTCATTTTATTCTTACATATCACACTTGTTTACCCAAACTGGGCATTTGAAGAGACCCTTATTCATGTTCCCTCCCTAGGTCATGCTGATATATTTCATGTATGATATTTGTAAGAGGGGCGATAGAAAAGTATATCATAATTGGAGATAATGTATTTGACTCCTATTTCATCAATTATTCTTTCATATTTCCAAAGGCACAAAAAAAATTTTATATGTCCATCTGTTTGTCAAATATATTATTTAGTCTACAAAATTGATGAAATGCCTATGTATGTTATGAATGGGTTTTTATATGAATATATTTTATTATTATGAACATATAAAGAAACTAGTTCATGTGTGTTAAGAATAATGATTTATTACACAAAACATTTAACAAAAAACCTCATATATATCTTATAATATCAAATCTTGTAAATTAAGGTATTTCACTATTGAAAGAAAGAAAAAAAATGAAATAAAATTCCAATAAATTCACCTTAAACATTTTTAGAAGGGTAATTCCAAAAATGAAATAAATTGTGTGGGAATAAACTTTTATATATATGAGATATATAATTTTTAAAAAACATATTATATTTTTGAAAAATAATTACTTTAATATTCGAAATGATTTATGACCGCATGAATAATTATTCAACATTTAAAAAACTGTCTTATATTAATTAGAAAACATTATATTAATTTATGCATATAATTTATGAAAATAATGTTTATTTTAAATCATATATTCATTATAAAGAACCATATATATATATATATATATATATATATATTTACATTAATACCATGTTGACACTCCTTTCGTCACAAAATTTGAAGATTGGAATCAGGGATTATCTTAACTGAAGGTGACTCAACCTTTGAAAAAATATCAAAAATTGAAAAAGGAAGGAATAAAAAGAATTTTTCATAAGGGTCACTCAAGTTCTACTATGGTCGCCCATGTACACTTGTGCGCCACAATGGTCGCCCAAGTACACTTGTGTGCCCTAAGTTATAACCACCTAGGGTCTTTTTTCAGCCTATAAATAGACCCTATGGGCCCCCCATTTCAGGGAGGAATTTTTTCAGAAACTCAGATTCGAGCTCTCGGTGCCCTAGTTTCTTCTCAAAGCTTCTGAAACAGTTTAAGGTAATTTCGTATCTATAACGGAAGATCTAAAGAGGGGGTTGAAAGCCTAATTGTTAAAACTCATCAGAAACTTGCATGCCTGAGTGGCCATCCATTATGGGTAATGGCCACACTTGCCCACCGCCTAACTCCTTCAATAGAACTTGCACGACACTCTTCTATAATAACCTCAAGAGGATTCTAAAGGCATTAACCAGCAGTCTCTCAAGTATTACCTTGCTGGTAAGCCGTCGCACAAGTACCCATGTGTCGTGTAGGTATACCTGTGTGACCAGGACTTGCACACCAACACAGTACCTGCGCGCCTACCATGACCTGCACGCCCCTACCTTTTTGGGTGCCCTTCTTCCCCATTTCACCCCCCTTAAGCCATTCCACCTCCCCTATTCAGGATTCAGTCTTCAAGAAACTCTTGAAAGCCATTTATGGCATGATTTATTGATTTGACTTCCTTATATGAAAGTAATTATGTGGAATATCTCTCAAAACCTAGTGATTTACACATCATTATTTCACTAAAGATCGAGATTTCATTCATTCAACCTCAACCTTTATGACGAGAGAACTCATTAACCTGGGCCTCCTTTTCAGGAATAAATCCTAGTCATAATTCTTAACCTGCGCCTCCTTTTCAAGGATAAGCCCCAGTCTCAAATATGGGAATCCTCTTCAAGAGTACACCCTAGTAATAATTCTTAACATGGGTCTCCTTTTCAGGAATAAGCACCAGTCATAACTCTTAACCTGGGCATCCACATCAGGAGTAAGCCCCAATCATAATTCTTAACCAGGGGCTCCTTTCCAAGAATAATCCCAAGTCATTATTCTTAACCTGGGCCTCCTTTTAGAGAATAAGCCCCAGTCTCAAATAGGGGAATCCTCTTCATGAGTAAGCCCCAAGTCCCTTACTTTTTTCAAGTCTATTAACCTGGGCCTCCCTTTTCAAGAGTAATCCCCAGTCTTAATTTCTCTTAGACAATCCTAATTTACCTTTGATCTGGGATTCTTTCTCTGAGTAAAACCCAATCATAAATTCTCTCCTAATTTGGGCCTCCTTTTTAGGAGTAAGCCCGAAGTTAGTGTATTCAAATTTCAATGAAGCACATATACCTTTATGGACCCTGTTCTTGGATTTCTTCCCTGAAGTATATCCTAATCATCATTTATCTAGGCTGTCATACATACATAAGTCCCACATTATTTCTTATGATTGCATCCTTCATGGCACTATTGTCTGATTTTTAACAATACCTCTTGTTTCTCACACCGAGAATGACTCACATGAGAATAGAGTGTAAAAGAAATTATGATATCCTTCTTTGGGCCATCAATCATAAACAACATACTCCCTTAACCGAACTACATGGGTTCTAATTACTTTTCTAAACAAAGGATACGTGTGTAGCCCATCTACGTGTTTGATCCCATCTCTGAAAAAAACCATTTCTTTCTGAATGACAATAAACTTCAAGTGCCCAACTGAGTGGCTTTAAAACCAGCATGGTCATCATAATGACCATGAGACTTCTATATAAATGTGTCGAAGGATACCATTGACCAAGAATCTCTAATAAATACAGATGATTCTCTATTGATGAAGAACATCGAATACAGATAAAAGATTCTTTAAATTTCCTACATATTTAATCATTGATTGTCAGATGTGAAGGAAATATCGTTTTATACTTGGCAATGTAATAAGGATTCACGAACATATCGTAAATCTATAAAGAGAGTCCCGGAGTAGACAATAATTCCCCTAAAAATGTGTGATGAGTCTGACCTCCCATACTATCGAACAATGAAAATTCCTAAGCCTCATCAGTCCACAAACTAATGAGTTCATACCTTTGGAATGTAGGTCCAAATGGATGTGGAATCATTATATGTTTCTGGTTCTACGAACAAACCAGTTATAAACCAATTGGAATATTTGAAGGGTTCGCCATTTTTTGTTTCCCTCTGGAAACGAGTTTGTTCGTATAATCGGAAAAATCCAATTATTCCACATCTATTTGGACCTACTTTCGAAAGGTATGCGCTCATTAGTTTGTCGACTAATGAGGCTTAGGAATTTACATTGGTTGAGAGGATGGGAGTTCGGACTCATCACACCTTTTTGAGGGGAATTATTGTCTACTCTGGTAATCTCTTTATAAATTTAAATTATGTTCGTGAATCCTTATTACATTACCAAGTATAAAATGATATTTCCTTCAGATCTGATAATCAATGATTAAATATGTAGGAAATTTAGAGAATATTTTATATAAATTCGAGGTTCTTCATCGATAGATAATCATCTGTATTTATTATAGATTATTGTTCAACGGTATCCTTTGAAACATTTATATAGAAGTCTCTTGATCATTATGATGACCATGCTGGTTTTAAATCCACTCAGTGGGGCACTTGATGTTTATTGTCATTCAAAAGGACATGAATTATTTCAGAGTTGGGATCGAACCTGCAGATGGGCTACCTACGTATCCTTTGTTTAGAAAAGGAAGCAGAACCCACATAGTTCGAGTAAGGGAGTATGATGTTTATGATTGATGGCCCATAGAAGGATTTCATAATTACTTTTACAATCTATTCTCATGTGAGTCATTCTTGGTGTGAGAAAAAAGAGGTATTGGTAAAAATCAGACAATTGTGCCATGAAAGATGCAATCATAAGAAATAATGTGGGACTTATGTATGTCTGACTACCCAGATAAATAGATATTAGGATTTACTTCAGGGAATAAATCCAGGAATAGGGTCTATAAAGGTATATATGCTTCATGGAGATTTTAATACTCTAACTTGGGGCTTACTCTTGAAATGGAGGCCCAAATTAGGAGATGATTTATGATTGGGTTTTACTCATGAGAATTAATCCCCGATCAAAGGTAAATTAGGACTGGCTAAGATAAATTAAGACTGGGGCTTACTCTTGAAAAGGGAGGCCCGTGTTAAGATACATGAAAAAAATAAGGGGCTTGGTGCTTACTCTTGAAAAGAATGCCCATATTTGAGACTGGGGCTTATTTCCAAAAAAAGTGGCCCAGGATAAGAATAATGACTTTGGATTATTTGTGAAAAGGAGGCCCAGGTTAAGAATTGTGACTGGGGCTTACTCTTGAAGAGGATTCCCAGGTTAAGAATTATGACTGGGGCTTATTCCTAAAAAGGAGGCCCAGGTTAAGAATTATGAATGGGGCTTACTCCTGAAGAGGATGCCCATATTCGAGACTAGGGATTATTCCTTAAATGGAGGCCCATGTTATGAATAATGATTGGGGCTTATTCCTGAAACGGAGGCCCAGGATAATGAGTTCTCTCATCATAATGGATGAGGTTGAATGAATTAAATCTCAATCAATAGTGACATAAATATGAGTAAATCACTAGGTTTTGAGAGATATTCCACAGAATTCCTTTCATATAAGGAAGTAAAATCAAGAAATCATGCCATAAATGGATTTGAAGAGTGTCTTGAAGACAGAATAGTAAATAGGAGAGGTGGAATGGATTAAAAGGGGTGAAATGTGCAAGTAGGGCACCCAATAAGGCAGGGGCGTGCAAGTCCTGGCAGGAGAGCAGGTACTGCATGGGCCCGCAAGTCCTGGTCGCATAGGTAAACCTGCGCAGGCACATGGGTACTTGCACGACATTTTAACAGCAAGGTAATACTTGAGGGACTCTTGGATAAAGCCTTTAGAATCCTCTTGAGGTTCTTACAGAAGAGTGGCACACAAGTTCTATTGAAGGAGATAGGTGGCGCGCAAGTGTGGCCATTTCCCTTAAGGGCTGGACACTCAGGCGCACAAGAGTTTATGAGTTTCAACACTTAGGCATTCCTCCACCTCTTTAGATCTTCCGTTCTAGGTAAGAAATTACCTTATAAGTTTTTTAGAATCTTTGATAATAGACTAGGGCGCCGGGAGCTCAAATCTGAGTTTCCGGAAAAATTCCTCCACGATATGGGGGGCCCACAAGGTCTATTTATAGGCTGGAAAAAGTCCCCAGGCGGTTATCACTTAGGGCTCTCATGTTTACTTGCACAACCACTGTGGCTCGCAAGTGTACTTGCGCGACATTAATAGAACTTTTTCAACCCTTATGCAACATTTTTATTATTCCTTCCTTTGTCAATTTTTGATAATTATCCAAAGGATGAACCACTTTGAGTAAAGATAATCCCCTTTTCGAAACTTTAGATTTTGTGACGAAAGTAGCGTAAAAAAAAGTAATCCCTCAGAGATGGTTCCAAATTAAATGAGGATTTTACTCTGAGGAAATCGAGAATCAAAATGAAATTGGGGCGCACAGGGTAGGGCCCGCAAATGAATTTCGGGCATGTAGTGTCTGGAGCATAGGGGTACGACCTTTGATTGCGGATGGTATGGCGCACAAGGTCAGGGAATCGTCTATAAGTAGAGGGCCTCACTTCTGTACAAAGCATATGGATTTTGAAACATTCGAGCTCTAGCCGCTCAAGTTGCATTTGCCGTGAAAGTTTCTCTATTTCCCGTTGTTTCCTTGATGTCAGTTGCTCCGATGCTTGCGCTGGGGCGCGCACATCTGTCTGTGGGGAGGACGCGCTTCTTGTTACCCCTCATTCCCGCTTTCCAAAGGCGGGCGGCATCCGTTCCTTGTTCAGGGACACTACTCTTTGATCGAAACTGGGATGATGGGATGTCAGTTCTTCCTTCCGTGGATTCCTCCTCGGAACATATCATCTAGTCTGGGTCTCCCTCATAGATTTAAGACGGTTTCGTGAAGCCCATTCTCGGTGCCATATCTACATGGGCGCCAGTTAATTATGTAGCTTCCATCGAGACGCTCCAAGGGGTCTCGTCGGGGAAGCAACCTTCGGTGAGGAGAATGGTCACGTTGGGGCGTCGTTGGCATGTCTGTCTTTGGTCCCTCGTCACAGGGCTTCTCGAGGGCGCGGAAGCCCGAGGCATCCCACATCAAACGCGAGGAATGGGTACCATCTGAGGTTTTCCTTATCATCCCATGATTAACATGGGGTGTGTCGCGAGTTTAACGTCTTGTAGAGACGGATCGGGTTGAAGGACCCCTAGGATGGAACACCGATGTTGGGGCCAGCACGTGGGTGGATTCCCGGATGCCATGGAGTGGAATGGGGTGGCATGATCTCACTGGGATGTGGCGGCCTGGGTAAGGATCATGATGGATGGTGGAGTGAGACATGGGGCTTACGTTCTGAGACGTCCCAAGAGGGGGAATACAGTTTAACGTCATGCGGGATGAGATAGAGATTAACGTCATGCAGGACGAGCGGTTTGGGGCTTACACTCTGAGGCGGCGTAGGGTGGTCAGGGAACCGACATGCAGAGGTCAGGATGACCGGGTGGTGGGCTTGAACCTCGTGGAGGCTTCCTATGTACCGTGCATTAGCACGGATCAAAGTCCACGTAGTTCTCTGGGATGGGGCTTACACTCTGGGGCGGCCCATGGTGGTCAGGGAACCGACATGGAGAGGTCGGGATGACCGGGTGGTGGGCTTGAACCTTGTTAAGTCTTCCTACATACTGTGCGTTAGCACGGATCAATGTCCACGTAGTTCGCTGGGATGGGACTTACGCTCTGGGGCAGCCCATAAGAGGATCTCATGGTCGATGCGTGCTACAAGACCACGTGAGTCATGCTCGGTGTGGGAAACAAGAGGTAGCAGGGAACAGATGATCACTTCACGAAGGGTGTGTCCTTGAGAAGTGGAACGGGGCTTATGCGTTGACCAACTCAAAGAGGAAACGGGGGCTTAGATGTGGTTAGCGGCCCTTGGTGTCAGGGATTACTCCATGGTGGAGGCCTGTGGTGCAACAATGGGTAGTGGGAACAGGAATCCACTAGCCTTGGTAGGGGGGAAGTACGGAGATGCATGGGTGCAATCATCTGTAAGAAAGGATAGGGGCTTACGCTCTGAGATGACCCTTCCCCCGGGAACAAACGCCACTCCGACCAGGAGGATCTCATTCCATGTGAGGAAGAGTCCATTCCCATGGAGACGAGTGGGCGTAAAAAATGTCCGAGCTGGTGGGACCCTGCGTGCGAAGCACAGGGTCGGACCACAGTGTAACTTCTTGTGTTAAGGACGAGGTGCATAGCAGTTTAACGTCCTGCAGCTTGGATGAGGTGGGTTCATTCCACACCACTATGACGTACATTCCCAACGCCCTCTAACCCTTGTGGGAGGGAATGCATCGGGAAGGCCATAATGAAGGGGGGCCGTATGGCGAACCACTGGGGGGTCCAAGTTAGCATGGATATGCGAAGAAGAAATAGATGTTAGCGTGCTTATGTGGAGAATCATAAGGAAAATCAACACAACGGGAAACATGGACCAAGGGACCTTGAGGTTACTTCGCACGAACCTGGAAGGCCGTACGGGAAAACTACGCATGGCGCGCACGCCCGGTAGGGGAGACATCAGGTGCCGGTGCAGGGGGCAGCAAAGGGGCGTCAAGGTGAAAGGTCCTGGGATTTGCGCACAAAAAAGAAGTTTTGTGCACAAGACACTAGGACGACGCACAATTAAAGCAATGGAATTGTGCACAGAGAGGGAAATATGCACAGGGTTTTGCGCGCACGACATGGTATTGTGCGCACGAGACACGGATTGCGTGCAAGGTTGGAACCCGGGGAAGGGGGAAAATTCACTGAAGCCGGTGGAGTGGCGCGCAAAGGCGGACTCCAAGGAAAGGTTGCACGAAAAGAGGGATTACCTGGAAGCCATCTTGTGCATGGGGAAGCCGAATTGCGCTCATGAGATTCGCTTCGAATTCCAGAACCCCCAAACCGTTCAGGGTCACCTTCTATTTATAGGCAACTTCCGGTGCGGAATCCAGGCGGGGCACGGAATTCTTCACGCCGAGCACAGTCGAGGCACAGAAACTCGCCGCGATGAACCGGGGCGAGAAAATATTGCGCGCCTCATTGGTTCAATTCTGTGAAACCCGATGATTCTACACGCGCAGAACAATTTTTCTTATGGATCCTCCTTTATTTCGCGCACCACATCCCGGGCCTCTGGATCGGGCCTCTGATTCCGAATATGACTTCGCTTCGTCATTTCAAAACTTCCTCCGAGAGTTACGGACAGTTTTCGGCGTCAACAAATGCCCCCCCTTGGAATTGGATCGGCGAGAGTTCACAACGATCATATTCAAAGAGAAAAGCCGAAACACCGAAGCGCTGAGTCTCTCGGTCAAGGTGCGTGCAAAACTCCGAAGGGGCTCAAAAAACTATAGACGCGCACAGATCCTCTTTTCACGCGGCGCCGAACGTAGGCCTAGCCTATAAAAGGGGCTCTAGGTCCCAGATTCGTACTTTCTCTTTGTTCCGTGTGATAAGCCCATCGCTCTCGCACGTGAAATTGCTTCCGCGGCTGCGCGTAAAAACCCTCTGGCAGTGCGGAATTTCATCCAAAATTCGGCCGTGATTTCATGCATGTTCGGGCATTTCCACGCTTCCCGTGCCGATTGTGCGCTCATCACCAGGATTTCAGGCAACTCATCCAGATTTCGCGCAAAACTCTCTGATTCCGCGCACTGCATCCTAATTTCTCCCAACTCCCGAAAATTTCAAGATGGATGCAAACCGAGTTAATGAGGGGGAAGCCGCTTCCCGTAGGACAGAAATGGCGGCGAATGAAGAGGTTTATTGCGCCAAGGTGATTGTCTCCAACAATCTGACCTTGTTCAATCTGCTGACTCTGGCCCAGAAGACATATACCTTGTCGGACAACCACGCACTTTGGAATTTTGGCATCCTGGAGGAGGTACCACTGTCGGGCTTCGAGGTGGACATTTCGCGGTCTTGGGTGACTCGGGAGGACGCACTTCCTCACTAAAACATCACCAACAACAGCCATCCTTCTAGGGAAACTAGACATATAAACGTAAATGTCCTGAACCCGAGGACTAGGAAAATTACAAGGGACGAGCCTGTGGCAGAGGATACTTCGGCCCACTACACGAGCATGTTCCGTCAGAGCTTCACGAATGACACAAAGGGCTGGCTATAGGATTTCGACCTGTGGTATGGGGGCAACATCGCCAGCGAATGGGCCTGGGCGTTCTGGGTTCGCCATACCTGTGACCAGTTCGGGGACGAACTGCGGTATATCGGCCTGGTCGAGGTGGTATGGACATCGTAGTTCCACTTCCACTGCCAGCCTGAACTCGGACCGGAGCTATTCACCCGATGGTCTCCTGACACCAACACATTCCACCTTCATTATGGGGATGTCGGCATCAGTCTCTGGGACGTTCACTGCATCGGAGGTATCCAACTGGAGGGTTACCAATACGACGAGTTTGTTCCTCCAAAAAACACCTGGGGAGACAGGTCGCGGATGCCTATGCTGACATGGTACCTATTGGAGCTGGCCAAAGAGAGGTTCAGAGTCAAGAACCTCCTGATTGGTGTTGCCTTCAAGGGCTGGTTCAGCCTGTTCCTCGAGTAGGATCCGGCCATCTAGATGTTGGGACGGGGCAAACAGTGCCCAACCGCGACTCATAGGAGCAGGGATGGGTCATACATGAGGACCCTGGAGGCGGGGAAATATAAATCATGGGGCTACCACATCATTGAATCATGGGACCCGAACGTCCGGTATGCCGAGTTCCTTGCCTCCTTCCTGAGCGGGTGGCTCCTGCCGGTGCGCGACGCGAGGATGGGCGTCCGTCCAGAAACATTGGTGATGGCGGGCTCCATAGCCACCAACAAATGGTTCAACTTGGTCATCCCTATACTGGCCAATCTGTATGCCATCCTTGGGTGCATCTCACGAGGGGGTCACCTCAGAGAGTATGTGGTCCCTTCCAAATCTTCCATGGCTGGGTGTCGGCTCATCTCGGCAGGTATACATTTCCAAACGTCGTTTGTCCTCCGGGAAACGGTCTACGACCGTCCTTTCTAAACATCCAAGGGGTGGCGCCGATGATGCCCAATGAAGAGGGCATGAGGATCTTCATCAGCAACCATGCCAACTTCAACTTCAGCCCGTTCCCCACCCTAGGCGGCCAGCTGGTGGACAACGAGCGAGGCTCTTTGGAACAACAGGAATACTTTTTAGAGCATTCGGGGTGGGGTGCTCGTGGCTCGGATCGACGGGAAGGTGATCTGCGAGGATTATGTGCCATCCCGATTCTCCAGGGAGTTCGGGTGCCTCCCACGAATGCCGAAGAAAGTGCTCATGACTGTCTGGAAGAAGAAGAATCCATCCATCAAGCACCAGATGTGGTTGATGTTTACCACATTCGGCTCTGGCGATGTCGTTACTCTTCCTCCCACCGGGGTCGATGCCAACCTGGAAACCGAATACGCCGAACACTGGACAATTTCTTACCCTGAGAGGCTATTACGCAAGTGTGTCCCACAACTCGAGATTACTCGTGCGAAAACTGGGTGACGGGAAAGAAGGCATGGTGTCGTCCGAAGGGGAGAACAAAGGGAGCGTCAGGCAGCGAGGCCTGCGCAGGCCGGGGCTTCGGCAACAGGAACATCACATGGTGTTGCCACGTCCTCTTTACCTACAGGGGGGTCACATGAGGCGGCCAGGGAACTGTCAGGGAAGCAGATAAAATATCTGCTCGAACCATCCCAAGACACAATTCTCCCGACACTGTGGTCGGCCTGGATGACCCTGCGGCAATCGTTGAGCGTCGAAGCCATCTGGCAGAAGATAATGAAAAACGGGATCCAACTGCCAAAGGTCGGGCTCATTCAAATTACCGACCGAGTAAACTTCCATCGGCGGCATTCTTATCTATTGGTCATGGATGCATACGCACGCTAAAGGGGGTGGCATGCGGAGCCACATTTTCTAGTGAAAGTGATTCTCGGCCGGGAGCATGATCCGGAAGCGATGCCACCGGTAGAAGGCAACAGTGATGAGGAGCCAGAGGGAGAGGAGGAAACCGAAGAGGACGGATGCTAGGGAGAAGATGAAGAAGAATAGCCCGAAGGTGAGGGGTCGCATGGGGCGACCTACCAAGGGAGTCTCCGTGAGAGCGGCGAGATTGCCGACTATGATCTCAACATAACGAAGATTCTCGATGTTTGTCTCTGTCTTCATTCATTTCCCTTATTCATCCATTTTCCTTTCCAACTTCTAACTCACTTCCCTATCCTACTCAGGAGCAGTTGAGTGTTGCATGAGAATCCCCACCAGAGGAGGGAGGAGAGGAACAAGTGGGTCATGATGGGGATCCGAAACCCATCATTGAATTAACAAGCATGGAGGGGTCTCCCCTTACGGTGGCTCCTGCAGCGGTCGAAACACTTGGGACCGATGCTCTGGATTCCTATAAGTCTCACACTTCACTACTGATGCTTGGTGTCAAAAGATCTGGTCTGACCAGCGTATTCCTTGCACAATGATCTCAACACTGGAGGCACATCAGGCTGCGGAGCACGGGCCATCCATGAGTGGACCAACGGCGGACATACCACCTCGTTCAGAACACACCTCCTGCACTGAGTCGGCCCCGAAAATTGATGAAGAGGGGGCGGCAGACATCAGCGACGATGTTCCCGAGATGAGGTCAGAAGATGGTGGAGGCATCATTGCATCTGGGGCGAGAGAAGAAGTTCGCCCAGATGTCGAGGATTCTATTCCTCACAAAGGCGTCCCTGTGGCAGATCCTGCTGCCGATCTGATGGCTGCCTTCCCCATATACCGACCCGCTGACCCTGAGAAGATAGATGACTCAGACTCAGAGGCAGTCGAGGAGAGCCGGATGACATGGTGCAAGGGGTGGAAGTGTATCCAGTGATTCCTCAGACAGCCCCAGTCAGATTGGCTGAGGCGGATGGGATCACTTCAGACCTGGCTGCTCTTCCTGTGCGCCGGAGGGGCTGACGCTCAGCGTCTTCATCTGACGGTCCCTGATTACATTGCTGAGAAGATACACGAGAGCAGCCGGCACACCGACATTGCCCAGTGCTGGGGAGGATCGGTGAGCGCTCAAGTGCTACTGAAGGTGGATTAGGAAGTCCGGCACCTCGAAGGGCAGTAGGAAGATAAGGATTCCTTCATTGCAACATGCTCTGAGCTTGTGGAGAAACTGATGGCCCAACTGGTTGATGTGCAGGGACAACTGGTGGAGGCAAGTCACCAGATGACTGTACATCGAATCGAGCTGGCGCAGGTACAAGCTAGGGCTGGCGAGCTGCGCTCTATGGTAGCCGAAGAGGAGAGAGTCTTCAAAGAGCGAGAAGAGGTCCTAGAGGCTGCCAGCCAAAGGGTAGCAGCACTTGAAAGATTGCTTCAGCACACTGATCCCTAAGGTCTTTGTTTTTTCCATATCATGAACTTTCTTCTTGTACTGCTCATTGTCTCAATCCAATATATGGGCAAATACCTTCATTTGTACCCTTGGTTTAATGCTCTCATCCATAGTTTCAAAATTAATAACAACTCATCCCTTGGCTCCTGTGGGTCGTGCCCAATGCATGAAGTAGAAGATGCTCGTACCATCATTTCGTTCAACTATGGGGCATTGACCAAACATCGGGAATCCATAATTGGGCCTGGACTTCTGAGGGGACCCCGAGCCGATTGATGTGTCGACACCTCAATGTGCTCTAACACATGGGCGGGGCGATGTCGGGGCATTAAAATCCCTCCGAACATAGGGGATGGAGAGGAAGGGTGAATCACTCCGCCCAAATTCGGAACCCAATGGGGCGCAACCATGGAAGATAACTGTCAACCGTGGCGGAAACACAGCATCCATATAATGTTGTCCTAGAATGGGGGACAATAAATGAAGGCTTAATGATGACCATGTTCGCAACATGGGGCCTAACTCAATATTATCGGTCAGTTTTCCGGAACGTTGGCCCATGACAATAGGCGGACCATAGGTCAAGCATCCATACTGTTAGGGGGTCCCATCATACATGACCAGTCCTCCGGAACGTTGTCCCAGGATAGTAGGCAGACCATAGGTCGAGTGTCCATACTGCTAGGGGGTCCCGTCAAACATGACCAGTCCTCCGGAACGTTGGCCCCGGACAGTAGGCGGACCATAGGTCTAGCATCCATACTGTTAGGGGGTCCCGTCAAAAAATGAAAGGAAATGAGGATCCGAATAAGGGGGGACGCAAAGCGTGGAAGGTGTAATGGTGGTTTGTTTGAACAGTGTACAACATTCCCAAAATTGCGCAACCATGCCGAAGGCGCATTGGGTGGACATACCGACCTGATCACAGGTTGTCCTAATTTTCAGGCAGGACCTCTTTGGCGAGAGAATTGTTTCTTCCCATTATTATCATGGGGCATCCCGTACCTGCTCGGGGTAGATGTCCTGATTACGCTACTTCCCATGAATTCGGGCTGAGGGGATAACAATAAGGAAGGATGGGGTTCAATAATCCTTGGGGATGGACCCAAAAAGAAATTTTTGGGTGGTCTTACGTATCTCATTAGGATGAGAATCAGGCCACACGTAGTTATTGAAACATAGTTTAACGTCATGTTGGAAGAAATACATTTTAACGTCATGCGGGACGGAATACATTTTAACGTCATGCTGGACGAAATACAGTTTAACATCATGCGAGACAGAATATAGTTTAAAGTCATGCGAAACAGAATACAGTTTAACGTCATGCAGGACATAATACAGTTTAACGTCATGCGGGACGAAATACATTTTAACGTCATGCGGGACGGAATACAGTTTAATGTCATGTGGGATGAAATACAGTTTAACATCATGCTGGATGGAATACAGTTTAATGTCATGCGGGAAGGAATATAGTTTAACGTCATGCAGGACGAAATATAGTTTAATATCATGCGGGACGTAATACAGTTTAACGTCATGCGGGATGTGGAACACGTCTCATCTGGGGATAAGCACGGCACGATGAGTAAACCGATGTAAATGAAGACATATTCCCGCACCACATCACGCAATCCCACAAGAGAGAGTGAGTCGTAAAGAGTCAAAGAAATGATCTTAGTTTTAGGACTTATAACTCAGACCAAGAGGATCTTAGTTTTAGGTCTTAGAACTCGGACCAAGAGGATCTTAGTTTTAGGTCTTAGAACTCGGACCAAAAGGGTCTTAGTTTTAGGTCTTCGAACTCAGACCAATGGTCGGACATATACATAGAGTCACATGGTGGAGTTACTCAAACACCTGGCGTGAATGGGAATAGGGGGTGTGTATGGTGCGGTGAACAAACCCACGTGAATGAGGACATAATCCTGCACCACATTGCACAAGCCCCTTAGGAGAGGTTTTAGGTCAAGGGACTGAAAACTAAAGTAGGCTGGGCCCGCAGGGAAGTGCCCCAGGCACTCCTACATATCTCATAAGGATGAGAATCATGCCACACATAGTTCTTGAAATCATCTTAGTTAAAGGTCTTAGAGCTTGGACTGTGAATGGGAAAGGGGAGAAACGGACACATGGCAAGGCGATTAAAAAACCCGACGTGAATGAGGACCTAAGCCCTACTTACCACGTGCTCTCTGGGGAAATGCTCGAGTCGGGGGAACAAACACAAAGGTAGGCTGGGCCCGCAGGGAAGTGCCCCAGGTGCTCCTACGTATCTCATAAGGATAAGAATCAAGCCATACGTATTTCTGAAAGGTGACATGGTAAGATACTAGTTCCAGGGGAAAAGGGGAGTGCGGGCGTGGCCCTTGCACTAGAAGAAGCAGAATTTGATAAATCTTATTTGCCCTTTAAGGTGAGTGTTTTTTTTGTGGAGCGACATGCCTACGGTAGTAGGTCGTGGTGTCGCCACAAGAATCAAGCCGTTATAGGTGTTGACAAATGGCAAGCCACGTGACCAATACCCAACATGATGTCCTCTACAATGAGGTCATCACAATCCAGTGTCGTTTTTCATCTTGCGGCCAGGACGATAATGTCATAGTTTAGGGTCGTGTGAAAGGACCAGCAACACAGTTTAAGGTTGTATGGTTTGGACCGATAGCACAGTTTAAGGTCAAATGGTTTGGACCAACAACACAGTTTAAGGTTGTATGGTTTGGACCGACAGTAAAGTTTAAGGTCCTATGGTTTGGACCAACAACACAGTTTAACGTTATATGGTTTGGACCAACAGTAGAGTTTAAGGTCACATGGTTTGGACCAACAACACAGTTTAAGGTCATATGGTTTAGACCAACAACACAGTTTAAGGTCGTATGGTTTGGACCAACATCAGAGATTAAGGTCGTATGGTTTGGACCATCCGAGATAGGAGCCTCGGGGCAAAGGGGCCTACAAGGGTTCAACAATCAGGGGGCAGGAGATGCTAGCTCCCAACTGTGCTGGGTCCGAAACTCAATGTTTGGGAACTCCTCGTTTCCCATGGGGATGAGGGTCAAGCTGTACGCAGCCTATAAAGAATAGACCCAAGCACATACTCTAGCGCTCAGATCGTGGGAGCCCCGAGAGACACAGTTACGCATCTCGGTCAGTCTGATGTGCGGGGGTGTACTGAGGGTTAGTACAAGGAGTGTCGCGATTCCACCTTGACACAGCAGGGTGAAACATGACATGAACCATGCCACCAACATTCAGGGCCCGAGGGAATATGTGTGACGACTGAGGATTACTGCTGACCATGTTCGCAACATAGCATCATGTCGTGTCAGCCATGGGGACAAACAAATGAGCATCATCCACTGACCATGTTCGCAATGCGGGATTTGTATCAATATTTTGTCTGAAACCCTTAGGGGAATTGGCCAGTGATGGTAGGAGAGCTCTTGGGTGTTGTATACAAGCTGTTCTTGGGGGTCCCTCCAGGTGTGAAGGATGACGGGGGCCCAAATGAAGGGGGACACGAAGCTTGGAAAGTAGATAGAACTCACCTAAGTCGAATCTGGAACTCCAAGTTCTAGACCAGAGTACCCTGAGCACATTAGCAGACCATTTGAAAGGGTCAGAGAGCTCAGCCTGAGAGCAGCCAAAAGATGTTGGATCCCCGGGCAAAAGAGGGGGTGTAATACCAAACACCCTGGGAATAGGGAGATCATGGGATCTCCTAAGAGATGGGGTTGAACCTGACATCTAGGTGTTCAGGCGGTCCTACATATCCCATAAGGATGGGAATCAAGCCATATGTAGTTCTTGAAAGCGTCTTTTAATTCCATTGGACATAGGAGGGCTAAATACTGAGGAAATGGTGCACGTGGTGCAAATATTGAAAACCCGGTGTGAATGGGGACATAATATCACACCATTCCACGCGATCCTCTGGTCAAGGTCCCAAATGTGAAACAGACGCGACAACAGACCTCAAGCTGGACCCAAAGACGAAAAGTCTTGGCGTTCTTACATTACCCATTAGGATGGGATTCAATATAGACGTAGTTCTGGAAATACAGTTTAACGTCATGTTGGATGAAATATGGATCTTAGTGTTAGGTATTAGAGCTCGGACCAAGAAGATCTTAGTTTTAGGTCTTAGAAATCAGACCAAAGTGCAGTTAGGGTCATACGGGACCATACAGTTTAAGGTCATGCAGGACCATACATGTTAAGGTCATGCAAGACCATACAGTTTAAGGTCATGCATGACCATACAGTTAGGAAATGTAATTCTTGAGGAACCTAGCGTTGGTGGGAGGAGTGATACGCTCACCATCCATAGTCAACAGGGAATACAAGCCATTGGGATAGACCTTGTGGACAATAAAAGGCCCCTCCCACTTGGGCTCCAACTTGGGTGGTTTCATGCTGGGAATCATTGGCGCTCTAAGAGGCAGCACCAAGTCACCTTGTAGGAAGGAGCGGAGGTGAACCTTCTTTTCGAAAGCTCAATCCATCCTGCTCTGATGCCTTTCCAGGTTATGTAAAGCGTGAAGCCTACTTCCGTCCAGCGCTTCCAATTCGGCTAGACGGATCTCAGCAACTCTATCTGGCGCTTGTTGTTCGTAGACCGCCATGCGCAATGAGGGTAATTGGACCTCGATGGGAAGGATGGCCTCAGCTCCGTATACTAGGGAATATGGAGTCACCTGGGAGGAATTGCGAGTCGTCGTCCTATAAGCCCAGAGGGCTTTGGGGAGATTTTCCGGCCAACTTTTCTTGTTCTGACCAACAATGTTTTGCAAAATGTTAGAGAGGATTTTGTTAAACGCCTCAATATGTCCATTCTCCTGCGCATGATAGCGGGAGGTGTGGTTAGAGCGAATGTTGTACTTGGCGTACAATCTCTTCAGCTCGGCCGCTCGGAAGTTGGTTCCGTTATCCGTGAGGATAGCGTGAGGTATTCCAAACTGGTGGATGATATTGGAGCTCACGAAATCGGTGATAGAACAAGCCTTGACATCCCTGAGCAGGGATGCCTCTGCACACATTGAGAAGAAATCGGTGGCGGTCAAGATAAACCAGCACTGGTGGGTCGTCACCGGCGGGTAAGGCCCTACGACATCCAACCCCCAGACTGTAAAGGGCCAAGAATACATAGTAGTATTAAGAGGATCTGGTGGCCGATGCACAAAGTTAGCATGAACATGGAACGCATGACACCTCTTGGCGTACTCGATTTAGTCGTGGATCATGGAGGGCCAAAAGTATCCCAGCCTCCGAATCTGGTGTGACTACTTCGACCCGGCCTGGTGGGTGCCACAAGAACCAACGTGCACATCCTTCATGACTTGTGAGATCTCAACTCCTTGAAGACAACGGAGGAGAACACCATCAAACCCGCACATGTAAAGGAGCTGCTTATGGCAGGGACCACATTCAAGTGTGAACTGCGGCGCGAGGTGCTAGATTCGTTCCCTCTTTGCTCGGTCCATTGGAATATTGGAGTGCCGAAAATATTCAACCAAGGGTGTCCTCCAGTCAGGAACATTATCGTTCACCATGCCTGAAGCCCTGAGGGGTCCTGATGCACGGCACCAGCGGTGAGATGGTTCACTCATGGGCCATGATCGCCCTCTGGGATAACATGAGAAATGACTCTCCGGTGCGCCACGTGGATGATTAGGTCATCCTGTTTGGGCTCTGCGAGTGATGCTGCTAGGCTAGCCAAAGCATCTGCTCGACTGTTCTGCAACCGGGGAATGTGAACGACATCTGGTCGGGAGGGGAACTTAGCAATTAGATAGAGGGTGCAATCCAGAAACGGCATGAGTTCTAGCTTCCTGACAGCATAGTCACTGTTAACCTTCTTGATGACTAGCTTAGAGTCCCCTTTTACATACAGGTGGGGTACGTTAACCTCCAGAGCCAACTCGAGGCCAGTGATGAGGGCATGATATTCTGCCTCATTGTTGGTACAACCTTTTGACAATAAGAATGAATATGGCAGAACGGATTGCTCCGGGGTGATGAAGATGATACCCAGGCCCACTCGGTTAAGCCTAGGATCATTGAGCCTTCTACCGGTAGGGCTTCGGGAGGTGCCATCAAAGTGAATCTGCCAGCATGGGGTGGTGTGATCGACTGAGAGGATTGCCACATCAGGAAAGCCCAAATCCAGTGGCTGGTCCGCAGAGGTTGGGTGGGCAGCTAAGAAGTCTGCCAACGCCTGTCCTTTGACAGCCTTCTGAAGTACAAACCTAATGTCGAACTGGTGGAGGATCACCGCCCATAGTTCCAATCGACCGGTCAATATAGGCCGACTCAGGATGTATTTCAACGGGTCTACCCCAGAGACCAGCTGTACCTCGTGGTGCTGCAAGTAGTGCCGCAATTTCTATACGGTGAATATGAGCGCCAGGAAGCTCTTCTCGATGGGATAATATCTAATTTCCGAGTCAAGGAGCATGCGGCTGAGGTAGTAGAAGATATTCTATGTTCCCTCGTTGTTCTTCTGGATGAGAAGGGAACTGAGGGATAGCTCAAGGCTGGTCACGTAAAAGACCATCGACTTTCCGAGAACTGGTGGCATCAGGACTGGAGGTTGAAGTAGATACTGTTTGATTTCCTCAAAAGCGGTCTGACACTCTCCGTCCCACCCATAGGCATCGCCTTTGTTCATGAGTCGAGAAAAGGGCATACACTTGTCGGCCAGATTCGCAATGAATCGGCGTATATAGGCTAAGTGGACTTGGAGGCCTTGATGCTCCCAAATATTATTCGGGGGAGGCATCTGACGGATGGCCTTGATCTTCTTAGGGTCGATCTTGATACCTCAATACCTAATAATGAAGCCAAGAAACTTTTCGGAGGTGACCCCGAAGGCACACTTCAACGGGTTCATCTTCAAGTGGCGAGAACGGAGGAACACGAACACTTTCTCAAGGTCATTGAGATGGTCCCGACATTGAAAAGATTTAACCACCAGGTCATCTATGTAGCATTCCACCAGTGTCTTGAGGATCAGCTTGAATATGCGGTGCATAGCCCGTAGATTGGTGGCACCCGCATTCTTCAGGACGAAGGGCATAAACCGGTAGCAGAATGTGCCATGGGCGGCCCTGAAGGCAGTGAACTCTTCATCCTCGGGGGCCATCCGGATCTGGATGTACCCAGAGTACCCATCCATGAAGGAGAGGGCTTAGAAACCGGCTGCTGCATCGATCAACAGCTCTATCATGGGAAGGGGAAATTCATCCTTCGGACATTGGTGATTAAGATCGCGGAAGACGATGCATACTCTGATCTGCCCATTCTTCTTCCTAACGGGCACAATGTTGGCTAGCCACCTGGGGTACTGGACTTCCTTAATGAAGTTTTCCTTAATGAGCTTATAAACATCGGCCTAGACCATGGCACCATGAATAGGGTACATCTTCCTCGGAGGCTGCTTGAACCCGTGATGGTTTGCTGGGAGGCCAAGGCAGTGAACAGCTACCTGGGGATCTAGTCCCAACATCTCGTCATAAATGAAGGAAAACACATCACAGTGCTGTCTGAGGAAGTCTATGTTCTGTTTTCTTTCCTAGGGCGGCATTGCGGCTCTGACCAATGTTGGTCTCGGGTCCGCCTCACTACCGAGGTTCACCTATACTAGCTCGTCGAACGTGGTGGAGACGCCCTCCTAAAATGCAGGAGGAGCATCTTCCATGTCTTCTTCTCTGCTTGTGGAAGGCTCGTCCATGGGGGGAGCCATTTCGGGGCTGCTCGACCCTGATGGGGAGTTGGCACCGTCTTGGGTGGCAGAGGCCGTCACGACGGGAGGCTCATGCACCGCGGAGACCATGGCGATAAAGGCGGTTGATCCAATCTCATCTTGCCTTTGGCCCAAGGGGCCACACTTTACGACATAAAAGCAGTGGTGACGCATTGCCTTGAGCCAGTCGATTCCGGCTTGGTGAAACAGACATGTATGACGTACTGCCGTTTCCATGAGCCCAACGTCCCGATATCGTATAGGGGTAGGAGGCTCGGGGATCACCTGAGCATGGTTGGTGTAAGAGTACGAGGTGATTTCACGCTGTCTCATAGACCTGGAAATATACCTTCCTCTGGTACCCATGACAACAAAGCGCCCTCCCATATCGGGAGTCGTGGCCTCTAACTGATTGATTGGGAAGACGTATGCGTCATCCAAACCTGCCCAGGGATCACTCGTGACAGCGGCGGGCTCAAACTCACCTTCCATGATTTACTTGTCCTTTCTATTGTAATATTCAGTGTTCTGGTAACGAGCTTCACAAGAGGCAAACGGAGACGCATCTCCTTGGAGAACACCCACTTGACCCTTAAGGGAGTATTTAATGCACTGATGGTATGATGAGGGAACCGCTGCGTGAAGGTGGAGCCATGGCCTGCCCATCAACGCATTGTAGGCAGTGTCCTGAGAGACAACCATGAATTCAGCATTGGAAATTAAGCCACCGAACTGGGTCTTCAGACGAATCTTTCCGAGTAGAGTTTGCTCAGTCCTTTCATACCCCAGGATTCTGAGGTCGGAGGGAGTTAAATCATCCTCAGACAACTCCAGTTTTCGCAGTGTCCATGTTGGGATCATGTTAATCCCAGAACCCATGTCGACAAGACAGTGAGGGACTTCCACGCCATTGAACATGCAGGTGATGTACAACGGGAAGATGATCCTCTGTATGGGAAGGTCTTCATCTTCACCAGAAAATTAAATAACCTCCTGACATTCGGTGTCCTCAATCACCTCGGTGTGGAAGGCTTCTGTGGCCGCTACCTCCGTTTCATACTGAAGGGGGCTCCTTAGAGCCTCGGCGAGTGCCTCACGCTTTTTAGACGACAGGAGAAGGTCCGCAAGGATGGAAATCCTTTCCATAATTTTGGCCAGATGCTTCAGGACATCATACTTTCGCGCCAAACGCGAGCTTCTGCATACAGGAGGTCACTCCGCGATTGGGGGTATGACGGGCCCTTCTGGCGGGACTAGTGACTTACTGGTACTAGGCAAGTCCCTATATTCACTAGCTGAAGCCCGAGAGGTGGATTTCATGCTAGGACCAGAAGGCCATAGTCGGCCATTGGTAGGGCTGGGCTGGTTGCGACGCGGGAAAGGCGGTTCCGCCCGATCCAGCAACACAAACGGTGGTGGAAGCGAACCTGTTGTCACCGGGTGAGGGAGCCGCGAGTGATGCTCTTTTTATCGGGCTTGCTGCCTGGTCTCGGTAGCAAGCATGGCCTGAATGGAGGTGACGACTGCCGTACCCCGGCGATTCACATAGCCACGGCTCCGTCGGCTTTGGCGACAGCTAGGGACATTGGGGAGGTCCACCTGGCGCTCCTCATCGTCGTGAGCCAAAAAGGGATTTACCAACTCTACAGTGTTAACCGAAGCATACCCCAGACTTTCACTAGAGGAGTCATCCACTACCCGATGGGGTCTCGATGGAATATTCATTTCCCGGGGCATGAAATCCCCAAGCGTGCGAGAAGATGATGGCAATGGCTGGGCGTGTTCTATCTTCTTGCGCCACCGCCTACTCCTCTGGGATGAAGTAGGCTGGGACAACGAAGCCAAAGGGGCGCTCGCAAACTCCAAGGGCTCTGGATGACTCAAGAGGGCACGAATGATTCCATGGGCATGGGTGACCGTCCTGCGGGCCATCCAGTCATTATACTTCCGGGACCCACTGTCGGAAACATGTTCCCACCCATCCCCATTGTCACTACTGCTAATTGATCACACGAAGACACATGCCACCTATGTCGGGGTTGGGCCCAACCTGACTATGTTGTTTTCATTCTAGTCTTGGAGCCATTCCTTGAACACATAGCATTGCTGGATGGTGTTTCCCAGGATCCGGTGATAAGGGCAGCAGTTAGGGTGATCAGGGAGACACGCCTATTCTGGCTTCCGACACTCAGGCAGTCGCACGATCGTTTGCTCCAAGGTGATACAGAAATAACCGGGGATCTAGGCCTGGCCAAACGAGTAAGCCCAAATCATTCTTTCTGGAAAGGGGACCCTTGGGGGCTAACCATGACCAGGGTTCGAAGGAGCAGTCAGAGGAGGTGGGGCCGGATTACCTTGCCTAGGTGGTGGTGGTGCGTCACGCGGAGGCGCCTGCCGATTTTGAGGCGGTCACTACTGGGCTGGAGGCTGTGCCCGTGGGGGTGGAACCCTATGAGCCTGGTGAGCAGGCCTCACTGGTAGCAACTCTAGCTATCTGGGGGCCTCTATCTTGGCCACAACAGCGGGCTCGGCCCTGGAGGCTCTGCATGCATAGATTACAGGAGGCAGTGGGCGTGCCTAACCGGCCTGTTGCAGGGCTTATTCGAGGCGCTGAGCCTTATCTGAGAAGTCTCGGAACCCTCCAGGGTAATTATGCGTGATCATAGAAGTAACTAACTCCCCCTTGACGTTACGTACACACATAAATAGTAATTTCTCCTGAGTCAGCGGCATGTCAAGGGAGTACGTGAGCACCTTCCACCGGGAGACGAAGTATGCGACTCGCTCGTCGGGCCTTTACTTGCACCTGAAGAGGTCTGAGATGTTCATCTTTCGGGTTGTGGAACTGAACTAGTAGAGGAATTTCCAGCGAAGGTCCTCCCAGCTAGTCACAGATCCAACAGGGAGCTGGCTGTACCAGACGAATGCTGGTCCATCTAGTGTCTGAACGAAACACTGGAGCTTGGTTGCCTCCTGCTGCGCCAGAGTCCCTAACATAGGCCCACACATCGAGTTGAAGTGGGAAAAGTGTTGTGGTAGGTCTCTGGTCCCGTTAAATGGGGAAAACGTGGGGTTCCCAAATCCTGGCGCAGCCGGTATGTCATCCACCCATGCTGGGTACAGCTTGCCATCCGTTGGGATTTCCACCAGCCAAGTTTCTAGGGCCTAGGAGCAGGCGATGAGTACTTCCATTATATAATCCGGATGCAGATTCCTGTCTTGACGGGGATCTCTAACCACAAGCTCGTTTCCAGGCTCTTCGATATGGTAGTCGCGCTCAGCGGGTCGCGGGGCAGTTGGAGGAGCGACTCTCGGGGCGACGGGAGGAAACCGAGTGGGGTCCCCCAGGTGGTCTCGCCGCTCGGGAGGGTTCGAAGAAACATATCGCGCCCTCTTGCCATGGGTTCCAGTGTCTCCCCTGTCGGCGAACACGACACGGTCATGGTTGCCTGGGGGGATCTCAACAAGGGGTAGATGCTCCTGCCCCTGCTGTCCTGGTCTAGGGTCACCGTAATAAGGTCACCGCTCTACAATGTGTTCGGCCAGGAGCTCATCAACCAACCTTTTTTTCTCAGCTAGCTATTTGTGCAGCGTGGCCTTCTCGGGATCTTCCTCTACCTTCTGCACCGAGGCAGATGGGTCGGCGAGTTTGACAGACCCGACTGGCTCTTTACCCTTGCCAATGTTTTGGCCCAGTGTCAGTGCCTCCGTGGGTACAGGAAGACCTAGGAGGCTCCACTATTGGCGAGTAATCATCCCAGATGGGTCCAGTAGTGGACTTTCCTCGGGGGGTGAGTCCCCATCGAGGGGCTCCACAATGTCTCCCTCATCTGAAAGGTCAGCCATGTTGACTGCCACTTCCCTTGGCGACGTTCCCTCAGGGCCGCCCAGTGGATCGGGCTGTCGGTGGATCGCACAGAAGAGGATATCAGCGTACTTCCCCCTTCCACGGCCGTGCACGTGGGGGTTAGCTTCCTCAATTACTCTACAGAGTACTTGAAAACTCTGGATGCATTTTTTCTGGAGGGCCTCGTGGTGGTCCAACGACTCAGGGTGCCGGACCGCGGGAAGTGCTTCTAGGTTGGCCCGGTGGAACTGCTCACCTATCTCCTCAAGATTTTCTTGGATCCTGGGATAAGGAACTAGATGATGGCGGAGGCGGGAGTGAGTCACCTGATGAATCTGGATGAAGCATTCAAACTCTCCTGGGGGTGAGTGACTCTGGCACATCAAAATCTGCTTCTGCGACTGGCCAAAACTTCTCTGGGAAGTGGCCCGCTGCAAGAACGGTCCATAAGCTCCACGACTCCGGTTCGGGGTCCGGACCTTGCCGCCCCTACTCGTCCAACGAAGAAAGTCGGGGAATTGGGAATGGCGCCGAGGCAGGCCTTCGGGGCGGTGGGCTGGCCGGCGGGCAATACGGAAAATACGCCGATTAGCCGCCGATCCCTGGGTCATCCTCTAGGGGTTACAATGCCCTGGCTGCCACGTCGCGATAGGATGGGCTGGCGAATTGGCCTCCTGTCATGGCGTCGGTGCTCGCAGAGGGTGTCTCGCCTCGCGACTCTTCCGTCGGTTCCTAGAACAGTCCTCCACCCTCCCTAACAGGGGCAAGAAGTGCTCCCGAGGAGGCCAGTGGCAACTGCGGGATTGATCCCTAGCGGTACGCCAAGTCCTCGTTCTCCAGGATATACCTTCGAATGGAGGAAGGAATCATACGGATCTCTCATTCGGGGAGTATGAGACTGATGTGTTTCTTCCCCATCCCTGCCCTCAACTTGAAGGGTTGGGGGGGAAGTTCCATCGTCGATTCATACTTTGCCTCAGAATCCAAGAAACGGACTGGTCTAATTTCCATCTGGACTCCCCTAACATTCCTCCTATGGTGACAATGCCCGGCCTTCCTGCCCCTCGGTAGCTCCTCAGGGTAAGGACGATTTCTGTCATGTAGTCCCCCGACCACAATAGAGATGGGGCAGAGGGGACTGATGGCCGGGGTGCGAGAAGGACCGGGACAGATGTCGAAAGGGACATGGAGAGGACCTCCAAGTGAGTGATTGACTGGATACACAATGGCTCCATAATCGCGGCCGACAGTAGGGGGAGTGACCTCATACCCCATGTAGTGGGCGCTAGAAGGAGTCATAATCAGAGCATAGCTGTCATGAAGAAGCTTTCGGCTTTCCAGATCGTTGGCATGGAATGACCCTTCATGGTGAGCGGCACTACTATGGACTGGTCCGCAGTGGCCATTGCTAGTGTCCACAACCAGGATATTTGACCCAACTTGCCTGCAGGGCGGTCGGGGTTTCGATCCCATTCGGGCCCATGGCTGCCCCTGCTCAACATGCGTGGGGATCTGGTAACAGGAGTTAGCAGTGGTTCGGGACATAGTGGTTTCTGATATTGATGCCCCGGGATGGGCATTCTCTCCCTCTCGCGCCCGACGCTGGCGTCGAGTCAGATGGGCTTGAACCGGCGGTGCGGGCATAAAGATTGCCCGGTCCTCAGCTCTAGGAGTTGGGTGGCGACGTCGACGTAGACTGGAGGGGTTTCTTGCTGTTAACCCCTAGGACGGATCGCCGATCGAGTGGACCCAGACACCCCCAACCTCATTGGAGTAGGGTAGGGATTTGTCAAGGCGCTCCAGGGATAGGCTCCCAAAGCAGTTGAATGTCGGCGTGGGAAGCGGTGGCTCCCTGCGAAGCCCTCAAGGGCGGCGATGGTGGTGAGGCGCAGCCGCTTCAAGATCCAAGCAGGCCATGCCCCTGGCAGGGATGATCCCTTCATCGTCATACCTACAAACCAGGTCATTGATATCCCTCCGCTGGATGATTTCGGACGGGGAGAGAGGGCGAGATCACCCGGATGCTACGGCAGTCGAAGTCAGAGCGATCGTGGAATAGGTGGGACTGCGCAGGGTAGCCGTGTCGGTACTGCCCCCTGCACCTGTGCTGGTGGGCAGGTGGCGTCCGAGCTCTGAATGCAGTGATCTGATTCCTGGAAGCAGGGATATGAACCCATTAGCGTCAACAGGATTGTAGATCAAAAACCAAGGCCCAGAGTCAATCCATCTTCCATGGTCGGCGGGAGGGATCCACGCTGATGAAGTCACAGAATGGAGTGGTCAACATCTTGATGGCCTCGAACCGTGGTGGGTTCACATCCCGGTGAGGGTTACCCGGACCTGGTGACATGCTATTCTTCCGATGCCCTGACGGCTACCATTCCCCTTATTGAAGAGAATAGCTTCACGTCGGGTTCACCATTTTTGTTGCTCCGATGCTTTCGCCGGGGTGCGCGCATTCGTCTGTGGGGAGGACGCACTGCTTGTTACCCCGCATTCCGGCTTTCCAAAGGCGGGTGGAATCCATTCCTTGTTCAGGGACGTCTTCTCCTTGATCGAAACTGGGATGATGGGATGTCGGTTCTTCCTTCCGTGGATTCCTACTCGGAGCTCATCACCTAGTTCGGGTCTCCCTCATAGATATAAGATGGGATCATGAAGCCCATTCCTGGTGCCATATATACATGGATGCCAGTTAATTACGCTACTTCCGTCGAGACGCTCCAAGTGGTCTCATCAGGGCAGCAACCTTCGGTGAGGAGAATGGTCACGTTGGGGCGTCGTTGGCATGTCTGTCTTTGGTCCCTCATTACAGGTCTTCTCGAGGGCACGGAATCCCGAGGAATCCCACATCAAACGTGGGGAATGTGTACCATATGAGGTTTTACTCAGCTTCCTATGTTTAACATGGGGTATGTTGCGAGTTTAATGTCTTGCAGAGATGGATCAGGTTGAAGGACCCCTAGGGGGGAACACCGATGTTGGGGCCAGCACGTGGGCGGCTTCCCGGATGCCATGTAGTGGTATGGGGTGGCATGATCTCACCGGGATGTGGCGGAACAGGTAAGGATCATGATGGATGGTGGAGTGAGACATGGGGCTTACGTTCGGAGACGACCCAAGAGGGGGAATACAGTTTAACGTCATGCGGGACGAGATACAATTTAACGTCATGCAGGACGAGATACATTTTAACGTCATGTGGGATGAGGGGTTTGGGGCTTATGCTCTGAGGCGGCCCAGGGTGGTTAGGGAACCGACATGGAGAGGTCGGGACGACCGGGTGGTGGGCATGAACCTCGTGGAGGCTTCCTACGTACCGTGTGTTAGCACGGATCAAAGTCCATGTAGTTCATTAGGATGGGGCTTATGCTCTGGGGCGGCCCATGGTGGTCCGGGAATCGACATGGAGACGTAGGGACGACCAGGTGGTTGGATTGAACATCGTGGAGGCTTCCTACGTACCGTGCATTTGCACGGATCAAAGTCCACGTAGTTCGCTGGGATGGGGCTTACGCTCTGGGGATTCCCATAAGAGGATGTCATGGTTGATGCATGCTCTAAACCCACATGAGTCATGCATGGTGTTGGAAATAAGAGGCAGTAGGGACAAGACGATCACGTTGCGAAGGGTGCGTCTGCGAGAAGCAGAATGGGGCTTACACGTTGGGCGGCCCAAATATAAAAAGGGGCTTACGCGTGGTTAGAAGCCCTTGGTGCTGTGGCTTACTCCAGGGTGGAGGCCCGTGGTGTAACAAAGCGCAGTGGGAACAGGACTCCACTGGCCTTGGTAGGGGGGAAGTACGGAGATGCACGGGTGCAATCATCTACAATAAAGGCTAGGGACTTACACTCTGAGGTGGCCCTTCCCCCGCGGACAAACGCCACTCCGACAAGGAGGATCTCATTCGATGTGCGGAAGAGTCCATTCCTGTGGAGACGAGTGGGTGTAAAAAATGTCCGAGCTGGGGGGACCCTGCATGCGAAGCACGGGGTCGGACCACAGTTTAACGTCTTGTGTTAAGGATGAGGTGCTTAGTAGTTTATCGTCCTGCATCTTGGACGAGGTGGGTTCACTCCACACCCCTAGGTATTACATTCCCAACACCCTCTACCCCTTTTGGGATGGAAGGCATCGTCAAGGCCATAATGAAGGGGGGCCACAGGGCGAACCATCGGGGGGTGCACGTTAGTGTGGCTATGAGAAGAAGCAATAACTATTAGCGTGCCTATTCGGAGAAGCATAATGCAAAGCAACGGAACAGGAAACACGGCCCAAGGGACCGTGAGATTACTTAGCATGATCCTGAAAGGACATACGGGAAAACTACGCATGGCGCGCACGCCCGGTAGGGGAGACATCAGGTGCCGATGCAGGGGGGCAGCCCAGGGGCGTCAAAGTGAAAGGTCATGGGCTTTATGCGCAATAAATAATGTTTTCGCGAAAGAAACCGGGACGGCGCCAAACTGGAGAAAGGGAATTGCGTGTGGAGAGGGAAATACGCACATGGTTTTGCGTGCATGACGGGGTATTTCACGCTTGAGACACGGATTGCGCGTAAGGCTGGAACCCGGGGAAGGGGGCAAATTCACTGAAGCTAGTGGAGTGGCACGCAAAGGCGGACTCTGGGGCAAGGTTGTACGAAATGAGGGATTACCTAGAAGCCATCTTGCATGCGAGGAAGCTGAAATGTGCGCACGAGAGTGACTTCGAATTCCAGAACCCCAAAACCATTCGGGGTCACCTTTTATTTATAGGCGGCCTCCGACGCGGAATCTAGGCGGGGCACGAAATTCTTCGTGCCAAGCGCAGCCAGCGGGCAAAAACTCGCCTCGCAGAACTGGGGCGCGCAAATATTTCTTGCCTCATCAGCTCAATTCCGCGAAACCCCATGATTCTACGCGTGTAGATCAATTTTCCACACTGATCCTACTTTATTTCGCACACCACATCTCGGGCCTCCGGAACGGGCCTCTGATTCCGAATATGACTTCGCTTCGTCATTTCGAAACATCCTCCGAGAGTTACGGACTGTTTTCGGCGTCAACAATGTCACGCAGCTGTCATGGTATCTAAGCCTGCGCGGTGATACATGCATGGCAAATACTTGTGCGGCACATCCATACATGCGCTCCATGTTTTATACTTGTTTTCCTTAATGCCTTATCCATTTTTCTGAATTCCTTCACAAATTTTATGAAAAATAGACCCATTTAAGTGTTAGTTTATTCAACTTTTGTGCAGATTCAATATCTCTCAGGAGAATCGGAACAGCTGATGAACTGTCTATTAAGCGGATTGATGACATGATGAACATTGTTGGCCATGATTACTATGATATCTGTGAAAACACTCTCCTAGATTTGGCTAAGTATTTGAAAAAATATCATCTTAATTTCCCACAGAGAATCTACCTTTCCCTGTATGGTTATGGTAATCTTCAAGGAGTAAATGTTCTAGATGCAAAGAACTGTATGCCTGAAATGTAGCTGCACTGATATTCCTCTATTTCAGTTATGTTTTGAATTAAGAGCAACAACATTGGTGTGAACATTCAAATTTTTCCTCCACGCCATTTCCTTGATGATATGAAAATGGTAAACCAATGGGCCGAAATGTTTTCTACTACCGGTTGGTGGAGAGAAGACAAACATGGCATTAGGGAAATATATGAAAAGATTACTCTCTCCAAATAGATCTTTACATCCAATGCTCCATTCTCAAATCCATGTATCCCTCTTCGATGTCTCTTGGATAGAAACCGAGTAACTGTTTGATCAGTAGAAAATTTTCTCAAACTGCACTCAAGAACATCCTTTTTCAATTATTCGAAGAATAGTTGGTATCAATGCATCTCTTATTGTATCCAATTGAATAAATTAATTCTAGGGGGTTGCTGATGAATCTCGGGATGCCGCAAATCAAATGAAGAGTTATTTTGAAAGGCTTTTGTAATTCCTGAAAAAGGGAAGAGACTGCAGTCTGTGGATGCCCTTCTATCTCCTGTGTATCAATGAAAAATACTTTCATCTTCAATCATTTGTACTTGCATTGTTTAAATATCCTCTTTAAATATTACCTAAGACAATGGGCCTAGTAAGCATAGTATGATTTTTACCAGGATTAATATAAATAACCCTACAAACATTGAAACTCTTAATTTCTCAATATTACCTAAATCATAAAAAATGTGTGTTTCGTGAGCTGGAAGTTGACTTTTATTTAGTTTTCCCTTGTCTATTGTGGTCAGTTTAAATTCATGCACGTCAGACATAAGGAGCCTAATGATTAAGGACGAAATAGCTTTGACCGAATGAATAATAATTGACTCAATTATTTAACAATTTATTTGAAAAAATTTTACCATACTCAAGTATGATGAAGAAAATATGTAAACTGTGACATGAGAATATTTGAATCTGAGGAATGATATAAAAAAGGGATAAAAGGAATTATATGAAGTAGTTCCCATGAATAAAGTTACCATTATTTAACAAACCCGTAAGGGGGTTGAATTATGAAGGGCCACCTAAGGGCATTGTCTCCATAGTCAAATAATAGTATCTTTTGGATGACAATTCTGTTATGTGGACTGTTTATGCAAGGCCGCCTAAGGGCATGTGCTGCATAGTCAGGAAAAAGAACTCTAAGAAATTTACCTTTCTACTGCTAAAAGCCAGTGAATGTTTATGGAGATTAAAATTTTCAAAAGTATAGAGTTTGCGGAATGGATAAAGGTACATGATTATAGAGAAGATATTTTCAAACAAGATTATCGAAGAACTAGATGGAAATCACTTCTACGAAGGTCTGACCCAAACATAAGGGTAGAGAATATAAACCATAGACTTGAATACATTCAGATCATGAAAAAGGATATGGGACAAATATGTTTGGGATGGCTATTTTTTCAGATCCTTACATTCTGTCATTTAAGACAAATAATGACAAACAAGGCTTTCTTCCCAAGAATGAAGTTATCATTATTTAACAAGCCTGTTAGGGGTTGATTTATGCAGGGCCACCTAAGGGCATTGGATGCATAGTCAAATAATAGTATCTTTTGGCTTAAAAATCTGTTTTGTAGACTGTTTATGCAAGGCCTCCTAAGGGAACATACTGTATAGTAAGGTTAAAAACTCTCCGTAATTTGATATTTTTGTGATTAAAAGTCAAGAAAAGGGTTATGAAGAACTGAAAATGTTTAAGGTTAGGATTATGAAATATAATGATGGGTATTGTCTGATGTATATACAGATACATAGATCAATGCTAACCATAATCATGTTGTGGCTGGGACCTGAATTAAAATGTTGGACTTCACTACGTATCCCATATGGATGGGAATCAATCTATACATAGTTCTTAAATTACAGTTTAACGTTGTGTGGGGCAAAAGGATTGGATTTCTTATTTTAGGGTCATAGAGATTGGACCATTATAATAAATACACAATGTGTGTTTTCATGGGGAATTTTCAGCCAAGGGACTGAATGTGGAATTTGGGGTTATGCCCAAAAGACTTGGGGTTTGATTGAAGGGACACTCGAACGTTCCTACGTATCCCATAAGGATGAGAATCAATCCATATGTAGTTCTAGAACTACCCTATATACAAATTTGGTTCATTGATGTGAGGGGTGATAGGGGACATTAGTACAATGATGGTATAACCGTAGATAAAAGGATTGGGCACTGTCATCTTTGCACGTAGTCATTAAAATGAAACACGATTGAAAAATCAATGTAAATAATGGTTCCCTCTCAGGTGAGAGTATCAAAGAATATTGTAGTTGTAATGCCCTGACCCCAGTTACCGAGAGTCGGTACATTATTACATAACATTGGCATGATCACAAGAAAGATCATGTCTCGAAAGACCGATTAGTTTAGTATCCTTGGAATAACTAGATGCATTAATAATGTTTAACATTACATCATTAAAATAAAAACTACAACAAAATAGTCTCCATAGTCCACAATCTTATCCCCTCATACTATCCCTCCAGGTCATTCAAAAATTATTTCTTCACATCTTGGAAAAAATAAAACATAGAAAATGGGGAGCTCAATTGCCCAGTAAGAAAAACAATATAGAGGAAACTTTCATAAATAAGAATAAACATTTAAGAGAATGTATAACTAAAAAATCCATTTAAACTTGAACTTCAACATAGTATGGTAAAAATAAAATGAAATAACGTCGTTTACATATTCACATGGATATTATACTAATCGAATAATCACATGCAATATCAATAACCACATTCATAATGATGGAATGCATAATTCTAGAATATCATAACAACATAGCCAAGGCTTCGTGCCAAGACTAGAAATAAGATTTTTCCCAGGCCTTGTGCCAAGACACTAATTTGTCTCATAAATCCTACCGATGCATCGAGGAGCTATAGCGGGATCCAAGCATCACTTATTAAGTCCAATGCATTTCTGATATGAATAGGTTTAAACATAACATAAATATTCGTATTAAAACTAGCATACGAAATGTCAATACTTTTTCCATAAACAATGAATGGTATAAAAATAACACATCCACTGTCGAAAGAATCAAATTACCTTTAATACAATATGGATGTTTTGTATCATAATAAATCAACATTAAATAATCTTAAAATCCATCAAAGGATGTTGACAAAGATGAAATAAAAACTCTTTTTAGAGAAATATCTCTTCTTATTTTGAAATCATTTAAGAGTCACATGATTATAAATTAAAACATTTAATTTGAAATTTTTCTTATAAGCTCTTAAGGGAAGCTTCAATGATTTTATAACAGCAAGAAATAGCCGCGTCCGCATTATAAGTTAAAAAATCATTCTTACCCTAATTCTGTCGAAATGGTTAAAAATGAACTTGTTTGGAAAACGATGAAAATATTCCTTTATAAACCACTTATAAAATTCAAAAAGGGTATAAATGACTTTAACACATATTCTAGTAAATAGTAAAAATGTTTGGAAATACAATTTTTAAGGAACATGGATGTGGATTATAACGAAATCCTAGTAGATTATTACGTATAAACAACCTCCAATAATGAAGAGATTGCGAAATAAACCCTTACCTTGTACTTTTCCTTGGTTGAGGGTAGGTTAACATCCTGTATAATGGTGAAATAATTGTTATTAAATTATACATGAATCATATATATTAATATGATATCATATATGATCTTTTAGCATTGCTTTTTTAATAATATCTTAATATTATCGTCGTTTCAGGTGTTAACTTACTCGTTTGCTTAGATATGTTTTGTTACGTAAGAAATATTTGTCATGGATATGATGTATCTTATTCATATCCATAATGATATCAAGTCCTTAAACATTATTTTTAAATCATCAAATGAAAATTATACTTCAATGGATACGATTGGGAATGAATCTTATCGCGTTCGTGGAGACAGTAGTTCGTACGTACGCACAAGCGACAATATCATTCTTTTGATATTTAAATAATATATAATTTGATGGTATATCATATATAAAAAATCATTATCATGTTATTTTTATTATTTACATCAATTACAAATCATTATTATACCCATCCAAATAAAAATATATTGAATAACAATTACACCACGACGTAGAGATGGTAAGCCGTACGTACGCACGTATGGTGACATGTCATTCAAAGAATGGATATAATACTGAATATGGTTCTACCATATTTATAAAAAATATTTCAGTTTATAGGAGATACATGATTAGTTATTTTATAATGGTAATAACAAAGAATGAATAAGTGGAAAAAGAAATGAACATCAAAAAGGGTGGTGAAATCATTACCTCTTCTTTTGGTTCTTCCTTTTGATTTGATCAAAAGGGATCCATATGATGGCTTTATGACTAATGTAATGACTCTAGGATAAATTTATGGATGTTGAGAGAGTATTTGGGAAGGGGTAGGCCGAACCAAAAGGCTTTGAATGTGTGAATTAATGAGAAGGGTGAGTGCCCTTTTATAAGAGTTGTGAGGGGCACCTTTGGAAAAGCTAGAAATATTATTTTATAATAAATACATATTCGTCTTCTAATGGCTCCAAAGTGGATTATTTAAATGTTAATGTGGGGATAGGTCGAATATCACCCAAACAATAGGATTTATACATATTTGGGTTTCTATATTAACCTTATCATTAAGTAGTAACTCTTAGTTAATTAGTTTCACTTTTACAATGTCTCTTTGTATTTTTATATTATATGGTTAATAACCATACTATATACATCCAAGTGACCCACAAGTGTTACATAAATGATACAGATATCATGAAAGAAGTCTCCTGGCCTAAAATTATATTTTTAGGAATTTAATATCAATTAATAATATAATATTTGTTTTAAAAACTCTTTTTTGTCAATTTTGACACTATTTGGAAAAATGATTTTTTTTTTAAATCATAACAGAATGATTACTTAGAAAAAAGTCAATTAAATCAATCCTAATATGTCATATTATCCTATAAAATTATTTTAATTCATTAAAAGTCTCAAATTATATTTATTTTTGTATTTATAATATCCATTATTTTAATATTTCACTATTATGGTAATTATTGCATCATCATTGTGTCATAAATAAATTAAATTATTTAATGTCTAAATATTATAAATAAAATATAGTTATGTAAGAAATATTTTTATCTTTCTAATGAATATTAATTGTGTAAAATATAACATATATAACCCAATGTAAAAATTGGTTTTTTAAAAGATATATGCTTTTGTCATTTTTGTATTTATTTTAACTTAATTAAAATAATGTGTCCATATCACCTACCGGTGGCTCCATGGGGTCCCAAAATCGACCCAAAGATTAACATGGTCAGAAAGGTATCCACAAATAATTTTAGGGCACGTTTTAGGGTAATTCAGTATTATTATAATATTATTTTTTAACCCTTATTTAATGGATTTACCCTTTAACCGTAGTAAATAAAATATTTACCGAAATAATTATTCAAAATGTCTAAAAATAAAAGATTCCTATATACAAAATTTGGACATCCTAATTAGAAATATGGAATACATTTTTCCAAATTCAAGACACAGAAGTGGCAGAAATTAATTTAAAATTAATTCCTACTGTTAAAACAAAAAGCGTCTTTTTAAGTTATAATAACTATCAAAAGACTGGTACTTGTTTATATCCGGATTAATTGTGAAATTATGTCCAATGACAAACATTGTATTAAATGGTAAAAATATATTCTAAATATACTTTAAAACCACTCAAATTCATAATTTAACACTATTCATTATTTTGATTAAAAAAGTTGTTTTTAATTAAAATTTAGTAATTTTCACTATTCATCAAAATATTAAAGTTATCCGAAAAGTACCAAAATTTCACCTTAGGCTAAATTCGATACCCCGAATCCAAAAATGAAGTCCATTTTGAGAGATAAAATTTCTAAAATTTTAAAAATTAGGTATTACTAATCATAATGGCTGGTTTGATCGGTTGTGGTGTGTGTTAGAACTCAATATTGTGTACAACACACTCTATTGCATTATTCAAAGGAAATCATATCATAGAAGCTTGGGGTGTAACATTCTCAACAACATCAATTAATTTCATCCTTGAAATTTCTAGAATACTATCACATGAAATGACTCTGGTGGATCTTCATCATAAGTTCCCCGGGTTCCCATGTAGCAACTTACATCTTATGGTTTCTCCACAAGATTTTTACCAGACAAGTCGTCCGGTTTCTCAGTACTTGTTCTCTCGAATCAAGAATCATCATGGGATATTCACAATAAGATAGATCGGGTTCCAATTCTAATTCCTCATAGGCGAGTACATACGTTTGGTTAGGCATGTGTTTCCTCCATAGTGATACGTGGAACACATAGTGAACTTTGGAAAGACTTGGTGGCATTTCCAATTGGTAAGATACAACCAAAATTCGTTCTAGAATTTCGAAAGATCTGATGTACCAGGGACTCAATTTAACTTTCTTAACAAAACGTATGACTCCCTTCCATGGAGATACCATCAGGAAAACGTGATCACTGAGTTGAAATTCCAAATCCATCCTTCGATTATCGGTATAGCTCTTCTGCCTACTTTGAGATGCTTTGATATGGTTTTGGATTGCCTTCACCTTTTCCATCATTTCCTCCACTAGTTTTGGGACTACAAGTTTTCTTTCACCAACATCATCCAAACAGGTTTGTTTGTGACATCTCTTTCCATATAATGCTTCATATGGTTCCATCTGAATATTCGAATGGAAGCTATTGTTATAAGAAAATTCTACCAAAGGTAAATATTGATCCCACATACCCTAAAAGTCAAGTGAGCAGGATCTCAACATGTCTTCTAAGGTTTAAATAGTTCGTTCTGATTGTCCATTTGTTTGAGGGTGGTAGGTAGTGCTCAAATGAAGTTCAATATCTAAGGATTTATGAAGACTTTTACAGAATAATGAAGTAAAACGGGGATAACGATCATAAAAAATCGATAGGGGTACTCCATGAAGTCTCACAACATCATCAATATATAGTCTTTCTAGACGTTCTAGTGGTAGATCTTCTCTTATAGAATGAAAATGTGCTGACTGGGTAACATGGTCAACAATAACCCATATTGCATTGTTCCTTCTAGGAGTCTTTGGTAGTCCCATGACAATGTCCATCGTGATATTATCCCATTTCCACTCAGGTATGGGAAGAGGTTGCAATACTCCACAAGGTTGTTGTCGTCTAGATTTCACTTGTTGAAAAACCATACATATTGACAAAAAATCAACAATCCCCCTCTTCATGTTGTCCCACCAAAAATGTTCCTTCAAATCTCAACACATTTTGATGCACCCAGGGTGTATAGAGAAATTGGAACAATGAGAATCATCCAGTTTTTCCCATTTTAGATTAGGTATATCAGGAACACAAAGTCTCTTCCCAAATTTCATTCTTTCATCTTCATACACAATGTCTCTCAATCTCCAATCATTCACAGCTATAATCTTCTTTTGAAATTCTTCATCATCGGTCTGAGAACTCTTAATCCTTTTTAGTAAAGAAGGTTTGGAAACCATTTTAAAAATCATTAATGATTCACCTTCCCTGGTTATTCCCATGTCCATCTTCACTAGATCGATGAAAGTTGGATCTCTTTCAATTCACATATTGTTCAAAACTCCATTATGTTTTTTGCTCAAAGCATCTTCCACCTTGTTTTCCATCCCCGGGTGGTAGTTTATCGTGCAATCATAATACTTGAGTAATTCAATACATATCCATTGCCTCATGTTGAGTTCTTTTTGGGAGAAAATATACTTGAAACTCTTCTGATCAGTATAAATATCACATTTTTCACCATAGAGGTAGTGCCTCCATATCTTCAACGAAAATATCACAGCAGCTAACTCGAGATCATGAGTAGGATAGTTTTGTTCATGATTTTTCAACTGTCCTGATGCATAGTCAATAACCCTATTATGCATTATAAGGACACAACCAAGTCCATTCTTCAATGCATCACTATAAATAATGAACCCATCATTACCTGATGGTAGAGTCAATATAAGGGCATTGACTAATCATCTCTTCAGTTTTTCAAAACATTCTTCACACTCATTTTTACTAACATATTTAACCCCTTTACATGTGATATTTGTTAATGGGTTAGCCAAACGGGCTATATAATGGACGAAACGTCAATAATAATCTGCTAAACCAATAAAACTACGTACCTCAGTTATACCCGTCGGTGCTGGCCATTCTTGGATTGCCTTGGTCTTAGAAGGATCAATAGAGATTTCATCTTCAGAGTCAATATGGCCAAGAGAAGAAATCCAATGAAGCCAGAATTCTCACTTGCTAAACTTCCCATATAATACATTTCTTCTCAAAGTCTTCAGGATAATGCGGATGTGATTTTCATGATCCTCATAGGTTTTGGAGTATACGAAGATATCATCAATAAATACAACCACAAATACATCGAGATATTCATTGAAAAATCTATTCATCAAATCCACGAACACAGATGGTGCATTAGTCAATCCAAAAGGCATTACTGTAAACGCGTAATGCCCGTAACTGGTTTGAAATTCTATCTTCGGAATGTCTTCCATCTTCACACACAACTGATGGTATCCAGATCAAAGGTCAATATTTGCAAAGTATTGAGCTCCAAGTAGTTTGTCAAATAAATCATCAATGAGAGGTAGGAGAAACTTGTTATTTATTGGTATAGCATTGATCTCCCTATAGTCGATACATAACCTCATAGATCCATCTTTTTTTTAACAAAAAGAACAGGGGATCCCCATGGAGATACACTAGGGTGAATAGATCCCTTATTACTAAGTTCCTATAGTTGTTTCCTTAGTTCAAATAATTATACAGTGGACATTCTATAAGGGGTCTTCGATATAGGCATTGATACAGGAATTAAATCAATGGAAAACTCAACTTCTCGCTCTGGAGGATGTCCAGGTAAATCTTTTGGAAGCACATCAACATATTCATTCAAAATAGTTACATACTATATTTGAATATTCCATTCCTCACCCACTGTAATTTCATCCAATTCCTCCCCAATAATTGAATTTAGCTGAGCTACTGGGGGTGGATCTATATAAGAATTAGGTGGTGACAATTCTTCTCTAAATATAAGGTGTTCCTTATCATCATCTTCAAAAACTGAAACCTACTTTTTCTTACAATAAATCTTCGCATCATGGTCCGAAAGCCAATCCATGCAGAGGATTATATCAAACTCAATCATAGGTATGACGATGAGATCAGCAGATAAAGAACATTTATGTGCTCTAATGGGGATTGATTCATCGAACATTGTTGCAATGATACTTCCCTTAGGAGTTCTAACTGGAAACTCCCTTGTTAAATAAAATTGTAAATATCTAATTTTCTTAGAAAACTGGGAAGATATGAAACAATGCGATGATCCAGAATCAAATAATGAATTTTCTAAACTTGAGGAAACCATCAATTTACCTACCACCATGTCTTTCAGAGCATCTACCTCAGCAGTAGTGATAGCATAAGCTTGGCCTTGATCCCTTGTCCCTTTCTGAGGTATGTTCTCTTGACGCTTAGGAAATTCATTTGAATAATGTCCCATCTCCCTACAATTGTAGCACTGAACATTGGTAGCTTCATTTTTCCCTTTGCAATCACGAGCTTGGTGGACTTTTTCACCACACTTGTAATAGACACCCATTCCCTTCAAGCAAGTACCATGGTGTTTCTTCCCACATTTACCACAGGATGGATATTCAACCATTCCATTCTTTCCCTTATTTCCATTCCCAGATTGATCAGCAGATCGCTTCTTCTCTTTCTTTTCTTTAAAGTCATACGATTTAGAGAATTCCTTTTATGTCTTGATAGCACATGAGACAATGTCTTCGTACGATGATAAGTATTGTTAGAATAATTCTAGATGAAGAAATGGTTTTAACCCATCAATGAACCGATCAATATTACTTCTTGGGTTACATATATAATCTCCAGCATACCTTTCTAAACTTGTAATGTTTGCATCATACTTTGTGACATTCTCATCCTCCTTTTGTCTTAGACTCAGAAATTGCCTTTCCATATCTGCTCGATGGTCACGAGGAAAATATTTTTCTAAAAACATATCATTGTACTCCCTCCATTCCATATTTTATACCTCGTCATCTTTCTTTGTTTTTTGAATCAATGATCACCATTGATCAGCATCTTCAGTGAGGCGGTAAACTGCCATGATAACTTTTTCCCTTTCACTACATCCCAAATCCTGAAATATACTCTCTTGGGAAGTTATCCATTACTCAGCTACCAATGGATTTGTACTCCCATTGAACATTGGTGGTTGTTTCCTCATGAAGCGTCATATCATTGATCCTCCACGTTGTGGATCAGGGTGCTCCATATGGGTAAGGTTATTATTCATAACCTGAGTGAGTTGTCCAAGTATGGTGATTATCTTATCGGCACTAGTTGCATCACTAGCTCCACTATAATTATTTTGACTAGGAGGGCAATCCCTACATGGAGTGCATGCATTGATACGATTTCCATTTCTTCCACTAGGCACCATTTATAAACAATGGCCTAAACTAGATTAGTTTAAGAATCAAAATACATAATTTCATACTTATAAAACACTTAACATCAATTGTACTATTAATGGATATAATCAAAAATCATAAAAATGTTTTTATTGAGGAAGTATATACTTATAACCCCTTCATAATGTTTTGTTATGAAAATGAGAGTTATCCTACGCATATCACCCAGGAGTGTCGTAACCAAGAGTGCAGCAAGGCCCGTTGTCATGCACCAGTTCCCGTTCGAGTATAGATCAAAGAGGTATTTTTGGGTTTTACACCTAGGTACATCGGTGCTAGATCCGCCTCTACCTTCTCATATCCAGACATGGATGTATTGCTCAGAAAACTCAAAAAATTTATACAATACCAAAATTATTGGATGTTCTTCTATACTAATACTCAAAGTCCATCTTAGGTCTATGTGCTCAAATCAGAGTTTATCTAAATATATCTTCCAAGGTTTGTACTATACTTCCTCTAATACCAATTGTGATGCCCCGACCCAAGTTACCCAGAGTCGGTGCATTATTACATAACATTGGCATGATCATAAGAAAGATCAGGTCTCAAATGACCGATTATTTTAGTAGCCTTGGAACAACTAGATAAATTAATAAAGATTAACATTACATCATAAAAATGAAAACTAAAACAATATAGCCTCCATAGTCCACACTCTTATCCCCTCATAATATCCCTGCAGGTCATTCATAAATTACTTCTTCACATCATGGGAAAAATAAAACATAGAAAAGGGGTGAGCTCAAATGCCTAATTAAGATAACAATATAGCTGAAACTTTCATAAATAAGAATAAACATTTAAGGGAATGTATAACTAAAAAAAAATCCTTTTAAACTTGAAATTCAAAGTAGAATAGAAAAAATAAAATGAAATAATGCCATTTACTTGTTCACATGGACATTTTACTAATCGAGTAATCACATGAAATATCAATAACCACTTTCATAATGATGGAATGCATAATGCCAGACTATCATAACCACATAGCCAAGGCCTCGTGGCAAGACTAAAAATAAGATTTTTCCAAGGCCTTGTACCAAGACACTAGTTTGTATCATGAGACCTACCGATGAATAGAGGATCTATATTGGGCTCCACCCGTCACATATTAAGTCCAATGCATTCCTCATATGAACAGGTTTAAACATAACATAATCATTCGTATTAAAACTAGCATTCGAAATGTCAATACTTTCTCCATAAACTATGAATGGTATAAAAATAAAACCTCCACAGTCAAAAAAATCTCAAAACCTTCAATACAATATAGAAGTTTTGTATCATAATAAATCAACTTTAAATAAGCTTAAAATTCATCGAATGATGTTGACATAGATGAAATCAAAAATCTTTTTAGAGAAATATATCTTCATATTTTGAAATCATTTTAGAGTCACATAATTATAAAATAAAACATTTACTTTGAAATGATTCTTATAAGCTTTTAATTCAAGCTTCAAACATTTTATAACGACATAAAATAGCCGCACCCACCGTATAAGTTAAAAAAACATTCTTACCTTAATTCTGTCGAAATGGTTAAAAAGGACCTTGTTTGGAAAACGACAGAAATATTCCTTTATAAACCACTTATAAAAGTCAAAAAGTGTATAAATGACTTTAACCCATATTCTAGTAAATAGTAAAAATGTTTTGAAATAAAATTTTTATGAAACATGGATGTGGATGATAAAGAAAACCCAGTAGATTATTACATATAAACAAGCTCTGATAATGAAGAGATTGCAAAATAAACCCTTACCTTGTACTTTTTCTTGGTTGAGGGTTGGTTAACCTCCTGTATAATGGTGAAATAATTGTTATTAAATTATTCATGAATCATATATATTAATATGATATCATATATGATCTTTTAACATTCCTTTGTTAATAATATCTTAGTATTATCGTCATTTCAGGTGTTAACTTACTCGTTTTCTTTGATATGTTTTGCTACGTAAGCCATGTTTGTAATAGATATGATGTATCTCATTCATATCCATAATGATATCAAGTCCTTAAAAAAAATTTAATTCATAAAATTATAATTATACTTGAATGGATATGATGGGGAATGAATCTCATCGCGTTCATGGAGACGGTAGTCTGTACGTACGCACGAGCAACAATATCATTCTTTTGATATTAAAATAATATATAATTGGATGGTATATCATATACACAGAATCATTATCATGTTATATTTATTATTTAAATGAATTAAAAATCATTATTATACCCATCCACATAATAATATACTAAATAACAATTACACCATGATGTGGAGACGGTAAGTCGTACGTATGCACGTATGGTGACATGTCATTAAAAGGATGGATATAATACTGAATATGGTTGTACCATATTTATAATAATATTACAGTATATACGAGATACTGGATTAATTATTTTTGAATGGGAATAACAATGAAAGACAAAGTGGAAGAAGAAAGTAATGTGAACAAGGGTGGTGAAATCATTACCTCTTCTTCGGGTTCTTCCTTTTGATTTGATCAAAATGTCTCCTTAGGTTGTCCTTATGACTAATGTAATTCCTCTAGGATGAATATAGGGTCCTTTAGAGACTATTTGGTCTGGGTTTGGCCTAACTAAAAGGCTTTGAAGGTGTGAATTAATGATAAGTGGGAGTGCCCTTTTTTAAGTTTTGTGAGGGGAACCTTTGGAAAAGGTAGAAATATTATTTTATAATAAATTCATATTCAGTTTCTTATGGCTCCAAAGTGGATTATTTAAAGGTTAATGTAGGTATATGTCGAAAAAAACTCCAACAAAAGGATTTATACAGGTTTGGGTTACTATATTAACCCTATCTTTAAGTATTAACTCTTAGATAATTAGTTCCACTTAATCAATGTCTCTTTGTATTTTTATATTATATGGTTAATAAACGTACTATATACATCCAAGAGACCCCCAAGTGGTCCACCAATGATACAATTATCATGATATAAGTCTCTTTACCTATACTTATATTTTTAAAAATTGAATATCAATTAATAATATAATATTGTTTTTAAAAACTCTTTTTTGTCAATTTTAACACTATTTGGAAAATTGATTTTTGTGAAAATCATAACAGAATGATTACTTCGAAAAAAGTAAAATACATCAGTCCTAATATGTCATAGTATCCTATAAAATTAGTTAAATTCATTAAAAGTCTCAAATTATATTTATTTGGGTGTTTATAATATCAATTATTGTAATTTTTCACTATTATGGTAAATACTGTATCTTCATTGTGTCATAAATAAATTAAATTATTTAATGTCTAAAAATTATAAATAAATTATAATTATATATGAAATAATTTTATCTTTCTAATGAATATTTATATTCTAAAATCCAACATATATAACCATTTTTAAAAATTGTTTTTCTAAAAGTTATATGCTTTTGTCATTTTTGTATTTATTTTAACTTAATTAAAAAAATGTGTCCCTATCACCTACAAGTGGCTCCATGGGGTCCCAAAATCGACCCAAAGATGCCCATGGTCAGACTTGTATCCTCCAATAATGTTATGACACGTTTTAGGGTAATTTAGTATTATTATAATATTATTTTAACCCCTATTTACCACATTTACCTTTTAACCGTGGTAAATAAAATATTTACCGAAGTAATTATTCAAAATATCTAAAATTAAAAATTACCTATTAACACAATTTGGACATCATGATTCTAAATAGGGAATCCATTTTTCCAAATTTTAATCACAGAAGTGGCATAAATTAATTTAAAATTAATTCCTGCTGTCAAAATAAAAAGAGTGTTTTTAAGATATAATAACCATCAAAAGATTGGTACTTGTTTCTGTCCGGTTTAATTGTGAAATTATGTCCAATGACCAAAATTGTATTAAATGGTAAAAATATATACTAAATATACTTTAAAACCACTAAAATCCATAATTTATCACTATTAAATATTTTGATTAAAAAAGATGTTTTTAATTAAAATTTAATAATTTTCACTATTCATCAAAATATTAATGTTATCTGAAAAGTTCCCAAAATATCACCTTAGGCTAAATTCGATACCTCGAATCCAAAAATGAAGTCTATTTTGAGAGATAAAATTACTATAATTTTCAAAAGTAGGTATTACAATTCATAACGGCTAGTTTAATCGGTTGTGGTTTGTGTTAGAACTCGATGTTGCGTACAACTCATGCTATTTCATTATTGAAAGGGAAACATACAATAGAAGCTTAGGGTGTAACAATATTTTATTGTCATACTAGACAATAGTGTGGTATAGTTTAATGTCGTATAACACGGACGAAAGTGAACCAATGTAAAGATATTGATTCTAGGGGCGGCTTCACGAATCAACATCATATGAGATGGAGGTGAACTGATGTGAAGATATTGGTTTTGGGATTGAACCGTGGGAGGTTGCATAAATACCCAGCTTGGTAGGCAAGGATCAAAGTCCGTGTAGTTCAATTAAAGAATGCATTAATGATCAAGTTGTTCTTGGGGACAATGACCTAAAAAATGATGTTGGGACTTATGCGTGGTAAGCGGCCTAGAGAGAGTGTTATGGTTGAAATTTTCTCTAAGATCACGTGAGTCATACTGGGTGTGAGAAAAAAGAGGTAACAACAACCTTAACGATGCATAGTTTTAATGTCATGTAGGACATATCAAGGGACTATGCAGTTTTAAGGTCTTTTAGTTAGGACCATTGGTGCTGCACAGTTTAATGTCATGTAGTAGGGACAAAGTACAGTTTAATGTCATGTAGGACGTATTAAAGGATTTTCTATATAGTTTAGCATCATGTAGTTAGGACGATGGGTAAAATACAATTTAATGTCATGTTGGAAAAAAATAGGACACCATTTAACGTCATTTTGGATGTAAGTGTGAATAGTTTAAAGTCATATTCATGGACCGTGGATGGTGCAGTTTAACGTCATGCTGGACGGAAGGGGGACTGTGCAGTTTAATGTCATGCCATGAAGACAAAATAGGAACTTTTTCACAGTTTAACTTCATGTTGGATGAAAGTAAGAATTTTTTAAAGTCATATGCATGGACCGAGGATGATGTAGCTTAACATCTTGTTGGATGTAATGGACTTCTATACAGTTTAGCATCATGTAGTTAGGACGTCACTGTTTAATGTCATGTGAGATGAAAGGAATAAAAATAGTTTATGGTAATAGGTATGGACCATTCCTGTATAGTTTAACGTCATATAGAAAGGAAAATAAAGGGGACACAGTTTAACGTCATGTTGGACGTATGTGCAAATAGTTTGGGGTCATATGCATGCACCGTTGATGATGCAGTTTATCGTCTTGCTAGATGGTGGTGCAGTTTAAGGTCATACCAGACCATTCATGATATATTTTGTGTTTATACAAAATACTTATTCAAAAATTTGGCATTGGTTAGAGTAGTGATGTGTTCTCCATCATTTTAGATTAAAGAATAAGCTTCATTGGAGTAGATCCTATGTATTGAGTAAGGTTCTTCCCATTTTGGCTAAATCATGGGAGGTTTCATTCCTGGTATCATTGGAGTTCTGAGAACTGATACCATTTCTCCCTTAGTGAATGAACGATGATGAAATTTTTTGTTAAAAGCTCGTTCTATTCGATTCTTATAAACTTCGAAGTGGTGCAAAGTGCACAATCGTTTCTCATATAACCGTTCCAATTAATTCAATCGCTTTTGAGATTGTTCATCTATAGATGATTGATCAAAAATGGAAACTATGAGTGAGGGTAATTAAACTTTAATGGGAAAGACGGCTTCCATTCCACATACCAGTGAATATGGAGTTAACCGAGTTGTAGTGCCGGTGGTAGTCCGATAAGCCAATAAAGCATGAAGAGAGTTTATTAGGCCATGGATTTTTATCTTTATCCACCATATTTTGTAGTATATTTGAAATATTCTTGTTGAAGGCTTCTATCTGGCCATTGGCCGCTGCATGATACCAAGATGAATGGTTGGATTTGATGTTGTATTCATGATACAACTTCTTCACCTCGGATGAACAGAAGTTGGTGCCATTGTCCATCAATATGGTATGAGGGACACCAAATATAGTAATGATGTTAGTCTTGATGAAGTTAACAACGCATTTAAAACTGACTTCCTTGAGAAGTATTGCCTCTGCCGATTTGGAAAAGTAGTCAGTAGCAATAATAATGTACTTAAACTGCTTGGTTGTAGCCGAAGGGTAAGGTCCCACCACATACATTCCCCATGTGGAAAATGGACATAAGTATTTAGCTATATGATGAAACTATGGAGGATGATGAATGAAGTTGTCATGTACTTGGAATGAATGACACTTCGTTGTGAAATCAACACAATCTTGTAAAATTGAAGGACAAAAGTATCCAAGTCTTCGAATCTGATCAGACAGTCTATGTCCAGACTGGTGGGCACCACCGACTCTTCCATGAACTTCTTTCATGACAGCCATTGTCTCTTCACCATCCATGCATCTGAAGAGAACTCCATCAAAACCAGGTTTGTAGAAAATTTTCCCTAGGTGATCTGGGCTATCATAAAGAGAAAAATTGACCACACGTCGCCGAATTTGTTCTTTCTCAGCTCTATCATGTGGAAGTGTTCCATTTTGAAGGTATTCCCTGATAGGTGACTTCCATCCTGTAGTATGACCATACGGTTCAGGAATGGGACTTATTTCATTAAATTCCTCTGTTCTGATTTGAACATAAGGTAAAATTGCACGACGGTGGGAAATACTGATGGTTGTCTTGTCCTGATTTGGATCTGTCAGAGCTGTGGGTATATTATCCAGTGAATCAGCTTGAGCATGTTGTGATCTTGGGACATATGAAAATTTCGGTTCTGAGGGGAATTCCGCCATTAACTCTCTGACGTAATCATACAAAGGGATTAGTTCTTCTATTCTAATGGCATAATCCCAATTGACTTGTTTGATTACTAGTTCTAAATCACCATTCACATTTATGTGATTCAATTGTTCATGAAATGCTAATTCTAAGGCTGCTATGAGAGCTTGGTATTCTACTTCATTATTGGTACCACCTTCCCACAATAAGAAGCAATAAGGTCACACTTCCTTTTCTAGAGAAATGAGCACATTTCCTAATCCAAATTTTTTTAATTTAGGATTTTTCTATTTTCCTCCCTGTTGGTCTTTTGGAAGCACCATCAAAATAAATTTCCCATGCTTGAGGAAATTCTTGAATAGAGAAGATTTACTCATCAAGGAGTTCAATATCTGGAGATGTGTTTTCCACTGAAGGGTGTTCATCCAGGAAATCAGCCAGGGCATGGCCCTTTATCGCCTTTTGAGACACATAATGAATGTCGAATTACTGCAAATAACTTCCCACATTGCCAGAAGTCCTGTAATCATTTGACGACTAAGGTTGAATTTGAGCGGGTTATTGAGAGATACCAATTGGACATCATGATGTTGCAGATAGTGTCTCAACTTCTAAACTGGAAATATAAATGCTAGGCATCACTTATCAATACATGAATACTGGGTTTCTACTTCACGCATAGTTCGACTAAGATAGTAGAGGCTATTTTCATTCCCAATATAATTATTTTGAGCAAAAAAGTCACCCAATGATTACTCTAGAGATATCACGTAGATGATAAGTGGTCTTCCTTCAACATGTGGCATGAGTACCGGTGGACTCAAGAGGTATTTCTTGAGAATATCGAATGCTTCTTGACATTCTTCAGTCCAATGTTAAGTGACTCCCTTCTTCATCAATTTGGTGAAGGGTAAACTTTTGCCTACCAAATTGGAGATGAAACACTGAATATAGGATAAGTGTCATTGATGTCCCCTTAATTTATTCAAATTTCAGGGAGATGAAATACCTAGGATTGACTTGGTATTCTTAGGATCAACTTCAATACCATGATGGAGTACAATAATTCCGAGAAATTTCCTGAGGCTACCCCGAAAGAACATTTTTGGGGGTTCATCTTCAAATTATATTGTCGAAGCTTGCAGAATATAACATCCAAATTAGCCAATTGATTAGATCATTTTTTGGATTTAACCACCAAATCGTCTACATAGAATTAAACAAACTTCCCTAAGAAGGTTTTGAAGATACGATGCATGTAACGCTGATATGTTGAACTTGCATTCTTTAAGCCAAAGGGAATTACCCGGTAGAAAAACACACCCTGAGGTGCTTTGAAGGCTGTGGATTCCACTTCTTCCAGGTCCATTCAGATCTGATTATATCTGGAATATCCATCCATGAAGGAAAGTGCTACATAGCTAGCTGTTGCATCAATTAAAAGTTCTATAATCGGAATTGGGAAATCATCCTTTTGACAATGCCGATTAAGATCTCTGAAATCGATTCAAACTCTAATTTGTCCGTTCTTTTTATTTACAGGGACAATATTACCCATCCACTTGGGATATTGAACTTCTCTGACAAAGTTATATTTGATAGGCTTATCCACATAAGCCTCAATTTTTGAAGTATAAGTTGGGTGTATTCTACTAACAGCTTGCTTAAATCCGTGATGTTCTTCTGGTAAACCCAAATGATGAGTAGAAAAATCAAGATCAAGCTCTGGCATTTCTGTATAGTTCCAAGCAAATATGTATCTATTTTTCTTTAAAAAGGAAATATACATCTCTCGCTCTTCAAGAGTCATGGATGCAAAGATTAATGTGGGACGTGGATCTTCTTTTGTACCCAGATTTATTTCTCTGAGTTCATCCACAGTGGTAGAGAGACCCTCTTCAAATGCTGGAGGAGCATCTCTAAGATCTTCTTCTTCTTCTTCGTCATGTGTTATTTCTTCCATTTATACATGCATAGTAGATGATAAAGAATAATTTTCATCATTAGAAGAGATGTCAAAATTTGCACATCTTGAAGAAGAAGTATCCATTTCTGACCCGATTGATGATGAAGGGTATTCTTTGGTTAATAATGAAGAGATGATGGATTGAGAGTCAACATCATTGTTCACCTCTGTTGTTGCTAAAACTTCTTATGTCCTAATTAGCGAATTATAGACTTGTTGGATTTCACCATATGAAATGAAGGCGTCACCATTTGTGCATTCGTCACTGCTTGGTGGGTTAACAATTTCTCCCATGTTGTCTGGCTTGATTGCGGTAATTGACATTATGGATCATTCCATAAGAGTATTTTGACTTGGGTCTATCATTTCAATTTGACTAATAGGCACCACATAATATGTACTCACATGTGTAAATGGATTTACTGAAATCTTCTCCAAACCATATGGAGAATTAACTTTGGTAATCTCTTTTGTTGTGGATTTCTCCCTTCACTTAATGTGATAGAATTCCGCCTTAATGTATTGAGACTCACATATCATGAACGGAGCCTTATCACCATTCGATGTCCCAAATTGACCATCAAAACAATATTTGAGACATTGATGGTATGATGAATGGATAGCCGCATGTTGATGTAGCCAGGGTCTTCCAAGCAAATTGTTGAAAGCTGAGTCTTGATCAACAACCATGAAATCTAATTTGAATATAAGATCTCTAAACTGAGATCTGAGTGTTACTTCGTCCAGTGGTTATTGTTCATTTTTATTATATCCTTGTAACATCATGGATGAAGGAGATAAATCAAATTCTGTGAGGCCCAATCGACGAAGTGTATGAATGGGCATGAGGTTGACTCATGAACCATTGTCACTGAAAGCTCTTCGGACGTCTATGCCATTGACCTTGCCAGATAAGTACAAAGGTCTATTATGCACATGCACAACATCATCTCCATCCTCATTAGTAAAATATATTATTGCATGACATTCTGCCGGATTATTCCGTATGTGATAGACATCAGCTGCAGCAATTTCAGTTTCAAACTCTTGAGGGCTTGGGAAAGGCTCAATGAGTGCTTCCCGAAGATCTTTTTACAGATTCAAAGCATCCAGAATTGATAACATTGTTGGTAAATGGGACAAGTGTTTCAATATATTATACTTTTCATCTAGAGTTCTGTGTTTCCCAACAGGAATATGTGGTTTAGCAGGCACCATGGAAGTAGATGCATTGGAAGTTGATGCATCTCGTATTGGGATAAGAGTTGGAAATATTCATACTTTTGGAAAAATATATCGATTAGATCCAATAACTTGATGATAGGAAGAATATGGAACCTTCAACTGGTCTTCCAAAATAAATGTGCCCGGACTGAATTTGCTATTGGTAGAAGAACATGCTTGTTCTTGCTGAGCTCGCTGAAGGGCTCTACCACGAGTTTCTGCTGCATAAACAGTTCTACAAGGGGTAGAATTGGAATAGTGGTTTCTGAATGATCCACATCTTCCTCTGTATCCTGAGACTTTGGAAATTCCTCGGATCCCCCTGTTTGATACAGGGAATTCAGTCTCATCGAAATAGAAACTGTGACTGGCATATGGATCTGTTAATTGAATCATATTAACAGAACCAAAGATTAACACATCGTCTGATGAAGACACTACCTGATTAACCTATTTAGGTTGTGCCATTTGGTGGGGCGGTGCCCATGGAATTGAAGTAGATTTCATGAAGTCTTCAAGAGTCAAAGACAACTTAGGCATTGACACATACTCATCTTCTTCTGATTCTTTTTCTTTCTTTGAATCATGTCGTTTCATTGAGGACTTCCCCTCTGATGAAGAGGGTTTTTACGCAACATTCATGGTAGAAGACACAATAGGTTTCGTTAATTGTGTTTGAAAAATAGCATGAGTTCAGTAGATTGTCTTTCTGACCATCTAATCATCATACTTTTGTGCATTTTTTATTTTGACTTCATGCCATTCTCCTTCGTCCTCTGGAACTGTATCAATAACACATGCTACCTGAGATGAAGAACCTTTTATTTTTACTTGTCCTGAGTCGACCATCGTTTGCAAGAGATCTTTTAAGTCAAAACACTCCTGGTTGGGATGCCCCAACATTTGATGAAAAGAGAAATAATTGGTAATTTCTTTATCTCCTTCTTTGTTTGGCCTCTTAGGCCGTTGAAATTGAACCATATTATTTTCTAGAGCCAAAATGAAGTAACTAGGAACATGTTCATTTTAGAAAGAGGATGTTTTTTTCTCTTAAAATCCTCAAATTGTTTTCATATTTGATCTCTATGATCATCTAGACAAAACTACCTTTGTTGTTGGTGCTCAGGAGGTGGATCCCTTTGAAAAGATGAAGGTTTTGAAGTAGAAATAGGTATAGGTGCTTGTTTAAGCATAACTATAGCAGTTTCTACATTACCCATTCTCTTTCCTGGAGTAGATGGAATTTCACGATATTTAGCCTTTGCCTCTATTAGGGAATCTTCAATCTGTTGAGCGATTGAAGTAAGGTCTCGAAACCCTCCTATGTATTTCACAAGGATCAACAGTGTGTGTAATTCGTCATGTAAAGTTGCCACACAGATTGGAAAAAATAACTCTTGAGGGAGTGCTATGTTTAGGGAATATGTTAATTCCGTTCAGTGAGCAATGAAATTTGATACCCTTTCATTCTATCTATGCATACAGTTTGTAAGATCGAAAACTATTGTCTTTGTAAAATTTGAACTGAACTGAAGAAGGAATTTTTGGCGAGGATCCTCCCATCCGGTAATTGACCTGGATTTCAAACTTGTATACCAAACAAAATCATGTCGTTATAAGGTCTGTAAAAAGCATCTGAGTTTTACTGCTTCTTGTTGATCCAGAGTTCCGATCATAGGATCACAACAAGACACGTAATGCGTCAAATGATGTTCAGGGTCGCCTAATCCATTGAAAATAGAGAATACATGGTTTCCAAAACTGGATGGAGGAGATATTGAATCTACACATTCAGGGTAAACATTCTTTTCAGGTTGAACTTGCTCACATTTACCTTCCATAGTTTCTAACCGATATGTTAGTGACTCAATGGTAGTTACTAACTTTTGAGAAAAATCCGGTTGAACTTGGACTTGGGTAGGTGCAATGACTGGAGCATGGACATATGTGGTGGATGGTGCTGCAACTGATGGGAGAACTGCCAACTGTTGTTGCACTTGACCCATAGGATTAGACCTGTGAGGGTGTACTGATAGATGAGGATATTCTTGATCCATCTCAGTAGCTGCAACAAATTCCCATGGATGACAGACTCCAGCACACTTAAGAAGAAGACTACCCTAATGTAGTTCTTCATTCAACCTCCTTAATTCCATCATTTCTTCCTCATGTTGTGCAAACATTTTCTCTAGTGAGAGCGATTGGCCTTCTCTAGAGGAAGGATATGTAACCTGATTCTTTCCCATCCCTTTTTTGGATCCTTTTTGGAGAGGGGGAAGTGGGATACATGAAGGATTACCGAGGTTCTGAGTAATACTTTGATTTCGTGTATGCACACCTTATTCATTTGTGTTAGTGCGTACATCTTCTTGAGTAGGAACCTCTTAATCTGAGTCCCCTAAGTGAGCCTCATCTAGTGGATCAATAACAACGAAATTGATGACATTGATTGATGCATAATGCATCACAAATCATCTATCAGCATTTCTGTGATATTGTCTTCTTCCTTGTTTTTGATGGTACAATTCCTTTTGATGATTCGATCCCTCAGGAACTTCTTGACGAACCGAAATTTGGAGGGAATCTCTTGATAATTTGCACTTCGTTCCTCTTGAGGTTTCTTCGCCAATCGAGAAAAGACCGATTTTCTCTGAGGAGGGGATTAATGATTTGAAAAAGTCCCTAGTCTGGTGGACTTGGGCTATTCCTTCTGTTCCTGCTCAACTCCTAGAATCCTATTTGCTGATTCCGAGGGTTAGTTTAAAAGAGTCCCCGGTCTGGTAAGCTGGGGTGGCACTTGACATGCTATGTCAGAGACTCTCTGAAAATCTCTCCTGATCTTGCGAACCTTATTCCAGAAATTAGATGGATGCATTAACATGTAACCACATTTATCGCCTCGTTCAAAAGACCGTTGAATGATTTACGACACTTCTGTCACTTGGTGATTTCCTTCCTCCATACGAGAGGCATGTTCAATATTCTCGTTTTCTTGATGCAGGAGTAATTCAACAACTTTTTCTTTGTATTCATGATTTTGAGAGGAACTAGTTGAAGCCTATTCTTGAGTAAGTTTATGATTACAAACAAATCCCATACACTGTGGCTGGCCATGGGTAATAACATTGCATGAGACCATTTTCGGTGGGCTTTGCTGACTGGAGAGCACCGTGAAATGTAGTGCTCCATGAACACCCCATCCCTTGACATAAATACTAGATGGGGAATTTGCAATTAAATGACGCAATCTTCTTAGTGCACCAAGGCATGAACGTTGAAGGGATCTCTACTGCTTTTCATCCTTCGGATATCGAGAGACTGATAGAGATTCCAAATAAATATGACGTTGTAACCCTTATATAATCTTAAGATGATTTTTATATTCATCACAATATAATACATTCTTCTTAAATGGAAAAAGTTTTTTCCATATGTTCAGATGAATATCATGAATTCCATCTTCTGTAAACACCTATATAATGTCATACAGAGAGTCAGCCAGAGACCAAAACATGACTGGTACTTCACCTCTTTCCAATTGTTTTCTCATGTTCATCATTTCCTCTTTATCATTAAATGAAGATTCTTCTACCTAATTTAACCAGAGGTGGTGTTTCCTTGTTGCTTCATCGGATTCAACAAGATTGGTTAGAAAAATAATTCATCAAACTAGAAGATGCATGACTTAGGTGTGGTTCGGAAAATGACCTACACCCTCTTATAATTGAGAAATTATTTCACCTACTAGCGATGAATCATCAGACATGACTGGTTTCGCATTTGCAAGTGCCTCAAGATAAGAGGGATTTATTGGCACTACATTGTCCACTGGAGCATTTCCGGGAAAAGTGCATCAATACTGTGGAGAAGACTTTCACAGCGAAATTCATTATCACGGGAAGGACCACCATGATGGATTATAGCAAAAGATGAGATCTCTTGCTCCTTGGACTTCTGACCACATAGAGGGTTCCTGTGTCTCTCATATGAAGATGAAACATCGAGATCGACCGAATTTTCATGATGCAAGACTTCATGAGGAAGTGTATGTTGAAGACCTTCGAAATTAATGTTACCACTATTGGAAAATGAGGGAGTAGAATCTTGGATTCCAATAGATTCTTTTCTGAGGGCTTCAAGAACTCTAGCATCGAGCAAGGCCTTGTTACAGATTGGATCTTGATCTTTTGACTGTTCTGGGAGGGTCTTCATCATAGACGCCTTATTAATTGCCTTGGAAACCAATTGTTGACGAAAGTGTCTGCTCTGAATAGGTGTATGTGACTGATCAAGGGAGATGTCCAGGTTAGTCTAATGATCTCCACTCAAATCAGGTGTATGTGCCTGAATTGGTTGTCTGTATGATATGGGGGAGTATGCCCCAAAACACTCTTGGATTGGAACATATGTGTGTGTCTGTTCCGGAGTGAATTGTTGATGTGCCACTCCACTAGTAGGGATTGATTTATGTGTCTTTCCCAGAGATGTTGCTGAAGCAGTTATAATATCCTGACAAGCGTCCAGAATATGAGCATGGATTTGCTTCTACTCTTTCACCATTGAAAAAATATTCTTGGTGACTTCAGCTATCAGAGCGGGGATATACGTCCATTCCATGCTTGGAGTAGGTGTATGTGTGTGCTCCTGTCCTCTTTTTCCTATCAGTGAATCCTGACAGTACTGAAGTGTGGGGGAAGAGAGCTGACACTACCTCCTCTTTATCTCCAGAGCTTTCCAACTGACTTCTCCGTGTTCTACCAAGAGATACTGTTGGTAGTCTTGATTAATACAAGCAGGTATATGTGCCTACTTATTTCACTTCACCGAACGTGGTTGATGAGCTCCATCGTATGTAGTCAGACGAGCCTGCTGACTAGATGATGATGTATAAATAGGTGTATGTTCCTACCTATAGTACTCTGCTGGAATTGCTTGGCAGGATTGGCGTGATGCTGCCAAACGAGTCTGCTGGACATCAGAATTAAAACGGGTAGGTTTTTGTTCCCGCTCATTGCTTTCCACCAAGATAGATTGGTGGACTTCTCCGGAGATGGCAGAGATGAGAACCTGCTCACTGTTAACTAGATTTCACCTCTGTCGATTCGTCTTGCCTGCTCGGGTTCGAGGAACCAGAGCCGAACACCTCGACTCGACACCCTCATCATGTTGAGGACGCACTGTCGCACGAGTCTGGTGGATATTGTTGATGGGAGACCTCAATAAGTACTCATGCTTCTTTGAATTAAGGCCCGGAGGGACATGCTCATTCTCCTCCACAGAATATGAGAGTGAGTGGTGACTGCGTTCTGTGGATAACAACCCGAAACGGTTGGAGACGATGGTTAGCACTGCCTGATTTTTGATCACTAGATGTCATTGTTCGGACGACCGATGTGATTTGTTCACTTGGAGGGCTTGTCGGGCAGCCTCCGTTGTTGGGATGGTACCATGTTGACGATACTCTTTAACTAGCGCATTTGATACCCATTGTTGAAGACACTGAGTAGGTGATGTCATCCTTAGAGCAGATGACGATCCAGCAGGAGTAGCAGTAGTTTCATTTGTAGCAGTAGTATTCAAATGTGTGAACTTGAGAGCAGCCATTTTGGAAATGCAGATGATCCTGGAAAAGAGTGCATGTTTGATATAACAGTCATAATCAAGATAAATTCATCCACTAAATCTTTTGGATGAGCACATATGCCAATGATTTTATTTGTTGGCCCTCTCATTGAGTTTTAAATAGGGGCCTAACAAATAGGTAAAACATCATTTTAACATGTTTAATGATTCACGTCGGGTTCACCATTTTTTGTTTCCCTCTGGAACTGGGTAATGACCTCCTTGATTGAAGGTTCAAACATTCCAATTGGTTTATAACGCGTTTGTTCGTAGAACCGAAAACATCCATTGATTCTACATCCATTTGGACCTACATTCCAAAGGTAGGCACTCATTAGTTTGTGGACTGATGAGGCTTAGGAATTTTCATTGGTCAAGAGGATGGGAGGTCAGACTCATCACACCTTTTTGAGGGGAATTATTATCTACTACAAGACTCTGTTTGTAGATTTAAGTTACGTTCGTGAATCCTTATTACATTACCAAGTATAAAATGATATTTCCTTTAGATCTGGCAATCAATGATTAAATATGTTGGAAATTTAGAGAATATTTTATATTTACTGGAGTTTCATCATCGATAGAGAATCATCTGTATTTATTAGCGATTATTGGTCAATGGTATACTTCGACACATTTATATACAAGTCTCTTGGTCATTATAATGACCATGCTAGTTTTAAATCCACTCAGGGGGGAACATGATGTTTATTGTAATTCAGAGGGACATGGATTATTTCAGAGTTGGGATTGAACCCCCATATGGGCTAACTACGTATCCTTTGTTTAAAAAATGAATCAGAACCCACGTAGTTCGAGTAAGGGAGTATGATGTTTATGATTAATGGCCCAAAGAAGGATGTCATAATTACTTTTACACTCTATGATCACGTGAGTCTTTCTCGGTGTGAGAAACAAGAGGTATTGGTAAAAATCTGTCAATTGTTCCATGAATGATGCAATCATAAGAAACAATGTGGGACTTATGTATGTATGACTGCCTAGATAAATGAAGATTAGGATTTACTTCAGGGAAGAAATCTAGGAACAGGGTCCACAAAGGTATATGTGCTTCATGGGGATTTGAATACTCTAACTTGGGGCTTACTCCTAAAAAGGATGCCCAAATTAGGAGAGGATTTATGATTGGGTTTTAGTCCTGAGAAATAATCCCAGATCAAAGGTAAATTAGGACTGGCTAAGAGAAATTAAGACTGGGGCTTACTCTTGAAACGGGAGGCCCAGGTTAGGAGACTTGAAAACATTAAGGGACTTGGGGATTACTCCTGAAGAGGATTCCCATATTTGATACTGGGGATTACTCCAGAAGAGGATGCCCAGGTTATGAATTATGACTGGGGCTTATTTTTGAAAAGGAGGCACCAGTTATGAATTATGACTGGGGCTTACTCCTGAAGAGGATTCCCGTATTGGAGACTGGGGCTTATTCCTGAAAAGGAGGCCCAGGTTTAGAATTATGACTGGGGCTTATTCCTGAAAAGCAGGCCCAAGTTAACGAGTTCTATCATCTTAAAGGATGATGATGAATGAATGAAATCTCAATCTTTAGTGACATAAAGATATGTAAATCACTTGGTTTTGAGAGATATTCCACAGAATATCTTTCAGATATGGATGTGAAATAAAAAAATCATGCCATAAATGGATTTGTAGAGTGTCTTGAAGACTGAATCCTAAATAGGAGAGGCGGAATGGCTTATGAGGGGTGAAATGGGCAAGAAGGACATCCAAAAAGGCAGGGGCACACAAGTCTAGGAAGGGGCGCAGGTACTTCATGGGCGCGCAAGTCCTGGTCGTGTTGGTATACCTGCGTGACATGTGGGTACATGCGTGACAGTTTACCAGCAAGGTAATACTTGATAGACTCTTGGTTAAAGCCTTTAGAATACTCTTGAGGTTCTTAAAGAATAGTGGCGTGCAAGTTCTATTGAATGAGATAGGCGGTGCGCATGTCTGACCATTTCCCTTAGGGGCTGGCCACTTAGGGGTGCTCGTGTTGATAAGTTTCAACACTTATGCCTTCCTTCCCTTTTTTAGATATTCCGTTATAGGTATGAAATTACCTTATAAGTGTTTCAGAAGCTTTGAGAAGATACTAGGGAACCGGGACCTCAAATATTAGTTTCTAGAAAAATTCCTCCCCAAAATGGGGGGCCCACATGGTCTATTTATAGGCTAGAAAAAGACCCCAGGCGGTTATCACTTGGGGCGCGCATGTGTACTTGGTTGACCATTGCGGCGCGAAAGTGGACTTGCGCGACCATAGTAGAACTTGCGCGACTCTTATGCAACAATATTATTATTCCTTCCATTGTCAATTTTTGATATTTGTCCAAAGGTTGAATCACGTTGAGTTAAGATAATCCCCTTTTCCTATATTTAGATTTTGTGACGAAAGGAGCGTCAACATACCAACACACAATTTATAATTTTTAAAACATTTATTTAATTTTATAATGACATTAATATATAATATTATCATTTTATAAGAAATATAAACATTATTTTACAGTAACATATCTTGTGATACAAATATAATGGGTAATTTACTATTCCTAATGGTCACATTACATTTCCAATTGTCCGATAAATATTCTAAATGTCATATTCATATCATTTATAAAGGTTAAAAAATTCCAAAAAAATACATCTCATTATATTAATTATTCACTCAAATATAATATATGTAAAATATATATACATTCATCTTAAGATTTAATATTTTTTTATTAACACTATGTTTTGTTTCAACATCATTGTTCGTGATTCAATCATTTTTTTGAATGATAAAATACAAATTATTATATTCTCATTCTCATATTCTATATCTATTAACCAGATGTAATTTTTTAATTTGTATTGGTATACTTTTCAATTAGTTTATAATGATAAATTTATGAAAATAATGATTTTTTGGTTTTTCCATTTGATTATTTATGTATACTACAAGATATAATTATATATTGGGTAATTAAATTGATAAATTAATGGGTATTTACATTATTTTCCTTGGGATCGACACCATATTAAAAATGAGTTTTTCTTCATTTTTCATCATTATTTAGTGTAATTATGTCCATCTCCCCTTCTCCTCTTATATCCATGGTTGGGGATGAGCTTCCTTCTTTATTAAGACACAATGAAAATGGTCATAATAGGATGATAATCTTATGTTGGGGTTGTAATAATGTTATATGTGTGTTCTAGTGTAAAATTATTTTAGAATATTATAATTATGATTTTTTCATAATAATTCAGTTAATGCGTTAAAACCATATTTTATTGTTGGATACTTATCAAACCTAGACAAAAATTAGAGGAAAACAATAAATGAGTTATAACAGGACGAATAATGAATATAGGAAAGGTATAATACCACTATTATTGGGCAACTGTTATTTTGAGTATTTGAATGGTCAATCACCCATACAAAGGGATTTGGGTATAAATATGCAATTACAAATTATCATTCCATGGTATAGTAATATATTTTAGTCCTCATTATAATAAAATTTCATAAATAATTTCAATTCAATATATAAATTTTTTTAGTTAACTCTAATTAAATTACAACCCAAAAACATTTATTTTTTAACTATTATTTCCTTTTCCCTTCTAACAAATACTTTTTCCGAAATCATTACATTCTTTCATCACTTCTCCAGTTTGATTCATTTTTTCTATAAAATTAGATGAACTTAACTAATGTAAACAACCATAAATTTTCCACTCTTCCCATGTTGGATTGACCAAGAATCCTATTAGCTACCCAGTTGGTATGTTTGGCATGGAATCTAATGTTTAATACCTCATGATTAGCATGAAAAAATTCTAGAATCTTTTCTGTGGAACAGTGATTGAAATTACAAGAGTGAGACTGAGTATAGGTTAGTTTAACCATTTTATTGTTTTTAAACATTTATTATATTATTATGAACCTTGATATCACATAAATTGGGATATTAATGAAAATATAGGTTACTAAACTTCAAATAGAATAGATTTATATCTAAATAATCAACTGATTTGATAATCATATCTAGAATAATATTACACTTACATGAATGATTGGTTTCATTATGAGAACAACCCATTTACATCCTTTACCCCAACAATTTATTCCGCTCTTCTAAAATAGTTTTTTATTATTGGGTAAAAATTATTATTAGTTATTGAAAACATTAACACAATCCAGTTGAACCAAAATAAAATATTCAGATGATTTAGAAATATGATATCGTATAATTACAATATAATTTTCAACATAAATAATTGGGTTTAATATTAGAATGTGCATTCTTATTTTATTTATAATGTGGAATCTTTTTATTTTATGGACTCTACTTGTATTTCAAAACAAATATTTGAAAAACGTTTTTCTAAAAATTGAATTTAGTAATATGATGACATCATGTGATAAAAATAATGAATTTGTAAAATTCATTATTTTTTAAACAACAATTTAATTCTCAAAAGGTCAGGATGATTTATATGACCATTTTCACATATTATATACATTGAATCAAGAAACCCACAAGTTAGAGGGAATTCATGATCAATCCATGATTCTGTATTCAGAATATACTATCCAGAGTGTACAGTTACTGCATGACCCACACAAACCACCTATATATTAATTAAAAATTCAAAAAAGTGTATAGTGAAAATTAAAGGTTGGGGTTTTCATAGTGTATGTCATATCCTCCCCCATATCACATGTAGGTTATCTTACTCATGTTAATCCAAAATTCTAAAACATTGTTTCTTCTAGGGGAGAAGTCCAAATACTCACCTTGTATCCCTTGTAGGGTGATCCAATTCACCTAACATGTAAGAAATCGGAAAAGGATGTTTGTTCTTCCCACATCCATCCACCCTACCCATTATTTACACCATGAAAATCCATGCTCGCTTTGACCTAGCATAAATGTATATTGTGCTTTCTAGACCCATTGTAAATTATAAACCCACCATATAGAAGAAAACCCTTATTATTTCCATTATGATTCACTTCATCAACCACTATTTCAGTTTCCTCTTTCTCTCCCACGATATAGAAATTGGTGTTTTTTATGTGAAAAAAATGGATATTCATTCCTACATTGTAGGGTATAAATTCACCAACCTCCCCTATTTTACCACCTCCTACATTCAATCTATTTTAACCAATAACCAGGGTTAACTGAAAAGTAGGTTATATACCACCCATTTAGGACACAATTTTGGGATTTTTGGTCCCTCTCTCACATATGATGAATTACATTCTCCTTATAATTGGGGATCGTATACTAATTCTTATTGGATTGTTCCATATGTATAGGATCACTTACATTCTTCTACAATATCTCCCAAAACCTTCTATGATGATTGAGGTTCCCATAACCAATGTTGATGATGTTTCCCATATAATATTACGACCTCATCGACAAGAGAATCCATTCCCATCATTCCTCCCAACAACTATTACTCCTTCATTATCGTTTATAATTCCTGCTTCTTACCCGTCAAAAACTCCCCCTCCTCCTAAACAATAATAAGATTATTTAGATCATGCATGACATTATACCATGGATTGGATCCTTAATAATATGTATGTAATGAATGGAGTTATTTATCATATGGTCCTTTTATTTCAACGTTAACCTTCCCCACATATGGATCCTCTTCCACCGACTACACATGATGATTCCACTAAGCCCAAATAGCATGAATCATGCCACATAACATCCACATATTCTCCATCTACCCCAATATCCAGGATCCTATAATCTCGTGTATTACCTATCAAAGGGACAATAAATTATTTTTATAAAACATATTTAATTAATTACATATGTGTGCGTGTGTGTTCTATGTTGGTTTTTTAGTTTTATGATATCTATAAAAGAAGAATAAATTTTCCATTTGTTCGATAGTCATAAGTCCCTTGGCACTTCATGTGCTCTTCTGTCGATTATTTGCATTATTTTATGATTGAAAAGATGGATGAATTCATTATTCATTTATTTTAATTAACATTATTAGGAATACTACATTATATACTCTCCCTTGTCCAGTCCAATTATTTAATTTCACATCCTCTTATCATAAATGGTATTAAAATAGGAGAAAAACATGGGATATTGTGTATGGGGTTGTGTCTCTTAGATTCACTAGTCATTATCCACATACTAGCCTGAAGGTATTATTAATTAGATGACATATTTTAAAATTTGGAATAATTTTTATTTATTATAATTATTATTAATTAAAATATTGGTTGTAATTATAAATTATACATGTCCATTTTTATTTTCATGTATTTTAAAATTATTGTTGATATTTTTTGATTATTAATATTAATTCTTGGACACTTCTGTTTGTTAGATTGATCATTTATATTAATTTAGTGACAAGAATGACTGATTTGTAATCATCATTAATACGTTGTATTTTAATCACATTTTAAAATACTTCAATATGCCATGTTTCATAAGAGATTCATGTGATATTCATATCTATGAGAACATTGATTTTTTTATTTAAAAAACATGAATAATTTGAATATAAATATACTAAATAGAGAATATGATTAATATTTTCACCCATTTTAAAATTGAAAGTCATATATCATCTTATCTTTGGTAAACCCATTTAAAACATGATCAGTTTCGGTAGCAAGAAACATTATAAGCATATTCAACATTCCCATCTTAATTAATTTATAATATTTCTTTTTTATTCAGTTTATATATAAATATAGAGTTCAGATATTCATGATATTGTATGAGAAATTATGAAATTATGTGTAGGGGGTGAATTTATTTTTCGAAAGTGATATTCGTTATATAATCAACATTTATTGTATTCGTATGTGTTAATTTAAAAATATTAATAAAAATTAAATCAAAAAATGGAAATTAATAAGAGGACCAAATTCATTCATTACACTTATAGATGGTTTATAAACCCATGTTGTCATTTGAAGATTACAATGGTGTTTACCTTTGAGTGATTTTCATTGGGAACATTTCCATTAATTTTTTTCATTGACTATAATTCATTATTATTTAATAATTATTCAATTTTTACCAGCATCAAAAGTTACTTTTAAAATCATTATCGACCCATCCATAGACTTAGATTCATCATGGCCTTATCTAAAGACATCATGATTAATGTGATTTAATTTCTTACTGGATAATTAGATCACATTAATGCTAATGGAAATCAATAATATACCGTATGCTAAGAATATCTATGATTACATAATCTTGAGTGATGACTGTGTCATTTACTTGCTTAGAAAAATCATAAAGTGGAATCATTATTTATGATAAGATGAATAATTGAACAAAAATATGATAACCATGTTTAGTTAAAATATATATGAGGCATAATTAGTATATAATTAAAATAATTATGTTTTGGTCAATTGAAAATAATAATTTATAAATATACAATTTGTTATAAATATTAATTGAATGTCTCTACTTTTGGAGTATTAAATATTTTAATTTGATGTTGAAATTAATCATTAGAGAAGAAAGTGACTAATTTTGGGGGTGAGGGTTTCATTTAACCATTATGTGAATACTTTATCAAACACTATTTCATTCAAAAAACCCATTTAAAAAAATGATTTGTTATTTTATGAATGAAATGCATTATTACATTATTCATGTTGATATTTAGGAGTATACTGTGGAAAACAAATAATGGATAAAATCAGAATAAAAATTTATGATTATATGTCATGTACATTATAACCACACACCACATACTTTTGAAATATGCATGTTGAGGTCAAACCATCTAGAAGACCATGTTATGGAAGAAAAACACACCTTGTGTTACTTCTATGCTTGATGTATGTCTTTTTAGTAGAATTTGGAGGCCGATAGGGAGGACACACACCATGTACGATGATGATACACACCATTTACTTCCAAAAAATGACCCAGGATGATTACAATTCAATGGAACAAATGGCTAGTCATCTACCAGTTGAAAAAAGTTAATGATGGTAGACACTAGTATAGGTTGTGTGCTTTACAATTCACATTGTGTACGTATTTTTTCTCTAAATTTATATGCATCCATTCATATTTAATTTCGATGTTCTAGGGTGAGGTTATGTAGTATTATGATTTCATTTTCCAATGAATACAATATGTATTTTAATCCATATTATTCTTATTTTAGATTAATTTACTCTTTATCCACTTCTTCTATCATATAACTGGTAGGGGTTGAGTTTCCACTTAATACACACAACATGATCTTATTCGTTAGGGGATGAGTTTCTTATAATGAGGTTTTACTAATGAAATGGTGGTGATTTAAATAGATATTTTGATGTGTTTATCTCAATTATGAAAATATAATTTTGATTTTAATAATGAAATAATAATAAATTTTATAGTGGAGTTGCATCAAACCAACAATATCACATGATCAAGGGATTACTATTTAAATATAAAAATACTTGTTATCACACCATGAAATAGTAATCTTTTTAAATCACCATGGTAAAACTATTTTATGAATAATTTTAATAAAATCGAATAATATTTTCAATTATCTTTAATCAAATTACAGAAATGATTTTTTATTTCCCTATCAATATTTTACACCATCATTGAAACGATTTTTTTCGATAATAGTTTCATGGTTTAATACCATTCACAATATGATTCATTTTATGGATAATCATATAAACTATTCAAACCAGCATCATCCATTACATTTTATTCTATTTAACTACGAGATATAACTTAAAAAGCAATCTCTACCTAGTTAGTAATTTTAGAATATAATTTAACATTTCTCACAACATGATGGGTGGAGTTACATTTAATTGATAACATACATCTATAATTTATATCAATGTAGAGTAATATATATTATTTTATGTAATATATCATGAGTACCATCATATAAATGAATACTATTTGGAAAAACATATCTGATTCACATAATTTATGTAACGACCTGTCCATGGGGCCCATGTCGTGACTACCCCAAACCTGCCTTCCAAAAGCCAGGTTTTGGCGACTAGCACCAAAGGCGAATCCCAAATAAATTGGGAAGGAATTGCCTTTAAACCTGTGACACACACAGTATGAACACAAGAATTAGAGACAACAAGTACTAAAATAGAAAATAAAAGTGTTCTGAATGTATGTGGGAAAGTATACAAACCCAACTGAACAACAAGTAAAATTACAAGAAAATAAGGGGAAAGCAGCTCCTGGAGCGTCCACCGATGATTCCAACCTAAAGGGTAGTTACAGAACATGAACAACATGTAAATACGATACGTCCTATCTAGTCAAGCTCCGAGAAGTCTCACATTTGTCACCCTCAGCCTTGATCACTACTGACCATCTTCTATACAGAACACAACAATGTGAGGGAGAAGCCTGTGCAGGGGTGAGTATAAAAATACACAGTAGGGGACCCCAAGACCCCCGAAGGTATCCCAGAATAAACAAAGGATAAACAACAGTAGAAAGATACAATCACGAAGTATCAACCAACCCTACTTAGTAATATGGACATACATATTCCTATGTTATCAATGACAGTCTGACTCCAACTTTCGATCCCAACACAACACATTCCACAAAAGAAATAAAGTCAATAACCACGATGACATCAACTGAAATTCGTGACTAATATCACAAAGGAATACATATTTTGTAGAGTGATAGATATGATCATATGTAGTCACTGATTCATCTTAGATGTCGCACCCACACAGGATAGAGGAACAACTAAGCTGTCAGACTCCCATATGATACAAGACCAACTATTCTATCAGTCCCACACAGGATACAAGAACAGAAGTTAGAACTGTCGGATCAATGGATGTTTCCGGTTCTGAAGTCATCACTGTCGAACCCACGAAGGATTTTGGTACAGTAGTCATCGCTATCAAACCCATGGAAGATTCTAGTACAATAGTCATCACTGTAAAACCCACAAAGGATTCTGGTCCAGTATCAACACAACCAGCCCTAGGGTTCCCGCACACAACATGCTCGATTCCAGGATGGTTCGCTCCATGAGCCATGTTTTGATACATAAAATACCATGAAATCTTGTGTTTATGTATTCCATATATCCATCTCATCATAGTTAACCCAACGCGATAGAAGGTTCCTCAATCAGACGCCTGGTCTGAGAGTTATTGGTATTTTCATTCTAGGGCCCGATTGGTTTTTAGGATCAAAACAACCCTACAGTTCCCCAACTATGTCCAAAACACTATCGGGATATTACAAAAGAATTAGCTCGCTCCATTAATTACATCGCCACAGGAGGTACATCAATCAGACAACCGTAGCCCTAGATGCTGGCTAAAAGGTGCAAACATTGATAGCAGGTCTGGGTCTAGTCCGACCCAGTCAGACTGACCCAGCCCAAACTAGTCAGAAAAACCCGCCCGACCTAGTATAAATTGGGGTCTAACCCAATCCACGTTCCGACCCGGTCTGAGGAAGCGACCCGAGCCGAGGGAACGACTCGGTCCGATGAGACTGCCTGGCACGACGGCAGCCCAGCCAAGGGGTGGCCCGGCCATGGTCGACCTGACTGAGGGCTGCCAGACCGAGGGGTGTCTCGGTCATGGGTGGCCTGGCCGTGGGAAGCCTGGCTGAGGGGTGGCTGAGATGGGGGGAGGCTCGGCAGAGTGCCCGCCCGACCCGTGGTGGCTCTGCCGGCCACGTGAGGGAGGGGGTGTCGCAGCTCTCTCCGATTTGTCGAACAGAACCGGTGCCATGCCTCCACTGCTGCGGCCTGACCAGGCAGTGCCCTTAGACACCACCACGCGGTGCGACAACGCCATGCATCCTCCATCGTGGCCCAGTTTCTCCACAGCCCGCAGCTCCTTCGTGTGGCACAATGGTGCCACGCCTTTTTCCAGTGGGCTTGAGTAGCTGGTTTCCTCGCAGCTAGCCCGTCGCCAGCTACCGAAGCTCCACCGCGGTTCTTTTTTCTAGTGGTGTCGTTGCACCACCGTCATCATCAACCAATCAATAACTAATAAAGGGATTTCATTCCATGTTTGTTCGGATTTCTCCCACCGTGTTAGGTGATAACAATTGGTCAACAAATAAACCAAGGTAGAATGACAATGAAGAAGAAAAGAATTCAACTCAAACACCTACCTCATATTGTTCGTTGAACGTTGACGAGTCGCGGAAGAGGAGGCGTCAATTCATTGACATCGGGCAACGTCCGAGGAAGAAGCGTCGTCGATGTTCTTCCTAGGCAGCACCTTCTCTTATATCTTGGTCGAAGATCGAGGATGGTGTTCGTCATTCCTCGGAGATGAGTAGCATTATTCATTTGCGAGGATTTCGTTCTTTGTTGGAAGAAATTGTTTCTCCAAGAACTCCAAAGCTCCACAATAGAGAATCACCAACCCAAAATAAAATAATTTCTCCCTATTATATTATTGTTTCTAGGAATTCCAAATTCAATCCAAATGTTATTTAAATGATAATTAAAATAATCTACCTCACTTCATTAATTGGTGAGATGGAACCATTATGGGGGATTTCGAATGTTTAAAATAATGGAGATATGGCTTTAATAAACTCAAGGCAACTCTAAGAGACTTCCCCCAATTTAATTAGAGTTACATTTGGGTTAATGGGGGTTTATAATTTTTTGGGTCCCACCTAGTTATATCCTCCCAAGGGAGTTTATGTGCAAGTGGGATCCACATCCAACCTCCACTTGGTGGATTCTACCGCCATAAATAATAATAATTTGTACATATTTTTATTTAATTTATTTAAAAAACCCCCAATAATTAACTTCAAAATTTGATAAAACACAAATGTTGTAAAGGTCCAATCAAGTGTATACCAGCACTGTGAGTTTAACGGTGTCCGTAGACATCAATTAAAATCATTGGTTCAAATTATATAAAATCCCGCCTGTATGTTTAAATAATTTACCCAAAAAAAAATTCATAAATTGATTCCGGGAATATCGGGCCTCGAAATCTGGTGCAGTCAGAAACCGAAGTCTTGTAATTTTTCCATGTATTTTGAAAAAAATATACAGGAATTCAGGGTCATTACATTCTCCCCATATAAGTGATTTACGTCCCCATAAGTTACAACTCCCAGTAAGGAAACAAATGAGGGTATTGAGCACGCATATGAGCCTCCCAATCCCATGTGCTCTCCTGGTGCTTCTCGTGATGCTAATAAATACACACCAAAGGAATCGACCAACCACATAGTTCCTTCTCTTGATGATCATCAATATCTAATAGAACATTCCTGAATTTCACCCCATTATCAATGTCCATCCCCAAATGGTTGATGATGAGGTAAGGGTCGTGCACGTATCTCCTCAACTGAGATTTGTGGAAGATGTTGTGCACCTGGTGCAACTGAGGTGGAAAGCCAAGCAGTAAGCCACCTTACCTACCCTATTGAGGACCTAGAAAAGGCTAATGAATCACGAAGATAACTTGAAACATCAGCCAAATATCTTTAGATCTCATCTATGTGATACCCTTAAAATGTTGTTGTAGCCATCCCCAAACTCCAGTGGTCTCCGTCTCTTATGAGAATAATACTTCTTCCTGCACTGTGAAGTCTTCATCTGCTCCTATATGATTTTCACCTTCTCTGTCATAGCCTATACCATCTCCAGTCACAAATTTGTTGACTCTCTTGGGTCATTCTAGTACAAAGGTGATCTGCAAGGTCCACCGTACAATTCCTCGCATGGTGCCATCACAATGGTGGAGTTGTAGTCGTTGTTATACAAAAAAACTACCATGGGTATGTTATCCTCCCAGCTGCAACAAAATTCAAGGAAACATGCATGGAGCATGTCCTTGAGTGTCTGAATGGTCCTCTCATTCAGACCATTTATTTGAGGATAGAAGGTGGTGCTCAAGTGAAGCTGTATCCTGGAACCCTCCTGAAACCCCTTCCATAGTTGGGAAGTGAATCAAGCATCTTGATCTGAGACGACAATCGATGGGACACTATGATGTCATATGATCTATTGTATGTTGAGGCATCCCATGATCTATACTATGCCCTACTCTCTGATCGGTATGAAGTTGTCCGACTTGGTGAGACGATCTACGATCACCCAGATAGAGTCTTGTCCTCTGGATGTACATGGATGTCCCATCATGAAATACATGCATATCCAATCCCACATCCACTCTAGGAATTCTATGGGATGAACCAAGACTGCTGTAACTTTGTCCCCTGCCTTCACTTACGGAGAAGTGAGGCATCGTGAGAAAAACTAAAATAATGCCATCATCATTTCATGTCACCAGTGTCGTCATCGGAGGAAATAATACATCTTCTCTACTCTTGGATATACCTCTAATGGAGATGTGTGGAACTCCCTCTTCACTTCCTCCTGAAGTGAAACTAGTACCATGGTACGTCCTCTGAAGTAAATGACGTGCTCCACACCATCAGAAAATCCATCATGTGCCTTCCCTATGGATATCTGAGCACGTCACGTCTCACAGTAAATGCCCGCACATTGTGCCTCAATGATTCACTTATGAAGTGGAGGAGTGACTATGAGAGACTTGAGAAATTTGTCTCCATATCTATCCACACAGGATATTTGAAACGAGGCCACTTGCAATGTATCCTCTCCTAGCACCTGAATTCCTGATACCCTACTAAGCGCATCTACTACAACATTCCCCTTTCTAGTAGAATAAACTATCTCAATGTCATATACCTAGAAGAACTCAATCCATCGTCGTTGTCTCAAGTTCTGGTCCTTCTGCGAGTAGATGTACCTGAGACTCTGGTGGTCAGAGTAGACTATAAAACTCTTTCCCATAAGAAAGTTCCAACACATATTTAATGTGAAGACACCAAATACTAACTCCAGGTCATGGGTAGAATAGTTCTTCTCCTACTGCCTCAACTGTCGAGTTCCATACGCGATCACTACTCGCTACGGCATTAGGACACACCCGAGTCCAGTCCCATATGTATCACAGTATACTACGTACCATGTTCCCTCCTTTGGTAGCCTTAAGATGGGTTCACTAGTCAACCTATGTCTCAGATCTTGAAAGATTTTATGGAATCACTCTAACCACATGATGGGTTTCCCCTTCGACAACAATGATGAAAGTGGTGCTGCAACTCTAGCAAAGTCTGACACAAATCTCCAATAGTATACAGAATGTCCCACAAATTTTCATACCTCCATCACACTCCTGGGTGGATCCCAAGATAGAAATGCCCCAATCTTCACTGGATCCACCATAACAATAGCCTTCTGGATGACATTTCCCAATAAGTGAAACTCTTGAATCCAAAACTGTCACTTCGAGAGCTTACCATAAATTTGGTGCTCCCAGAGTGTGTCCAGTACTACTCGAAAATGGGTGGAATTCTCCTCCTCAGTAGTTGAGTAGATCCCTATGTAGTTGATGAATACTACGAAAAATAGATCGTTGTAAGGATAGATGATCATGTTTATGAGACTCATAAACACTGCTGTAGCATTCATTATGACAAAGGGCCTAATCAAGAACTCATAGTGGCGATACCTACACCTGAAGGGAAACTCCTGCACATCCTTGTCTCGACATTTGAGAAGGTGATAGACTAACCTATAGTCTATCTTTGAGAATCATCGTTCTCCCTTGAGCTGATCAAGGAGGTCTTCAATACTTGGGAGTGGGTTCTTGTTCTTCATAATCACTTAATCTAGGAGATGGTTGTCAACACATAGTCGTAAGCTCCCACCCTCCTTCTTGGCGAATAGAATCTGGGATGCCCAGAGTGAAACACTGGGTCGGATAAATCCGTTCCCCTAAAATCCCTCCAGTTGTACTCGTAGATCACGAAGCATGGAAGGATCCATATGATATGCTGAAGTAGATATTGGTGTCATCCTAGGGAACAAGTAAATGTTTAAGTCCAGCACTCTGTGAAGAGGTAGTTCTGGAAAATCTTCAGGGAAGACATCTGTGTACTGATCCACCACTATAGGATAAATCAGACTCTGCACATCAACCTGTCTGAGGATGAGACTAGCCAACTCATGTGTGATCAGATGCCTTCTACTACGTATAATTCCATCCTACGCTGCAAAGGCTCACTTCCCACCGGTGAAGGTGAACCTGGTCCCATATTTGCAGATACACTGCACATTGCACCTAATACAGTCAACCTGAGCATGAACTGTGGATATCCAGTCTATAAAAATATGATTTCGTAAGGCATCGATGCTGCCATAAGGAGATCCCAGGTAAAGCTATCGCCTCCTAGAGTAAGCTCACACTACCGAAACAAGTGCGTAATAATTAAGTATACTCCTGTAGGAGTATCTAGTCATAAGTATCAATCCAAAGGATCCATCAGAATGTCTGAGCTCCAAATGAGGGCAGTGGAAATAAAAAAATTACTTGCACTTATGTATATAAGTACTGCATCTGGGGTAGAGTAGACACATATAGTACCTCAAATCATCTTAGGTGCACCATGGTCATAGATATCAACTACCTGGAGATGAGATAGCCTATGTCTGTGAGCTCCCTGTGGTCGGGGTGGACCTCCTGGTGGAGGTGGTGGTAGGGCCTCTAAACTTCATCCACCACATGCTGCTCGGCCAGCTCTTCCACCACGTTCTCTTGCACCCAAAGGAACACCATGGTCGAACATCTTCCTCTACCTGGGAGGTCCCTCTACTATTTTATGCTTATCTACATGGCCGGTTGGGTAGTCACGAGCCATGTGACTCTACCCGCCGCATGCAAAGCAGTACCTACTCCTCGTAAAACTAGCTCTGTCTCGTGTTCCCCACACAACCAAACCTCTATCCTGGGGTCACCCACCCAATGGCCTGGTCCGCTTGGACGTCTTCGACATCTCTCTAAATCCTGCTTTAGAAGACTCTACTACGTGTCTCCATGTGCTGGGTCTCGCTATTGTTAACTTTTTAGTGAGAATACTCTCAACAATAAGGGATCACTCTAGCACCCCCGCATGCGTTGGGATGCTGAGGGGGATCATCGAGGTCCTGATCTCATGCCTATGTCCCTTTTTGATGGTCTGGTCCTAGAAAAAACGGGTCTCATACCATATCTATGGAGTAGTGTGAGAGGTCAGTGATCCTCAATGAGTACTGAGATATTGTCATGCTGCCATACTACAGATGAAGTAACACCTGAATCTGCACCGCATGAAGGGAGTCTAGAACAAACTTTGAGCGGATGAGACTCTTGATGTTTGTCCAGATTAATGATGCCTCATCATGTACCTGGAGCATCAGGCTCTACCATCTGCCTATTTATGCATACAAGAGGCTCACGGAAAGGATCACCATGAGGTAGGCTGGGGTCCTAACAATCTGAAAACTCTCACGATAGCCTATATCCAATCATCAGCTATCTATGGGTCCATCTCTTCCCTAAAATTTGGTGTCCTCTAGCACTGGAACTCATGTAATGCACTCAGACGACGTGCACACTCTACTCCTGAAGCCGATGGTATTGGGTGCCCAGCAGGTAGTGGTACTGATGGTACCTCCACTGTTATTTGTCCCTGCAATGAGGCATAATCGTTCGGTGGGCTACCATCTCATACGTAACTCGCAACCCTAGATAGATTCCTTTGTGGGGCCATCCTGAAGAGATACGGGTGCACCATAGTTAAAACAATATACCTGGTGAGCTGAAAAACATATACTAGAAGAAATTTTTTCAAAAGATACACACATTATATTATTTTTTTCGTGCACTAGGTCGGAAATCAGAAATCAGAGTCCTAGTGTATGGATACGTCATCCATAGTACTAACACCGGTTTCCCAAAAATGATAACCACAACCAAAACACATAACACTATTTCCATTTAGAAAATCTGAGTCCTAGTTCTACGGTGGAACAGACTCCTCTGATACCAATTTTTCATGACCCATCCTTGGGGCTCGTGCCGTGACTACCCCAAGCCCGGATTCCATAGGTCAGGGGCTGGCGACTAGCACCAAAGGAGAATCCCTGATAAAAAGGGAATGCACTGCCTTTAAACTTGTAACACACATAGCTTGAACACAAGCAGTAGAGGCCAAAAGTACTAAAATCGAAATGAAAAGTGTGATAAAAGTAAGTGGGTCAGTATAAAAACCCAACTGAACAACAAGTACAAGTACAAGAAGAAAAGCGGAAAAATGATCGTGGATCGTCCACCGGGGATTCCTACATGAAGGGAAGGTACAGAACTCGAACAACTCATCCCTGCGGTACATCATGTCTAGTATAGATCCTAAAAGCCTCTCTTCTGTCACCCTAAGTATTTATCATTGTTGACATTAGTCCGAACAATATTTAACAAGGTTCGGATGAAGCACATGTAGGGGTGAATATAACAATACTTACTAGGGGACCTCGAGACCCTCGAAGGTCTCCCAAAATCCACAAAGGATAAACCACTATAGAAATATACAATCACGATGTATCAAAAAACCATTCTTCGGTATATGACCATACATATACCTAATTTATCATTCATATTTCGATGCCAACTCTTGAGCCCTGGAAAATCCCATTCCACAATGGAAGTAATGTCAATCACTATGATGATATCGATTGATAGTCAAGAACTAGCTCACACAAGTATACATCTTTTATAGAGTGATAGAGATGATTATATATAGTCACTAATTCATATAAGATGTCAGACCCACATAGGATAAAGGACATGATAAGCTATCGGACCCATAAAGGATATAAGACCAGCTATTCTATTGGACCCACAGAGGATACATGAACAGTACTATGAACTGTCGGACCCATAGAGGATCCCTGGTACATTAGTCATCGCTATCGAACCCACATAATATTCTGGTAAAGTAGTCATCATTGCCAACCACACAACGAATTATGGTAGACTAGTCATCGTTTTCGAACCCACGGAGGATTCCAGTACAGAATCATCACATCCAGCCCAAGGGTTCCTGCATACAGCACGATCGCTTCCGGGATTTTCCATTCCTCGAGCGAAGTGTTGATACATAAACTACCACGAATCTTGAGTTTCTTTATCCTGTAGTTTTGTCTCATCATAAGGAACCCAATGAGATAGAAGGTGTGTCAATCAGACGTCCGGTCTAAGAGTTATTGGAATTTCAATTCTAGGGGCCCAGTTGGGTTTTAGGATCAAACAAACACAATCATACCCCAAATGCATCCAATCCTCAATAGGGGTAAGCCAAATGAATCGTCTCAGTCCATGAATTCTATTGCCATAGGAGGTATGCAAATTGGACACCTATAAGCCTAGATGCGGGTTAAAAGGTATAAACATCCATTGCGGGTCCAGGTCTACTCCGACCTAGTCGGACTGACCTGGCCCGACCTGGTCTGAACCGGGGTATGACCCGGTCCGCGGGTCTGACCCGGTATAATGAAGTGACACCATCTAAGGGAACTGCCCGACCCGAAGAGACTTCCCGACCCGACGTCTGCCCAACCAAGGGGTGGCCCGGCCGTGGGCATCCCAGTAGAGGGCGACCGGTCCTTGGGAGGCTCGGCCGAGGGGCGGCCCAGCCTGTGGCGGTCCAGCAAGCCATGTGAGGGAGGGGGTGTCGTACCCCTCCCTTGTTTTTCTAACAGAACCAGCATGTTGTGCCGGTTCAGGGGCCGTAGGACTCGGCTTATCCCACTCATCCAACTCCACCGCAGCCGGGTCGGCTGGCCCGCACCTAGTTATATCCTCTCAAGGAAGGTTATGCATGGGTGGGCCCCACCTCCATCCTCCCATTGGTGCATTTAACCACCACAAATAAAAATATTTTGTACATATTTGAATTAATATTATTTAGGAAACCCCCCAAAAATTAACCTCTGACCTCGATAAAATGAAACTATAGTAAAGGTCCATTTAAGTGAATATCGGCGCTGTGATTTCAACTGTGTCCTCATATTTCAATTCTGAGCACTGGTTCAAAAGATATAAAATCCTGCTCATATATTTATTGGACATACCCAGAAACAACTTTAGGAATTCATTCCGGGCACACCGGGCCACGGAATCAGGCATCTTCAGAAACTGTTAATTTATAAAATTCCCATTTATTTAAAAAATATTCCACAGGAATTCCTGGTCTTTACAATTTAATTGAAATTTCATATTCAATAAATTGTAATTTCATCATGACTATATCATTGTTTCATTTTTTAATATAAAATAATAATAATTAGTTAATATAAAACCAATATTATTTCAAAAAAATAATTTGTAAAATATTTTAATAAGATATTTCTTTTATACAAAATAGTCATTTGATGGTAGACCCATTAAATATAACTCAGTAATTGGAAAATTATTCTTGATATTTGGTAAATACCCCTTGACAAAAATTATTCATTCAGGAATTTAAAAAATTAATATCTCCATTTTTTGAATGACTATCAGCAGTTGGAGGATGAAAATTATATTTCTTCACTCATCACTAGTTTCAAATATTCCTCTATCTACAGGTGTATCATCTCTAGACTCTCTTAAAGTCCACCTTTATTTTTCCAGTTTCATTAAGTAAAATTATAATTGAATAATCAGATAGATATTATAATGATATATAACATCAATAAATTTTAAAAAATATACACAATTATAGTATGGAAATACAAAAAAATAGCTGATCTATATTTCCATCGTTAATTTTGTGGTTTTTTTAAAAAATAGTTTAATTAAAGGTAGTGTCTAAATAATATAGTTCTCAAAAGGATGATCACATGTTAGTGGATACAATGTGGTGGCTTCTTCAGAATTAATATTGAATGATGTCATCCATTTCTAGTACTTATCTTATCAGGATAGAAATAGTTAATGTATTATAATCACTAATTTTAATGAATGTTTAATCGTATGTGATTTTATACCTTGTCCAAAAATATGACATTGTTGTGTTATTTTAAATTTATATCATGAAATTTATCAGTAAACATAAATTTAATTTATCATCCCATTAATCGTGGATCCTAACAAGAAATATTTTTTTTTAAAGAATCATAATAAATAACACCAAAATCTTACAATAATTTGAAAACACCGACTAATGGGACCAAATAAATATCAATATCATTACCTGGTTTTTTTGGTCCTAATATAAAATCTTATAACACAATGTATTTTATTTCATGAATAACAAGACATGTACAACAATAGGTAGTTTAAATACATGAAATTATTTTTAAATTTTGTAGATATTTCAAAATGAGGGTTTCTTGGAATGTTTCAAAATATAGAATACTCATGACAATGTTTGTAATCATACGGACATTTGGATCAGTATGTACTCTATTTATGGTCATAACTACTGAGAAGAGTTTGTCAGGTGAAAATGTTTCCCATTATTATGTGATGTATTTGTGTTCCATGTGAGTTTCTTCATACTATCATCAATTTCATATTGGGTCTTGAACCACTAAATGATTAGAAAGTATGATAAAACATTCCTATGACCATCTTCATATTTATTATGTAGATATGCACCAATATTTTGGAATTTATACTTGATTATTGGTCCTTGAGAAAAATTATATAGTTATTTTAATAGTCATTTATTCCATAAAATATCAAACACATTGACTATACCATTCTATTAACATTATATGTTTGGAAAAGTTTCTCATTACCTTTTTGGACAATATAATTCATGAATGATTGTAGTTCTGTAAAACTAGAATCAAATATTTATTTTATATTTTTTAAATTATATAGAATTTGTATGGCTGAAAACGATTTATATTTTCCAAAACAATCATAAAATAGAATATTTTCAAAACAATTTATCTTCTCAATAAATTTTGGATAGTCACATATTTCTATTTTATAAATAATTTTCATTTCTTAAAATACATATCCATCATATATCAAATTTGTATTCACGTTTTCAAAATAGATTTCTTCATTATTCATATGTGTAATCATATAATATTATCAATAAAATTTATTTTTATACCAGTCCCCAATAAGATTCACCTTTCCCAATGTTTTTATATAATTTATTAGTATTATCTATTTGGTGGTAGATCATATATCCTTTCAAATTCCAGGAACTAATTTGACATGAATAAAAAAACATAAACACTATCCATGTATTTTCATATTGTAATATGCATTATTTTATTGAACTTCATGAACTCTTTCACTAAATAATCATAAACATTTTATGTAAAAAGGAAATCCAACTATTATTATTTCATATCATTCCTTTTTGATTTTGTAATATTAGTATCTTAAAATCGTTATGTTCACAAAATGTATGATCATTTAGTCCATAAAATGACTTTCATTGGGAATCAATTAAGTTATAAGAACACATTTTCTTGAGATAATAATATATGCATGGATTACATTGAGATTATTTTTTACTAATGGATATCAATTAGGAAATAAATGTGTAACATATATGATGTTGTCAAGATTATAATTACATTTCCTTAATTAGAGGAACATAGAGGTCTTACGTATTATTAATTAGATGATATTTCATATGATTTAATAGATTGTCAACATCCAGAAAAGGCATTAGGAAATCAGAATAAAAAAGAGTGTGGTGTTGCTATTGATTTATATTATAACTAGGTACATGGTGCTGTAATGGTGTTTTGGTGACATGATTCATAGTAGAAAATGATTATATTTTTTCATATGATGAGAACTTTGATAGGACACAATCAGAAGGTCTTGAGAACCAAATTCTTGTAGAAAATCTTGAATTTTAATCAAATGAACAGACATTATTGAGATAGGGCCACAATGTTTTATAAATATTATCGATGGTTCACATTTTTTCAAAGATTCATTTTAGAAATCAATACAATGAAATTTAATATGTTAAACACCACAAGACACTACCAAACATTACATTTCTCAATTCAATGTAAATAAATTATACATCCAAAGTTGTATAAAAACCCATCATAATAATCATAAAAAATATTTACAAAATTAAGTCACCAATTATAAAACATGGAATGAATTTAAAATAAGACAACCTATGAATTATAATTTTGAAGGACTTCCATCATTACAAAATAACAATTGGAGAATATCAATTTTTAAGAAAATCATTTACATACATGTTTTATGATAATTTGAGTTTTAAAATAATCCATTATCCCTGACCATGAATATATTTATAATTATAATATAAAAATCATCCCATTAATCATATTCACAGATCCTTATGTAAAGATATGTATTAACATATCAATATTTATATCTCTATATACCTCATTTAATTTCTCTATTCACTAATAAAAAAATATTTTTTCTCTTCCTATAGGAAATGATTTTTATAAATCAAATATAATTCCAATGAACTAAAAATTATTTTGATATTGTTTTGAGAACTATTAAATTACATTATTTACCATTTATTATTATATTGTGAAAAAAGTTGGCATGTGTTATGTACTCAACATGTATTGTAACAGTTTGGTGTTTAAAAATAATGGTCGATATGAGCACAACAATTCTCATTGTGTTGAATTGATTTTTATAACAATGTTATTGTTGGGTAAAATACATATTATTTCAATATTTTCATACTCAATTGATGTTATGGTAATATTCATATTGTTTTTACATAATATAATATTTTGATGGAATATTAGAAATTGACATCACCTAAGTTGTTGTTATCTATAACATTATTTTATTTTGTATGTGATAGTTCATTCTGAATATTACATAGTATAATCTCTTGAAAATACTTATGTAATGTTGATAACATATCAATTATATATAATTATAATGTATTGTTTAATTCAATATTAATGAAATTATCTTCGTGTATCTCATTTGATCATTACATTAAAAGAACTTATTTCAAATGCTAGCCTCTTATGAACCATCGATATCTCATATACTTATATGAATCCTTAAACCATGTGTATTAACCATTTTTTCATTCCATATCACAAGAGTAAAAAAATAACTGAAATATAATTGTTACATTATTAGACGATTTAAAACATTTTAATAAATATTATGAAAATATAAAAACATATTTATATTGAAATTAGATAAACATTTTATGAAAAAATAAGAATAAAAATAAAGAATATAGATAAAATGATTTTGTTTATATACTTAATGTATTGTGAAATAATTTTTATCATGTTCTATTAATATTAAATCTAGGGGAAAATGATATATAATTAATTAAACACATTTTCTAATTTCTATGAAAATTATTATAAAATAAAGACATATTACATTTAATTGGGTTTTTCTGAATGATTTAAAAATAAAATGGGATGAATAATTTCAGTTTAATCTATGGGATCAAGAGTGATACTTAAAAATTATATCAAAATACCATATATGCACCATGAAATCACTACACATATATCATTTAATGTCCCCACATTTAATGTTAAACGGAAAAGAATTTTTTGTTGCAAAAATAAGATATATATGAAATAAGAGTGCTAGATAATAATGAATGAGTGAAATGAATGTGAAGGTTAAGAATAGGGTGTACAAAAAATATCTAGAGTAATGGGATATTGGGAAGAGAATTATAATGAAAATTGATATCAAATAATATTTCTTAGTTGCACCATTCAACCAATTTAAGAAAATTAAAACCAAATAATGATCCTTGAGGATTAGTTATTTATATAAGGTGATAACATACTATTTCTTTTTGTGGATTCAATTTTTTTCTAGATGATTGATAGATAGAAACAGATGATATCTGGTAATAAGAGATATTGAATGGTGGGACACAAGATTACACTATTCGGGCTATATTTAAAATTTCAAGAAAATTTGTGTTAGTAATTTTAAAAACAAAATTTTTAATTTTATTTTTAATATATCTAGAATAATATGAAAAAATTTAACTAATTTTTATCACCAAAGAAATTAATGAAATGTTATTTATTTAATAGCACAAAAATTATATCACATATAATAATATTTATCATAAAAACTTTTGTTAATGTTATAATGAAAAAATTTTAATAATATAAATACTATTATTAATGGAATCAAATTTATATAAATAAAAAAAATTATAAATGCATATAATTTTAAATAAATATTTATTTAAAAATTAATATATTTTTAAAAAATTGATAATACATTTGTAAATAAATATATATGTAAATATAAATATATATTATTATATATATAATTATAAAAAAATAATTTTTTATATATCTAAAAATATATATATATATATAATTATAAATATGTAATCCTAAATTTAGAAATAGATATATGTCAGTAATTTAAATTTAAAATAAATATTTTTATAATTATTTTAATACAATTATAAATATATACATACATACTAACATACATATATTTATATAATGAGAGAATTATGTGGGGTTATGTGTTTCTCAGTATAGGCGAAATTAGTGATTTGTTTTGGTGGATCAAGAGTTCTTTTTTAATCATATGAATGTTTTTGTTAGTCTAAATAAATTGATCTAACATACTAAATCAATTCACATTGAGAGTGATTTAACAAATCTCATGAAAGAGCCCCTTGGAAACCAATATTTATTCATTAATGTAAAAAATGAATCAAATACCTTAATAAGATTCATTTTAGAAGATTACTTGATGTAGTCAATATTGAACATGATTTTCTTAAAAAGAGACCAACAGAGTGAAAAAACTCCATTATCATTCCCTTGATGATTCCAATGGAAGGTAATACTTGGAGTCCTCAGGAGTTGAAGAAATGTCTTCCTAGATATTGGGGTTTTGATATGTGGATGATCACTTCAATTGATATGGGTTTTACCATGATATATTTTATTTACAGGAGTTTAAAAATGGCATAAAATCTATGTTTCATATTACTATAGAATGGTTTTCTGCATATTTATGACTCGAAACTGTCGTTAAATTTGATATGGTTAAGTGATCTGTAACAAAATCATGGATAAATATTCATGGAATTATCATGTGTTTTTGGAATCATCAAATTCATTGGGATAGTACATCAACTAATGAAATTATGACAAAAAGGGACATGGAAACTAAGTGTGCAAGGTATGGACATTTTTTTACTAGCCTGGAAATGATTGGCCATTCTATTATTCCTATTAGGTTTGTTATGTTTGATGAATTTTTTTTAATGGAGTTATGAATTGAGTCTATTAAATATCTTATTATCGATAATATAACACATCTTTTTTTATTATATTGAAAAATGTTGCAAACAACTTTTGTAGAGTTTTTGAATGATGGTGAGATGCCTATTTGAAGAGTTTAAAGGAATAACGTTATAAATGGTGGGATTTATTATGATGGGAGGGATTTCAATTAAAAAAAGTCAATTAATATTTTTTAGGAATGGGCATCTTCAAAAGATCTTGGAGATTTTTGGTCCATGATGTCTAGTTACATAGTTGTTTCATAAAGATATTCCCCTATTTAAAAATGGACAAATTCTTATAAAATTAATGATATGTTGTTTATGTACTATAAAATATTAACCATAAATGAATTTATTGTGATGAAATTACATTTCAAGAACACGAGTAGTTCAGTGACAATGAATAATCCACATGTGAAACAGTTACATTATTGTATGTTGATTCTAATTGCTCTAAAGAATGTGAACTATTGTCCTCTAAGGGTCTAAAATCCATATTATATTCTCCGGTTAAACCAAAAGACTACATACATGAGCCTATGATAAAGAAGACTATTGTTATTGAGGATGAATTGAAAATATTATTCACTCCAATATGCAATGTTTATGAGTCCATAGAAATAGTATGTACAGGCTTGACCCTCTCCAACATAGAAAGAGACTGATGATATTGTTCCCTTAATTGTAAATGATATGGACCTACTACCTAACACGTTTTCCTAGGATTAATATGAGGATTGGTTGGCTCAGACCAACCCCTTCCGTGATATGTCTCAGCAGTTTCATGTCTTTGGGTGGAGCATCATCTATCATCCACTTTTGTAAACGGGAATATGAAATATACCTTCAAATACTATGTTAATTATCTTATTAAAAATTAATTTGATATTTTTAGGAAACCCTATTACATGTAATGTGATAATAAAATGGTTAAAAATTAAAATTTTAAAATATCATCGCATGACCATGAAATTTAAAGGAATCCTTTGTGTATTAGGTAGGAAAATAGAGATTGTTTTTACTATCATGTCCAGGATAACATTTCAATGATGGTACTAGATGCCTTTCGGTATTTGAAAAAACTAATTTTACATCAATTGTTATAAAAAAATATTGAAGGTAATTTCAATTCCAACATAGAGATAGACTCTCACGACCTGAACACGAGATACGTGAATTGCACCATTCTAGAGGACTCATTTAACTATTTATCAAACCAAGAGTACGAGGCTCCTCAATGTACATCATATTCATAGAGATTCATACTTCTAAACAGAGTAGTGTTATATCCAAGAAACATTTGATCTAAATGGAATTACATTTGTTAAATTTCTATGATTTAATTTTTTTATGAGGGAATGTAACCTCACTAATGCTTAACATACATGGATATTGAAACATTTTATATAAATATTATTCCAATTAAAATTTTAAATTCATAAGGACCAAAATTAAGGCATCCCGACTTTTTAATACACAACTTCCCATTACATTTTAGATATAGAGGTTCTTTAATGTCTAGTGTCTTGGAAATCAGAATTAATAAAACATGAAAAAAACATAAAACATTCTTCTAATCCACTTGTGAGGCTTTATCATAAGTTCACATTTCATCAAATTACTCCATCTTATAACCTGGAGTCATATATTCATTGTATGGGTGACTAGAAGGCCCAAAAAGTGTAAGCAAGGGAATTAGTTTACTTGTGATATAAATAAGAAAGTCAACAAAACATAAAGACAAGAGAAATAAAATTATAGGCATATCATAATGTATTTAACATGAAACATAACTTGAATATTTGGATTAAACATTTCATTTAGTCATTCATGAACATATCATCATGGTATATCCGCATGGTATCATAAATATTACCAAGGTTATTCAACAAGGTATTGTAAAACTTGTCATCCCTAGAGAATAATTTTTTACCCAATGAACTATAGAACTATCAAGTTTAACCCATAATATTAATTTACATTAATTTGATCCATATAAATCATAAAAAAGTATTTCATAGATATCCCAAATAGAATCAATAAAATGGGTTTTGTGTCAAAATGATTACCTTTAAAAAGTTCTTAAAAATAAGATAATTATGTCATTTATAACACGTGAAAAGGGAGAGAGGGTTTTATATATGTAAAATATAAAATAAAATATATATATATATATATATTTATGAACACCCATAAAAATGAAATAGGTCTGGGTAATCCCATAAATAAAACCAAATAATTTCATGAGAGAAACAGATAGAAATTTTGACATGAAATTTCTACAGCATAACTGTTATATATCATGGTATCAGAAAACATTGAAAAGTATGGGGAAACGAGTCACCCACTCATAAATAATTCATAATACAGTATGGGAACTATGTAATATCATGTTAATAATATTTTAATGACATACCACGTGAACAGAAAACATGTATGAAAATGGAATATTTTATTTCTTTTACGAGAAATTCGGGAGCCTAACGATGTCAAATAAAAATTCAGAAAAACAAATTGTTGAGAGTAGATAGGGTCTCACACAAATTATACATTAAATGGATAGAAATTAAAACTTATATTAATATAACCCCAACATAAATATTTTAAAATTAGAAGACACATCATATAGGAAGTTATGACATAAAAGTGTAGGGCGGAAAGATCCCTTACCATGAAGAGTAACTTCGAAAGCATGAAGTTCAAGAACATGGGAGGCTTGCAGACACCTTGGGAGGAATATATGGGAGATAAATAGACTATAACAATGTTTAAGTGGATTTTGGAATGAAATTGATGAGGGAATGGATTGTTATTAATAGGGGAAGTGAGGGAACAAATCATTAATATGCAAGGGACACATAATTATTGGTATTGGCAAAACCATGGGCTTTCCCATGGTATTTTACCATGGTATTGGCCACATGGGATGCCTCATACCTTATAATACTGTTCATTAAGTCGACCAGAATTATTAAATATTTATTACATCAATAATTATGTCATTAAGCACACGAAACAAAAAACTGTATTTTTACTATTCACCGAAAATTCAATTTTTTCAGAAAAATCCTCATAAATAACCTTAAACTAATATCAACGCACTAAATTAACAAATGAACTCCATTTTATAAAAGTATTTTTAGAAATATTTTTAATTTAGTTTTTAAATAAAAAACACTATTCACCTGAAAAAAACTATTACTTAACCAATAATTTCAGAAAAAATTATATAACTATTTTATTGTATCACATTACTTAATAATGATGCCTATATTATATTAATACATTCTTAAATGAGGTTACTTAATCCATTAGATCACTTTATGAATCATAAGTTTAAAATAAATATTCATAATTTACTATTTACAAAAAAAATTTGATCTCATTAGACTGTAAATTTCTTACAGAAAAAATCTATAGAAGAACATTTTTGTAAATCATAACACATTTTTTATTATTTAAGGTTTAAATAAATTTATTAAAATAAACTTTTTTCAAAATTCATCAATAATAAAAATCCTATATTTATCTGGTGATTTGAAAATTCACAAACATCACCATAAAAGAAATCACAATATTTATTTATATCATAGGATTACATAAGGTTGCTGAGGTCTCGTTACATAGCCCCTTATAACACCAGAATAGGAACAAATTGTAATGTGTTTGAAGTTGATAGAAGATTTGGGCGGCTCGGCCAACATTACCTGACTGGTGATTTTAATCAGCTTGAACATCTCTCATTGATGATTCTGTTCCAGCTTCACACGATGATGTTCAGATTGGGTTTGGTCTAGAGAAAAGCCAAGTGGTACTACCTGCTTCCCATGTTCTTTTAGATGGGAGTCAATCGGTTCGATAATACTGGATGAGGCCAAAAAAAATTATTTCTGTATTAATTAACCAAGATCACTTGTATATATAGACAATAATCATAACATTTAGTTTCCAACAGTCATATTAGCCAATGGTAATATAACAGTCTCATGTCAAGGGTTTCATTTTAATTATACTAATTTCAATAAATGAAATAGTTTTTTTGAGTATAAAATAATAAACAAAAAACAATTGGAATTACAAATTAATAAAAAGTTCAGGTCGTTACATTCTTCTCCCCTTATGAAATTTCATCGCGAAAATTGTTAACTCGTACCCTCAGAAGAGAAAATGTGTGCGTAATTGGGCCTAATATAATTCTATTTTTCCCACATGGCTTCTTCATATTTGTGGTTCCTCCACAACACCTTAACAAGGTGTCTTGTATTGTTTCATATAACCTTGTCTCTACGAGCATAGATCTTCACCGAATACTCCTCATAAGAGAGGTCATGTTTTAGTTGTACCACCGCTGGGTTTAGTACATGTGAAGGGTTTGGTATGTACATTGCCAAGTGGGATACATGGAAGAAATCATGAACTTGTGCATGATTTGGATAAAGTGTGAGAAAATATGCCACTGCTCCCACGCTATCAAAGATTTCATAAGGGTCAATGTACCTAGGGTTGAGCACCCATTTCTACCCAAACATCATGATTCTCTTCCAAGGTAAATTTTTTATAAAAACTATGCCATCGATATCAAATTCCATGTTTCTTCGATGGTTTTCAGCATTGCTCTTTTATTGATTCTTAGAAACCATAACATACATGGACATTAAATCATTTTATATAAAATTATGCCAATTACAAATGTAAATTCATAAGGACCATAATTAAGGCATCCCGCCTTTTTAATACACAACTTTTCGTTACATTTTAGATATAGAGGTTTATTAAAGTCTATTGTCTTGGAAATCAAGATTAAAAAAACATGAAAAAAACATAAAAAATTCATGTAATCCACATTTTAGGCTTCATCATAAGGTCACCCAAGATACAATTACTCCATCTCCTAACCTTGAGGCATACAGTCAATGGAATAGGTGACCCGAAGGCCCAGTAAGTATAAGCAAGGGAATTAGTTTACTTGTGATATCAATAAGATCATGAATAAAACATAATGACAAGAGGAATGAAAGAATACTTATATCAAAATGAAATTAACATGAAACATAACTTTAATATTTGGCTTAAACATTTCATTTAGACATTTATGAACATATCATCATGGTATATCATCATGGTATCATAAAAATTACCACGGTTATTCAACAAGGTATCGTAAAACCTGTCATCTCTATAGAGTAATTCCTTACCCAATGCATTGGAGCACTATCAGGGTGCACCCTTAATATTACATTACTTTCATGTGAGCCACAAAAATCATAACAAATGATTTCGTAGATAGCCCAAATAGAATCAATGAAATGGGTTTTGTGTCAAAATGTTGACCTTTAAAAAGTGCTTAAAAATAAGACCTGTATGTCATTTATAACCCATGGAAAGGGAGTGAGAGTCATATGTATGTCAATTATAAAAATATCATATTTATATATTTATGAACACCCATAAAAACGAAATAGGTCTGGGTATTCACAAAAATAAAACCAGATAATTTCATGAGAGAAAGAGATTGAAATTTTGACTTGAAATTTTTACTGCATAACGACTATATATCATGGTTTTTGAAAACATTAAAAAGTGATGGGAAAAGGGTCACCCACTCAAAAATAATTCATAATACAGTATGGGTACTATATAAGATCATGGTATGAATATTGGAATGACATACCATATGAATAGGGAACATGAATGAAAAGAGAAGATGTTATTTCTTTTATGAGAAATTTGGGAGCGTAACGACGTCACTTAAAAATTCAGAAGAAAAATAATTGATGAGAGTTGACAAGGTGTCACACCAGTTATACATAAAATGTATAGATTGGAAAACATATAGTAACATACCCTCAATATAAATAGATTAATATTACAGGACACATCATATAAGAAGTTATGATATAATAATGGAGGGCGGAAGGATCCCTTACCTTGAAGAGTAACTTTGAAAGCATAATGGTAAAGGAATTGGGAGTCTTCAGGACACCTTGGGAGGATACCCTGGGAGGTAAAGAGAATATAACACTGTTTAAGGGGATTTTTTAATGAAATTGTTGAGGGAAAGGCTTGGTATTTATAGGGGAAGTGAGGGACCACATCATTAATTTCCAAGGGACACCTAATCAGTGGTATTTGAAAAACCATTAGCTTTCCCATGGTATTTTCCAATAGTATTGGCCACATGGGACACCTAATACCTTGTCTTAATATTCATAAGTTGATCAGAATTATTACATATTTATTTCATCAATACTTATGTCATTAAACACATGAAACAAAAAACTGTTTTTTTTACTTTTCACCGAATATTCAAATTTTTTATAAAAATCCTCAAAAATGACCTTAACCTAATATCAATGATCTAAATTCAAAAATGAACTCCATTATATAAAAATATTTTTATAAATATTTTTAATTTAATTTTTAAATAAAAAACACTATTTACCTAAAAATAATAATATTTAACCAATAATTTCAGGAACAATTATTTACCTATTTTATTATATCACATTACTTTATCAAGGTGCCTAAAATATATTAATACATTCTTACATGAGGTTACTTAATCCATTTGATCTCTTTATGAATCATAAGCATAAAATAATTATTCATACTTTACTATTCACAAAAATATAAGTTGATCAAATTAGACTATAAATTTCTTGTAGAACACAACTTTAGAAGACCATTTTTTTAAAAATCATTACACATTTTTAATTTTTTAACATTTAAATAAATATTTTAAAATATATGTTTTCTCAAAATTCATCAATAATGAAAATCTTATATTTAGCCGGAGATTTGAAAATTCACAAACATCACCATAAGAAGAAATAATTTTTTTTATTTATATAAGAGGATTACATAATGTAGCTAAGGTCTTGTTACAAATATTCTTATGGCACCAGAATAAGACCTAATTGTAAGGTGTTCAATGTTGATAGATTATTGGGGCGACTTAGCCAACATTATCTGACTATTTATTTCAATCAACTTGAACATATCTCATTGGTGATCACGTTCTAGCTTCACACGATGATGTTCGGCTTCAGTTTGGTCTAGAGAAATGCCTAGTGGTGCTACCTCATTCCCATGTTGCTTCATTTTGGTTTCAATCAGCCCGATTATTCTGGATGAGGCTATTAAAACATCTTTCTGTATTAATTAACCATGATCACTTTTATTTATAGACAACAATTGCAACATTTAGTTTCGAACGACAATATTTACCAATGGTAACATAACAGCAGAAAGTCAATTGTCTCATATTAATTATACTCATTCCATTAAATGAAATAGTTTTTTTTAGTATATAATAATATAACATAGAAAAATTTAGGAAACAAAATTTAATAAAATGTTCAGGTCGTTACATTCTTCTCCCCTTATGAAATTTAATCCCAAATTATTTTTACTCCTACCCACAGAAGAGAAAAGGTGTGGGTACTTGTGCCTAATATACTCCTCTAGTTCCCTCATGGCTTATTCATATTTGTGGTTCCTCCACATAAACTTGACAAAGTGGGTTGTCTTGTTGCGTAGAACCCTGTCTCTACGATCCAAGATCTCAACCAGATACTCCTCAAAAGGGAGGTCATGTTTCAGTTGTACCACCTCTGGGTTTAGTACATGTGAAGGGATTGTTATGTTCATACCCAAGTCAGATACATGGAAGACATCATGAACTTGTGCAATATTTGGAGAAAGTTCAAGCTAATAGGAAACTGCTCCCATGCAATCAAGGATATCATAGGGATGAGCATCCCTTTCTTCCCAAGCCTCATGATTCTCTTCCAAGGTGAAATTCTATGAAAGACAATGTCACCGATATCAAACTCTAAGTTTCTTCGATGGTTTTTAGTATAGAAATTTTTCTGACTCTGAGTATCCTTAATGTGTTGTTGGATGGGATGTGATTTTTCTATCATCTCATGCACAAGATCAGGAACAATAATCTTTCTCTCACCAGCTTCATCCCAACATGTTGGAGTTTTACATTGCTTCCCATATAGAGCTTTATAGGGTTCCATTTTAATTCTCTATTAGAAGGTGTTGTTGTAAGAGAACTCAGAAAAAGGGTGATGTTGATCCCATCCACACTTAAATTCCATTTAGCACATTTTTTGGATTGTCCTCGAGTGTTTTAATAGTCATTTAAGATTGGCTATCAGTTTGGGGGTGATATGTCATATTGAAATTCAATTCAGTGCTCAGATCATGTTAAAGACTTCTCCATAATTTTGATGTGAACCTTGGATAACAATCATAAAGGATAAAAATTGAAAATCAATGATGCATTACAACTTCCTTCACATAAATAATTGTAAGTTGATCAATAGGGAAATATTTCCAAATTGAGATAAAATGTATAGTCTTGGTGAGACGGTCCACAATAACCCATATCTCATTGCTTCCATTGTATTTTCTCATAAGATCAGTGATGAAGTCCATAGTGATATTGACCCACTTCCATGGTCGTATGGGAAGTGGTTTCAATACCCCTTTAGGAAGTTGTCACTCTGCCTTCACATGCTGCCATACTAAGCACCTTGATGTGTATTCAGCAATCTCCCTTTTTATATTAATCCACCAATAATGATCTCAAAGGAGCCTATACATTTTTTTGCTTACAGGATGTATACAGAAAGCAGAGCTATGATTTTCATCCATCATCTCCTTCTTTATCTCTAGAATATATGGAACACATAGTCTCGTATGAAATTTCAGTACACCTTCTTGATCAATATTGAACACAAGAAATATCCAATCCTCCAGAGCACTAAACATCTTCTGTTACAATGGATCTTCTTTCTATTCTTTCATGACCATCTCTAGTAAATATGTTTGAAAAATCATTTGTGTTAGGTTTGATGATGTCCCTTCCCTGATAATTCCCATATCAGACATTACATGGGGTCTTTCCTGATTAATGCATTAGTGGCGTTGTTTTCACTTCCAGGATGATAATGAATTGATCAATCATAGTCTTTAAGAAGATCCAACCATCTCTTTTTCCTCATAGTAAATTCCTTTTTTATGAAAATATACATCAAACATTGATGGTATTTTTATATATCACATATCTCCCCATATTTATAGTGCCTCTATATCATCATAGAAAAAATGAACATAGTCATCTCCAGAACATGAGTAGGATAATTCTTCTCATGAGATGTCAATTGTCGAGATGCATAAGCAATGAAATTGTCATTTTTCATGAGGATACACCCAATAACATTTAGATATGCATCACTAAAAATAAAAAATCCATCTCCACTTGAGGGCAGTGTTATCATGGGTGCAGTAACCAATCTATTTTTCAGCTATTGGAAACAATCCTCGCACTGTTTTTTCCTAATTAACATGACCCCTTTTCGAGTTGACATGGATAATGGATTACAATGTTGTGAAAAGTTTTTCATAAGCCACATATAATAACCTACTAATCCAAGGAATCTTCGATTCTTAGTTATTTTTGAAGGTTGAGGCTTCTCCTCTACACCATTAGTCTTTGTAGGTTCATATGTGATCCCTTTATTGGATACAATGTACCCCAAGAATGAAACTTGCTGTAACCAAAATTCACATTTTCTAATCTTCCCCAAAATAATCCCCTTCCACGTATTTTTCAAAATATCCCTTAAATTATCCTCATGCACCACACGAAATTTTTAATATATAAGAATATCACCAATAAAAACAACCACAATGTAGAGACCCGTATCTTGATGTACATGGACATTACATTACTTTTGCGGAATACATAGTACATAAAAAAACACACACACAAGGATCGTAATAGTTTAGTGTCTTTGGAAACTCGGAATAAAATCTTCTAATCGTGGTGAAAGATCTTCAACATCTCCCATAAAGATCTTCCTTTTTTTTACCGAAAACCTTTCTTTATATCCTGGGGAAAAGAAAACATAAAAGGGTGAGCTCAAATGCTCAGTAAGGGTAAACAAAAGAAATCTCAATCGCATCGTATTCATAAGAACATAACATTTTGGAAATCATAACCTGAAAAAGAGAGCATAATATCATAACATGGGATAAATCATGGTAGTGAAATGTAATAACAATAATCATAACTAAAAACATGAAACTTTGTGGCATTCACACATAATCATAGAGAATCATTTCTTGTTAGTCATGACTCATTGCCAAGACTATCTTAGTGGACAAAGTCCCTTTCTGAATCGAGCAACCCTCGTTTCAGTCCTGTTTCACTGAACCGGTATAACCTACCATTCCAGCCATGTCTATCTCATGAGATATAAAATCTTTACCCAATGCATTGGAGGGAGATATAGGTCCCACCCATCTTATAATGAATCCTTTCTTATGTGTGCCACATAATCATAAACCATACATCATAACGTAACCCATGTAACAAAAATGGGATTCTTGAAACATCATGGCATCATAAATCAATTAATATAAGATAAAGGAATTCATAAAAATAATTCCATCATAACATGGTCAAATCAATGTAATAATAGGGATAAAAACAGAACCCATTTATTATCTTAGAAGGAAAATAATTTTGATAAAATACTTGAACTCCATTCTTGAGGAAAATATCCTTTCTACTTCAAAAACATTTTTCCTTTCATAATATGTCATACAACATTAAAATAAAATAAGTTGATTAAAAATAAACATGAAAAAATGTAAAGGAAGTTTCTTGGAAATAATGTTTTAAAAATCCATTCATGCCGTATAAGTTAAAAAAACATTCTTCATACTTTTGTCAGAAAAGTCAAAAAGTACCTCGTACGGAAAAACGACAAAAGATTCATTTCATATTCTTTACTAAAAACACACCTAAGGGTAAAATTGGATTTAAACAATTTCAAGTGGATGGAAACAATATTACATATTGAAGAAACATGGATGTGGATGATAAAATACACCCCAGTAAATACCAACGTATAAACAATCTCGGATAAAAATGAGATTGTGATATTTCCCTTACCTTAGGTCCAACTTGCTTTGTAAGTGTCCGAACCTCCTGTATAATGATTTAAATCATGTTATTAACTTATTACAGAATCATATTAATTGTTATGATATCATATATGGTTCACTTATGACATTATATTACCCGTTCTTTTGTAAATTCCATGTTAAAGAAGCATTTTGGGTAAAATCGTTTCATTTATCGTAGGTGTTTTGACTTGTTGTTCTTGACATCATTATTACTTATATCATGATTTACTTACTTCCAGAATATAAATATGATCTATATATCATATATATTCAGTATATATATATATAATAGGTAGATAAATAAAATGAAAAACACCGTTCATGGAGACGGTAGTCCGTACGTACACATGAACGCTGTTTTCCTTTCCTTATTGTCTTGAAATGGAAGTAAGTAGATGACATACATATGTATATATATATACATAAATCCAGTAGCTTTATCATGTCATATATTTCATTATTATTTCTTATATATACATTATAATCATTCTTAAATGGTTAACATGGAGAATGAATCTCATCGCGTCGTGGAGACGGTATTCCGTACGTACGCACGAGCGATGATATCATTTCTATAAATATTGAATTGAATTGGATTGGATTATACAATATATCAGAATGAATATGATGTTGTAATAACTATGTATAGTTATTCTTTACACCATTATACCCATCCATGTAAGGTGGTGGTGGAAAATAGTTTACACCACGGCGTGGAGACAGTATTCCGTACGTACGCACGCGCGGTGATTTCTTTTTCCGTAGGATGGATAGATGGTGAAATATGGTTGTTTCATACTTATAATAACATATCCGTATATGAGTGATACTGATGTTATTACTTCATAATGAAACAACCTAAGAAGAAGAAGTGGAAGAAGAAATAAAGATGAAAGAATTGGTAACGGTAATTACCTCTTCTTTGAAGTGCCTCTTTGAGACCTCATCTTAGGGAACTAAAATTGGTCTTTGAGGAAGACCAGAACTTCTAGGATGTTTCTAGGGAAGTGGAGAGGAGAAATTGGCAGGGTTTGGCCGAGCTTGAGTGCTCAAATTGGTGTGAGGAGGAGGGGGAGGAGGTGTCCTTTTATAGGGGAGGAGAGGGGCACCTTAGGAATATCTCAAAATATTATTTTATATTAAAGTCAAAATCAGTTTATAATGGTTCCAAAGGGTCTTATTTCGAAGCTAAAGTGGGGATGGGTCGAAATCCTATCAACCAATAGGATTTATACAAGTTTAGGGTTTTATTTTAACCTTATCAATTAGATTTAACTCTAAGTTAAATAATTTAACTTTTACTGTGTCTTTTTGTTTTCTTTCACTATATGGTTAACAAACTTACTATAACATGCCAAACGAACCCCAAATTGTTTATTATTAATATATATATCCTTATCTAAGTCATTTGGCCGAACCTTAGATTTTTAGGAATACAATAACAATTAATAATATAATATTTGATTTAAAAACTATTTTGTGTCAATTTTGACACTATTTGATATATGATTTTTGTGAAAGTCATAACAGAATTAAATGTTCGAACCAAGTTGATTAAATCAACATTAATATATCATAGTAACCTAGAAAATTAGTGTAATTCATAAAAAATCTCAAATTACATTTATTTTGGTGTTTATAACATCAATTATGTCAATATTTCATTAATAAGATAATTACTGCATCATCGTTGTGTCATAAATAAATTAAATTATTTTATGTCTAAAAATTACAAATAAAATACCATCATGTAGGAAATCTTTTTAGCTTTCTATTTAATATTGACAATCTAATTTAACTTATGTATAACCCCATCTTAAAAATGATTTACTTATTAAACTTTGATTTTAACTATTTTAACCTTTCTTTAAATAAATTAATAATAAATGTCCTAATCTAATCCATGTGGGCCTAAATGGTCATATTTTATTCCTAAGTTTGTTTTTGATCGAATTACACTTGTCCAATAGAATTAGGACATGTGTTAGGGTAATAGTAATATCATATTTACCCTTAGTTACCCTATTTACTATTAACCGCGGTAAAAAAGTAAAAAGTTACTATTCACCAAAAAAATTATTTTCATCTCATTGAACCACATTTTAGTCCTTGATATTAACCGTGTCTCTCGGATTTTCGAAATTCCATTCATAGAAGCGGCAAAATTAAGTTTTATGAAAAATTTAGTTTTTTTAACTACCACTTAGTAGTTTCACTATTCATCAAAAATTGATGTTTTTCAGAACAATGCCAAAATTTCATCCTAAGCTATATTTCATATTCCGAATTCAAAAATGAAATCTATTTTACCAAATTCATAACATAGAAGTTGCATAAATTAATTTTATAATTAAATCCCGCTGTTAAAATAAATTGCGTGTTTTTAGGAAACAATATATATCAAAAAATTGACACTTGATTATGTCTGGTTTAAATGTGAAATTACAACCAATGACCAACATTGTATTAAATTGTAAAAATATATTCTAAATATACTTTAAAACTACTCAAATTAATAATTTATCACTATTAATTATTTCAATTAAAAAAGTTGTTTTTTAATTATAATTTAGTAATTTTCACTATTCATCAGAATATGAAAGTTATCCGAAATGTACCAAAATTTCACCTTATGCTAAATTCGATACTCCGAATCCAAAAATGAAGTTCATTTTGAAAAATAAGATTTACAGAATTTTAAAAAGTGGTTATTACTATTCATAACGGCTAGTTTTAATAACATTTTAATAGCATATCGTTGTTTAGTGAAACTCGTTATTGCGTACTACACACGCTATCGAGGAAGGTCGCGATTGCGTGTAATGCAAGGCAAGTCAAGGATGCGTGTTATGCAAGCTCCTTTTGGTGAAGCGTACAAAACAAGACATTAATAAAATTAAAAAGAATATTTCTTTATAAAATCTTGGGCTGTTACATTCTACCCCCCTTAAAATGAATTTCGCCCTCGAAATTCGTCGGGGTTATAAATGGTTTACTATTCGAAAGTTTCTTTAATAGAAACCCACATCGTAAAAGGTAATACCAAAACTTGGCTTTAAAAACTAAAGTATGAAATGTAACGATTACCCAAATAAACTAATCACTGGGTTTCCACATAGGTGAAAATATGGATATGGAAGAGAAATCTAACCATCATGTTCTGATGGAGAGTGGTAGAGAACATGGAAATGGAAAAGCCAGTAATCAAAAATCCATAAATTTGTGATGATCTAAGGTACCATCCGATTCATCATGTATAAGATCACTAGGACAACATTTTTGGTTTTCAAGATCATTTCCCTAAAGTTGAAAATTTGAATTGGAATTAATACTTTCTTTATTTTGGTAAAATCTCACTATTGTTCGTGCCTAGAACAATTTCCACTTCATCTCTTAAATAAATGAAGTTGAATTTGTTATTCGCGAAGTGTTAGCAGATCATGTGATAGAATGACGGGTCATTCCATCTGTCTCAAACAAAAGGTTAGAGAAAATTATATACATAAGTCGATCTATAGTGAGATTAATCATATATAGTTCCTAAAATGGACTTATACTTCATATATCATATTTCTTAATATAATAAAACTAGTTTCTACTAAACAGGGAATTCCTGTAGGCCAGTGGTAGGCGATAAAGGCCAGTCGCACTTCGGTTGTGGGTTCGATTCCCACAGCCTTGTCCGAAGCGATGAGCTGTCTCCCGTCCTACAGGTTGTCCTTTTTCTAAAACTATATTACTATAACATCCCATAAATAATATCGAAAAAACTTCTATCCTTAAACAATACTAACTTATGTACAACATAATCCATTCCAATCTTTAGTCCTATCCATAAAACTGCAGTCCATTCTCATAACATAGTGAAAACGATTACCAGAGATTTAATACCATCGTTGATCCCAATATATCATAAGATATATCTTGTTGGACACATTCCAAACATTCAAAGGCCTTAATCTTGTACTCTCTTGAATACCCATTGAACCTTAGTGAAAACTTGAATGCAGTTAAAAGTTAACACTTTCCACAGACCAAAATCCTCAAAATTCTATATACTCAAACCATGATATCACTTAGTCCTTATATCAATCATGAGCTCATGAATACAATCAAACATCTCATTATCTTCTTATCCTTTCATTATGCACTTATCATCTACTTTCCAAAATATGTGAATCACTTTTCATAGTTATTGGTACCTTAAAATTATTGAAAACCACAATAGACCAATACTTAAATATTTCAATACACCATAAAAGTACCTCAAAAACATTATTCTTTAATACCAAAACACTTCAGTCCATCCACATCAATGATTATCCTGGAATAAGTCCTTCCTTGATTTAGAAGTAACTTTTTAGGTCAGGGAATTGAGTTGGGTAATGCCCATGTTCTCCACAAATAAGACATTGAACTCCATAACAGTCTGTCACTCTATGACCATTTTCTCCACACAAATAACATCGGTCCCTCCATTTGAGGTATTCCTCAAGGTTTTTCTTCCCTTATTTAGAAATCTCAATCTTCCTTTCTTTATGCTCCTCAACATGCGAACATGCATAATAGTCTATCTTCCTCTTCTTTGAAGAATTAGGCATACCACTAAATTTCACCTTGTTAATCATATATCGCGATGATTGATTCGGCATAATCACAACATCTTTCTCTCTAGGCATTACACAATTTTGTTGCTCATAGTCACCAATTTGTCCATTGGATTCAATGTTAACTGAATTCCTTTTGGTTCCCTCCATTAACTAAAACACAAAAATAATTTTGTGAGAATCAAAAATCATGCTAGAGAAAACAACATAGTAAAGGGAAAGTATCCTCAATACCTAACTTCTTAGGTTTAATCTAATATCATTACCATAGTTCTCGGAATATATCCTATACGTATACTTATCCTTAGGGACATCCCTAGACATACCTTAGAAATATCTCTAGGAATCTCACTAACGTTTTCGCATCCTAGTTTCCAAAGGATTACTAAACCTTTCCTCTGATACCAACTGTAGAGACCCGTATCTTGACGTACATGGACATTACATTACTTTTTCGGAATACTTAGTACATAACAAAAACACACACACAAGGATCGTAATAGTTTAGTGTCTTTGGAAACTCGGAATAAAATCTTCTAATCGTGGTGAAAGATCTTCAACATCTCCCATAAAGATCTTCCTTTTTTTTACCTAAAACCTTTCTTTATATCCTGGGGAAAAGAAAACATAAAAGGGTGAGTTCAAATGCTCAGTAAGGGTAAACAAAAGAAATCTCAATCACTTCGTATTCATAAGAACATAACATTTTGGAAATCATAACCTTCAAAAGAGAGCATAATTTCATAACATGGGATAAATCATGGTAGTGAAAAGTAATCACAATAATCATAACATAAAACATGAAACTTTGTGGCATTCACACATAATCATAGAGAATCATTTCTTGTTAGTCATGACTCATTGCCAAGACTATCTTAGTGGACAAAGTCCCTCTCTGAATCGAGCAACCCTCGTTTCAGTCCTGTTTCACTGAACCGGTATAACCTACCATTCCAGCCATGTCTATCTCATGAGATATAAAATCTTTACCCAATGCATTGGAGGGAGATATAGTTCCCACCCATCTTATAATGAATCCTTTCTTATGTGTGCCACATAATCATAAACCATACATCATAACGTAACCCATGCAACAAAAATGGGATTCTTGAAACATCATGACATCATAAATCAATTCTTATAAGATAAAGGAATTCATAAATATAATTCCATCATAACATGGTCAAATCAATGTAATAATAGGGATAAAAACAGAACCCTTTTATTATCTTAGATGGAAAATAATTTTGATAAAATACTTGAACTCCATTCTTGAGGAAAATATCCTTTCTACTTCAAAAACATTTTTCCTTTCATAATATGTCATACAACTTTAAAATTAAAGAAGTTGATTAAAAATAAACTTGAAAACTTGTAAAGGAAGTTTCTTGGAAATAATGTTTTAAAAATCCATTCATGCCGTATAAGTTAAAAAAAACATTCTTCGTACTTTTGTCGGAAAAGTCAAAAAGTACCTCGTACGGAAAAACGACAAAAGATTCCTTTCATATTCTTTACTAAAAACTCACCTAAGGGTAAAATTGGATTTAAACAATTGCAAGTGGATGGAAACAATATTACATATTGAAGAAACATGGATGTGGATGATAAAATACACCCCAGTAAATACCAACGTATAAACAATCTCTGATAAAAATGAGATTGTGATATTTCTCTTACCTTAGGTCCGACTTGCTTTGTAAGTGTCCGAACCTCCTGTATAATGATTTAAATCATGTTATTGACTTATTATAGAATCATATTAATTGTTATGATATCATATATGGTTCACTTATGACATTATATTACCCGTTCTTTTGTAAATTCCATGTTAAAGAAGCGTTTTGGGTAAAATCGTTTCATTTATCGTAGGTGTTTTGACTTGTTGTTCTTGACATCATTATTACATATATCATGATTTACTTACTTCCAGAATATAAAATATGATTTATATATCATATATATTCAGTATATATATATATATAATAGGTAGATAAATAAAATGAAAAACACCGTTCATGAAGACGGTAGTCCGTACGTACACATGAACGCTGTTTTCCTTTCCTTATTGTCTTGAAATGGAAGTAAGTAGATGACATACATATGTATATATATACATAAATCCAGTAGCTTTATAATGTCATATATTTCATTATTATTTCTTATATATACATTATAATCATTCTTAAATGGTTAACATGGAGAATGAATCTCATCGCGTCGTGGAGACGGTATTCCGTACGTACGCACGAGCGATGATATCATTTCTATAAATATTGAATTGAATTGGATTGGATTATACAATATATCAGAATCAATATGATGTTGTAATAACTATGTATAGTTATTCTTTACACCATTATACCCATCCATATATGGTGGTGGTGGAAAATAGATTACACCACGGCGTGGAGACGGTATTCCATACGTACGCACGCGCGGTGATTTCTTTTTCCGTAGGATGGATAGATGGTGAAATAGGGTTGTTTCATACTTATAATAACATATCAGTATATGAGTGATACTGATGTTATTACTTCATAATGAAACAACCTAAGAAGAAGAAGTGGAAGAAGAAATAAAGATGAAATAATTGGTAACGGTAATTACCTCTTCTTTGAAGTGCCTCTTTGAGACCTCCTCTTAGGGCACTAAAATTGGTCTTTGAGGAAGACCAGAACCTCTAGAATGTTGCTAGGGAAGTGTAGAGGAGACCTTGGCAGGGGTTGGCCGAGCTTGAGTGCTCAAATTGGTGTGAGGAGGAGGGGGAGGAGGTGTCCTTTTATAGGGGAGGAGAGGGGCACCTTAGGAATATCTCAAAATATTATTTTATATTAAAGTCAAAATCAGTTTATAATGGTTCCAAAGGGTCTTATTTCGAAGCTAAAGTGGGGATGGGTCGAACTCCTATCAACCAATAGGATTTATACAGGTTTAGGGTTTTATTTTAGCCTTATCAATTAGATTTAACTCTAAGTTAAATAATTTAACTTTTACCGTGTCTTTTTGTTTTCTTTCACTATATGGTTAATAAACTTACTATAACATGGCAAACGAACCCCAAATTGTTTATTATTAATATATATATCCTTATCTAAGTCATTTGGCTGAACCTTAGATTTTTAGGAATACAATAACAATTAATAATATAATATTTGATTTAAAAACTATTTTGTGTCAATTTTGACACTATTTGATATATGATTTTTGTGAAAGTCATAACAGAATTAAATATTCGAAAAAAGTTGATTAAATCAACATTAATATATCATAGTAACCTAGAAAATTAGTGTAATTCATAAAAAATCTAAAATTACATTTATTTTTGTATTTATAACATCAATTATGTCAATATTTCATTAATAAGATAATTACTGCATCATCGTTGTGTCATAAATAAATTAAATTATTTTAGGTCTAAAAATTACAAATAAAATACCATCATGTAGGAAATCTTTTTAGCTTTCTATTGAATATTTACAATCGAATTTATCTTATGTATAACCCCATATTAAAAATGATTTACTTATTAAACATTGATTTTAACTATTTTAACCTTTCTTTAAATAAATTAATAATAAATGTCCTAATCTAATCCAAGTGGGCCTAAATGGTCATATTTTATTCCTAAGTTTGTTTTTGGTCGAATTACACTTGTCCAATAGAATTAGGACATGTGTTAGGGTAATACTAATATCATATTTACCCTTAGTTACCCTATTTACTATTAACCGCGGTAAAAAAGTAAAAAGTTACTATTCACCAAAAAAATTATTTTCATCTCATTGAACCACATTTTAGTCCTTGATATTAACCGTGTCTCTCGGATTTTTGAAATTCCATTCATTGAAGTGGAAAAATTAAGTTTTATGAAAAATTCAGTTTTTTTAACTACCACTTAGTAGTTTCACTATTCATCAAAAATTGATGTTTTTCAGAACAATGCCAAAATTTCTTCCTAAGCTATATTTCATATTCCGAATTAACAAATGAAATCTATTTTACCAAATTCATAACATAGAAGTTTCATTAATTAATTTTATAATTAAATCCCGCTGTTAAATTAAATAGCGTGTTTTTAGGAAACAATATATATCAAAAGATTGACACTAGATTATGTCTGGTTTAAATGTGAAATTACAACCAATGACCAACATTGTATTAAATTGTAAAAATATATTCAAAATATACTTTAAAACTACTCAAATTAATAATTTATCACTATTAATTATTTCGATTAAAAAATTTGTTTTTTAATTATAATTTAGTAATTTTCACTATTCATCAGAATATGAAAGTTATCCGAAATGTACCAAAATTTCACCTTAGGCTAAATTCGATACTCCGAATCCAAAAATGAAGTTCATTTTGAAAAATAAGATTTACAGAATTTTAAAAAGTGGTTATTACTATTCATAACGGCTAGTTTTAATATCATTTTAATAGCATATCGCTGTTTAGTGAAACTCGTTATTGCGTACTACACACGCTATCGAGGAAGGTCGTGATTGCGTGTAATGAAAGGCAAGTCAAGGATGCGTGTTATGCAAGCTCCTTTTGGTGAAGCGTACAACACAAGACATTAATAAAATTACAAAGAATATTTATTTATAAAATCTTGGGCTGTTACACACAATGTTATAAAGGTAGTACTTACTAAATCTATTCATCAAATCCATAAAAATGGAAGGTGCATTTTTAGTCTGAAGGGCATAACAACAAACTCATTATGTCGATATCTTGATTGGAAGGCATATTTTGGAATAACTTATTTCTTTACCCTCAATTGATGGTAACTAGATTGAAGATCAATATTTGAAAAGAATTGAGCGCCATAAATTTTTTAAAATAAGTCATCATATATTTTAAGATGGTATTTGTTCTTCATTGTGATCCCATTTAGTTCTCTATAATCAATGCATAGCCAGATTGATCCATCCTTATTTTTCACAAAGAGAATTGTTTCTCTTTAATGACACACACTTAGTCAAATAAACCCCTTCCCCAAAATATTTTGGAGTTGTATATTTAATTCCTCCATCTCCACATTTTCCATCCTATATAGGGTCTTTGATATTAGATGAGATATAGGTAAGAGTTCAATTGAGAACTCTACTTCTATTTCTGGGGGAGGTCTGGCCAACTCGTTAGAAAATTCAACAACATATTCATGGACGATTGGGACAATTTCTGTACTTAAACTCTCATTTCATTCTTATTATTTGATGATAAAATCCATAAAGAAAACTATAGGGGGTTATTAAATATAATGATCGGGTTGTGATATCTCTCCATAGAAGATAATTGCAGGTTTTTATTGCAAGACTACTGTTATTTCCTTATTCATCATTTGATATTAGCATTATACTTTGAGATCCAGTCCATCCCTAGTATACTGTCATATTCTAGCAAGGGAATGACTACTTTATTTGCGCTAATATTGTTCTCACTATTGTAAATACTGGAGTTTCTAAATTCAAATGTTTCTTGGATAATTCCACCAGATGTCTTGACTGATAACACTACTTATAGAAAATTCGGGGTTGATTCTAAATTCATTGGAAACATGGCTGAAACAATTGAATGTATAGAACCAGGATCAAAAAATTTACTCGCTATCGTTGTGAGAATAATAACATAACCTTCTACCATATCATTTGGAGCATCAAATTAAGCTATTGTGATAAAAAAATCACGGTCTCGAACCCTTGGACATTGCTGATGCTGATGGAGTTTCCCCTCCAATGCCCTTAGATTTGGACAATTATTAGAAAAGTGACCACATTGTATACACTTAATTAATAGGTCATCAAGTAGTGCATGCACTATATTCCCCTTTTAAATTGTGTTTGGAAGATGTGGTTTCACCTCACTATGAAAATTCATCGCAATATTTACATCTATTCCACACTTGTAGCATTTCCCGCTCCCGATTAGGGAGTTACCCGAATGCTTCTTCCCACATTTTATACATGGGGTATATTTTAGTTTCTTGCCTCCACATCCCTAATCAACGGTCCTCCCTATGCTGGGCTCCAACATTCTCTTCTTATCATTTGATATATGAGACCATTATGTCTCACCAAACTCTAGCTCGATATTCGTTGCACTATGCACAATCTCATCGTAGATATGATAGTCTCGGTTGGCCATATTAGTCTTCAGATGAGGTCTTAATCCACCGTAGAAATTATCAACCCTACCATTTTGACCCATGACAAAGATAGAGGTATATCGTGAATGTTGGGTGAATTTCATCTCCTATCTTATGATAGATTCACTATCCTCCAGCCTTAGTTTGACAAACTCCTTCACCATCCTTGTTCTCATGGAACAACGGAAATACTTACTGAAAAATGATCCTTATGAACTCTTCCCACACTGTTTTGTTAACCTCTAATCTTGGTCTCATGTTTTTTACTAGTTCCCACCACTGATCAGCTTCTTATTCTAAGAGATAGACAACCAGGGTGGTCATCTCTTGCTTTGAACAACGGAGCACAGAATACATCATCTAAATAGAGTTGATCCACTGCTAAGCAATCAATGGTTCAGTCAATCCTTGGAAGGTTGGTGGTCATTGACACATAAAAGACTCAACATAATGATTTACCTTTGTAGATATATTGGTCTCTCAGAATGATTCAAGTTATTTTCCATAACATGAGTCAGTTGGTTCATCATTCGTATGAATGTTTCCATTCTTTAATCCATCTGAAGGCCGTCAGCTCATGGTCTATTGCGGTAACCATTTGCGTGGTTCCTCCTAACGACCGGAATTTTCTAAAAGATTAAAACCTTAGTTGGAAACATATGACATTTTCTAATCATTTAAATATAATTTATTTTACATCTTAAAATGTCATGTTCATATAATTACATTTCTCTATAATTTCTTCATAGTGATTCGTAAAAATATTACGATAAACCAAACATATACCTCACGAGTGTTGTAACCAAGAGTGGAGCAATGACCATTGTCATGCACTGGTTCCCAATTGAGTCTATCTAAAAGTGGCGTTTTCAGGTTTTACCCCTATGTACATATTTTTCAGAGACGCCTCTACCTTCTCGTATCCAGACTGGGATGTATTAGTTCGATAAACAACTTTCTCAATCCTAGTCAAAATTCCAAGAAGTTTTCTTATATTTAAAATTTTCTGTAGGATTATTCCTAAAAATTTAGTATCTTAATTTACATAAATAACTAAACTATCTATTAATACCATCTTTGGAATTCCTCATTTTCAATATATAAATTTTCATTACATTTTACATATAAAGGATCTTTAAAGTCTAGTGTCTTGAAAATCCGGAACAATAAAACATGAAAACAACATAAAACATTCATATAATCCCCTTGTAGGAATTTATTATAAGTTCACCCTATGTAAAATTATTTCATCTCATAACTTGGAGGCATACATTCAAAGGAAAGGTTGAGCAGAAGGCCCAGCAAGGGTAAGAAATGGAATCCATTTACTTGTGACAACAATATGAACGTGAATAAAACATAATGACAAGGGAACTGAAAGAATAGGCATAACATAATGAAAAGAACATGAAATAAAATGTGAATATGTGGCTTCAACATTTCATTTATAAATTTATAAACATATCACCATGGTCCATCCTCAAGGTGTCATAAAAATTACTAAGGTTATTTACCAAGGTATCAAAAAACTTGTTATGTATAGAGATTAATTAATTACTTAGTGCATTGGAGAGATATCAGGGTGCACCATTAATATGTCTTTACTTTAATGTGATCCACATAGATCATAAAAAAATTTCATAGATAACCAGAATAGAATCATAGAAATTAGTTTCTTGTCGAAATCATGATCCTGAAAAAGAGCATAAAAATCAAGATCATTTTGTAATTTATAACCCATAGAAATGGACTCCGAGTTATTTGTATGTCAATTCAAAAATTAAATATATAATATTTATATACTTATGAACACCCATTGAATTTTTTTTATTAATAGAAATAAAACAAGTTAATTTCATGAGATAAAGATATATAAATTTTCAGATGAATCTTCTGCAGCATAAAGACTATATAACATGGTTTTTGAAAACATTGAAAAGAGAGGGAAAAATAGTCACCCACTCATAAATAATTCATAATATAGTATGGGTACTGTATAAAATCATGATATGAATATTTCAATCTCATATCACATGAATATGAATCATGAATGAAAAGGGATGATGCAATTTCTTTTAATAGAAATTTGTCAGCCCAACGACAACACTTAAAAATTCATAAAAACAAATTTATTTGAGCAGACAGGGACTCACAAAAATTAGACATGAACTGGACATAAATGAGAACATATAATAATATACCCTCAACATAAATAGATCAAAATTAGAATAATCAACCTAAAGGAAGTCATGAATTAAAATAGGAGGGAGAAAAGATCCCTAACCTTGGAGAGTAACTTCAAAAGCTTGAAGGTCCGGACCGTGGGAGGCTAGAGGAAACCATGGGAGGAATCAATTGGAGGTAAAGAGACCATAAATTCTCTAAAGATTATATTTAATGAAATGTAAGTTGGAAAAGATTAGTATTTATAGGGGATGTGAGGCAACAAATCATTGATTTCCAAGGGACACCTCATCGGTGGTTTTGGCAAAACCATGGGCCTGCCAATGGTATTTCCCCATGGTATTGGCCACATGAGACACCTCATACCTTTTATTACTATTCATATGTCGACCATAATTATTAAATAATTATTACATCCTTAATGATGTCATTAAACACACAAAACTAAAAACTGAATTTTCACTATTCAATGAAAATTTAACATTTTTAGAAAAATCGCCAAATATCAACATAACCTAATATCGATGCTCTGAATTTAAAATTGAACTCCATTTTTTAAAAAATAAGTTTTTAAATAATTTAAATTTATTTTTTAAATATAAAAACAATACTAACCCGAAAAAACTAATACTTAACCAATAATTTATAAAACAGTTATTTAACTATTTTGATGAATCAAATTAATTAATCAAGGTGCCTAAATTATATTAATACTTTATTAAGTGAGGTTACATAATCCATTTGATCACATTACTAAAAATAAGTGTTTAATCATTATTCATAATTTTCTATTCACCAAAAAATATGTTGATCTTATTAGACTCTAAATTTCATTCTGAACACAACAGAAGAAGACCATAAGTTTAAAATCGTTACACATTATTAATTATTAAGGATTACGTTAATATTTAATAATTTATTTGTTTTTCAAAATTAATCAATAATATACATCCTATATTTATCTGAACAGTTGAAAATTCACAATCATCAACATAAGAAGAGTTCACAATTTGTTTTTATATCAGAGGATAACCTAAGGTAGATAAGGTCTTGTTACATACCCCCTTATAACCCCAGTGTAGGACCAAAGTGCAGTGTGAGCTAAGGTGATAGAATCTTGGGGCAGCTCAGCCAACATTGACAGAATGGTGATTTCTATCACCTTGAACTTCTCCTGAAGGCAATTTTATTCCTACATCACACGATGATGTTCGTCTTGGGTTTGGTCCATAGAAAAGACTAATGGTGCTACCTCCTTCACATGTTCCATCAAATGGGCTTTGATTGCCCTGAGACTACTGGATAAGGACATCAAAACTTCTTTGAATATTAATTAACAATGATCACTTTTATTTATAGACAATAATTGGAACATTTAGTTTTCAACAGTCATATTGACCAACAGTCATATAATTGTAGAAAGACAATGGTCACATTTAAATTATTCACATTTCAATAAATGAAATAGTTTTGTTCATTATAAAATAAAATAACACACAAAAATTTTGGAAACAAAAATAAAAAAATGTTCACGTGATTACAACAATATATTATTTTATTTAGAAAGATGCAAAGATAAATACTAAACCTAGTGAAAGATATGAAACATCTCACTTAATGATTTTACTTTTTTATAACTCTTTTTTAAAATATTTCATCATGACATTGGGAAAGGATACATAATAAAAGGGTGAACATAAATTATCATTATTGTTAAATAAGGGAGAAATGTATGAATAACATGAGAGTACGGGTAAAAAAAATATGATCATAGTATTATAATATCATTAAATTTATATCAATTATCACAATCAAGTGTATTTTAATAATGAATGTATGTTTATAATACATGAATATTAGTATTATATATTGTTTGATCTATGATATCATAACATAGGTATAAGACTTGGAATTAGTCACACACATGAATTTATAATATTTTCACTTTTATAAATAAAAACATGTTATCTAATTATGTTATGGAAACGTAATCATGCCTTCAAATAATATTTTTGACATAAAACGAGGATAATTAATTTCATTGTGATGATTTAATAAATTTCACTAAAAAAATCATTTCTTATAATTCACCTATCATTTCCAAAACATATTATGGCATCTCATGGGTCATACACCTAACAGGTGGGAGACACAACCATCTCCCTTCACATTCATTTCGTCATTAGGTATATATTTTTTCTTCATCCCATAATGGAAAGGGATTCCACATATTCCTATAGTGGAACTACTTACCCAATCTTTTATCGTGGAACATAAAACAATTATTTAAAATTTTGGATTAGGAAACAATTGTTTCCCATTATTGATCATTCCCATTATCTTTTTTCATGCCATTATGTCATGATATATAAAAAATAGATAATAAATTTTATCTAGATAAAGGACCCATACATCAAATTAGAAAATCATAGACACATGTGCCACATAATAAGAAAACATTTTTCAAGTATTGACAAATAAAAATAGGTCGGTTACATAAAAATCATATAATAATCCATTAAATGTAATGGTAATCATAACCACTTCATTATATCATTACCAATGGAAATGATATGGGTATCATAGTCATTTCATCATATAATAAAACATGAAATGAATTGGGTTCCAAAATCATATAACCGGGGGAATAGAAAAATGTTTTATAAACAGTATTCCCAGGAAACATAAACTATTCAACAATAAATATTAATGATATTATTTGATCATCCCCCCATAAAATCATAAACAATATAATATATGACATATTATATGGAAAATGATTTTCAAGTATCAAAAGGAACATTTTTTAAGGAAAATCAGTTATCATATAAAATATCATTCAAATAACATTTTCAAAAATCCACTTCTTATATATATGTAAATGAAACTTCATTTAAAATATTTAATGAAAAATATTTTTCCCGCATTGAAAAATCTCATTAAAAAAACTAAAAACATTTTCTATTGAATATAACTTTGAATAAATATAAAAAAAATATTAAAAATAAATTATCATAACCTATTATATTAAATATACTTTGGAAACAGATAAATATATAATGAAAAAATATTCAAAACATATTCTTTGAAAATCATTCTAAATTATTATAATAATTAATAAATTATATAAAATATATTTCCTTTCAAAATATCATATCAGATCATTTAAAAACATTTTTTTTAAAATAACATTTGTGAATGAAATAGATTTCAAACCAAATAGAATCAATTTAAAATTTTTATATAACAATTCATAGTTATAAAAAGTAAAAAAGAGTTAAAAAATTGTAACAATAAAAAGATATATAATTAATAACCCTAGGATAATAAAATTTATGTGATTTAATTATATTTTTATCCTAGTATTTAAAAAATAAATAAATAATTATAAATAATCCCGATAAAAGATGAGATTGTACCAATAAACTCATATCACATTGGTAACATTAAATAAAAATAACTCTTTAATAATAAAATAAAATGAAGCATAATATATAATTATAATAACAATATTAATGATATAAAATTTAAAAAATAATTATATATATCCTATATAAAAAATATAGGGGCATAACATTGAAGGAATCTCGAGGAAGTCAAATTGAGACAGGAATACTTTATTGATTATGTATCTATTGAACCATAAAAAACTACATAAAAAAATCATTAAATGGATTTGTAAATAGCCAATAATTTATGTATAATTACTATATAATTAATTCATTGGATGTATATACATCACAAAAAATATATTATACGTGAAGAAGTAATAAGAATCCTATAAATAAAAGTAAATGAGAAAATTGTTACCTTATGGTTTAGCATTCCACATACACGTTCAAATATCCTGTAAAATTAGTAAAAATTTATTGTAAATATTACAAAGAATCATATTATAATATCTAATACCAGGTATTGTTTTATTATTTACTAATATTTCCCATTTATTAACAACTACATTGTGTTCTATGTTTTGTTTAATAACCGCTTTGTTTTTTATAGGATTTGACATGTAATTCACATTGATTTTACCTAGATAATGATTTAAGTATTTTAAAAATGGAAGTCAGGGTATAAATATATTATCTATTAGCTATATCATTTTCATAATATATGATAATAGATAAAAATAATAAATCAATTACACCATTCATGGAAACGGATGGTCATATAAATAATGGAACATTATTTAAATTTCAATAAAGTATTGAAAAAATGAAAATAAATAAAATATATGAATTTATATATAATTTTATATGAATTATTAACTATCATATATAATATAATTTTACTAGTCTCATCCATAATACATTCCATTTTATAAGTGTAAAAATCAAATCGTTTTGAGGAGGTGGTAATCAATATGCCCACAAATGAAGTTATCACATTTCCACAAAATGTATGATATAATATTATGTATTATAAATTAATAAAATCAGAATAAATACATAACAAATATAAAATAGTACATATATAAATTTTAGTTCGAAAAAAATTACCATTAATGAGAGGTGGTAATGGAAAAACAAACAACATTGTTTCATGAGGCGGTAGTCCTCCTTTCCCACAAATAGAAAGTTCGTTACCCATTGGATGTATGTGTGTGTAGGTTTAAGTCAAAAAATTATAATTAATATATATATATATGTTAAGTATAATGAGGTTATTATATAATAATGGAACAAGAATAATATAAATGGTGGTTAATGAAAATAAAACAAAATGGCTTATGGAATGATATCACATATTTATTGAGAAAATAATTTTGGTTTAGAGAAAAGGGATTCCATGGTGGGATTTCCTAAAAATTTAAACATAATTTGTTATATGAGGGATTTTAGGTACTTATTTGTGTAGCTTTTGGATGATTAAAATGTTTATTGAGATGTGTAAGGAATGGGATGATTGCAAAACCTTTTTATATAATATGAGGGGTACCATTCATGTCAATACTAAATGGAAAACACTATTCAAAGGTATAACATAAATCATGTGCATAAAATTGAAAAATATTTTTTTCTAGGTGATTTATGGTCAACTTATACCTACACTACATGAAAATAACGTTATTTTTATAACATCGTTCATTAACTTCTATGTTTCTCCACTTTTATCATTTTGGTTTCTATTAAGCCAATATGTTCTATAAAATAAAAATTTAACAATTAAGAATAAATTAACGTGATATTTATTTTAAATTATTGATAAAAATATTTATTTACATCATAGATAATTTAAAAAATATATATCACTTGTCCATTAGAAATTAATCATAAAAAGTTTCTTGTAACGTGGAAAACACATCCTTAACTCAAACTGTGATAATAATGATTTATATATTTAATGAAAAATATTATCATTATAATATATATATTTGTTGTTAATATATAATATTTTAAATTTACTAACATATAGAAATCATTTTGATGGATATTGGATTTTTAGTGATTTTATAATCTATTAATTAAATATCATTTTATTATAAAAACTCATTATTGCCCATTTTGAAATTATGGACAAAAATAAAATAAAATTATTTAAAATATATAATTTTAATATATTAATATCATAATTTTTTAACATAAAATATTAATCATAAAATATTAATAACAAGAATCCAATCAATTTAAAACACACTAAAATTTTTTACTACAATTTAATTTGGTCAATTATTAACTTAATAATTATTGCATGATGGATTCCATAAGCATGTTTTTTTAATAATTGATCACTAAAAATAAATATAAATAAATATAATGATGAAAATATTTTATCATCAATAAGAATGTTTAAATTCTAATTAAATTAGTTTCTTCTATGTCTGAAGGAATTGAAAATGTTAAATCAAATGAATGTTCCTTCCTATGTCTTTTTTCATACATAACATAAAAATATGCACAATTAAGGGAATATTGTCCCACAAACTCATAAAATTATAACCAATATGGGATATTCTTTAAATATGGGAATCCATGGTCTTATGGAAATGTATCTTGGTAATTTTTTTCATTACTATTAATGCAGAACCACTATGTAAATTAATGTTTTCCATAATCACTATAATTATAAAAAATTAATTTCAATAATATTGTTTGTCAAGAAGAATGTTTAACCCAATATAAAATATAAAATACACTAAAACCAAAAATATAATCCATATTTCCAATTTATAAACACATAAGAGGCATCAATTAATGTAAAGTCAATCCAATACTCATGTTGATAAATTAGGATTTTATAATGAAAAATGTTCAAAATATTTAAAAGTTATTATATTTAACATTAATATGAAATTGTTTATAATTATATAAATTTTATGACGGATTGTAAAAGTGATATAATTATAAATTAAAAAATTTAGAATATCATTGTCCAATAAAAATAATTTATAAAATAGAAATTTCGATTAAAAAATAATTATTTTTATATATTATTTTACAAAATAATCTTATTAATAAAAGACATAAAATTTAACCTAAAATAATCGTAAAAATTATGAATTAATTTTTTTACAAATTTATCTTTTTAAAATTTTCTAAAATTTATTTAATTATTTTTTGTAGAAGGACATAAAAAATTGTTCATTTAAAAAAATAACATTTCTATAATATAATGACTTTTACAAATATTATATGTTTTAATATAAATATGTTTTATTTTTAAAAGACAATATAACTAATATTCAAAAATTAGTTATAAAAATTCATATTATTACATATAATGTTTATGTTATATCTATCTCATTTAAATAATTTTAAAAATTATTTTAGGTTTATAAGAGACATAGGGTTATGTATAAAACAATCATAGTCGGTGTAGCATGATGCACAATATTATATTAGCACAGTGAATAATCCCAGATAAAATTAGTTAATTAATATATGAAAAAAATATTTTTTTTATTTTTTAAATATAAAATTTTAAAAATATAAAATTATTTCACATCTTATATTTCAAAAAATCAGGTGGCGTTATATTCTATACTGCATCAAATGAATTTCTACCTCAAAATTATCTTGGTTTTCAATGGGTTAACATATTAATGTTACATTTATATAAACCCACATGTGAAAAATAAATACAAAAAGATCCTTTAAAAATATTTGGAACACACACAATTTCCCAATGTAACAAATTACATGGATTCCACATAGATGAACATTAGTGGAAACTAAAAACATAGACCCGGAAGGGAAATCAAACTATCATGTTCATATGATGATTCATTGGGAACATGGTTAGGTTAAATTTAATGATAAAAAAATCCACCAACAAAATATTCTTAAAAAATGATCGTTGATATAATGAAAAATTATATAAAGGGAAAACATTTATTTCAAGACATTTTTCCTAATGGTGTATAATTTTCATTAGAATATATGTTTTCCTGATTTCAGCAAAACATGAACCATTTATTCACCATTTTCTATTTCTAATTCTTATATTATTACCAGAATTAGAGGTTAGTTTTTGATTCCTGAAGCATTATCCGATCCTGATATCTATAAATATAATGACCGTACCTTCAATATATAATCATCTAAAATCACAATAAAAATTGATTGAACATGCTGTCCAATTTTCATAAATCCACTTGTGGAGTGATAACACTGAACACTTTGTAAGAAAATACATAATTAATTCTATGATACTCAGATCCATAATATTTACTAAATTATATCAAAAAATCTGTATTCATATATAATTATATCTACATTAGGAACATATTATGGTTTATCATTCATATAATTATTTGTTTCACATTAAATGCACATTTCCATTCTATCACATTATTTGTCTATCCAGACTATTACAAATCGTTTTTTAAAACATTATTGATAAAAATAAATGTGTAAATCCTTATTAATTTCAAAAAATATATAACATAATTCTTGATTTAAAATACATAAGAACTCCAATTATTTCACATCATACTTAATCCATTAACTTAGATTCCTCATTATAAATCTCCAAACATTTTAGTGTATATATCTCTATAATAAATTCAATTAATTAGATACAATATATTTCATAAATCACCAATTCACTTTGAAACAACACATGGTTATTTAGTAGATTGTTATAACCTAGTCATTAAACACAGATTTTTCACTATTGCATTTTGAATTTTGAAAAAAATACATACACGGCCACAATCAGGGAGATATTGGTAGTTTAAATGAAAATAATATTTTAGTTGAATAGTAACATACCCTTATCGATATTAAAATACAATTATTAAATGTAATATGACACTTATGAACTTTATCATTTACCACTAACGAATACTTTAAATTTAGGCACCTTAAAAATGAAGGTGAATATTTTATGGATTGGTAATTTTTTATTAAATAATGATATTAATTAAAACATAAAATTTTAATATTTTTAAAATTAATATTGAATCGTATAGTTCATTTATGGATTATACATAACTATAAATGGATAGGGTGATTTTTTTGAATTTTTCTGAAAAACACAAAATTTTGATGAGTAATAAAATAATTTCATTACAGTTTAAATACAATATGAGATAAATACACTCTTTCCTCAATCATTTATGATGTATGAAACCATTATTTAGAAATAAAATTTCCATATTTATGTTTTTTTCATGAAATCATCTCAATATCTAGTCATCAGAAAAAAATAATAAACTAATGATTAAAATATTATGAAAATCCTCCTCCCCTACAATATATAATCCACCCTCACCCCCTCTTCTTTCCACACCACTCATGCTTTAAGACTTACCCATGTTCTTCCATACTCACTTCCAAATCTCTTCCCCCTTATCCAAGACCTACTGGTCTCACCAAATGGTCAAGAACAAGGGCCTTAAGAATATTCTCAAGGAGGAGTACTCAAGAGGTTAATCTCTTTGCCTTTTTTTCAACTTCATTTAAATGTACCATTATTTTGTTTCCCTCTTCTCTCCTCCACCCATGTAAATTCATTTATAATTCCATTACATTATGAGAAATGAAATTTTATTATGTTAATGGATTATTTCATCACCATATCACTTTTCCACCCTCCCTTATACTAAAAATAGAAACATCGTCCATGATGTGTAAATTTATCTCATTCAAATATTAATGGTTTTTAATTTCTATTACCATTTTAAATTCATATCCTGAAACCATATTTTTGTGTAAAATATATAATAATATTTATATTTAATATTATTTAATAATCTGAAATCCATACACACTCAGAATTTAAAATAACAATGAAAGTTGTGTTAATTATGAACAAAACAACCAAGTTAATATATGTGTTCATAATTAAAATTAATCAAATGAGTCATCATCATGGTATATAAAAAAATCATTATATAAAAATTTATATATTTATAATGTCTCTAATAAAATATTCCAACAATTCATCATGTTTTACCACATTTTAAATGAAAAACAATTCATAAATACGAGTAAAATGATCAAGAAAACCAAGGACAAAAATAATACCAAAACAATAAAATTGAACATCTTAAACTCCTAAATATGGAAATTAATGAACATAATAAGGTTAAAATAAATCAATTAAACATAAAGGTGTTTTTGGACTTAATAAAAAATGAATCTATATTTGATTATTCCTATCATTATTATGAATCAAGAACTGATTGAGGCATATGGTAAGGTGTTTCTCATCTCACTTTTATTTCTATGAGATTTATATTGTTCTCCAATTATTTCATGTATGTGGTGTATTTTTACTACCACTTGATATATAATATTATAATTTTATTTATTTTCATGGTATGTAGTGTTTCTCATGATGATTATTAACTTTATTAATTGAAATTTTTTAACAATCATTGTTTCTGTTTCCATTTAATTATGATTTACATGGTATTGTATAGCTAAACATGATTTCATTGTGTACCTAATTCAACATTAAGTCTATTTATAATTTAAAAATTTAAATATATTATATATTTGTTTTATTGTGTTATAATTATAATAATTTTCTTATTTAGGATACCCATTTAAATACAGTTCTTATTTGGAATCTTGTTTAAATATTAGAAATATTTTTGAATCTGTATCCTCTACTCTATCAAGAATTTTTGATGGAATATTGTACATATATTTATTATATGTATAAAAAAATATATTTTCTTTTAGTGATGGTCAGTGCACTCTACTGCCCCTCGAGCATTAATAGTTCAAATGAGACAAATATAATTGCAAAAACCCTTCATGTTAGTTTTCAAAACAAAATAGGTTGGGTATTTATAAATAGAATTACAAAATTTATTTTATTGTGGAATATTGTTCAAGATAAGTAATGTAAAATTAATATCAATTCAGTTTATTAATTTTTAGTTATTACTACCCTTGAGGATTTAATTATGAAAAAATCTATGGATATAGTTTCAGTCATAGTCTATTGATTGCTTGTGACTTTCATTTATTCACCATGACATATTGACTATACTAACATGGTTATGATTATGTTATTGTTGATTCATTATTCTATTATTTGTAACTTTGAAATAGAATCAAATCTCACCAATTTCATTTGTTTACCTTTAATAGGTAATAGTGAAGACATAATTTTTTGTGTTCTCAAGGATGTAGTTTATTTGATTTTGTTGTGTATTGTATTTTTTAACTATCCTAATGTGAAATGATTTTCATGTTTGTATCTACATTCATAAATTCAACTAAAATTTCTATTCTTTTGGGATTTCATTCCTTATGATCATGTCAATCTAATATAAAAAGAAACAACTCCTAGACAGTGGGGTTTAGGTTTTATAGTTGGTATCATAGGATGATGATTAAAAAAACATAGAAAATGGATATTGAAAACATTGATTTGGGAACACGCCCCAAAGATAGTCTTTGAGGATAAACGTTCAAAATCTTCCTAAATTATGGGTAAGGAATATATTGTGCTGATATTTATACCAAATCCACCTCTTTTTGGATAATACAATTGGATGTTGTTCTAGAACAGATGTACCTAATTGTGAAAACACCAAAATGGATTTTTGTGCTTGAACCGAGGTTCCTAGTTCATGATAATGGGCCTTACTACGAACTGGTTTTGACAATCCCAGTGTATATGCATAAATAATTAACATTATCATTACAAACCATTATAAAGGATATAAATATAAATATAAACAATGTGTATGATTATGTGACTAGTAGTAAATAAATTTCAGATTATTTAATGTGTTTTCTAGTTATAAATTATGAATTATGACCAAATTTACTATATTTCATTATTTAGTGATGACTCATAAAGGATGAAAATGAATCAATATCATTGGATTATGTACGGATTTCCCCTCTGATCATGTCAAAATAGTGAATGTTGTAGAAGATATGATAAGGACCATATTGGATAAAATTAATCTGACTATGATTAATTACAATAATACAACTATGTTGGATTTTTTCATGTGGCTAATGCACCATCTAAAAGTGGTACATCTTATCCAATGGTAGCTAAGTAGTGGATAAAGTCCATTGCAAAGTTATTTCTATCATTGAGATTCAATTAAAATGAAAAGTTATTTATGGGAGTATATTTCTTCAAGGGTGATTTTCTTCAATGGAGGTCCTTGATCCAAAATACCAAGGATGAAGAATAAAAAAAGATATAAAATAGATAAATTTTTAAGAAATATTCTTTGATAAATATTCCCCTCTTTAGAAACAAACTGAAATGAAGATGAATTTCTTTATCCAAAAGAAACATTACGAAGACAGTGTTGCAGAGTATGAAGATACCTTCAAAATATTAGCATGGAATGAAATAGATTATGTATGTGGTTCAGATGACAAGTTGTACCATTTCATTTATGGTATTAATCCAACTCTTCGATGAGAACTATAATCTATAACATTTTTATCAAAAGTTATAGTTGAATTATTGAACATTAAAATGGAAAAAGAATTTTCTAGATTAAATTTCCTAACGGTAAACAAATATTAGAGGTGGTAGTATGATTTCCATGTAAAAGGTAGAGAACAAATGATGATTAATGGAATAGAAAAAATTTCATTCTCTGAGAATAGTAGAAAGAATCATCATAGGAAATTCTTAAAAGACATTGCAGTTTTATATAATTGGGGAGAAAAGGGTAATATATCTTGTGAAAACATGGGAAATAGAAAATTCAATGATATTCAATGAATCAATTGTATATAGATGGGATACTACTCTAATGTGTGTCCTATGTGCCAAGGAAACTTCTCTATGAATAGGAAACATGTTAAGGGAAAGGATTATACATTTACAACCATGAATGTTGAAGTTACTAATGATGCAGTGGAGGTTATTTTAATTTTTTCCTAAAACATATAAATTTCATTATTTGATTTTGGATCATCACATTCATTTATATCTTTTTAGTTTCCATGAAAATTATAAATTTCCAATTTTGATATAATAAAGGAGTTTTCGGTCAAAACTCATAGGGGATGTATCATTGCAAAAAAGATTTATCAATTAGTGCCCCTCATAATACATATATGTTCTTTAGTTGATAACCATATCATAATATCATTGAATAAATTTGATATAATTCTCTATATGAATTGGATATAAAATTATGATGAAAATATCTGTTGAATTAAATAAGGAATTTAGAATTTTTCAAGAATGGCGTAGAATCCATTATCCTTAGAGAAGAAAAAAATCTATCTAATTCTTATCTTGATTCACCCCCATCCACTATAATAAATGATATTCTTGGAATGGAAGATAATATAATACATATGGGCGAGGAAATAAATAATTAAATTTAAGACGTACCTACTGAGCAAGAATACATTTATGTGTTTCTAGTGGATTTACTCGGGCATCCTCTAGAGTTGGAAGTTGGGTTCCCTATTGACGTAAATACTTGTACATGAACTATATCAAGGACTCACTATAAAATGGCCACTATGGAATTAGTTGATCTATTGAAACAACTAGATGAATTGAGTGCCAAAAGAATTTTTTAGACCTTGTGTTTCTTCATGGGGAGCACATATCCTCTTTTTCAAGATGAATGGTGGATACATGAGACTATGCATTGATTATTTGTAAATCAATGATATTAAGATAAATAATATGTATCATATTCCTCAGATTGATGATTTATTTCATCAAAATATTGAATACCAACTTTTTTTAAATGATTTAACTTCAATCAAGATATCACCATATGCGTGGGAGAAAAGAAGATATTCCAATGTCATCATTTTGGACCAGGCCCGAGCATTGTGTGTTCAATGTAATTCCTTTTGGATTGAATAATGAAATATCTATTATAATAAATCTATTGAATACAGTTTTAAAGGAATATCCTGATGAATTTTCTATGGTATTTATCAATGATATCCTAGCATACATCCAAATCAATGAAGACTATGGGATTTCCGTGATGATTATTCTAAAAACTCTTAGAAGAAATGAATTATATAGGATGGTTAACATGATATAAATTTCGCTTCAATGATCCTATTTTATTGGCCATATTGTATCTATAGATATAATAATAGTTGATCATATAAAGACAAAGGTAATAAAATAATGGACCACATCAAAAATATAAATGAGGTACATAGTTTTATTTACATAGAAGGATACTATCAATGTTTTGTTCATAATTTTACCTAACTGGATAACCTTCTAACCAATCTCCAAAGTAATGTGGATAAGTTTGTATTAAAGAAATAATGTACAGAACTATTTTATTAATTGAATTGATTATTGGAAATGTTTGATTGGTGGTATACTATCAATATTTGAATATATATATATATGTGATAAATAATTTAATTTTTGGAATTTTAACTAAAATAATAAGTACTATAGTAGAATTCAAATGGCATCATATAATGATTTATATGGTAAGAGGTATCAAACTGTAACTTGTTGGGATAATGTCGGTTGTTGTAAACTTATAGTCCTATAACATATCAAAGATGCAACATCAAAAGTAATAAAATGTTAGCCCATATTAAAGCATCCGAATGTAGGAAAAATAGTTATCCTAACATCCATTGAAAGTATTTTTAACTTCAAGAAGGAGATTGGGTCATTATAAAATTATCTATGTGGAAGGGTGTCATAGGGATCTCTATGGAATTTAATGTGATCCCTAGGTACATCATACCATTTGAAATTATTGAAATAATTGGAGTTATAGCATACCAATAAACAATTCAACCAAGTCTCTAAAAATATCATAATGATTTTTATATGTCATTTTTAAAATATAAAATCTATAACCAATGCATGTAATCAACTATGAGGAAATAGAATTGGAACTTTATTTTCCATGCTGTGAAGAGCCTATCCAGATTCTTGACACAAGAGAGTAGGTATTGTGAAATCTTACCACAAGACTAGTAATGGTTTTTTTGGAGAAACAATAAAATTGATGGAGAAATGTAGAAAATAATGGATGTTATGAAGAATAAAGAACCACTTATTTTTATAGGTCTTTATACTAGAAAAATATCAAGGATATAATTTTTAATGGAGTGAAAAATATAACATCCCAAAAATTTTATTGAATGTTCATCTATAATAATATAAATTATTTTGATATAGACTATTGAATAATGAAATGTGTATCTTTGAAACAATAGATGGTTATTTGGTAAATAGTCATAACTGTGTCATTAAACATAAATTTTCACTTTTACATTTTGAATTTCGAAAAATAGACATACAAGATTGTGATTAGTGTGATATTTGGAGTCTGATAGGATCAACATTATTTTCAGTGTATACTATCTTCCCCTTATGAGTGTAATACATCCCTTATGAATATTAAAATACCATTATTAATAGTAATTTTAAACTAATTAATTTTATCCTTATTGATGAAGGAATATATAACATTTACGCCCCATAAAAATGAAGAAAATTATTTTATGTGATGGTAATTATGAAATCAATAATGATTTTAATTAAAAATAAAATTTCACAAATTAATAAAATTATTTTATATAAATGGAGTTTATTGTGGGATTTTACTATTCAAAAAAAATTAGGGTGACTTTCTGGAATTTTTCCAAAATACATAAATATTTTATGAATTGTAATATAAAGTAATTATGATATAAATATATTATAAGATAAATAAATTATTTCATGAATCATAGTAGATGTAGGAAACCAATATCTAGAATTCACATTCACTTATTAGTATTCCTTTTCATGGAATCATAAATATTTATATTATTTGGGAAAAAATAATCTAATGATTAAATTATTAAGAAATCCCTCCTCCCCTAAAATATATAAACCACCCTTAACCCCTCTTTCTCCTACAAAACTCATTATTAGATCCATACATATGTTCTAAAAAATAGACATTCCAAGACCTTACCTATATCAATGTCCTTATGGTATTACAAAAAGGCAAAAAAAAATTCATGCCTTAATGAGATTCTCAAGGAGGAGTACTTAAGAGTTGAACCAATCATCATTTTTCTATCAACTTCATTTACAACATCCATTTTATTATTGTTCTCTCTTCAACTCACCAAATCCATATTATATGATAATTCTAAGATGATAAATAATTTTTAATTTTATAATTCTAATGGAATATTTCATCATCATCTCTCCTTTCCCCGTCCGATTATACTAAAAATAAATACACAGTCCAAGTTGTGTTAATTTATCACATTCATAGACGATTGGTTTTTAATTTATAATACCATAATCAATTATTTTCACAGATACGTTTTTTTATTGAACCATATCATTATATATTCAAATTTTTATTTAATATTTTGGAATCCATAAATACACATAATAAAAAATAATAATGCAATACAAAATCGTTATACAAAAAAACCAATAAGTTAATCCAATTGTTTATCGTTATATTTTAACTAATGAGTAATCATCATGGTATGCAAACAATATCACTATAATAATATTTATATATTTTTAATATAACCAACAATACATATCATCAGTTCTGGATGTTTGACCCTATTTCAAATGAACATCCATTCAGGAATACTAGTAAACCGTTCATAACACGCAAGGGAGACAATTTTCCCAAAACAATAAAATTGATCATCATAAACACATAACAAAGGCCATGAATGTACCTAATATAGTAATAATTAATAGATTTAATTTATAGGAGGATATGAAATTAATAAATTAGTGAAGATAAATTTTACTATTCAGTTCATTAAGTTCAATCAAGAACACCATTGAGAATAAGGTAAGTGGATTTTCATATCACTTTTATTTACTTGAGATATCCATTGTTTACTTCTTATTTATTGTTTGAGGTGAATTTTTACAAGAATTTTATATTAAATATAATTATTCTTATTATATTTTTGGTAATCACTGATTATGATTATTGTTATTAACTGGATTGTTTTCAACTTTTTAAGGAAGTTAGCAACGGTTTCCATTTCATTGTGATTTAATTCATATTGTGATCCTAGACATTAATATGTTGTGTACCTATATCACCTTTGATAAAATTTATCATTAAAAATATTATATATATTGTAAATCCATATTATGGATTTATGGATGTGATTATTATCTTTAGTCATATACCCTTTTATATATGATGTTTATTTAGAATCTTTTCTAACTATGGAAATATTAATGAATCTGTATCCTATACTCTATACTGATATTGATAAAGAATATTTAACATGTATTAAATCAATGTATAAATATTTATTTAATATTTTAGTGGTGTGAGAGTCCCTATATATCTTCTCAATGCATTAACAGGTATCATGAGATAAATTAGTTGGAAAAAAACTCTTCATGTTTATTTCCAAAACAGATTTAGATGGCTATCTACCCATAGATTTTAACCATTTCGATGAAATAGTGGTAACATATTCATGATGAATGATTTAAAATTACAAATAATTCAATTTATTTATTTTCAGATCTTACTATCCATGAGGTTTTCACTATGAAAATATCAATCGATGTAGTTCCATTATCAGATTATTAATGGTGTGTGATTTTCATTTATTCACTGTGCGATATTGACTATGAAAATTTTCTTATGATTAAATTATTTTTGAATTATGATTCCACTATTTTTAACCTTTACAATGAATATGAGCCCACCAATTTCAAATTTTTACCTTCAATATGTTATGGGAAGGAGTCCATTTATTGAGTTCTCAAGGATTTTGTTTATTAGTTTTTTGTTCATTTTATTGTATATCATTCCCAAATATAAAAATAGTTGAATGTGTGTATCTAGATTATTATGTTATATTAAAATGTATTTTCTGTTTATATTTCATTCCTTATAATACTTCCAAGGAAATAATTAATGCACTGACTCTTTGGCTTCTGAGGATGGGGTGTTATGATTATTTTATTCTGTAATACTAATTTCGTGAAATATGAAATATTATTTCTCACATAGAATTAAAAAAAAAAAAATTAAATCATTAATATAAAATATTAAATTAGAAAATCACAATCATTTCATTTGTTGTTCATGGTATATTCATCATCAATAGAAAACCCATTACTCGTGGAACCATATTGAGTAGCATCATTAGATTTCCATTTATATCATTCTTCTCATGATGAACATACCATACACACATAAAATATAAAACTTTTGATAATACCATTGAGAGGAAAATATTTTCATCCACTAGGTAAACATAACTTTTCATTTTTAATTATTATATATTTTATTTGATTCATTATTTTAAATAGAAAAACAATCAACCAGTTCCTATTAAACATTCTCCTGGGTGTTTCATCCCGCAATATTTACATAAAAGAATAATGAGTACTATTTCATTTATGGTCACAATTACCTAAATTATCATCAACCTATTTAATTTTCTGATTTCTTGAGAATAAGTGTTGATTATGTTACACATTTTAAGCATGTTTCAGAGAAAATTGTAAACATGTTTTCAATGTCCTAAACATTTGTGATCAACCCATTTGACTATCATCAAAAAAAATTGTTAGGTTCACCATAAACCTAGTTATATATTGTTCCCTTAATTGACATAAAACCAGAATTCATTTTGTGAAAAAAATTATTGTTTTATAAAACCACATAATGATGAAATATTACTTATATATTGTGAAATCGTAACTACATCTTTTAAATCATTAACACCTTATCCATGTCTGTCGAAAAATTAATAGACATATACATAGAAATTTCCCATGTTATATCCATATTGTTTACACATCATAGTATCCAATGGTTGAATATAATATTCCTTCGATACCCACTGTATGGACATACTCTTAATACAAATGGATATTCCATATTTTTAGAAAAATATCCATCATATTTTAAAATTCTATTTATAATGAGAGTAATAGCAAAGTGTATTTTTTAACATGAAATTATAATCCACTAACTTGGTGAAAGATATTACGAATATCCAATAATGATTATCATCTTTTATTAGTCATACTTAAATTCTATGATCATAACATTTAGAAATTAAACATAAGAATTTGTGAGCTCAAATTCCATGTAATAGTAAAAAAGGTTTCTATGTTAGTATAATATGATTGTAAGGGTGTGAGAACATGGTTGAAACATTAGAACATTATAGAGTAGATATAAAATATCTTAATCAAGAGTAATGTAATATATATTTTTATTTCAATAGACATGAGTCAGAAGATAATAAATAGAATAATCCATGAAATCACGACATAAAAATAAGGCATGGAATCCTGGAATATAAATCAACATATAATATTTTGAACTTTTGTAAATAGAATCATGTTTAGACATTTTGATATTTACATGGAATGAGGAATTCCAACAACATTATGAATAATCATCTAGGACCCCACATATTATTCTGAATATGCAATCTAGTTCACTCATAAAAATCTTTATATAAAAGTCAAAGCTCATTTCAGAAACATATTAAGGAAATTTATGGGGACTACACCATCTTAGTGAGATAAAACCCCATACAAGGTAATTGTCCTTTATATAAAATGAATCATATTTCATATTCCTACTATTTTATATAATTTTTCCCCATAATCACATAGCAGGTCATCTTTCCCCATCTTTCTATAGTGAATCTGGACACACCTACTTATGGGTTTGATTTAGGATACAACTTTTTTCTATTATAGATCATGTTCATCAACATGTTTCCCATAATTATATAAAAATATGAAATAATTATCAAATAAATTGGAGGGTGATATAATTCCATCTGAACAAAATACAAAATCATACATAAATGTTCCATAGGATAATAAAATAGTCTTAATATCATGTCTGGTAATAATTGATATGTTTCATTATAATGATATCATAACCAATGGAATTAATTTTCTAGAAAAAAAATTACATAATACAATTACCTATAGAAAAAATATATGTATAATAATAATTTCATCCAAGAATAACCAATGAATAAAAGTGGGTTTCAAAATCATATAACCCCTAGAAGATAGAAATGTGTCATAAACAACATTCCATCAGCTCATAAAACATTGAAGAATGAATATTAATGTTATTGTTGGATCATGACCCCAGTAAAGTATAAACAATTTAAAATTATATAATATTAGATTTATAAGGATTTTGAAGGCTTAAATTGAACAATTGTTTGGGATAATATCCTTTCGTTGAAACTCATTTTCATAATAATCATTCTAAAATCATTTTCATATATAGATACACATGAAATTACAAATAAAAACATTTATAGGGGAAAATATGTTTTCATCAATAAATATTGATATTTAAAAGATATTTCACATTAAAAAACATTTAAATTTAATAAGTATTTATTAAATATAATAGAATCATAGAAAATGTTATAGTTTATTATACATTAATAATACATTTAAAAATATATAGAATGTGTAGAAAACTTTTAAAAATATTTTCAAAAAAAATATCTTCAAAACCCATTTTAGAAACAATAAATGTTAAATTATTTATTTAAACTAATTTTACATGAAAATTAATATATGATATCATTTAAAAACATTGTTAAAAACATGTTTAAAATACATTATTTGTGGATTAAACAGGTTTTTTACAGAAGATAAATATTATTGATTTTTGTAAAACAATTCATAATTGTAATATGTAATTAATAGTGGAAAATGGTATCAATACATGAATATATTAATAATTAATATATTAGAAGAAATTTCATGATATTTCTTAAGACATGGGTTATAATATTTCATCATCAATAGAATAATCATAAATAATCTCGAAAAATTATGACATAATAAAAATAATCTATTAACCCATTGGTAACATGTAATCCTAAAAATAACATTGTTATAAAATTATGGTTATAATATAATATCCTTAATATAATTATAAATATAATATATCTATTCAAATGGAATAATATCCACCCCATAAATATAAGAGAAGGAATATATAGATAAAATTACATTACCGATTTGTTAATATTACAACGAAAAACATAATAAATGAAAGATAATAAAATGGAAATTAAAATATCAAGAAATAAATGTATAAGAACTATATTAGTCATCCATAGGTAGTATTTAAACAATATAAAAAACTATTAATTATGAAAGGATAAGTCTCACAAAAATAAAAGTTAGATGATAAAACCCTTTCCTTAAGTCAATAAATTCATTATACATATTCAAAACACATATATAATAAATATATTATTCTTTTAAATCTTCTATATAAGTAAAATATTATATATAATATTATATATTAATTTATTAAAGCCTTTTATTACATTTTTGTTTACAATTCAATTCTTATGTTATGTTCCAGGTAATAACTATTTTATTTTCCATATATTATTTGACTTGTATTTGTGGTCCATTTACATAACTAATTTATTAATTATTTAGAGAATTTAAACCATATATAAATATCATATATAATAATTATATATATATTTATAATATTCTATAAAATAAAAAAAATATGAAAAGGAATACATTATTCATTGTGAAGTTAAGTCATACCAACATATGAACATTATTTTCATTTAAATACCATATTTAAAGAGTGAATATAAAATATATATTTGAATACATACTTACATAAATTTTATATATAATTTGATTAGAATTATTATTTCATATATTTTATATAATTTTAATGAACACATATTTATTATATTCTATTTACAATGTGAACAAATCACATTTCTTTTAGGAGGTAGTGGTCCACACAACCCCAAACAATGTTATCCGATATATAAAACATGTATTGTATGCAGGGATATTTTATATATTATTTATAGACAAAAATAAATCAAAAATATCATATCTAACATATAAAAGTATTTTTTTACATCAATATTCCCAACCACGAGTGGTGGTAAGGTAAAAAAAATTAAATACATCGTTTTATTAGGAAGTAGTTCACCATACACATGAATAGAAGGACCGTTACCCATTTGATGGATGTGAGTGTAGGTTTAAGAGAAACTGATATCAAAAAGTCAAAATATATTTAGGATAAATATGATATTATTTATGAATGAAATAATCATATGTGCGGTAGTGAATAATAAAAATTAATCAAAATATCATGTTGAATGTGGTTACCTCTTATTCATGTAAGTATTATTGATTTTCACTATGGTAAAACCTTGGTTATATTTATGCCCAATGTATGAATTTTATGTTGATATGAGGGATGTTATAAGAATATTTGGGTAGGTTTTGGAAGATCCAATGTGGCATTAGTTGTGTATGGAATGGCCAGAGGGGGAGTACCCTAGTTTTACAACAACCTTTATAGAATCCTCGTGGGTGGGGTTCAAGACCTAGTCATATCTAATTATAGTCAACAATTAAATTGTGGCCTATTTTCTGTATCCCCCCAATGGTGGGATGGATTCAACTTGTTATTATGGAATGATATCTTTAATGGTGGACCTTTGGGATGGTGTTTCATGCGGTGGAATCTACGATGGAGGTCGGCGGGCAAGGTGGGATGGAGACGTGGAGCAATGTTCATCGATTTGTATATTGAGGTAGTGTTGGTTGATGGTCGACATGCAGTGGGGTGTGGATGTTGATGGATGTTGGTTTGCAATGTAGAAAAGTGGTGAATATGGATTGATGCTATGGAGTAGGGGTCATTGGTCGATGTAGTGTCCTGTGCTCGTGGTGAGGAGTTGAGGCAGGGGGAACCTCAGTGTAGGGCTGAAGATGGAAGATTGGATGGGAAAAAATTGGATTTCTATATTAGATATGTAAGAGAAATAACCAGTGAAAAAATATTAATCCCGATGAGGATTAAAAATTCTATTACCATTATTCATATATGATTTTAGGTTGCATGCCCGAGAGTGTGTGGTTTATGGGATTTTGATCAGGAAACGGGAACCTGTTCTTGGGGAATGATATATGTGCTTCATTGAAGAATTTGAGAGTTTGTATCATGTAAAATATGATGGGTGGGTCTTCTCATGCTATGTATTTCCCTAGCCATTATTATTCATCTATCATTCTTTTGTGAATCCTTGGTTTATGATCTATGTAAAGGTTCACCCCATTACCGTTAAAAGTTGAATTATCAATAAAAATAAAAAAATAAGTCTTTCATGCCATTTAATGGAGTTATATGGAAATAAAATATCGAATGCCTATATATGGAGGAGGATTGGTTAAATTCGTGTAAATACCAAAATGTAAAACACTATTGGGATATCTAACATAACTCATGTGCTTACAATATAAATAAACAATGGAATAAATTGTTATTATATTAGATTAAAACTCTCAAAATACAAAAATATGTTTATTTTTAAAATTTTGATTCTTAACATCTATATACCAAAACATCAATCATTATGATTATTTTTAAGGATAGTAGTTTAATAACCTATGTAATTGAAAAATTAGGACTATACAATTTTGAGATTTATTTGAATATACTGACCTAATGAATTATAAATATTATATATAATTTACAAATATTAAATCACATATGGGTTGAAAATTAATTTTAAAATTATCATGTATAACATGCAATAAACATATCATTAACCCAAATCATGCTAAAAATGATTTTTTTAATTTACTGAATGTTCATTATTAATGATGATTTTTCCAATTAATACACCCTATCTGATATTTAATAATATATAAAAATCATTTTGAAGAATATATGTTTTTTAGTTATTTTAAAATCATTTAAAAATGTCTGATTAATTTTAAAATAACAATACTGACCATTTTTATATTATTAAAAAATAATAAATTTAAAAAACTAGAAAATTATATAATTTGACTCTATTTAGCACAAAAATCAATAAAATGATATATTCATCTAAATATATTAAAGATAATAATTAATTCAATTAATGTCTCTTTTAATAATATTTTATTATTATTTTTAGTTAATTATTGAATTAAAAATATATACATATAACATTATTTGAGTAATTAATCTATAAAATTCATAAATAAAAACACAATATAAATTATTATGACGAAAAATTTTTATTTAACTTTCAAAATAATGTTTACAACTGAACTAATTTAGGTTTATTTCTATAACACATGTCTTTATAAATGTTAAAGGTAACAAAGGATACATTTTTTCTCTTTTTCCATATATATGTTAATATGTAGTAAATTTAATGAAATATTTAACCACTAAATCATTCAATTTAAACCAATAAAGGATATGGTAAAATGTGGATATAAAATAGATTTTGGATAATTCTATATTATATCATTCCATTGAGATTACCATTTAACCACTATCTAAGCTAATTGGTTCTCTATTAAGAGTAACAAATTCAAATTAATTTCAATCAACATTTTTGAAAACAAAAATATGTTTTCCTTTCAATAAATTATATTTTTTATATAAAAATTAATAAATCATTTTTAAAAATTCCAATCACATAAGTGGGAGAAATTAATTAAATATTTATACTGCATAGGTGTTGTGAATGAATTTTTTTATGTGAAGGAAACTTTTTTTGTGAAAAGTTTTAGTATGTTGAAATATTTTTATTACAATTTTAATGGGAAATTGGTTCAATGATATGAATTGTGTTAATTTATGTAAAATCCCTCTGAATAAACATTAAAATATAATTAAAATATTATTCTTTATTATATATAAAGTTGAAAATAAAATGTTTGTAATTAAAATTTAGAATTTTCACTATTTATCAAAAAATAATTTTTCTTAAATTTCAAAATTTTCACCCAAAAATATTTTTAGATTAGAAATAAAATGATTTTTATTTTCTTATAATTTTAAAATTGGTCTATAATTACTTTTATAATTATTCGGAAATTGTATAAAAATGAGTTCATTTGTGAAAATAGTATCTTCAAACATATAATGTATCAAACAAAAAATATATGTTTTATTATCAATTTGTTTTACTTTAAGAAAACCATTATAAATAATATTATACAATTAGTTATCAATATTCATATTACTTTGTTTAAATATTATGTTATGACTATATAGTTTAAACAATTATAATAATAAAATGTTGTTTACTAGAAACTTAGTGTTTCATTTGACATAATACAAGATGGTGTTTCTTGCAATTCATGATTAAGTTGGTTCAGAATTTAATCAAAGAGAAACATAGTGTTTTAATTAAAAAAATATTATTTATTATTTTTTCAAATGATAAATATCAAAAATATTAATTTAATTTGAAAACCAAATAGTTCACTAAATCATAAGGTGATATAACATGTTATGTCATTTTTGACGACATGATTTCGTAGTTGTTTACAATTTTTAATATCTTTTTGTGTCATGGGTTTGAATTTCCATGTGTGTTGCTGAGTTGTCATCGATATGTATATATATATATATTAATTAATATATAAATTATTAATGATTCAAATATAATAAATATAATAATTAATTATATATATTTATTATAATTATAATATATATAAATATATATATGTTATTAATTATATTTATAAATTAATATATATTATAAATTTTTTAATATTTATAAATTTATTGATCTAATTTTATATAAATCTATTTATATATATAATTATCTTAATTTTATAATATATAAATATATATTTAATTATAATTATAATAAATATTTTTCATATAATATCATATATAATTATTTAAATATATTTATACTTACAATTATAAATAAATATATCTAATAATATATGTATATATTTATAACAATATTAATATATTAATATATAAAAATATATTCTTAAATATATATATATATATTCTTATTAATATATATATATATATTAATTATAAATATAATTAATATATTTATAAGTTACATATAATTATTATATATTTATAATTATATAATATTTATAATCATTTATAACTATATATTTTAAAATAATATATATCAAAATTTTTCAAATAATTATAATTATATATTAAAAATTATATACATATGTAAAATTATTTAAATTTATATAATTATATATATATATATATACAAATATATATTATTATAAATATAATAAAAATAAATTATTTATGTAAATTAATTAAACATTAAAAATTAATTTTATGTATTGGTATATGTTAAATTATTATAATTATTATATATAAATATGTTTATACCAATTTGCATTTAATTATATATTTTTAGGGAAGGATGGCCGTTTGTATTTATATTCTATGGGAGCTACTGCTTCTCCACAATGGTAGCTATGGATTAACAATTCTGGCATTTGGGACCAGCATAGAGACTGTAAATAAGGCCTTACGAGCTGAATACTTCCTCACGCTTAGAAGATTTGACTCAAATATGAGTATAAAAGAAGGTTAATCCACCATTGAGTTTCCAAAGAGGACTCTATAGGCACGTCTTGGATTGTGGATCGATGCCGCAAAGAAGACTGCTTCATATTTGAATCCACTCAAAGGATCTCTTTCATGGGACATGGAAACAAGGTTTTCCAAAAGAAATATCGCTATTGAGCACATATTCTAATGAGGTAATTAAGTTCTCATACGGGTCAAGGAAGATAAATTACATGATAGTTATAAATTTTGTGAATTTTCTAGTACTGGTATATTTGTTTTTTAATATGATCGGAAACCATGGTGGACTGGGAAAATAGGTTAAATGTTTTCTCCATGTAGAGTATTTTTTGAATGCTAATTCTTTATTTTTAAGAGGGGGAATTTCCATTATATATTCCACTCTATTGAAATGAAGCCGAAAACATGGGGTATTGGTTAGATCAATATCAATACATTAGTCATATAAATTCATAACTTGGACCTATGATTTAACAATTTTTCATTCAGCAACATACGTACTTAGTTTTGGGTGTCTATTTACCGTATGAAAATGATTTTATGGTATCCTGTTATCTATTTTGAAAATTCTTCATCAATTGGAACCCTTATCATGTTGGACTCATAAATGGAAGATGTTTTATTTTATTTAGAGTATTTCAATTTGAGGTGGATTCAATACAATTTGAATTAATATTTTGACACTCTATCTCAAGGATTATTTTTATTTTATTGTTAGGTGTAAAAATGGTGTTTATTTTTTATTTGCAGTTAGATTATTGGGAATTTCTAATAAAAATTATGAAATGATATATGTTGTACTGTCTATAATTTCAGAAAACATATAGATTATAAATGTAGAAGCTGGATCTCATGAACAAGAATGGAAGAAATTGTTTCCCACACTATTGGCTCTATAACTATTGGATTTGATGTACTAGTATCTTAAAATACAATTGATAATGTTGGGACATCAAAAAAAGTAAATCAATAGAGTTGCGAAAGGGAAATAATTTCTCAATATTATCCTGTTAATGATTCTTAGGGGTCTTCTCATTTGTCACCCTCTAAAAGAAAAAGTTCTCACCTTCAAATAGATTTTTTTTTCACCATATGAAATTTTCCCAAAGAACGCAATGGAAGATGGTAATGCTGAATATGATACAATGAAATAATAGGATACATTAAAATATTCAATAGGTGTTAGTGTTTCAAAAGGATCTAAAACATTATTATATCCAATTAGGATAAAATCATATCAATCCTTCTTAAACATGGTAGTGCAAGGTCTCTTGTGCATGGAATAGTTGATGCCAAAACATCACATGAATCACATGTTGATAAAGAACTATATATGGATGCTGTAGAGGGACATGTTTTCCTCCTTAATATAGGATGTACTCAATTTCAATCTTGGACGATGAAGGACTTCAACCCATTCATGAAAACTTGTTCCGGTCAGAACCAAAATCAATCAATATCTGATTTTGTAGATGCATGATTTTTTGTGATATCATTAATGTTTTTGAAAATTTTGATTTGTGGTATGATGAAATAGAAGGAGAATGGTAGCATACCAATTCAAGGAACCAGGTCATCATGGAAAGATCATGTTCGAGGACATGGTATTAAGGACTAGGGATATAGGGTGTGGTCATTCTAGGAGTCATGAACTATTGTGAAACAAAACCTTAGGGAGAAGTACTCAGTGCTTTTCAATAGGATGAATTTACAACCATACTGAGAAATAACTTATGATACCTCTGATCATGATTACGGGAATGACCCATATTATGTTCATCATATTTTTTCATCATGGATGAGGGCTTTTCTTTTTAATTGACATCGTCATTTCAATATGTTTCTCTATTTTTATTATTTTATCTAATAATTTTTTATGAGCAGGATCACAAGCCTTCGAAACCATTTCATTATATATATATATATAAATATATATATATATATATAATTTTTAAAATTGTAATGATATTTATAATTTAAATATAGATATTACAAAATAATAATTATTTAAATATATTTTTTTAAAATTGTATAAATATAATTTCATAAAATTAAAATGATTTATAATTTTATAATTTAATATTAATATTATAAATCTATTAAAATTTCTATTTAAATATATTGATTATATAACATTCAAACAAATATTATATTTTTCAAAATCATAAAAAATTAATAATAAATACTCATATATAGTAGAAACATATTGAAAATGTTACAAGTATCGTAAGAAAATATCAATATAAAAAAATATAAAAAAACAATTAAATTCAGAAAATTATAAATAAATAAATAATAATGATGAATAAAAATTATGAAATGAATGATATTTTAAAAATGATGTGTAATGTTTAATATATGAAAATATTTTTAAAAACAAATTCATATAATAATAAATACAGGAACTGTAAACGTGTACCTAAATTAAGAGAATATAAAAATTTAAATACATTAATTATAAATATTGAACTGAACTTTAAAATACTAAAACATACAAAATTAAATAGATTGAATAAAAATCATATATTTTTAAAACATGTTAAAAATATTACTTTGTAAAATATAAATATTTAGAAAAAATGACTACATTCCAAAATATTATATTCAAAATAGAAAAATAACTCATATATAAAATATGTAAACAATATAAAACACTATGTAAAGATATTTTATATATGTAAATCCCACATAAATGTTTATACATTCATTCACATTCAGATATCTTTACATGTACAACTTCTATATATACACAAACCAAAAATTGTCACACACAACATAATGAATAAATACTAATGCACATTGAAATTTATATAAATATAAAAGGTCAAATATCATATATTAACAATACATAATTTATTTTAATATTGTTTTTTTGTTATAAAATTATACATATGAAGATGTCAAATTTATATTAATTGTATAAATGTATTTATTAATTAATGTTTATAAGAAAAATTTAATTTATGATTATAAAAATATCAATGATATATATATATATATTAATAATATTTTTTTATTAAAATTTGTGATCAACAATATTAAAATGGTTGGTAAAAATGATCATTTATCAATGTAGAAAAATACACTAATAATGTGTACACATTTTTTACTGGTTTTTATAGAACTGATAAAATTATATTTTTCAATTCTTTTAGCTTGAATTGGTAAAGGTTACCCTTTTATTAGTGATTTTTTTGTCATTGGTAATATCCAGCACTGGATAATGCACTTATTTTGATATTTCGAGTTGTATGATGATTTAGTGGGGGGATGTGTTGGAGGGTGTGTGCATGGTGAAATTTCAAATGATGTAAATGCAATAGGATTTCATGTTTGCACATGCATAATATGAAAATTACCTAAACCGATAATTTTGGTATAGTAACTTTTTTTTTGATTAATCCCTAATTTTGATTCTCATGTATCACACATGAATTAATAAATTATTAAATTAATTAGAATATTTTTTTTTATTTACAATGGATTATATATGTCATTGGAATTAGAAATTGTCTAGAGTTTTGATGGTTCTTTTATTTTTATACGATCATCATTTACACTATAATCAAATAACTCCAACACAAATAATGAAAACCATATTTTCAATCAATTTGTACTCGTTTTCCCCAATAATTCATTGAATTAAAAAATGAGTTATTTTTATTATTGGATCGACTAAAACAAGAAATAGATCATTGCAAAATTCACATTTGTTACATTGAGTCATTTTCATGGGATTCTATTTAGGATTTAGTGCATGATTGAGGTTTCATAATGATGATGGGTAGTTGGATTATGGTTGATGGTACTTTTTCATGGTATGGGGAATTAGTGATGCTATTTATTGGGAATCAACTTTCGAATGGAAGGGTGGATTTAATCTGACTGCAATGAATGGATCAAGAATAGTGAACCCCAAATACTAGATTAGTATATGTTCATTCTAGTGGAATTTATTGAATCTCCGACATGAGAAAAAATTGTAGAAGGAATATATATCTTTTTAAAAAAATGATATATATATCATCTTTTTTTCAGTAGAACACACATTAAATGGATTGTTTCTACATGGATATTTGTTTATGCATATGAATATATATCAATTTTTATTTGAGTTTCCCCACACCATGTGGCTTTTCATCAGAGATCTAGTGTGTAGCCAATTTTCTCATAGGATTAGAAAAGGAAAATGAGAATGGGGATAACTAATATAAATGGGCATGAAAAGAATTCATGGGGACGATCAGAGTACATGTGCATGAACAAGAATAAAATGGAATAAGCACAAACTCTGGTGTATCTGAAATAGACATGACATACCACATACTCCATATACATGTAATTCACTAATTCTAGGGAAATTTGAATCCACTTCTCTATCAAGTCAATATGACTATTAGTAAGGTATATTATTTTAGTACATCCCTAGAATATATATTATGTCATCAAATCCAGATATTAGGATTAGCAATCACCATTTTGGAATAGTTTGTGATGGATTCATGTATCCCTATATAAATAATAGTATGTTTTTATTTATCTTTATTCCCTTGGCTGGGTCATGAATAATATTTCCAACATTTTGGGAATTTTATCCCCATAAATGTAGATTAGTATGGGTAGGTTTCGGTATACATCATGTCACTGGGTGTGATCCCCTATCTTCATATCAAAATCAAAAGAATTTTAGTTTTTAGTACTTCATTGAATGGAACAATGGGCATGACCTCCCTAATGAGATCAATCTGTGTAAGAAAAATATATATGTGTGTTCCCTAAGATAATCATTACATTGAATTCATAATTATTATCATATTATTGAAGTATTTTTATGGAAACATAATGATAAATTGTTTATATCTCTAGTACATATATTTGTTATATTTATCCCTTATTATAAGATGTATCCCTGCGATTCTGTATGCCAATTATGTTTGGAGTGTCCTATTTGGTATGTTTATACTCATACCTTCATGGGATATACCCAAACTATTCATGTCTTATTAGGAAAATATTTCCTTTGACGATGTCATAGGAGGATGAAGAAAGATTTGAGGTCATTTGGGCTACATAAAACACAGTCAGCTCCTGGAGTTTGATCAAGAATGTAGTCCCCTATTATACTAACATATGGGGATATTTTTTAGTTTATATGGTGTCATATTTGACCCATTTTCTATTAAATAAATTCTAATTCAAACATTTTTGTTGGATTAGTTTTATGCATTAACAGTTGATATCTTTTTGTTATTTCTATTTTTAATTATATTAGTTCTTTTACATTCATGTATACATATAATTATTATATTCTATGTCTTCCCATGTGGATGATATACCTATGTTGTTCTATTAACAATCCCATTGCCTATTGGATGAGGGCTTAGAGTGTCACACATAACATGATACCAGCCATCCCTTCCCAATGGAGAAGGTTTATTTAAATTTCTTATGCTACATTTTTTCTCATGATGCATTCTGTATATTATATAACCATTAATTACTTAACCATTATAAGATAATACAAGAACTCTGGATTTTATTTTTAGCCATTAAAATAATTCAAAAATTGAAATTGGATTTTGAGATATTTCCTTAAATATTTGGTCTCAAATCCATCTAATAAATTAGTGATTTCATGTATTTTATATTCATATTTTATCCATTTAGTGATAAAATGGCTTTGAGTAACTTTGTCTATTTCAATTTGTGTTTAATCTTATATGATATTATGAAAACGATTATTGTGATCATATAAGCACTTTATAATGGGAGTTTAATTAACATATATTTTATAAATACCATCATCCAGAGGTCCCCATTATATTGATATTTCTAAATAAAATTTCTATCCGTATTGGGTAGAATGACATTGTACAATTCAAATTCAATCTAAAAAATATATATCATGGTAATAAAAATTAACACCTAACTATTATTTTTTAAACTAACATTCAATATATTCTTGCACCATTAAATGGTTACATAAACCTATTATGTACTAAATCACTTATCTAGTTCTCTTTCAAGAGGATATCCATGATGTGAACTATTATATTATAGAATGATGGTGAAAAATGAATTTCCAATTCATAAAATTTTACATGAATATCCATTTTATTAGTAGGGAATTTAAACACATTTATAAATTTTCTCCATAATGTTTTAGAAATAAAATAAATCATAGATAATATATGAAATAAATATTCAAGAATAATCTATTTTTATACTAAAGGCATTGGATGTTTCATAAAAACAATAATTCTGTAAAACCTAATAATTTATTTTTTGTATGTTAAACAATAAATTCAATTTACTTGATAGCTTTAGTATCATGAAACACATATCTTAATTGAAATGAAAAATACTATTAAATATTAACATGACTGTACGAATAGTAATGTGTCTATTTGGAATAATAATGAGGAAATTTGAATAATAACACCACCAATGAAATTATAAATAAAATTTTTTATTTGAAAAATGAAAATATTAACAATATATATATATATATATATTTCATACACTAATTAATTAAATGCTTCCTAAAAATCTTGACCCAGCTGATAAAAGTCCAAATCCGAATAAATTGTGCATCGTACAAATTGATCCTGACCATAATACAGACATGGCCACGACAGACATCTCTCTACAAGGTGACATGGGGATGAAAGAAATTACATCCCCAGGACCAATTACCCAGTGAACATGGAAAAGGGTGAACTGTGCAAACAGACACGGGCAAATAGTTAACCCAAAACCTGGGGAACTTAAATGACGAATTGAAATAAGTAACTCGTATGAAAACTCTCCAAAAAATGCAAATCGGTGGGTGACACAATGATCCCAGAGGACTCAATGTTGGAGGCGGGTATATCCCATCCCCGCCTAGAGTAATGATTATCTTTTGCTGGAAATGTCGTGTGCTTGGAAACCCATGAACGGTTCGCATGTTCTATCGCCATTGCACTCAAAGTTTCCCTGATATGGTGTTTTTGTTCGAAACCATACTAGAAAGCAAGGAAAATTCTACTCTCACTCAGAAATGGGGATTCCATGGTTGCCTCCCGGTGTCCTGACAAGGCCACTCCGAGGGACATTGTCTCTAGTGGATGGAAAATGTCGACGTCAGGATTTTATCCTCCACTCCGCACCATGTGGCAGCAACAATCCATTAGGCCCAAACCCTACCATGGATGATCGTGGGTTTCTATGGTTGGTCATCCCATAATGAGAAGTGGAAATCATGGGATCTTCTTCGCAACCTGTGACACGATCTTCCAAGCACCACTTTCTATGGAGGGGACGTTAAAGAGATTTTGTATCATAAGGAAAAAAGTGGTGGTTCTCATCGACCATCTAAGTCGATATCAGACTTCAAGGAGGTGATTTCTAGGGCATATTTTATTGATCTAGGTCATGCGTATAAGCCATTGACTTGGTTTAGAGGGAATAATGATGAAACCCATATTTCTAAGAACCTTGATAGATTTATGGGCTCAACAAATTGGAAAAAAAATTTCAGCATGTTCCACATCGAACACCTAACACTCAACTGTGCAGACCACTACCCTATTGTCATTGAGTGAAAACAAGGTAACCACATCACTAAAGTCAGGAAACCGTTCTGATTTGAATGTTTTTGGTCCAATGATGGCGAATGCAAAGATGTTATCCGATCAGGCTGGAAGTGTGGAAAAACTGACATTAGGTCCAACTTCCAATAGGTGGCTACCTATCTGAGGTCTTGGAAGAATAGAAAATTCCATCTACCTAACAAGAAGTGTGATTTACTTAAAAATAAGTTGTCAAACCATCTCAATAAACCCCCATCCAACTGTAATAATTCCAATATTGGAGCCACCCAATGAGACTTGGATGTCGCTCTGCGTATCAAGGAATGTTTCTGGGCTATGTGGGCATGTAACATCCACATTGTAGAAGTGGATGAAAAAACCCAATATTTTCATCATAGATCTTCATCTAGGCATCAGAAAAATTATATCTATTGCATCTTGCATCCATATGGGAGTAATTTCTACGACACTGACGGAATCCACATTGTTTTATCCAGTTATTTCCCGGATCTCGTTCTGGTAGGATGCCTTAACATCTCAGATGAGGTGGAGAAATTAATTTCATTCGTGGTCACCGAGGAGATGAACAAATACTTAACAGTGATATTAAGAATGCTGAGATTCCTCTGGATCTGAAACATATTCACCCTAGTAAAGCCCAGAGGCCGGACAGCTTCCACTCCCTCTTCATTAAACAGTACTGGCACCTTATTGGTCCAGAAATTCGCAAGCTGTTGAATAACATTTTGGAGGGGAGAACAAACCTATCCGATATTAAAAAAATTGTCCTCATAATCATCCCCAAGATAAAGAATCCTCTCGCTGTCTATGATTTCAGACCTATCAGCCTCTGCAATGTATCTTACAAGATCTTCTCAAAGATTCATGTTAATCAGCTATGTCCTTGGTTACTTGAAATCATCTTGGAAAATGAGTGCTCTTTCATGGCCATGTTTCTGATCATTGATAATTATATTGTGTCCCATGGAGTATTCCACACTATGAAAACACACTCTAACATGAAAAGGGGAACCATGGCATGAAAAATTGATATGACCAAGGCCTAAGATAAAGTGGAATGGAATTTTCTCAGATTCGTGATGCAGAAAATGGGTTTCTGCTCAAAATGGACAGATATTATCATGAACTATGTATTTTCATCATATTTACATATTAATGTTAATGGAGTTATTTCTAGTGGATTCTCCCCTTCTTAAGGCCTATTCTAGGGAGACCCTCTTTCCCCGTTTCTTTTCATCTTAGTGGATGGTTTTTTCTAACCTCATTTCCAGGGCAGCATCCTCACATACAATTAATGTTGAAAATGATTGACGTGCAAGCCCACCGGTGTCACATATATTTTTTCCGGACGACTTCCTTTTTTTTCCTAGAGCCACATATAATGAGTGCCTTGCTATAGGCCATGTTATCCACCAGTACGAGAGGCCTTTAGGGAAGACAATTAATCATGGTAAGTCGGAAGCCTCATTCAGCTCAGTGGTATTTCCATCCAAAAGGGGAGAACTCTATGATGTTGCAGGAATTCATATGTTCGAGAAGCACAAGAAGTACCTTAGGCTACCCATTGTGATAGGCTATTCCAAAAAAGAAATCATTGCATCTATGTTGCACAGGATCAAGAAAAAAATCCATGGATGGACCCAAAATAGAATTTCCACAGCCGACAATGAAACCAACATAAAATCTACTCTTCAGTCTATCCCTAGATATTTCATGTCCCTATTCAAACTTATTTCTGTTGTCGTTAACCAGATCCACTCATGCACAACTATCTTCTAGTGGGGAAAAAGAATGGAAGGAATAAAATCCACTTGATCACCTGGAATAAACTCTGCTAACCCAAATCAGTGGGAGGAATGTGATTCCAAGAACTCTTTCATTTTAATGATGCACTTATGGCTAAGAAAGGATGGAACCTTAATAACCGCCCATCCTCTATGTGCGTGCGGGTCCTCCAAGAAAAATACTTCCCTCTCAAGGATTTCCAGGATTCAGCTCTGGGCCCCCGACCTAGCTTTCTCTAGAGAATGTTTTGGGGATCCCGAAGTCTCCTAAATTAAGGGTTAGGTTGGAGGATTGGGAATAGATCAACTGTTAATATTTGGACTGAACCCTGGCTGATTGACATGGAAGGTGTGCGAGCATCATCCCCTACTCAACTAGGCTTCAAAGGGGCCACTGTTCGATGATTTTTTGCTGATAATGGGAATGGGTTGTGCATGGAAAAACATCACTCGTTTTTTAACGAAAGGTAAAAAGGATTATCCTATGAATCCCCTATGTGCCAGATGTAGGACCTAAACAACTTTATTGGGTCAACGACATCTTGGGACCCTATATGGTAAAATTATTCTCTCGGATCTCCCTCTATTCTCAATTAGACGAAGGTGTTGGGGGCCCTGGGAATAGCTCTGGAAGCTCAATGTCCCACAAAAAATTCACTAATTCTGGTGGCAGGTATGCTCTGGCACCCTCTCGACCATGGACCTTCCCATCCGCCATCATATTTCTAGTGACATGATGTTCCCCTTTTTCCCAAACACCCCTAAAACTCCCCTCCATGCTATCATCCAATGCCCGGGGGAATGGAGGTATGGCTCAAATGGGGCTCTGGTACGAATCTCTCATTGGACGTGGTATCAGACCTCCCTTTTCTTCAGATGTGATGGTACTCCTCCTTTTCACCAGAAAAAGACGGATCACTATGCATTTTGGCCTGGATCATTTGTCTATGGCGCAACAATGCCATTTTCAACCACTTCATTAAGCCCCCCAGTTTCTAGACGGAATTGGTATCTTCTTAGATTCAGGGATAACAACATCACAATGGACATCAAAAGCCTTTAAGAACCCCTTCCTCTTCTTCCCATTAGTACCCCCACCAGAAGGGAGTCTCAAGATTAATGTGTATGCATCTCTTCCCAAGGATAAACCTATAGGTCTTGGTATCTTGGCCTGGGACCATTTTCGGCAGACCATCATAGCCAAACATGAATCTCACCACATTCTTTGGGAACCGGTTGATGCTAAAGATGCTACCTTCCTCGCTGGGAGGATGTTTGCTAAAGATCATGGATGGGATACAATGCACCTGGAATCGGATTATCTTACCATTTTCAACGCTATCAACCCAAACTATGGTGGCTTCTAGATTTTGGCTCACTCATCAGGAAAATCCAATCCTTCAATCAAAGCATCAATATTTTCACCTTCTCCTTTATCAAAAGGGACGGAAACAAGTTTTCCCATCAAGTGGCGGCAGCTAGCCCTCCTGACAATGACCAACTCTAGATAGACCACTTCCCTTCATGGTTATGCGATTTTACTTTCGTAGATCTTTGATTTTAATGATTATTTTTTTTCAAAAAATTGATAATAATTTTAAGATACCATAAATAATTATTTCAACATGTCATATTATCATTTATAATTTTAAAATTGAATTTTTTTTAACTAAGTCGTTATATGAAATAAAAATTATATTTCTCAGAATTGTATAATTATTTTCATATATTTGGAACCAATTATAAATTATTCTCATTTAAAAATGGTTATGGTCAATTATTGAAAATATTCTAAAATTGTTGAATTATTTGTGAATTCTGAAATATTATAATTCAGGGTATTTAACATTTCAACCAAATACGTGAATTTTAGAGTAATGGTTGATTCATATATGATATAAGTGGAAACACTATTTTGAGATCACATTATCTAATTTCTATATTTAGTCATATTAATCATCATAATAGATAATATTGAACCAAAGTAATAATCCAGTGATTAAAATAATTAAACAACACCCCCTAGAACACTATTAAAACGTCCTCTCACCACCCCTCCTCCCCACTCCATTTAAGACTTCTATGTTTGTAATATAATTAACTATTACTCTGAAAAACAACATCCTCTTGTTATTTTTTATCTAGTCTGATTAAAAGTATATTTTGATGTTCTTGAAGGAGGTTCTTAGGGAGATAACTCTCAAAATGTAAAGTCATCCCTCTGTCCCTTTTAATTTATTCTATTTTCTTATCATTCCCTAAAAAACTATTTCACATTTAAAATGTTTACTATATTTTCAAATATATAATGGAATTTTATATTATAAATTTTTCCTCAACAACAATTCCCTTTTCTCACCTTCTATTTTAAAAAATAAAACATCATCTGAGAGATGACGATTAACCACCTTCGTATATGACGATTATTCAAATTTTAATATAACCATAAAAGGTAGTAATTAAATAATTATAATGGATAAAATAAAATTTATAATTTATATTACAGCTTAATTATTATTCTTGATATAGTATATATACATAATATTAACTGATAAAATAAAACTAGCTTGTGATTATAAATAAAATGCCAAAATAATTTACATTTTTATCATTAATGTTTTTTGTAATAAATCATACTCATATATGTGAATGAATTTATATATAATACAACATAGTATTATGTATCTTAATTAATAGCATATAATTTTATTCTGGATAATTATTCACATTTTACATTATCTTTCATACATGTATACTCGTGAACCAATCCTAAAAACCATATAAGTATACCCCATGAATGAAAAAATTCAATCATATAGATAATAAAAAAGAAACAAATAAAAATAATAATATTATATTAATGAAAATACAAGTTTAAATGATTCTAAATTAATATAATAATAAATCTAAATTCATTATCCAAGACTTGTGCAAGTGAAAAACTCATTCTACCCAATGTTAAGGGTTTCTCTATGAACATCTGTATTTCATTTTGGGTTATGAATTATGGATATCATCCCCAATATAATTATTAATTATTTGTATATACTCTTATTAATTTAGTTTTTTATTCTCAAAACCAATGTAACCATCTCAATTATTGTTTATGTGACAGAGAATACATGTTTTATAAGGCTTCATTTTCAATTTAACACTATAAGTAAGTGTGATTAATGAGAAATTAGTGGTTTCATTCCCATTTTAAATTATGTTTCATAATAATTTTTAAAAAAACATTTATATTTTAAAAAAATTATGAGAAAATATTTTACCTCATTTTGGATTTTATGTAAATATTTATTAAATTTTTACCTTTAATACTCTTTAATATTTTCACATACACCTATCTATTTTTTATCATTTATAATGCTTCATAAACAAAATTTTTACCTATTTTTCTCATTAATTTGAAATAATATATCATGATATATTCCTATATTCCAATATTAATTTGAAAACACAATTTGAATTTCCTCTATCAAGGAAACTATTTTGATATTTTCATTGGACATGTATTACACACAACTAATTAATTGTTTGTGGTGTATGTATACCAATGTTCTATTTCTGATAATCATTAATTAATGATTCCATTAAATATATATTTTCCATGTATCATATATATGATTATTCTATTGGCCATATAATGTTTTTTAAATAGATTAATTTCATAGGATTTTTTTAAAAGGGGAAATGTTGATAAATCATCATCATATAATCAATACAATAATATTCATATGTTATATAACTAATGAATATAATCTATGTTTGGTAAATGATTTGGATGTTCAGTGATTGTTTGGGCTTTTTTATAGATATACCCTTGATGTTTTAACGTGTTTTTTGATAAAAAAGTTGGAGACAAGTCGTTCAGGTTTTTTTCCATGAAAAAATAGATTGGTTTCTACCCATTAACATAATCTTCCTAGTCTTCAACGTAATGGTTTGTGTTATAGATATATGACATCCAATAATTAATAATTTTCATAATTTATATATTTAATTATGACATTCGATGATATTTTCACTAAGAATAATTTATTGGATGAATTTTAATTCTCGGCATAATTATGACATATAATTTTCAATTATTTACCAACACATATCGATTATACCATACTGAATTATATTTAATTAATATTGATTCATGTTGTTCTTATTAATTAATTGTCCTCCCCCTTTTATATGTTCCCAATCATCATATTTTGAAGATTAAATCATTGAATAATTTTTAAGGAGGATGTTTATTTTATTTTTTTATATTATATTTTTAATTACCAGTATAATAAGGGAACCATATATATATATATATATTTTATCCAGACTACTAAAATGATAAATTCTTTTTTATTTAATATAAAATTTCTATGACATTGTTATAAAATAACTACCAAATCTATGGCAAAAAATTTTGGGATTTAATTGTTGGGATAATATATACTATATGACAAACATTGGAAACCAGATGATAAGTAACCAAAAGTATAGTAAAAATTCATTTTTTAATTCTTTTGGTAAATACTCATGATGATTATGAGAGAATTTAGTGTGTCCCATTATTTAGCGGTGTTGCCTAATGAAAGAGATGTAACCATACTAGCATACAGTGATGTGATGTCCCCAATGTACAATTCAAAAAATGTTGTGTTGAAACAGTATATTTTAATGAAAATATTAGAAATTATTTATCAGGTTACGATTAATTAAAATCATACAACTGTCATGGAACATTCATTTTAGTAGAATCCTTAATCTATTTTTACGGATATTTATCAATTGGTTGGTGATTAGTGGATCAAGTCCCTGGTATGTGATTTCTAAAATTAGGATTTAATGAAAATGAAATGTTATTACTAAAATTATATTGTATCAATATAGATATTGACAAATGGTAGTAATTGATATAGAATAATGAGGTTTAATATAAAACTAATGACATCGAATGAATACATTTTGAAGAAACATTCCAAGAATTTTATTTACCATTTAATAAAAGTACTATATTTAAGAGGAAATTATAAAGATTTATGCAAAAAAAGAGGATATTTTCATGGAATATGAGTATATATTCACAATACTGTCTAGGTATTCTATATTTTACATTAGTGATTAAGAAAACGATATTGTTCATTTATAACAATGTATTAATCCAAGTATTTATATGGATATTTATTAATAAGTATTTTCATCATATGATTAAATAGTATTACATTCCATCAAATTGGTGAATGAATTAAAATTATTATGTATGTTTAAGGGATATTAAGAGAAGAAAAAGTCATTATATTTCCATAAATATTGTGAAGCATAAATAATGAATTGTGTAATGAGGAAATTCTTATCAGGATGTTTTTTTTGAAATGATTCATCTAAGAAATTCATGAAATGCATGTGAGTTTGTAATAAGTGTGATGAAAGGGGTCAATGTGAAAAGTAAAAGAAGTGGATTAAGCAAAAAATGATTTTTAATGGCTCAATTTAAAAGAAATGGGGCATTAATCACATAAATATTACATGCATAAAAAATATTTACCCTAGAAGATTATAAGGGGTTGTTTCAATGATTATAAAATAACAAATACAATATTAGATTTATCCAATGATATGGTGTCATGTATATTAATCTTATATTTAAATTTATCCAATTCATTATTGGATTTTTCATCATCGCACAATTTTATATCTATGAAATTATAAAAAGAAAATACGACATTTAACGTGTGATTTAATAAGTGTGTTATCATTCAATACCCCTATTGAAAAATTAATTACAACAAAACTATTCTGTTTACTCTCCTTTATGGAACTTTATAATTATATATTTTATCACCATATCATAATCCCCACGTTTTACTATAATATAATTATCATTGTGGACAAGATTCCAAAATATAATGTGAAGATTTATTGTAAGAAGAATGAAATCATGATTTTTTAGAAAGTCCTAAAATAACATATCTTATGATAAGTAAATTCATTATCTTATTCATATCTATATCCACAGCATGTTTCTAGACTGAATTAAATTCTTATAGAAGATGACAATGTATCATCTAGGAATGACGAATGTAATCTAAAAAATAAGGTTTCACTAATTATTTGAGAAAAAGTTGATGAATATACTATCGAATTTCTTAGACCTCCACCAAAGAATTATGTTTGGTTTACCATTGAATTAATTCATGATGAAATACCAATAGACAATTCCACTTCTATAATGACCACAATATAATTAGTATAGATGATGAAATAACTAGAATATATGAGTAATAATGGATTTCATCACCCTACTGTTTCACGTTGGGGATCCCACGTTGTTATTGTTATGACGAAATATGGATCCTTGAAGATGTGAATTGACTATATAGAAATAAATATTATTACAATAAATTTTAATTATCATATTCTTTTCATTAGTGATTTATTTGATCTACTTAATGGAGCACAATATTTTTTGAAGATTGATCTTCATTATGTGAAACTTGAATTTGGATTAAATAAGGAATATATTCTAATGATATCTTTTCAAATGCATTATAGAAATTACAAGTTTCATACAATTCCATTTTGATTTAATAATGAACCATTATTTTTAATGGATATAATGAAATGTGTATTCTTAGAATATATTGATTATTTTTTGCTCTATTAATAAATTATATTATGTTGTATTATAAATAATATTAATACAATTAGAATACCTTATAGATCACTCCTAATATTATTATAACGAATGAGTTATATGTTAAATTTAACAATAGGGAATTTTAGAATTAGGAAATTCCATTTTATTATATATTTTGTCTTGATATATGAAATCTCTACTGATCCAGCGATGAAAATGATATTATTGGAATGTCCTAAATCAACTAACATAACTAAGGTACCTATTTTGATTTGGTTTCAATGTTTCTATTCGGTTTTGGTTCTGATATTTTTCAATCTGAAAACCCGTTTACAAATCTCACACATAAATGGGTTATGTTCATATTGACAAGACATTGCGAATAATATTTTGAAGAATCGAAGGTATGTTTAGAAAAATTTCTAATATTGAATTTACCATTTTAAATTATTGTTATTTTAATATATTCTGGTGAATCAATGAATGGAATGGGGTGTTTCCTTATGAAAAATAATTATTATATTTTATAATAATCAAGGTAGTTGATGAATCAACAAAAAATTACCAAAATCATTTCAGTATATTATTAACAATGATCATTTCTCTGATGATATAGAGACAAAAAAATTATATTGAATGATGTGAGATATAAAATGATAATAAGATTTTCTATTAAAAATTTACAAATATAGAAATCAACATAAGGAAAAAACATTTTTTGAGTTACTCAAATATTATGATGTCTATAGAAACTACAACCTAGGAATAGAAAATAAGTTAGAATATGAATTATATATGAATGATCATAGACTAGTAAACTAAATTAGGACTGAGAAAGATTATATGTCAATGGATTTTGTAAATATAGTTGTGGGAATTTTTTAGAGATTGGAAACATCATTATATTTTCATGTTATTTCTTACTCATATTTTTTTGGAGAACATAAAAATATATAAATCTGGTGGTGATATTTTTTAATACAAATTAAATTCATTACAAATAGTTGAATGGAATTAATTGGGTATTAGGAAAAAATTTCAAATATGGAAAGAGGATATGTGTCTTTTAAGTACCTGAGCTTAAAATGGAACTATTTAATGATGATATTATCACAATTTTCTATATACACACATTAGAAGTACAAAGATGCATATATATAGAAAAATTAGTTGTGTGGTAACTTAATGAACGATATTTCTAACTATATTTCAATATATCTAAATTCTCAATAAGTGAGGGTAATGATATAGAATAATAGATTAATCCTAAATCCTAAAGATAATTATAAATCATAGCGGAATTAAATTACAATATACATATTCATTAGATTACCATAGAACCCTAGAAATAGAGATACAATAGGGATTACTGTTGATCTCTTCAAAAAATCAAAACATTTTCTTCCTAAACTAGATGATTACTCACTAGAAATCATATAATGATTATATATTAATGTTATTGAAAGAATTTAGGGTTCACCAATATCAGATATGTGTGATAGAGATCCACATTTTATATAAAACTTTTAGATGTTTCTATTGAAGGATTTAGATACCATGATTCATTTGAGTACTACAATTCATCCATAGACCAATTGATAGACTGAAAAAATGGTTATACATTAGAATAAATGCTGAGATCAGATAAATATGAATTTCCTGAAATTTTTTACTATTATTTAAATTTTTTAGACTCTTACTAATATAATAGTTTACATTGTAGTATTAAAATGGACCAATATTAAGTATTATATCGAATCAGCTGTCATACATTGTCTTTTTGGGATGAATTTGGTGAGATGAAACTAATGGGACTAGAATTTATTGATTATTAAATAACAATTGATAATAATATACAAGATTATATTAAAGTTGATAAAATAAGGAAAAATATTTATGTTGATATCTAGAGAAAGGATTCAAAATTTGAAGTGGGAGATCAGCTAATTATGAATGTATATCAAGGAAAGGTATTCATATGGAATATTAGGAAATGCATTTTGATCCCCACATACATAAGTCCATGAGTAATTTGGAAAATAATTAGAGTTTTCGATTATCAATTTTAAATTCCATGAATTATCACCATTGTTCATGATTTTTTCTACATATCATTGCTAAAGATGTATATGCCATTCCAAATGGATATTCCCACTAATTAAAAATAGATCTAGAATAAGATTTTTCTTATTATGGAGATCCTATTGTTATTATTGACACAATGTACAAAATTTTCCGTAATCATATTACTTGAATGGTAATGGTTCTTAGGAGAAACTATCAGATGGATGAAAAAATATGGGAACATAAGGATATTGTGAAGGATAACCACCCGCATTGGTTTGGATGAAATATTCATCTAAAAAATTTTCGGCAAAATTTATAATGGAGGGGAGAATATAACCCCAAATATTTATGTTAAATATCTTTTTAAAAATTCCGATTTACTGAATTGGGTTTGTATTATAAAACAGTGATAAAAACGAACTATGATATACTGTTAAATATTTAAATTAATGTATGAATAGAAATGTGACAATTATGATTAGTATTATTGCCATTAGAAAATGACATAAAATTTGAAATTACAAAGAAATTTTTTAATATAATTAAAATATGATATATTTATATAATTGGATATTTAAATAAATGTTTTAAAAATTATATATAAGGTGATGTTATATTTGGTAATGAAATTTATTATATATAATATTGTAATAACTATAATTAATTAAAAGAAAACTTATATTTAAGATGTAGGATAATATTTTAATATTTATAGGCATATTAGAATTATATAATAATATGTGTCTTTAATTAACATTCCAGTGTGTCATAAAATTAGTTTTGGTTTTAAAATCAGTATTTTTTTAATAAGTAAAAATTGTAATTAAAAAATAAAAATCTCATATTTAAAAAAATATTTTAAAAAAATTGTTTCAATTAATGATTCATAAACATAAAAAAATGCTTATGATTAATTTTTTGGATTTTACTAAAATAAATGAATTTTTTGTGAATAGTGAAGTTTGGTAATTTGGGTTACATATCATTTAAGTCAATTATAGATATTTTTATGTCATGGATGAGCCATGGATGATGAAAGTGGACACAATCTAAAAATTACACTCTCTATATTAAATATTTTGTCAAAAAAAATCATCACTATTGATTTTCTTGATCCAAAATAATAATAAAAATAAATTTATTATTCAATTAAAAACCAATTCATACACTATAAATACTACCCCTCACAACCTCTCATCCTAAAACCATATAATGATTGGATCATGATTATATTAATTCCTTTTACTCTACGATTACTTATCTCAACATATTGTCTTTGTCGGTAACACTGAAAGAACATTTTCATGTCCCTTATAGAGGATTCCAAGGAGACGACACTCAAGAGTTAAAACAATCCAAATCACACTTTTGATTTTTTTTTCGTATCATTCATTCAAATCCAATTTTCCATGTATAATATAAAATCTAGTGTCATATTTTCAAAAAAATTATTATGTTAATTTCGTATCCACCATCAATTGAATTATCTCCCCCATTTGATAAAAAACGGAACAATTATCAGAAGGGTGTTGATTCACCACAATTTTGGATGATGATTTTTGGTTTTCTAGTAGGGAGGTCATAAATTTACATTAATGGGTAAAAAGTATTTTAAAATGTATATTAATAATAAATATAATTATTTAACTAGTATATTTAAATAAAATTAAACGATATAGTGTTCGGCGATGATGACCCTCAGAGATGGAACCCTTAGTGATGATCAAGGATGATTCCTCCTCTTCTTAGAGGTGGGAGGGAGGGTTGAACTAATATATCCACCTACGATCTTGTGGAAACTCATCATCCCATTCTCAGACAATAGTTTTCTATCGGAATTCTAGGTGATTTCGTTGAGCCTGAAGGATCCAAATCTCGATCATGGTGACCCTCAGTTATCGATCATGATAAGGGTGATAATTAAGTGTTGAATCATATGGATCTAAAAATGGTTTATAGAATCAATGATCAGAGGCCCTAAATTTATTATTTCATCCAATTCTTTTTTATTGAATGAGAATTTCAAGACTGTGCAATTTTCTGTCTTCTTGAAAAATGCCACTTCATGATCTAGTTTCCTTAGGAAGGCGATTTAGTCTGGGCTTGGTCTAATGCCCCCATCGATGCAAAAAATGCATGTTCTACATCTGTAAATGTTATTTTGATCTATTTATTAATCATGATCTATCCACCATTGCAGAATGTGTATGCCACCCTCAGCACCCTATATCTTTTAAAAATAACATAATTATCCATATAATTATAAATATGATGGGTCACCTTCATTGTTTTGATGTTCAAACATCCTTGATGTTTCATCTAATCAACCCACTCTTTTCTATTGTGTATGATGTTGTGAGGCCTTTGGTTGATGGAATCTGGATTTATGTAAGTGATAAATTCTGATGGAAGAAGGTCATCATCATTGAATCATTGGTGCACTAATGCATGACCAACTATCGATTTCATAATCTAGCCTCTAAAGTTATATGGAAATATATGAATAGTAGGACCACTAATTCGAGGGAGAGACTATATAGGTCCTTTGATTAGAGTCCATTGTCTGATGTGAGTGCTTATTCTGGAAATTCTTCTAGTTTGGTGAAATGGGTTGCATAAACTTCAGTGTATTATGTAGAGATACCCCCTAATATAATAATTTTTTCAGTGTTTAGTCAGCTTATATAAGATCTGAATTCTAGGATGGGGTGAAGCAGTCTTCTACCATGGATGACTCTAGTACTGGTGACATGGGAGGTCCATTTGGTGGAAATGTGGTTACAAAAGTCACCCATCACGATGTTTTTTTGTCGTTGGGTACAAGAATGAAGGTAGAGGGTGACCCGAGAAGGTTAGATACTATGGTAGAAGATAATTTGGATGTTTTAGTTTGTGATTGTTCTCCCTTGGGGGTTTAAGAAGCTGTTGATGGGATACAAGGGCAGGCTATGAGTGGTAGATGTATGGTGATCAAAATAACCACTGGAAATAATTTTCAATAATTTGAGTATGAGAATGTAGAAGAGGGTAATCCAATGAATGAAGGAATCCGTATGGAACTTTGGCTTCCTTCATAGGATGTTGGAACCATAAAATGAGTTATGCAGCAGGGAATACTAGATGTGAATGAGTTTTTGGAAAATCCAAAGGGTTTAGAAATAATTGATAGTAATAGTCTATTTCAAATGTGATGAGGGGGGAAATATTGACATTATGAGGTGAATATCCATAAAAAATTGGGGTATTACTCTAATAGTGATAAGGAAAATTATGGTGGATTGATTAGGACATTATATAGTGATATTGTTCTGGGCAGGAGGATGAAGATGATCTTGAATTATGATGTCATGGCTACTCCAGTAAAATGAAGTTCAAGGAAGGTCTACTCTTATAGTCAAATGCATGTGTCCATCGAGTCTTATGTTAGAAACATAGAGTATCGTTACATGGAGAGGATGAATATGATATGGAATTATTCTAATGTTCTTGAAGTATTAAAAAAGACCAGAATGGGAATCAATTAATTCAATGGAATCTTTTTACCAAGTATAAGGCGAAGAGTATGATTTTTTTGATATATAGTTGTCTCTTCTGTCTTGTGGCACTGGTTTATAGTAATTTTATTTTATTTTAATAAATGGTCAAGGGTTATCCTCTGACTGAGATTTTCTGGTATTTAAATAAAACTAAATAATAAAACAAAACTAGTTTTGTGATGATCATAAAAACATAAAAATAATCTAAAGTGATCTCATTTTCATATTATCAAATGAGATTTTTTCGATTTAAATGTAACATCTTCTCTTAAGTTATTTTGTTTTATTTTACTTCTCCAAACCACTAAACTCTTTTTATTACATTATTTTATAACTACACCGTTATACTAAATATACTATTATGTTATTATGATAATGATTATAACTACACTTACAAACACCCACATCTATTTGTTAAAGAACATAATGATTCTGTGGATGGAAAACTAACTCCTAACGAAACGATGATTGTTCAATTAAATCATACCTCCTCTCATGGTGGCCATTAGGATGAAACTATATTTATATATGATATATACAATGTTTAGGTCTCTGTATGATTCTGTATTTTTCATTTATAGTTTACATTTATGGTTTTCATACATTGTAAATGTGATAATTTTATTTTACGATGTGTGGACTACCACCCCCTCGAAGTGATATGACTCGCTAATTACATATGTTTGATGTATACATGATGGATTTAATTATATTATATATGATATTATATGTTAATTATAATGTTCTGTTGTATAATAATTTCTTAATTCAATTAAAATATGAAATATAAATGGAATTAGTGTTCATGCGTACGTACAACTTTTCGTCACTAGGAATCGTGTATTTCATTATTATCACCAAATGTTATGTACTATTATAAATACATATATATAATAGCTATATATGATTAATATGATATCTAAATCATGAATATGATTATGGGGATAATGAATTATTGAGGACATGAACAACCTATATTTATAAGGTGTTAATTTTTACTGAAATACAAAATATTGACGAAACAACATTTAATAACATAAATTAATACATAATGTTTATAACATGGTACTAAGTGAAATAAATTGAATAATAAACTAGATAATATTTATTAAGAAAGTAGAAATTAACCTTAGCTTATTATTCAAGAGATTAATGAATGATCTGTTCATGTCATACATGGGGTAAGAGAACTTCGTAACACAAATTCATATCTTTGGGTTGATCATCAACTTATTATTCAAGTCATGATTTGATTATGTGAGAAATTAATTTTGATATCTTGTCTTGTATATATACATGATTTATATATTATTTTAGTGAATACATATAATCAGTCTATTTTATTTATAAAGTTATATTTGTAAGGGACTTCATCTCAATCCCCTTTCATTGAGGCATATTTTGTTTTATTCTCAACTTCAATTTATATAGTGTATAAAGTCCATTGACTTTACATTCCATTTAAAGGTATTATTTTCCTACGAGTTTTTTTAATAAATTAAAAATAATTAATTTTTATTTTTAATGTAAGTGTTGACAATTACCTTTTTTGTCGATGCGAGTATTATTTGATCATTGGCATCCTTAACAGGACGAAATGTTTTACAAAGGAATATAAATACCATATAATCTTTTATGTATTTTGGTATTGAATATGGTCTTGATAATGGTTTTTATATTTCAATATAAATTAATGATATATTGTGAATAGAATGTAGAAACTGTATCTTCCCTTTATGTTTATTTTATGTTTTCTTGGTCATTGTTTAAATATAAGGGTGGTTCCATGATAAACTGACGGCCGGTGAGCCTGAGATTGATCTCTAATGCATTGGGTAATGTGACAGAGGTAGACATAAATGTTTCTCCTAAGTGATTTATGGAATATACTATTATGGTTATTCCAAATGTAACATCTAATATAGATGTGATAGATACTTTTTATTTATGATACTAATGCCACAAGTTACCTTTATGATTTATATTTTTTATATTCTATTCATAAATATTATTATTTAATGATGTATGTAAAAGAGATTATGTTATATATGTAATTATTAAATAATGTTTTCATTCTTTGTTTTATAAGACATAATGATTTTTTATGCTCATCCCATATTTTGAAATGTTTTTCACAGGACATAATGATGAATAGTGTCAAGTATGGGATCAAGGAAAATTCATGATGTAAAAAACATGGAACTAGACATGACCATTTTATCATGAGTTTTTATTTTGTGAAAAAAATAGATACATAGTAGAAGTTTCTACGTTGTAATATTTTTAGATGTAATAGCTATGCCATAATACTCTAAAACACTAAACTAGAAAAGATCATCAATATGAATTATTCATTTAATTCCACATTATGTAATTTTTTAAGGCTGGGTCATTATTGTTGGTACCCGAGGTATGTTTAAAAAAAATTAGAGATTATAAGTTTTCATTAGACTCATGGTTAGTCCCTTTGAATATTGTTTCAGTTAAATCATTAATTTACAACTCTTTACAGATCCAGGAAGGTTAGGAATAGATGAAAGGAGGAGGATCTCAAACGACATTCTTATCTCTTCCTGATGATCAGATTGAAATAATTATCGCAAATTCATGTTCCGATGATTTTGAAACATTTTAGATCATAAAACACACTTGAAAGAAGTTTTTTGAGATATCAAACACCTCCACTATGCCTCATTATCCTCATAGATCATGGGTTTCATTAAAAAAATTAATATTTTCACAATAATGTAATATTTTCTAGAAAGGTAAATATTATCAAGGAATTTCTAAATATTTTACCTAATCACAAGTTTTTGAAGGATATTATGATTTTGAAAATGGTGTTGTAGAAAGATATCTTTGCACAAACTATTTATAATTTTCTTTTACCATATATCCTCTCAACACATTCTTATGGTTTTTTAAAAGGACCGTTAATTGAATGTTTCCACTTGAATTCGGTCCGACTATTTTATAGAAACCATCTTTTATAAGATTCTTTTGAAATTATATTTAATGCATTATTATTTCCCAAAACTATTTTTCTATGAACACAAATATGATCAAAGTAGTATAAGGTGTATTTGGATGAAGGAAGACAATTATTTTTGAAGGATCTCTATATCGTTGTTGTAATGCATGTACCGCTTACCTATGTTAACAATATATCAATGAAACCAAGTGGAAACTATGATCAACGTATGATTTTCATTATTCTGGGGATCATTTAATTTTATCATATGGTTGTGAAATTAAAAAAATTACAATATATATAAGAAATCACAAATTAATATGTTGTGATCAAAATGATTTGGGATGAAAATGGGAGGTATAAGGAAACCACTGAAATTTAAATAAGTTGGGATAATTTTTTAGTTTTATAAAAAGGGAAAACCATAGGATGGGTGACAACATGTCGCATCTAGCAGGGTTATAGGAATCGATCCCACAACCAAAGGGCGACAAGGGTGCATCGCCTACCACTAGACTATGTGAAGTCCCTAGTTAGTATAACTTATTATTCAGTAAAATGAATTTATGGAATATGAATATGTTTATTTTGGGGGCTTATTTTTTATCAAATAGATATACCTAGTATTGAGAAATGATTTAGTGATTATGTGATAATGGTTTTTTTAGGACGTTCTCTTTTTCAAAGAAATAATATATTTTTAAGGAAGATAAAATACTATGCAATTTCAATTGTGGAATAATGGATGAAATTTTCGTTTGGTAGAATCTATGTTATTATTGTAGAAATATGATGATTTGATTTATTATTGAAAGTGATTAAAATATCATGGAGAATATGTGATTATGTTAATTACTTTTTAATATGAGACTTTATGAGTAACTGGTTTTATTTGGAGATTAATGCTAAGCTGAATCTTCGAAGACTGTGTAATTAAATCCTTATGAGTTTTGGGTTATGATATTAGTTTATATTATGTATGAAGAATTTTATGGATAGGTGTTTATTGAATGGTAATTTTTGAACTTTGGGTTTTGTTAGACAAATTTTGGAGATTAAGAGTAGTTGTTCTTCTTGTAACATATTGTATTTTTGGGTATTATCTGATCTCTTGCAAATTTTTTTTGTTTTTGTTGATTTCTAAAGACAAGGAAAATATAAATTTCTTATTTTGAAAATTATGGGATTCACTAGAAGAGGATTGTTGTGATTTTGATGTGACCATGTCTTTTTGAATGGTCATTTCTCAGAGAAGTGATTTGTTTTTTGTAGAAACATCTTGAAGGGTGAAAATATAACTGAAGGTATGTATATTTACTTATGTTCTCATTCAATGTATTAAATTAATTCCTCAAAATTATGAAAAGGCACTTATAGAAATAACATTGTTGGTTTACTCTTACTAATAGGTAATCAAAGAACATTTAACACATCATGTGTTTGTGATTTTCTTATGGATAACATTCTTCGAATAATTCTTTATATCACTCTCTATCAGAAGTTGACACTTTTTTTCTCTCCCATATCCATGATTTTCTATACAGAATCATATAATATGATATCTCGAGTGACCTTTTTTACTTCTCTTTCATTCTTTTAAATTGATAGATTTACGATGGGGGGCATTTAATGATGTTTCCATGGACAATTTTAATATTGTGAGGATGAAATTCTCAAAAGGGGGTAAGGATGTAACATCATATAAAAATAAGGAATAAAAACTTTTAATATTTATTAATATTGATGAATTAAATGTTAAATTTACTTTAATGGGGTTGCTATGTTAGATGACTTACCCAATACGCAACAACGAGTTTCTTTGAAATCTTACATTACACACTAATAATATAATATTTTTATTTTAAATGGTAGTTAATTCCTAGTATTTGTATTGACGGAAATTAATAGAACTAACTGAAATATTATTATATATGTTTTTTAATTGTTTTTACAAATATCCAATAAATGATAGAGGCCAAAAATGTGAATGAATCTAATTTTAGGCATAATTGTCTTTAAAAGGTTGATTTACCGCCTTTCAATCCCAAAACCTCATTAAATATAATATTTTTCACACTTATATGTTAATTGGACAAAATAAAAATCCTATTTAGAATCGTTACACCAAAATTTCCTTTGGATATAATTTTGATATTTTTCTGATAAAGTTCATTTTTAATGAATAGTGAAAAATAATGTATTTTAATTCCAAAGTGACTTTTAATCTAAAAAAAATAAATGAATATATTATATTTTAATTGGTTTTAATTTATAATTAGAATATATTTTTACTAGTTAATCAAAAGTTGGAAATTTTAATTAATTTCACTTTGAAATTGGACAAAAACAACTATAAATATTTTGGTAGTTATTATTTCATGAAAACACGTTTTTTGTTTTAACAGGCGGAATTAATTTTAAATTAATTTCAGCCACTTATATGTTTTAAATTTATAAAAATGGATTACATATTTGGAATCAGTAGGTTCTAATTGTGTAAATAAGTATCTTTTATTTTTAGGATATTTAAATATTACTTCTGTAAATATTTTATTTACCATGATTAAAAGGTAAATATATTAAATAAGGGTAAAATATAATTGTCTAATAATATTAAATTTACATAACATGAGTTCAATTACAATTGGATGATACATATCTGACCATAGGAATCCTTGGGTAAAATATGGGACCTCATGGAGCCATATGGGAGTAATAATGACAAATTATTTTAATTATTTTAAATTAAAGACAAAATTACATAAACAAATATCTTTTTGTAATTCAATTTTTACATGGGTAATATAAGTTATATTTTTCATCATAAATATTCATTGAAAATATAAAAAAAATTCTTACATCACTGTATTGTTTTCTATTTTTTGACATCATGTAAATTAAATTATTTATAACTCAATAATGATGCAATATTTACCTAAAAATTGATTTAAATAAATAAGATTATAAATAATAAAACTCTATCCAAAACCTATTAAATTATTATTGGATTATTTTATTTCAACTTGGAGTTATCTTAAAATTTATTTTAACAATTAGTTGACATTTTGATACTGAATATGAGTTTATAATAAAATAATTGTCTCAAACATTCCTAAAGAGCCCCTCATCTCCCTTATAAAAAGCCCCCACTTCTAACTCATTCCTCGCAAATTTCAAGATTTTTTTTCATACATCCACTATTTAAATAAGCTCTCGAGATACATCTCTTTATCCTAGAATCCATACCATTGGAAGAATGCACTTAAAAATACTCTTTTGGTTCAATCCAAAGATAGTTATCTGATTTTAAGGTAACGTCTTCTCTATAGTTCTTTTGTTTTATTCTACTTATCCAACCCCTTAAACTCCTTTTATTAATTTATTTTACAACTAAACCAGTATCCTAAATATAATAGTATGTTATTATGAGAAGGATTTGAACAAAAAATACACACACATCCATCTAATGGGTAATGAACATAATATTTATGTAGATGGAAAACTAACACATCACGAAACGATGAATGTTCAATTAACTCCCACCACCTCTCATGGTGGCCATTATGAAGACACTGTATTAATATATGAAATATATTATTTCTATGTTTTCCTTATTCTATTTTATTTTTCATTTATATCATATCATTTTGGTTTCCATAATTGGTAAAAGTGGTAATTACATTTTTTGAAGTGCGGACTAATGCCCCACCAACTGATATGATGCATTAATGAAATATGTTGGATGTATAAAGGATATAGTAAATGATATTATATGTGATATTATACTTTAATTATAATATACTTATATATAATAAAATTTTAATTCCATTAATATAAGAAATAGAAATGGATTTATCGTTCATGCGTACGTACGGCTTACCATTTCCATGATCGATGCATTTCATTTCATATCTCCAAATGTTAGGTACTATTATAAATACATATATATTATGGATATATATGATGTATATTATATCTAATTTATGAATAAAATTCTGGAGACAATTGATTTTTTATGACATGGACAACTCTAATTATATGGTGTTCATTTTCACTAAAGTACCAAATATCGAAGAAACAACAGGTAATAACATAAATGATTATCTAATGTTTATAACATGGTAATTAGTGATATAAAATGAATAATAAAATTGAAAAAAGTATCTTATAAAAGTATAAATTAACATTATTTTATTATTTAGGAGATTAATGAATGATCAGGTCCAGACATACATGAGGTTAGGGAACTTTCATAACAAAAATTCTGTTCATGGGGTTGATCTCCTACATGGTGTTTAGGTCATGATATGATTATGTGAGATATGAATTATGATATATAATCATGTATTTATACAGGATTTATGTATTCTTTTAGTGAATACAAAAAATCGATCTATTTTTTTATAAATTTTAATTTGTAAGTGACTTTATCTCATTCCCCTTTCATTGAGGCATATTTTTTTTATTCTCATCTACCGTTTATACGATGTTTAAATACATTTTAATTTTCATTTCATTAAAAAGGGAATCTTTTCCTATGTTTCATTTTTATAAATAAAAAAACTAATGTTTATTTTTATTGTCTTTGGGGAAAACAACTTTTTCCTCCACTGCTATTATTATTTGATCTTTGACTTCTATAACAAGCTGGAATGTTTTATGAAGGAAAATAAATAACATATAACATATTCTATATTTGATTACTAAATATGGTTTTGATAATGGATTTTTTATGTCAATATATTTAGATGATATATTGTGACTAGAATGTGGAAATGTTATCTTTCCTTTATGTATATTTTATGAGTTAATGAACATTTTTTATGTATATGGGTGGCTCCGTGATAAACCATTGGTGGGTGAGATCGAGATAGCTCTTCAATGCATTGGGTAACATAACTGATGTAAACGTGAATGTTTCTCCTAATAGGTATAGGGAATATATAGAGATTGATTTTCAACATGTAATTCTCTGCGTAGCAGTGATACATATAATGTAAGTATGATATGAATGCCACTAATTACCATTATCATTTATTTTTTCTTTGTGTTATTCATAAATCATATTATATCATGATTTGTGTTGAAGTTCTTATGTTATGTATGTTATGATAAAATAATGTTATCATTCTTTTTTTTATAACCCACAATAATTTTTTAATGTGCATCCCATGTTTTGAAATATTTTTTATAGGACATAAAGATGAATAGGGTCAAGGATTGGATCAAGGAAAAGTAATGCTATCTAAAACACGTAACTAGACATAACTATATTCTTTCAGAGTTTTTTTGTTAAAAAATGGAAATTGGGTGAAGTTTTTACAATGTAATCTTTTGAGATATAATAGTTGTGTCCTAATTCACTAAAACTCTAATCCTGAAAATACCGTCAATGTTAATTATTCATTTCATTCAATATTATTTAATGTTTTAAGGTCAGGTACTTATAAAAAATGTACTGTAAATGAAATGTACAAATATAGGACCACTAAAATAAATTAAAAACTAGTATAATCTGTAATGAATTAGAAGACTTCTGTTAATGATACTTCAAAACTAATCCATGATTTTTCTAGATCACTATTACATACCTAATAATCATCTATCATGGAAACCATTAAAATGATAGTCAAATACATATGGAAAAAAATGTGGTAAAAGGCCATCAATGTTTGAGTATAAAAATACCAATTATGTCAAAATTGACATACTATTTATAAAAGGGATGAAAAAATTATTATGAAAATAACTTTTATCAAATAAAATTTGAGATCAAACATAGTGATCAACCATAACGAACCTATATAGCACATATGCATGCACAGAGACTTGTTCACCTCAAAATCACATCCCATTATGTACAGTACATATGCCATAGACAGACGATGAGGCCCAACATCGATAAGATCTATGACTATTTAATCTTCACACACCAAGTATGGAAAACCTAAACTGTGGACCTATGACCAATACCAATACCAAATAATTTCATTCTACCATGACCCTTCCTTGCCTACAAATAGGATCCTTGGGCTTCCCATATCAACAACTAATATGTTTTTAAAACTCTATAATCTCTCATTGTAAAGCTCCTTCACCAGGAGCCCAGAATACTCTTATGTTTCTATCTAAAAAATGAGAGAATAGATAGTTAAATGGGATAAGCAGTATCAATGTCCCTATATTGTCTAAAAATCATGAATATTTTTTTGTAGTCCCACCTTCAATAACAAGAATTCCACTATGCAAGGTAATTTCCTTTTGGAAATACATATGTGTTATTCTTCTAAGGACATAACGGGATTCCAATGGATCTAATTTTAATATACCACCAATGATTTGTTATCAATGTATTATATTTCCCAAGGCATATCAGGATTTTATAGACATACCCACCAGATGTTATTTGTTTTTCGTTTCCTCCTAGGACCTTCATTTTATAACAACATGGCATATCTATGGGGAATACTTGTACGGAACACTAATTCTCAGGACATGCATGATATATTCTTTAATCCCTCTTTTAATCTTTTAATGAATGTGCTTCTCCATCTTCATCTGTATTTTTCGAAATAGACCACGTTTAATCCCACACCAAGTCCTCCTAATTTTCAGACCTTTTTGAAAGGCTAAAAACACATGTCTCTTAGTTGGATTTGGTTATTTATGGTTAGAGATTACCAATAGTTTTCCTACCATTGGGTATGGATCATCAGGTTTCCCTTATACATGGATTTTTATGGTCACATAGAACCTTTTCCAAGAGATACTATCATATAGTTCCCAGTTCATGATGATTAGTGTTCAAACTATGTTTTCCCTTATCATCTGTATGATATGGTTCTTTTAGTGCATAGTGATGATGGTATGGTTAACACTTTAATTTTCTTTTGATAATAGAAAACTATCCCTCCCCACTACAAGATAAATTTTAGGGCAGCCACCCTATTGTATCCCCATAACATTTCTTGTAGATGGTTGTAGTCTCTCTCTTTTTTACACCCTTCACCTTCTTCCCATATATTCCATGGACCCTTTACCAATGTAAAGTGATCATGGGGATTATCTATAGCCACAACTACATTCTCCATATGCTCTATCAAATCTAGAAGCAATGGAGAACGTGTGTGGTATTTTGAATCATTCCCATCCACTTTTTTTCAAACTAAGCATGAATCATGTATGATTAGAGGTCTATAATGATCACAACATCTTGATAATAAAAATAAAAAATTGATATATGAGAACTATGATTCCCAAAAAAATTGGGATATTTCCAAATCATTAACCTAGGGCCCAAGCACAAAGGACATCATATTTAAGGGTTCAACCCTAATAAATTAAATTTTAGACACTTTCATTGGAGTAATCCCAGAATTAAAACAACCTAAATCCTTATACGTGAAGAAATATGCAATGGACCCTATTACATGGGAATCCACATTAAGAGTAACCCCAACCTATTTCTCTCAAAGGGTCGGACACCCCTATGAGACATATCAAACAATATGGTATTTTATTACCATTAAAATGGGATATGTTGGAAGGCTCACTGTGGTTGAATACCAACATTATAAATCAACCCTATTCTCTTCGAGACATATCACTAGTAAGCTAAAATACTATTTTGGAGCTCATATTCCTACCCAGATTCAAGGTGTACATGGAATTAATTCCCATAAAATTATTTGACTAAGAACTGTAAACCTAGATTTCCTTACCACATGACCATAATCATTATGGTTGGGGCCTAGTCACAGAAACTATTATGGTATGATGTGTACCATTATGCATCACTGAACTATGCTGGTTCTTATTCCTTTCAAAACGATATGTAGGAATCCCGCATATAGGTTTGATCCCAAAATAAAAACAACATTGAACTTCCTGGATGATAATAAACTCAAGGTTAACCTCTGTCTACCAGGATGAAAATAGAATTTTAGAGCGACAAATTGAGTAGCATAAAAATAAGAATTTTCATAATAAGGACTAATGTATCACTATGTTGTCTATGAGAGGATACCATTGATTGAGATCCTTTAATACACACAAATATCTCCATTAATGAAGAATATTTAAAAACATATAAACTATTTTGAATTCCCCATACCCTAATAAATGATCTAAAAATTTAAGTGAAATCCACATTACTCTATTTTAATTATTAAGGAACCATGTACATATCGTAAATATATAAGAGTGACCCAGAGTAGAAAATAATTCCCCCAAAAAGGTTGTGAGAGCCCTAAGTCTCATCCTCTCCACCAACACAATATCTTATGAATCGTATGTCAACAATCCTAATAAATACATGACTTTGTTATAAATGTCCCTTTGGATACATAACTTTTTTTTATATTCCAGTTCCATAATAAAATACAATAGAAACTATTCGAAATAATGATTCCTAACCCGATTTCACATTTAAAAAGAAACAAATGGAGATCCCAAGGACATTCCATAAACAATATGATAGTGTTAACCATTTATCATGCCATTATTAATTGATAATAGAGGAGAAACTAAGGCAATCAATCAGGAATTTGGCTTCCGATATGATACCATATAGCTCATTTATTGTGTTTTTCATATTTAAATGATCACATTTCCATGAAATCCAGTAAATTAAACTAGAATGCTTCATGTCTACACCCATGAATTCCCCGACTATGAATCAATCAGGAACATTATCTGCTAGAATGGTTTCATCAATGACTCAACATCTTCAATGCTAGTTCAAAAACATACCTTATTGAGACTATGATAAAAAATGTAACATTATAACATATTTGGGATCATGATAAGCCATCTATCCAAAGAATAACTCCCAATCGTCTGGTCTGTGATGTCAAGTGGTCCTGAAGTGGATGGTTCAAACTACCTTCTTCGCCCATTTTTTGAGCTTTTCCTTGGAACCCAATCACCAATCTCTCCAATACTCAAGAGTGGTCAATCAACATGCCACCATTGGTCTCATTAATAAAACATTATGGTCCTTCCCAAGAACTACATCAAACAATTGCCACCACCAACACCACATGATAGTAAACTCTTTCCATTATGGGTGTGTTGACATTAGTTGTCCAACATAGGTCCCTCAGGCCAAGGCAAATAGGATGTGCCGCCATTAAAAAAACTCACTAACAAGGATAAGAGTTGTTCATTTTCTCTCTTCATATAATCCCAACAACCATGTTTTGTGTTAAATAGTTAGTGGGTTCATTCACCCATCCACCTTCATTTAGTCGACCATTAGATTCTTCTGGAAGTAACCAACCAATCCCTCCATTAAATTCCTATGGATTATAAAGAGAAAGAACAGGCAATTTCTTACAATAATCAAGCCTTCATTCAGAATCGTTTGGAAGAATTCAATGTATTTTCCCTACCTAATTCAGTGGAAACCCACAAGCTAGAACATACACCTAAAAAAACTCATAATTTTTTCCAATTGCTTTATTTTGTACCACTTAGAGTAGTCAGTCAAAATGCTAAAATAAAAAAGAAGTGGGTAGACTCAACTCTATACCCTAACACATAAGTACCATTAGAATACACTAACAGGAAGGGGAGGACATGATCAGTTACATGCACATGATGTTGATATAAAATAGATGTATATTTGTATTATACCAGATAATTTTACAAGGTGCGTAATATAAATTCAGAAATAGAATGGATAAATTACTACTCATATCCTAGAGCCATTAAAAAACATAGGAAAAAAACAATAGTACCTAAGGATATAAGACATTACATTATCCCCACAAGTAGGGTTTCTCATTAAAATGTAATCCCAGATTAGATGCATACCTATGTTCTGATCCTTGTGGGTCAGGGGGTATAATCCCACATTTCATTAAAGTATCAGATCAAGCCCATACACCTGTTACAATTGGATATAATTGGCATATTCTGACAACCAATCCACGACAGACACATACCCATGTCCATAATAACAAAATAATCCAAAAATTAGAACCAACTACTTGTATTATAGAATCAAAAAATTAATATTACCATTCAAAGATGGAAAATAAAGAGGTCTTTTGTGATTTGGCTCCACTTAATTATGGATTTCATGATTCCCCCATACATTTTACAACTGCAGCTCAAAAACCTAACCTATCATTACTAATTTATGGGAGCAGTATTAGTAACATTAATGGTACTCATTGGACACTTCCTCATGATGATTTTATAAATAAAAATTTGTTCAAGATTGTGAACCTTTCACATTATGAGAACCATGAAAACACTCAGTATTCAATAAATACAAAGGATAAAGATGATATTCCCCATAATGTATTCCACTATGGTGGTTATCATGAAGATAAATTCATTGATAAAAATTCACTCTTGAATAGTGTTTCACATTTTCAATATAATTCCTCAATTGACAATGTAGTGAAGAGAGACTTATTATATTATGGCACTTGAAAATACAAGGATATTAATTTCTAAAGAACTATAACTGGTGGATGAAATTATTTCTCAATTGGAAGATAGAAAAAGTTGGTGGCCATTCTCCAAAGCACCCTTGGTCCATTAATCATCCAATACAATTGAATAACTCTTTACTGGTCAGTATTATTCTGATAAAGAGGTCATGAAACACCAATGATGGTTTAACCGAGTTGAGAGACCTCTATAAAACATGTTGTGTAAATCTATAACATGAGGAAACAGCTAGATAACGATGAATTACCATTCTCGTTTGGGACAATTTCCACCACTCAATAAATAATTCTAGAGATGTTATTAGAAGATTGATTTCATGATATCCACCACAACATTTGAAATACACATTGTTATCTAAAATCATAATTTATTACCATATGATGAATATCAATTTAATTTCATGAAAATAGAAGGGTTGTGTTACAAAATTCACTTTTCATCTTTCTTGGATACCCAAAATCCAATGATTTATAAAAAATGAGGTCCCCTTTAATGTTCATGCCTTGATGAATTTATAATATTGCAAAGTATCATCACAGATATCCCATACGATCATCATATCCAACGATGATGTAGACCTGATGTATTGAATTTTCCGACACACCAAATCCAATAAAATAATTCTTAATGTGTTATCTTGCGATGTTATTTCCCTATGTTTTCTACAATAAGAAAAAAAATTTCATGACCAAAGAGATGCTCAACAAGAACACACCTTGACTAGATTTCACCAAATTCATACCTAAATAGAGAGAGAGAGAGAGAGATCTGTTAATATAATATAACAACAATAATCTGAAAAAATCTAGCATGGCACCTTCATATAGGATTTTGACCAATATATGGAAATAATATTGAAATAAATTTTTTTTTCTGAATGAGTAGATTTATTTGCGTTCTAAAAAATGTAATCATACAAAATTATGAACATAATTCATAATATGTGAAGTGAAATTGTGATTTATTATCTAGATTACTTTATAATCCACCCTAGCCCACATGGATTGGTGATTTTTCCCAAACCCTCGTGTACAATAAAAAAATCTCAAATGGTTGAGAAAGTTGAACATGAACAATTGTAACCCAAATGTTTGGGACTTTTTCAAATACCCAATCCCCTAATTATCAAAAGAAAATTCTCTCTATATCACATAATAATCCAAAAATAGAATTCATAACTAAATTATCTATGGATTCACTTCAAATTAATGTGTTCAAAATAGTAGCCAGGGATCCAAAAAAATTGGAGGAAAACATCTCATAGAGGGAAGATAAGAATTCTATTTCACAAAAGTAACTATAAGATGCATGAAATGCATTATGGTTTGGTGAATATAATAAATCCATCATGGATGAACCTACAGAATCCAGTTTAGGCGAGTAATTGGATGATGTTCTTATTCATTATGTGGACCACACCAATGAAAATTAATGAGGTGTGCATACCTGAATTCTGATTCTTACCCAATATTTATGTATCCCATTGAATAATCAACATACACCACTTTGAAATGTATTTAATAATGGAAATGGTAAATATATGATCATGTCTCACCATTCCTATAGAAAATGTCAATTTTTTTCAGCAATAGAATGGTTTGATCTGAAAGAGGAGGATATGAAGGAGTTGAGAAGACTCATTTCAACGTTACACCAATGAAACATTCCTTCCATGAATACATGACACGATGATACTTGTCTTGAAAATATAGTATAATAACCTAAAAAATTAGTTTTTTTCAACTAACGATGATGATAAACAATTCCATTCATTTCAATTTCAACCAGAGCAGGGTCAATCACATCCTTACGGGACATCCTCTATTGGTTACCTAAAACAGATACCATTGGTTCAACCACAATTGGTCTTACTGTCATCACATCTATTCAAGATTTTTTCGCCACACATAATCTTGTCCCAGCTCATCTAGATAATAATGTAATTTCTATGAACACCATTGATTCAAATAAAACACTACTGGAAGATATTAAAATATAACATTCACTAATACATCTAGAAAATTATGTTTATGCAGAATGGGTATATTAGACTCCTCCACCAAAAAAAATTGGGTATCCCACATTTATAATCATCAATGGCTCAGATGATCTAGGGAAACAAATGATACAATTTTTCGTTGGATGTGATCCTATAATGGGGACCGTTGATCAATATGATGAAGTGAAACAGGGATGCATTGTACAATCATTGTAGAGGGCATAATTGTTCGGTACACAAGTTTTCAGTCTCAGTATACTATTATATAGGAATATATCAGTTAGAAGTTAATTTTATAGTATATCTCAATTTTTTAGAATAAATCATTCATTTATCTCAAAGAATTCCATAAAAAGGAAAATGGAAGACATTCATATTTCATTTCTCATGTAGAGTATTAATATATTCCTTGAATATACCACTCCCTCAAGAATAATTTATTCCCATTTTTATAGAAAATATATGTGATTAGTTGAACACACCATGAATATACGTAATATACACATGGGGGTTTTGGGATCTAGGCACTATTACTTAGCAGGAGGAAAAATCCAAAATATATACTAGACCCAAATCCTATGTAATCCCATTAGCTACGTGATGATTAAAATGAAAATAAGAGGTAACTATGTTCTCAATTATGAAGACCCTTATATATACTGCAATGTTTAATCCATCATCACAGATTAGAGCTCCATCTCTTGAGAAATAGCAACAACGAACCTCTCATAATGATTTCCAAAATATAAAATCTAGAGACTGTTTACAGAGTTGAAATACAACATTTATTCTTTTCATAATTACTAAATCCATGGATACATAATCATATATTTTGGAAACAAATTATTTCATTTTCCATGTCCATAGAATCCTAAAAAATAATATGAGGACATCCAAAACTATTTCCCCATCAGTAAAATTTTCGGGCACCCTATAGAGGTGTTTTTTATTTTCTAGGACCTCTTACAAATGATGATGTAATTTTGCAATGTGAAGATGAAAAATTCACAAACCTAGGTAGAATGTGTTATGACTTCTGATCCAGATGGGTATGGAAAATGTAAATATGTCAAAAGTAAGAATTATCATATATTATAAGACTATATGGTCATGAAAATAATCATGATAACAGATTTTAGTCTATGCACACAATAGGAACAACCATCTATGTCATATTCCACATTCATTACAAAAAATTACTCTTCATCATGATCCCATTCCTAAGAAGGATAGTCTTCAATGATGTGACATGGATGGAATAATAAAGAGGAAGAAAACAAGATTTGTTTTTGTTAAGTTTATTTTTTTCCTTGAACTTTTTAGATTTCAGGCCAATTGTCTCAAAAGAATGAACACCTCACACTAAAGGAAACAACATGAATAAAAATATAATGATGAAAATTCATCAGATAAAGAGTAGAAATTCAGTTATGTTATCATTATTTACATGAAATATCCATATGAAATTGATGATTATAATTATGATCCTATGTTCCCCATACCTGATTAGGGTTGTCTGGGAAGAGGTCCTCCTGGGCGATGTTATAATGGAATAAGTTGTTATTCTAGAATCCACTACTCTAATGACACCCTTTACTGAAATCATTATCCAGTATAATCATTTTTAATATCCATCCAATGAGATCAGCATGAAAAATGAATTTATATTACACGTGATGTCATCTGACCTCATAGGATCATATTAAATGATAGAATTGTGGCTATACCACAAAATTATATGTTTGTGGTAAGACCTATCCATCCTTATTCACTATGAAAATATGTACTTACAGTCCCAATTACAATGTAAGATCCATCAACATCTAGAACATCATCTTTCACAACTCATGTAAAAGATAGTCTCCATATTTGAAAATAAATATGTCTAGATCAAAATAATGTCGGGTTAAAGAAACTGGATCAAGAACATCCCATTTAATTAATCATAGATGCTTTGAATTTATCATAAAATCTCCATGAAGATTTTATTGAGGCATTGTCAATCCCACATGAGTTCGAAACTAATGTTATTGTCATAGAGGTTTACCATGTAGATAATGGCCTAGTATAATTTCAAAATTTTAATCATTTAATAGAATAGTGTGAGTATGACATCATACATTGAAACATCAACCCCATGTATATATCCAACAATATCAACTATATTGATATTCACTGAGACATCATTGAAAAAAAGATTTGGAGTCAATATCAACCCCATTCTTAAACATTGTGGATTAGGCCTCAATAAATCCAATTTTTCACCATAAATTTTAATGGAACATGGTTGTGAAATGAATGAGAAACAAAGTATTAGATTGATTATAAACACCCAATGCGTTACGTACATAGACATTACATTACTTTTGTGGAATACCTAATACATAACAAAAACAGACACGAAAGGAATGTAATAGTATAGTGCATTTGGAAACTTGGAACATATTATTCTAATCATGGTGATAGATCTACAACATCTCACAAAAATATCTTCTATATTTTTTCTTACATAAACCTTTATTTAAATCCTGGGGAAAAGAAAAAATAAAAAGGGTGAGATCAAATGCTCAATAGGGGTAAACATAGAGAACATAAAACAATCCAGAAACATTTGAAAGAAAAAACATGAACATAAAATATAAACATCAAAATCTTGAAAAAAGACATAAATATTGGAAGTACATAAGGAATATATCATAATGGAACATAAATCATGATAAAATAGAATGGTAATAAGATATGTAATTTTGTAAAACAATTATGCACACGATATGATTTCCATAGTATCAAAGGCATTGCTTCCATGACCATCTTAGTGGACAAAGTCCATTTCTGAATCTAGTTCACACTTTGTTCTAGTCCTGTATCACTGATCCAGATTAACGTACCATTCCATCCATGTCTATATCATGATATATAAATATTTACTCAATGCATTTGAGGGAGATAATGGTCCCAACCATTTTATAATGAAATCATTCTTATTTTTTCCACAACATAAACATAAATAATTCATCATAACCCAAAGAATAAAATGGGTTTCATAAACATCATTCCATCACAACATAATCCATATAAAAAAATGGGAATCATTTCATAATAAGAAAAGTGAAATCATTTAAATAATTGAGGAATTATACATGAAACAAGCACATATGAAATACTATCATCTTAGATGGATGATTCTTTTGATAAAACACTTGAAATGAATTCTTGATTAAAATATACATTCTATCTCAAAATATTTGTCTTTTCAAAAAATTTCATGATATTTTAAAAGAAAGGTAATTTGATTAAAATAGTCATGAAATATTGTAGAGTAAGATTCATGGAAATTAGGCGTTATAAACCATCAAAATCCATTCATGACATATAAGTTAAAAAAATAGTTCTCCTCATACTTTTGTCGGAATAGTCAAAAAGATGATCATGTGGAAGAAAATGTAATATTCCATCCATAACATGTGGTAAATTTTAAAAATGGGTAAAAAGGAATTTAAATACACATGAATACATTTTTAGAAGTCAGGGGCTTGGATAATAACAATAACCCCAAATACATACGAATAAACAATCTCGGATAAATATGTGATTGGAAAAGTTATCCCTTACCTTCGGTCCGATAGGATTCTTATGTATCTGAACCTCCTGTATAATGATTTAAATAATGTCATTTACTTATTACAGAATCATATTCATTGTTATGATATCATATATGGTTTACTCATGCCTTTATATTACCCGTTCTTTTGTAAATTCAATGGTAAAGTATCGTTTTGGGTAAAATCGTTACATTTCACGTACGTGTTTTGACTTGTTGTTCTTGATATTTTTATTACATATATCATGATTTAATTACATCCATAATTTAAATAATTATTTATATATCATGTATATTAATTATATATATATATAATAGATATATGAATGAAATGAAATACACCTTTCATGGAGACGGTAGGCCATACGTATGCATGAATGTTGTTTTCCTTTCCTTATTGACTTGAATGGAAGTAAGTATATGACATATACATATATATAAATCCAGTAGCTTAATTATGTCATATATTTCATTATTATTCATTATATATACTTTATAATCATTATTGATTGGTTAACATGGAGAATAAATCTCATCGCGTCATGGAGATGGTAATCCGTACGTACGCACGAACGATGATATCTTTCCCATATTTATTGAATGAAATTAGAGTGGATAATATAATATCTCATAATCAGTATGATGTTATAATAACCATATATAGTAATTATTTACACTATTATACCCATCCATGTAAGGTGGTGGTGGAATAACATATTACACCACAGCGTGGAGATGATATTCCTTACATACATGTGCGCGATGATTTTATTTTCCGTAGGATTGATAGAAGGTGAAATGTGGTTGTTTCATATTTATAATAACATATCGTAATATTTTTGATACTTATATAATTTCTTTATAATGTAACAACTAAAGAAGAAGAAGTTGAAGAAGAAAGAAACTTTAAATAATCGGTAGAAGAGATTACCTCTTATTTGACACACCTCTTTTAAGCTTCCTCTTAAAGCACTAGAGTTGGTCTTTTGAAAAGACCAAAACCACTAGAATGATTCTAGAGAAGTTGACATGGGAACTAGGCAGGGTTTGAATGAGCTTGAAGGTTCAATATTTTGTAAAGTGAATAGGGAGGAGGTTCCCTTTTATAAGGCAGGATAGGGCACTTTAGGAAAAAAAATAAAACATTATTTTATAATAAAGTCATATTCGGTTTATAATGGCTCCATAGTGACTTATTTAGAATATAAAGTTGTGAGGGGTCGAAAGTATTTCAAAAAATAGGTTTTATTCATGTTTATGTTACTATTTTAACATTACCATTTTATTTAACTCTATGTTAAATAATTTAACTTTTACTGTGTCTTCTTGTTTTCTAAAACTATATGGTTAATAAACATACTATAACAAGAAAAATGAACCCCAAATGGTTAATTATTAATATATATAAACTTATATAATTCATTTTTCTGAATCATAGATTTTTAAGAATATAATAAAAATTAATAATATAATATTTGTTTAAAAATTATTTTATTTCAATTTTGACAATATTTGTTAATTGATTTTTGTGAAAATCATAACAGCATGATTAGTTTGATAAAAGATAATTTAATCAATACTAACATGTCATATTAACCTAAAAAATTAGTGGAATTAATAAAAAAGTCTCAAATTAAATTTATTTGGGTATTGGTAACATTAATTATGTTAATATTTCATTAATAATGTAATTACCGCATCATCATTGTTTCATTAATAAATTAAATTATTTAATGTCTAAAAATTATAAATAAAATACCATTATGTAGGAACTTGTTTTGTATTTCTAAATAATATTTATTGTCGAATTTATCTTAGGTATATCCAAATAATAAAAATGTTTTAGTTATTAAAAATTGATTTTAACTCTTTTAACTCTTCTTTAAATAAAATAATATTAAGTGTCCTAATCTAATATAATTGGACATAAATGGACATATTTTATTCCTAATGTTGTTTTTGGTCGAATTACACTTATCCTATAGAATTAGGACATGTTTTAAGGTAATAATAATATCATTTTTATCCTTAATTACCATATATACTTTTAACTGTGCTAAATAAAAGAAAAAAGTTATTATTCACCAAAAATTATTTTTATCTTATTGAACCACATTTTACTCCTTTATATTAACCGTGTCTCTCGTATTTTCAAAATTTAACTCAAATAAGTGGTAAAATAAATTATTATGTACAACTGCAAATGCTCCTAGGAGGTGGGTAAAAGATGGTGAAAAGTTCAAATATATATATATATATAATTATTATAAAATGACTTTAATGAAATACATTGAAATTATATAGGTATTATGTATCTTTTTTAACCTAAAATAAATTTAAATATAATAAATAATTTTTTATATAAAATGTCAGTTTTAAACAATAACTCATTGTTGTTCAATATTTATCAATAATTACATGTTTTCAGAAAATACCAAAAATTCACCCTAGGATAATTTTGAAATTCCAAATCCAAAAATGAAGTCCATTTTGAAAGATAAAATTTATAAAATTTCAAAATGTGGGTATTACTATTCGTAACAGCTGATTTATATAATATTTTAACAACATTTTGTTGTTTAGTGAAACTTCGTATTGAGTACAACGAAAGCTATCGAGGAAGGTTGCTCTTGCATGTACCGTAAGATAAGAATAGTGTTGTATATAATAAAATATAATATGGTGTTGCATATAGCTCAAGATAATCTTGGTGTAGCGTAAAACAAAAGATATCAATGTAATTAAAAAATATATTTCTCCTAAAATCTCAGGGTGTTACATTCAACCCCCCTTAAAAGGAATTTCTCCCTCGAAATTGGTCGGGGTTATAAGTGGTTTAATAAATGAAAGTTTCTTTCATAGAAACCCAAATCATAAAAGGTAATACTAAAACTTTATTATAAAAAGGGAATTTAGAGTAATAACAGTCACCCAAAGTAACTCAGCACTGGGTTCCACATAGGACAACATAGGTTGAAATATGCATATGGAAGAGAAATCTAACTATCATGTTCTGATGGAGAGTGGTGTAGAACATGGTTACGAGGAACCCATCAATAAAAAAGCCATAAATTTGTGATGATTTAAGGTACCATCTAATTCATCATGTATGAGGGTACTACAACAACATATTTAGTTCTCAAGATCATATCTGTAATGTTGAAGAATTATTGAATCAAAATAAATACTTACTTTATTTTGGTACAATCTCATCGTTGTTCGTTCCATGAACAATTTCCACTTCATCACTTAAGGAAATGATGTTGAATTTTTCAGTCATGAAGTTTTAGAAGATCATGCGATAGAATCATAGGTCATTACATCTGTTTCTCTCGCAAAAAGTTTATCACAATTTATTAAATATACAAAAGTCCATCAATGCTGAGATTAATAATATATTTTTGCTAAAATGGACTTATACTTCATCTATAATAATGATTAATAAAATAAAACTAGTTTCTACTAACCATGGACTTCTTTTAGGCAAGTGGTAGCCGAATAAGTCATGTCACACTTTGGTTATGGGTTTGATTCCCGTATCCTTATCCGACGTGACAAGTTTTCACTCAACCTATGGGGTTTCCTTTTTCTAAAACTATACTATTATAACATAACCAAATGTTATAGACATAAAAAATACTATCTAAGGTCTAACATAATCTATTCAAATATTTAGGTTTATCCAAAATACTTCTATCCAATCTTATAGTATAAATAAAACGATTACTATAAAGGTAATCAACCAAGCATTGAATATAATAAATTATCTCCTGTATATCATAAGATATATATATATTGTCAGTCACATTCCAAACATGTGAATTCCTTAATCATGTATTCTCTTGAAATATATGTTACCATAGAACATTAGTGAAAACATGAATGCTATAAATAGTTAACTCTTTCCACATACCAAAATCCTAAACTTTTTACACTCAAACCATGATATCACTTTGTCCATGTACCAGTCATGTGATCAGGAATACTATCAAACGTATTATTTTCTCCTTATCCATTAATTATGTGCATATCTTCTATTTTCCAAAAATATTTCAATCAATTTTTATGGTTACCATTGCTATAAAATTATTAAAACACACAATAGAACAATACAGAAATATTCAAATATTCCACAATACTACAACATTATTTTAGAATCCCATTACATAAACACATTATCATTCCACCACATTGTTTTTATTCAACATCGACAATAGTGATCACATGTGACTTCCCATTGTCCTATTCCTTAAGAGTTTGTTGAGTTCGATCATCATTAACCCTTGGATTATGGAATTGATTAGCTTAATGACCCATTTCCATTCACTTGTAGCATTAAAGTGTTGGTGGTGAGTTCTTTGTAGTCTTTTCTCTATTCATATCATTAGCTAACGTTTTCCAATTACATCGATACTCATTTTCTCGATGACATTCTTTTCCACAATTAAAACAGTCTCTAGTCTCTTTAAGACAATGTCCAACATGATTCATTCTGCACTTTCATAATAAAGAAACATTCCTCTTCCTTTCAACATTATTTTGAGATTTTTTGTTGAACACCATAGTTCTCTTCTTGTCCAAACCATGAGATGGATATGTAACACCAATTTCAATTTCTACCTTGATAACACATCACACAATTTCTTCATAGATACTGATGTCTCTTATAGCTAATGCCCTTCGAAGACTTGATTTTAATCCCTTAAAGAATCGATCAACTTTAATTTCAGGTTGAATGATAAATCTAGATTCATACCTTGGAATCCTTGTAAATTTCACCTCATATATACCAACAGATTCATCATCCTTTTAGTTGATCTCACGGAACTCCTTTTCCTACTTTGTTCAAAGAATATGAGGGACGTACTTATTGAAAACATGTTCTTGAACTCATCCCATTCAATGGATGTAATTTCATCTTGGGGCCTTGTATTCTTAATTAGAGTACACCACTAGTCTCCTTCACCTTCTAATCGTTAAACTGTTAAAATGACTTTTTCATGTTCTGAATAGTGAAGTATGGAAAATATCTTTTTAATGGAACTGATCTATTGTTCAGAAACAAGTGGATTGGAAGACCTATTTAAAGAAGGTGGACATTCCCTCATAAAGGAATCAATAGAATATTGTTTCCATCTCTGCTCATTTGGAAGTCCAAAATGATTCAAAGCTTGTGTAAGTATAGCAATAAGATTTTGCACTCCATCTCCCATAACATTGGTTTGTTCCGAAGGAAAATAATTGCATTGTCTGTTACATTGATCAACATGGTTCCTTCGGGTTCTAGCCATAATCTAAAACACAAAAAGATTAGTGTGAGAGGAAAAAATCATAATCAAGGGGGAGTAACATCAATATCTAACATCTTAGGTTTAATTCTGACATCGTTACCATAATTCTAGGACTATATCCTATACTTATACTTTACCTTAGGGTCATCCCTAGGAATCCCTTAGAAATATCTCTATGGATCTTACTAAATATTTCGCATGCTATTTTCCAAAGGTTAACCAAAACTCTCTCTGATGCCAGCTATAGAGATCCAAAGCATTACTTAAATAGACATTACATTACTTTTTCCGAATACCTGATACATAACAAAAACAGACACCAAAGGACTGTAATAGTTTAGTTCCTTGGGAAACATGGAACATAATCTTCTAATCTTGGTGAAATATCTTCAACATCTCCCATACAGATCTTCCCTTTTTTATCTTACCTAAAACCTTTTCTTATATCCTGGGGAAAAGAAAATATAAAAAGTATCATCTCAAATGCTCAATAAGGTAAAACATGGAGAACATAAAACAATCCATAATCATTTGAAAGAAAAACATGAACATGAGATATAAACATCAATATTTTGTGAAAAGACACAAATCATGGAAGTACATATGGCATGTATCATAAAGGAACATCAATAATGATAAAATAAAATGGCAATAACACATTTAATTGTGTAAAACCACTATGAACGTGATATAATTTCCATATTAGACAAGGCATTACTGCCAAGACCATCCTAGTGGACTAAGTCCCTTTCTGAATCGATTTCCCTCCTCATTCCAGTCCTGTATCAATGAACTGTTTTAACATACCATTCCAGCCATGTCTATTACATGAGATACAAATCTTTACCAAATGCATTTGTGGGAGATATAGGTTCCACCAATCTCATAATGAAATAATTGTTACGTGTTCTACAACATAAACATAAATCACTCATCATAACCCAAAGAATAAAATGGTTTTCATAAACATCATTCCATCATAACATAATCCATATAAAACAAATGGATATCATTTAATCATAAGAAAAGTTAAACCATTTAAATCATAGATACGTTATACTTGAAACATAAACATATGAAATAATGTCATCATAGATGGAAAATGATTTTGATAAAACACTTGAAATGAATTCTTGATGAAAATATCATTTCTTCTTCAAAATATTTTTCTTTTCACAAAATTACATGAAATTTTAAAAGAAAACGATTTTTTTGAAAATATTCATGAAATATTATAGAGTAATCTTCCTGAAAATAAGGCGTTATGAAACCATAAAAATCCATTCACGCCATATAAGTAAAAAACATTATCCTCGTACTTCTGTCGGAAAAGTCAAAAAGTTCCTCATGTGGTAAAAAAACGTAAGATCCCTTTCATAAAATGTGTTAAATTTCAAAAATGGTTAAAAAGGACGTTAAACATACATAAAAACATTTTTAGAAAACATGGTCATGGATAATAACAATAACCCCAAATACTTACGAATAAATAATCTCGGATAAAATTGAGATTTGAAAAGGTATCCCTTACCTTCGGTCTGGTATGCTTCATACGTATCTAAAACTACTGTATAATGATTTAAATCATGTAATATACTTATTACATAATCATATTTATTGTTATGATATCATATATTCTTCACTCATGACATTATATTACCCATTCATTTGTAAATCCCATGTTAAAGCAGTGTTTTGGATAAAATCGTTTCATTTATCGTACATGTTTCAACTTGTTCTTCTTGATATTATTATAACATATATCATGATTTACATACATCAAGAATGTAAATAATTATTTATATATCATGTATATTATGTATATATATAATCGATATATTAATGAAATGAAATACACCGTTCATGGAGACGGTAGGACGTACGTGCGCATGAACGCAGTTTTACTTTCCTTATTGACATGAATGGATGTAAGTAGATGAAATATATACATATATACAGAAATCAAGTAGCTTCATTATGTCATATATTTCATTATTGTTCATTTTATATGCTTTATAATCATTCTTGATTGGTTAACATGGTGAATGAATCTCATCGCATCGTGGAGACGGTAATCCGTACGTACGCACGAGTGATGATATCATTCCCCTAATTAATTAATGAATTTTTAGTGGATTATATAATATCTCATAATTTCATTTATGTTATAATAACCATATATATTCTATATTTACAACATTATACCAATCCAAGTGATGTGGTGGTGGAAAAACAGATTACACCACGGCGTGGTGACGGTATTCCGTACGTACGCACACACAGTGATTTCATTTTCCATAGGATGGATAGAAGGTGAAATGGGGTTGTTTAATATTTATAATAACATATAAGTATATTATTGATACTTATATTATTACTATATAATGAAAAAAATAAATAAGATGACTTTGAAGAAGAAAGAAACTTGAAAAAATCGGTAGAAGAGATTACCTCTTCTTCGATGAAACTCTTTTTGATTCCTCTTAAGGTAGTTGAGTTGGCCTATTGAGGAGACAAAAACCTCTATAATGTTTCTATGGATGTTTATAAGTTAAATGGTCAGGTGTTGGTCGATCTTGAAGGCTTAAAATTGTGTAATGAGAAGAGGGAGGAGGTGCCATTTTATAATGGATGAGAGTGAACTTTAGAAAAAACATAAAATATTACTTTATAATAAAGTCATATTCGATTTATAATGGCTCTAATATGACTTATTGCGAAGAAAAAGTTGGGTTGGGTCGAAATACTTTCATCCAATTTGTTTTATAAATGTTTAGGTCACTATTTTAACCTTATCATTTAGATTTAACTCTACGTTAAATAATTAATCTTTTACTGTGTCTTCTTGTTTTCTTACACTATATGGTTAATAAACATACTATAACAAGAAAAAAGAACCACAAGTGGTTAATAATTAATATATATAACCTTATCTATGTCATTTGGCAAAACCATATATTTTTAGTAATAGAATAACAATTAATAATATAATATTTATTTTAAAACCTATTTTCTGTCAATTTTGACACTATTTGGTAATTGATTTTTTTGAAAATCATAATAGCCATATTAGTTAGAAAAAATTAAATTTAATAAATACTAACATGTCATATTAACCTAAAAAATTATTTTAATTCATAAAAAGTCTCAAATTACATTTATTTGGGTATTTATAATATCAATTATGTTAATATTTCATTAATAAAGTAATTATTGTATCATCTTTGTGTCTTTAATAAATTAAATTATTTAATGTCTAAAAATTATAAAAAAAATACCATTACGCATGATATATATTTATATTTCTAATGAATATTTATAGTCAAATTGTTATTATGAACAACCCTATATTAATAATGTTTTAGTTATTAAATATGATTTTAACTCTTTTAACTATTCATTAAATAAAATAATAATAAGTGTCCTTATCTAATCCTTTTGGACATAAATAGCCATATTTTATTCCTAAGATTTTATTTTTTTCGAATTACAATTAATCATTACAATTAGGACATGTGTTAGGGTAATAATAATATCATTTTTACTCTTAATTACCCTATTTACTTTTATCCATGGTAAATAAAAGTAAAAAGTTACTATTAATCAAAAATTATTTTTATCTTATTAAACCACATTTAACACTTTGATATTAACCATTTCTCTCGTATTTTCAAAATTTAACTCACATAAGTGGTAAAATTATGTTTTATGTAAAACTACAAATGCTCATAGGATGTGGGTAAAAGGTGGTGAAAAGTTGAATAAAATTTTTATATGTATAAAAATATTATAAAATGACTCCAATGAACTTCATTGAACTTATATAGGTATTATTTATTTATTTTGACCTAAAATAAATTTAAATATAATGAATAATTATTTAAATAAATATTCAGTTTTAAACTATAGCTTAGTGTTTTTCACAATTCATCAAAAATTGAATGTTTTCAGAAAAATACAATAAATTCACCGTTGGAAAATTTAGATATTCCAAATCAAATAATGAAGTCCATTTTGAATGTTAAAATTTTTTAAATTTAAAAATGTGGTTATTACTTTTCATAACAACTAATTTATATAATGTTTTAAGAACATTTTGTTGTTTAGTGAAACTCGATATTGCATACAATGCAAGCTATCTAGGAAGGTTGCTCCTACGTGTAACATAAGATAATAATTGTGTCGCGTATATTACAAGCTAATATGGTGTTGCGTTTAGCGCATGCTAATCTTGTTGTAGCGTACAACACAAGACATCAAAGTAATTAAATATATTATTTCTCATAAAATCTCATGGTGTTACATTCTACCTCCTGTAAATTAAATTTCTCCCTCAAAATATGTCTGGATTATAAGTGGTTTACTAATTGAATGATTCTTTCATAGAAACCCACAAGGTAAAAATAAATACTAAAATATTATTCTAAAAAGGGATGTTAGAATCATAACGGTCACCCAAAGTAACACGGCATGGGGTTTCGACATAAGACAACGTAGGTGAAAATATACATATTAAATAGAAATATAACCATCATGTTCTGATGCAGAGTGGTAGAGAACATGGCTATGAAAAAGAGATCAATCACAAAGCCATAAATATATGATGATTTAAGGTACCATCTAATTAATCGGGTATGAGGGTACTACAACAACATTTTTAGTTCTCAATATAATTTCCTTAAGGTTGAAGAGTTGTTGAATTAAGAGAAATACTTAATTTATTTTGGTATAATGTCACCGTTGTTCATTCCCTGAACAATTTCCACTCCATCTATTAATGAAACGAAGTTGAATTTGTCATCCGTGAAGTGTTAGTAGATCATGTGATAGAATGATAGGTCATTCCATTTGTTTCTATCGCAAAAAGTTTAACAGAATTTATCAAATATACATAAGTCCATCTAAGTTGAGATTAATCATATATGGTTGCTAAAATGGACTTATACATCATATATCATAGCACTTAATATAAATAAAACTAGTTTCTACTAACCAGGGACTTCTTGTACGCCAATGGTAGGTGATAAAGGCCTATCACACTTTGGATGTGGGTTCGATTCCCGCATCCTTGTCCGATGCGATAGGTTGTAACTCGTCATACACGTTGTCCTTTTTCTAAAACTATACTTTTATAAAATAACAAAAATTTATAGCCTTAAAAAATACTATCTGATGTCTAAATTAATCTAGTCAAATCTTTAGGTTTATCCAAAATACTTATGTACAATCTCATAGTATAAATAAACCGAATACAAGAAAATTCGTCTAACAATCATTGAATACAATCATTTATCGACCATGTATTATAAGATATATATATATTGTTGGTAACATTACAAACATTTGACTTACATAATCATGTATTCTCTTGAAATATGAGATACCATAGAACCTTAGTGAAAACATGAATGCTGTCAATAGTTATCTCTTTCCACATAGCCAAATCCGAAAATTATGTATACTCAAACCATGTTATCACTTTTTCCTTGTACCAGTCATGAGCTCATCAATAATATCAAACATATTATTTTATAATTATCCATTCATTATGTGCATATCATCTATTTTTTAAAAATATTTAAATCACTTTTCATGGTTACCGGTACCATAAAATTATTAAAAACCACAACAGACCAATACATAAATATTCAAATATTCCATGATACTAAAACATTATTTTTGAATCCTATTAAATAAACACCTTATCATTACACCACATTGTTTTCATATTAAACATCGCCAATAGTGATCACATGTGACTTTCCTTTGTCATTTTCCTTAAGAGGTTGTTGAGGTCGATCATCATTAACCCTGGGATTCGGGCATTGATTAGCATAATGAACCATTTCCATGCACTTGTAGCATTGAAGTGTTGTTGGTGCATTCTCTGTATTTTTTTCTATATTCGCATCATTAGCTACCTTTTTCCCTAATCATCGACACTTAGCTGCTCGATGATCTTCTTTTCCACAATTAAAATAGTTTCTAGTCCCTTTAAGACTATCTCCACCATGATTTTTTCCACACATTGAGTATAAAGAAACATTTGTCTTTATTTCACCATTATTTTAATATTTTTCATTGAACTAAATCTTTCACTTCATGTAAAAACCATGAGATGGATATGTAACACCAACTTCCATTTCTACCTTGATAGCATGATGCACAATTTATTCATAGCTACTAAATTATCTTATATCTAATGCACTTTGAAGACTTGATTTTAAGTAACTAAAGAATCGATCATCTTTACTTCTAGGTTGAATGATAAATCCATATGAATACCTTGAAAGCCTTGTAAATTTCACCTCGTATATACGAAAAAAGTCATCATCCTTTTTCTTAAGCTCAATGAACTCTTTTTCCTTCTTTTTCCTAAGAATACGAGGGATGTACTTATTGAAAAACAAGTTCTTGAACTTGTCCCATTCCATGGATGCAATTTCATCTTGGGGCCTTGTATTCTTAATTATATCCTACCATTGGTCTGCTTCACCTTCTAATCGGTAAACAAATAAAATGACTTTTTCATGTTCTGAACAACGAAGTATGGTGAATATCTTCTCAATGGTACTGATCCATTGTTCAGTAACATGTGGATCAGAAGACCCATTGAAGGAAGGTGTATGTTGCCTCATGGAGGACTTAATAGAATATTATTCCCTTCTCTTCTCATTTGGAAGTCGAGAATGATTCATAGCTTGTGTAAGTATAGCAATAATATTTTGCACTCCATATCCCATAACATTGGCTTGTTTTGTAGGACAATCATTTCATTGTCTATTACATTGAACAACACGGTTCCTTCGGGTTCCAACTATCCTCTAATACCCAAAAATAATAGCGTGAGAGGAAAAAATCATAATAAAGGGGGAGTACCTTAAATATCTAACATCTTAGGTTTAATTGTAATATATTTATCGTAATTATAAGACTATACCCTATACATATACTTAACCATAGAGACATCCCTAAATATACATTATAAATATCTCTAGGGATCTTACTAAAGTTTTCGCATCCTAGTTTCCAATGGTTAATTGACCCTCCCTCTGATACCAACTGTAGAGACCCAAAGCATTTCGTACATAGACAGTACATTACTTTTTCAGAATAACTTATACATACCAAAAACAGTCACCAATGGACTGTAATAGTTTAGTGCCTTTGGAAACATAGAACATAATCTTCTATTGTTTTTGAAAGATCTTCAACATCTCCCATAAAGATAATAAATTTTTTCCTACATAAAAACTTTATTGATATCTTGGGGAAATGAAAACATAAAAAGGGTGAGCTCAAATGCATAGTAAGGGTAAACATTGAGAACATAAAACAATCCATAAACATTTGAAAGAAAAAACATGATGATAAAATCCAAACATCAAAATCTTGAGAAAAGACATAAATATTGGAAGTACGTAAGTCATATATCATAAAGGAACATCAATCATGAAAAAATAGCATGGGAATAAAACATATTATTATGGGAAACCATTAAACACATGAAATTATTTCCATAGTATCCAAGACATTGCTGCCAAGACCATCTTAGTGGACAAATTCCCTTTCTGAATTGAGTTCACTCCTCGTTTCAGTCCTGTATTACTGAACCAGATTAATATACCATTACAACCATGTATATCTCATGAGATATAAATAGTTACCCAATGCATTGGAGGTAGATATAGGTCCCACCAATTTCATAATGAAATCATTCTTACGTGTCCCACAACATAAACATAAATCATTCATCATAGCCCAAAGAATAAAACGGGTTTCATAAACATAATTCCATCATAAAATAATCCATATAAAACAAAGAGATATCATTTCATCATAAGAAATGTGAAACCATGTAAATCATAGATAAATTACACTTGAAACAAACACATATGAAATAATGTCATCTTAGATGGAAAATGGTTTTGATAAAACACATGAAAATAATTCTTGATAAAAATATCCTCTCTTATTCAAAATCATTTTATTTTCAAAAAATTCCATGAAATTTTAAAATAAAATGATTTTTTCTGAAAATAGTCATGAAATATTGTAGATGAAGCTTCATCAAAATTAGGCGTTATGAAACCATCAAAATCCATTCACACCATATGAGTTAAAAAAACATTCTCCTCATACTTTTGTCAGAAAAGTCAAATAGTTCATCATGTGGTAATCAAAAGTAAGATTCCTTTCATATCATGTGGTAAATTTTAAAAATGGGTACAAAGGAATTTAAACATACATTAAAACAATTTTAAAAAACATGGGCATGGATGATAACAAAAACTCCAAATACTTAAGCATAAACAATCTTGGATATAAACGAGAATGGAAATATAATCTGTTACCTTCGGTCCAAAATGCTTCGTACGTATCCGAACCTCATGTATAATGATTTAAATAATGTCATTTAATTATTAAATAATAATTTTCATTGTTATTATATCATATATGGTCCACTCATGACTTAATACTACCCATTCTTTTGTAAATTCCATGTTGAAGGAGCGTTTTGAGTAAAATCGTTTCATTTACCGTAATTGTTTCAACTTGTTTTTCATCATATTATTAAAACTTATATCATGATTTAATTACTTCATGAATGGAAATCATGATTTATATACCATTTAAATTCAGTATATATATAATATAGATATGAATGAAATGAAATACATTGTTCATGAAGACTATAGGCCGTACGTACACATGAATGCTATTTTACTTTCCTTATTGACTTGAATGGAAGTAAGTAGATGACATATATTTATACATAAATAAAGTAGGTTCATTATTTCATATATTTCATTATTATTCATTTTATATACTTTATAATCTTTCTTTATTGGTTAACATGAAGAATGAATCTAATCGCATTGTTGAGACGGTAATCCATACGTACGCATGAGCGATGATATCGTTTCCCATAATTATTGAATAAATTTTGAGTGGATGATATAATATCTCAGAATCATTACGATTTTATAATAAACATATATATTTTTTCTCTACACCTTTATACCCATCCATCTAAGGTAGTTGTGGAAAAATAGATTACACCACGGCATAGAGACGGTATTCTGTACGTATGCACGCGCGGTGATTTCATTTTCCATATGTTGGATAGAAGGTGAAATGGGGTTGTTTCATATTTATAATAACATATAAGTATATTATTGATACTTATGTAATTAATTTATAACAAAACAACTAATGAAGAAGAAGTTGAAGAAGAATAAAACTTGAAAGAATCGGTAGAAAAGATTACCTTTTCTTTGATGCACCTATTTTAATCTTATTATTAAAGAACTAGAGATGGTCTTTTGAGGAGACTAGAACCTCTATAATGTTTCAAGGGAAGTTGATAAGGGAAGTGTTCAGGGTTTATCTGAGAATTAAGGATCAAAATTTTATAAAGTGAAGAGAGAGGAGGTGCCCATTTATATGGGAGGAGAGGGCACTTTTGTAAAAAAATTAAAATATTATTGTATAATAAATTAATATTTGCTTTATAATGGCTCCAAAGTGACTTATTTCGAAGCTAAAATGCGTATGGGTCAAAATAATTTCACCAATAGGTTTTAGAATTGTTCAGGTTATTATTTTAACTTTATCCTTTAGATTTAACACAACGTTATATAATTTATCTTTTAACGTGTCTTCTTTTTTTCTTATAGTATATGGTTAATAAACATACTATAACAAGGAAATCGAACCCAAAGTGGTTAATTATTAATATATATAACCTTATCTAAGTAATTTGGCCAAACCTTAGATTTTTAGTAATATAATAAAATTTAATAATAAAACATTTTTTTAATAACTAATTTATGTAAATTTGACACTATTTGTTAATTGAATTTTTTTTAAATCATAACAGCATGATTTGTTCAAAATAATATAATTTAATCAATAATAACATGCCATATTAACCTAAAAAATTAGTTTAATTCATAAAAAGTCTCAAATTACATTTATTTTGGTATTTTTAACATCAATTATGTTAATATTTCATTAATAAGGTAATTACTACCTCATCATTATGTCATAAATAAATTAAATTATTTAATGTCTAAAAATTATAAATAAAATAAAATTATTTAAGAAATCTTTTTATCTTTCTAATTAATATTTATAGTCAAATTTATCTTAAGTATAACTCTATATAATAAATGTTTTAGTTATTAAACATTGATTTTAACTCTTTTAACTCTTCATTAAATTAAATAATAATAAGTGTCCTAATCTAATCCAAGTGGAAATAAATGGTCATATACACTATATATACTAATTCTAGGTTCCTCAGGACTGACATGTCTTTTCCACAAGCATCCACGCCACCAAAAAAACACTTCCGACAAATACCCCCAGCCTATTGGGTTGATCTTCTGAAGGGATTTCTCCGAGCTCGATGACCACCTTCTGTGTCACTCAGATTACCTCCTCCTCTTTCCAGCCTTAGTGTTTCATATCAACTGCGTTCATTCGTGGATTTCATCCCAAATAATCTCTACGAGCTTGACATCTTCTAGTATGCTCACTCAGTAGACCTGGTTTTGCTGCTGGAGTTATGATATCCAGGAATCTCAGTCCAATACACCATTGTTAGAATCCTCTAATCTATCCCTACATATCATCATTTGATTCATCTCCAATACCATCTGATACCTTGAATCCCGTTTTATAACTCACTTCTCCCCGCTCGTGGAATTCATAGCAGATCACTTTCTGTACCAGGTTGTCAGGGCGCGATTAGGGTTTCGCAAAAGCACGAATCAATAAACCTCTCCATGATTCTGGTCATCTCCTACCGCATACCTTCCCAGGAATCATCACTGTTACCATCACCATCCTGGAAAATGACCTCAGACATACCATCGCAAAGATCTCAAACCTCGTAGACTATTTCATCACTAACCTTGCAAGTATGGTTTCTTGTGTATTCTATATGGATCCGCTGTCTACTCTCAATGTAACTTATTTTCTGTCCCTCCGCAATGCATATTTTACATGTTTATTGCAGCTGTAATAAGAGTATATCTCTTTTCAACTATCATTGGGTCTCGGTTTTTATGCCCGATTTTGGATTTCTACAATATAATCAGTACATGGCCTCTTCATTCTGCAATATATAACAACACATACCAACGTCTAACATTTTGATACTTGTATAGAAGCTACTGTGAAATAGATCCTTATTTATTATGCACTCACCATTCTTTGCATACTTTTTTTCTTCTACAGTATATAGAAATAGCAATCCCACATGACATTGAAAGTTATATTTATTAGATAGATATTTGTTTTTTTTTGCATTACCATTAAATAAAATTCATTCCATGTATATTATCTTTCGATATGTGACATATTTTATTGCTCTATTCTATCATTAATACTTAACACATATATCTACAATCTTGTTGGTGATAATATAAGACTGCTTTGACAACAACCTTTTGCGTCTTTCATCTGAGGGGCATCAAATTCTTTCACAAAGGTATATCTTCCTAAATTTGTTGTAAAACAAATCTTTGTACATTATGTTTACCATTACATTATCATTATATTAAATACTAGTATTTTAATTTATAGATTTTCAAGTAAACTTTTTCATGTCTACTTTGTTAATTTTAAACATTAATACTGATTTGCAAATTTAAATATTAAAATTTTTGTCGGCCTATTTATAAGAATTTTATATTCAATTTTAAACTATTAATAATATTTTTTTTTCATGCCACCTAGACAAATTTGTACAAAGAAGACCAAAAAAACCATGCATACCCCTTCCCACTCTAGAGAATCAAGGATGCACAGAAGACTACTCATGCAACAACGTCATGAAAATCGTGAGTATTGTCTTAGTTTTAGAATAACATAATTACTAACTCGACTTCTATCATTATATGAGTTTCATGTCAATAATTTTAGAAACAATATTTTTGTGTACTGTAGGTTCTCATATGCTTTCTACCGTGTGCATCGACATTCCAATTATTCAGCCACTATCAGCAAATGGCGTTAGACATACAGTCCTAAGATTACCATTGTCACCTCTATCCATTAATGGTATGTTCATTTGGAAAATTCATTGCAATGAGTAATGTTTCCAACTAACTGAGAATTATCATAATTTGTTACTTATTTGTTCATAGTTCCAAGTGCAAGTCGTACAGAGTCAACAAGGATTGCCGGAAAAAAAATCGAAAGCACATAAATCACACCCTCTCTCTTGTACCTTTTACTAATTATACTGTCTATGAACTTTTATGACCATAATATGGGTCAAACATTTAATTATAGACCATATAACACTTCAGCCACTTTTTCTTTTTGGTCTGGTGAATGAGGAAAACAATCTCAATGAATATGCAGTACTCATGTCGACAGAGTATGCATGACTAATACACTTAAATATGACATGTCAATTTATTTTCAGTTCTTACTCTATCCTCTGTGTACAGATTTTGTCTTCCGAATATTGTTGTACCAAATTACACTACTTCATCATTAATAGGTATGTTATAATATTTTTACGCATTTATATAAATTTTTACTTTTGATTATTGTAACTACTTAATGTTTTTATACTATGATACTCTATTCAACAATATTTTCCTTCACATATTTCAGCAACATAATCAAACAATATAGATTTCGTCAGCACAACTGCACACTCCATAGGTTTGTTGACTTACCAATTGATCTTCAAATATTATAACATTCTATACTAGATATCACACACCATATTTACATTTCATCGACATTGCTTCCCATGGAATTGGGGATGACCTCGTTGATTGAAGGTTCATACATTCCAATCGGTTTCAAACGGGTTTGTTCGTAGAACCGGAAACATCCAATGATTTCATATCCATTTGGATCTTCATTAAAAAGGTAGGAACAAATTAGTTGTGTAATGATGAGGCTTAGAAATTTGAATTGGTCGAGAGGATGGGAGGTTGGACTCATCACACCTTTTTAGGGGAATTATTGTCTACTCTGGGACTCTCTTTATAGATTTATGTTATGTTCGTGAATCATTATTATATTACCAAGTATAAAATGCACTTTCCATTAGATCTGACAATCAATGATTGATATGAAGGAAATTTGGAGAATATTCTATATGTATTAGATGTTTTTCATCGATAGAGAATCATTTGTATTTGTTATAGATTCTTAGTTGATGGTATCCTTAAATACATAAAAGTCTCTTGGTCATTATGATGACCATACTAGTTTTAAAGACACTCAGTGGGGCACATGAAGATTATTGTCATTTAGGAGGATATAAATTATTTCAGTTTTGGGATCGTACCCACAGATAGGATAACTACGTAACCTTTGTTTGGAAAAGGAATCAGAACCCACATAGTTCGAGTAAGGGAGTATGATGTTTATGCATGATTGATGACTCAAAGAAAGATGTCATGATTACTTTTACACTCTAAGATCACATGAGTAATGCTCGGTGCGAGAAACAAGAGGTATTGGTGAAACCAGACAATTGATTCATGCAATGTTGTTGGGCTTATGTATGTATGACTGCCCAAATAGATGAGGATTAAGATTTACTTCAGGGATGAAATCCATGAACAGTGTCCATAAAGGTATATGTGCTTCATGGAGATTTGGATACTCTAATCTTTGGGATTAATCCTAATGAAGATTTCCAATTCAAGAGTGGACTTATGATTGGGTTTTAATCTTGAGAAGGAAACCTAGATCAAAAGGAATTACTACTGGTTAAGAGAAATTTAGACTGGGGATTATTCCTAAGGAGGCCCAGGTTAAAGGGATATGAAAATTAAGGGACTTGGGGCTTAATCCTAAAGATGATGCACATATTTGAGACAGGGGATTATTCCAAAAAAAGAAACACACGTTAAGGGAATTATGGTTTGTGGCTTACTCCTGAGGAGGATGCCCATATTTGAGACTTTTAAGACTGGGGATTACTCTTAAAGAAGATTCACATACTTTTAAGACTGGGGCTTACTCTTAAGGAGGATGCCCATATTAGGGGACTTCGGCCTTACTCCTAAAGAGGATTCCCAAATTAATGAGGACTTGGACTGGGGCTTACTCTTGACAAGGAGGCCCATATTAATGAGAATTTGGCCTGGGGATTACCCCTAAAAAGGAGGCCCGAGATAAGGATTATCTCATCTTAAAGGATGAGGTTGAATGAATGAAATCTCAATCTTTAGTGACATAATGATGTATAAATCACTAGGTTTTGAGATATGTTCCACGGAGTTCCTTTCTGATAAGGAAGCAAAATCAAGAAATCATGCCATAAATGGATCTGAAAAGTGTCTTGAATATTGAATCTTCAATAAGAGAGGTGGAATGTCATATGGGGGGTGAAATGGGTAGGAAAGGCAACCAAAATGATAGGGTTGTGCATGTCCTTGAAGGCGCGCAGGTACTGCATGGGCGCTCAAGTCCTGGTCGCGCATGTATATATACGCGACACATGGGTACTTGTGCGATTTTCCGCCCATAGAGTAATATTTTGGCGATCCATGATCAAAGCCTTTAGAATTATCCCAAGAGGCTTTCCAGAATATGGCGCACAAGTTATGGTGAAGAATTAGGGTGGCGCGCAAGTGTGTACATTTCCCTTATGGGTAAAACAAATAGGTTCACAGGTGTTAGTGAATTCTAACACTTAGAACCTACTCCTATTGTTTATACCTTCCATTCTATGTAAAGAATTTCCTTATAAGTGTTCAGAAGAACTGAAGAAGAGACTTGGGCATTCAGAGCTTTGTATCTGAATTCTGGGAAATTCCTCCCCAAATGGGGGGCCCACAGGGTCTATTTATAGGCTAGAGAAGATCACAGTTAGTTATCCTTTAGGTAGCACAAGTCACTTGTGCAACCATTAGGTGGCGGACAAGTATAATTGCATGATAGTGATGGAACATGCTTGACCCTTGCACATTTGAAGCCTTGTTCATGCCTTTGTTGATTTTTTGATGTTTTCTTAAAAGGATAAATCAATTTGTTCTAATTCAATTCCCTTTCCATACTTTTAGACAATGTAATGAAAATGAGTGTCGTCAAAAGTCCCCCCTCACATTTGGATCTGAAAGAATAAGGATGTGACTCAAAGGAAAAAAGAAAAAAAACAAAGGGAATGTGGTGCGGAGGTGCGAGTCATGCAGGTGTGAGTCGCACAGGGCTGGAGCACCCTGGATGGAGTGCACTAGCCTTAGGTGTGTAGGTGTGCATCCTGGCCTATAAATATTCGGTCATTTTCCATGCATAGTATCTAATTTCCTGATTTTTTAGATCTCACCGCACAGGTCCCCTTCGCCTGGCAAGTTTCTCATTTTCCGATGTTTCTTCACTGCCACGCTATTTTCAAGGTAATAGGATTTGTGCGGTGATACTTGCGCGCCAAAAACATCCGCAACACATTATCACTTGCGTGACACATTAACACTTGCGTGAAACATCCATACATGTGTGCCAAGTTTAGACTTGCACGCCTTAATTCCTTTTCCATTTCACTGAAATTCCTTCACAAATTTTTTGAAAAATCAACATACTTAAGAGTTAATTTATTCGACTTTTGTGCAGAATCAAATGACTCTTAGAACCAGAACAGCTGATGAACTGGCTAGCAAGAGGATTGATGATATGATGAACATCATTGGCCATAATTATTATACCGTCAGAAGTAGCACTCTTCCGGATTGGGCTATGTATCTGAAGAAATATCATTGCGACTTCCCCCAATGTATTTATTTACCTTTGTATGGCTATGGTCGTCTATGAGAAGTTAACATTTTAGAAGCAAAGAACTATCTCCCATTTTCGTGGTTTCATAATTATACCAACTTTGCTTCAGAAAATATCTCATGTGGAGGAGTATTTATAAGTGCTGGAACAGTGGAGAAGGCCCACATGATGCATCATAGACCTTGTACGCCAGATCTGAAACCTCATAAGCCTGAGCAACAACCACATTGTCATCCATAAATCTTTTGAAATGCTCAGATGGATCAATCCAAAGGCTGTAAGAAAAGTTGGGAATTCCTTCCTGGGGAGGTGTAAAGCCAACTTGGATGTGGGCATACTGGGTGAAACAAACCTGTGTAGATTTTGTTGAGGATCTGGAAGCAGTTGCATTATACGAAGCTGTTTGGGTTGGGAAGACATATGTTTACAGACATGATAACTTCATGCCGGAGATACTCATCCACTGGCGCTTAGAAACTATTTCTATCGATATGAATCATGGAGAAGTAGGTATTAGTCTGTCGGATGTCCACAAGATCTCAGGGGCTCTAATTTTGGTTGACATGTCTTATAAATTCATTCCACCCAAGGTAACTTGGAATTATTCCGAGAAGACTCTTGCGTTAGCTCGGGAATTATTTAAGATCTTCCATAGGCTTAAGAGTTCAGAGACCTCTTTAACTCATTCTAGAATGGATATTCATTCGGAGGAGTGGATGAATATATTTATTATTGAGAAGAAAGAGAAGGATACAATGGAGAAGGATACGAAGGAGAAAGGATCCAAGAAAAAGAAATCCAAGGATAAGAGGCCCAAACGTCCTACCACCTGCCCAAAGCTTGAGAAGAGGGGTGCTCCTGGAACATTCGGGCAAACTCTAGAAGCATGCGAGTTTGAGAAATGGGGATATGAGGTGAATCAAAGGATCCCAAAAAAGACTCATCTGGCGGGTCTCTTAGCTTTATGGCTCAGTGTTTATCTCTTTCCAGTTAGGGATTCGAAGGGAGGCATTAGGCTCGGGATCATCTTCATTGCCGAAAACATGGATAAGGGAAAAATGGTTGGGTTGGGTACCCCCATTTTAGAAAAGATTCATAGGAGTTTACTTCATGTCTTTATGGGTAAATCTCATTTAATAATAGTAAGAACATTCCATGTTTTATGCGGATGGGTTTCCACTCACTTATGGATATACAATGTACATAATGGATTACAAATTCTTGGATGTTCTTTTAGGCCACCAGTAAAAGAGTTCTCTAGATTTTATACTTTAGATGTTAATGCCTATGAAATTAAAGTGAGGATGAGCATGTTTAAGGAATTCATCTTCTTTCACTATGGAAATCCACCAACCAGGCGGTTTGTTGATGATGGAACAACCCATTTGGATCTGAGGGCATACATGCTTGCTTGTAGAGATGGTGTGATAGTTTCCTGGATTGACGAAGAAATTATATTCGAGGCATATGCTTCACATAGATTTTCACGTCAATTCAATAGTCTGAAATAGATTGATGTATCTCCCCCAGTATATGTCACGTTAGACAACATCCAACGGTTGCTCGACAATTGTGGTTGCTGACGTCAAGGGAGAATACAGGTGTGGTATTTGATCTACCAGTTGAAAATGCGGCACATAACCTAACTACTTGGTATGTCGAGCACTGGATAGCATCATACCCCAAAGGGGTGGTAAATCACCCAGTTTATCGGGTGGGGAAAAGGAAGAGGACTATAGATAAGAAAACCCTTCCTCATGAAGGTGATGTTTCCCCACCTGAAGCTAATTCGCCAGATTCCTCCTCTAGGACTGATTCACAGGATTCCCATGATCGGGATGATGAGGCACAACAAGTGGCAATGCAGCCTCATGCCTTATATAATCCTCTGGTTAAAATCAAGAAACCTACTCCATCAACTCCTAGTGAGTTACATCATTGTGGTAATTTAATCACTACTACTTTATAAATCAATAAGTATTATTTTCTTATTCTTTATCTACAGTTCCATGAGCCAGGAAGAAATTGACATCAACGATTGTAGGACCTTTCTCGCAGCCTTCATATCTAAGACCATAGGCTATCCAGACATGGCAGCGTTTATACTGTGGTACTAAGACCGCTTGGCTGGATTTTTTTGAGGGCTTACAACATCCTGGAATAGAGAATCTTCTATATTCTATAGATATCGAATAGGATGATAACCCCAACGAAGTGAAGGCTTACATCAGAGAGCTATAAATGATCATATATGCCACTGATGATTATGTTCCTGTCACCAGGAGGGTGAAGGAAATGATTGATCGTGGAGCCATTGAGGGGGATGGTGGTTCTGGAGATGAGGAGTGCCATGATTATGTGGCTCCGGAAGATGTAAGTTTTCGTTCCTTATTTTCTTTGCAACTTTATTCCAGTCGAATCTTTGTTACTTAAGGAAGATATTTTATTCATCTTGCAGCTTGCAATGAACGGAACTGAGGATCCTTCACAACAGTATAGCCCTGGTGGTACTGCCATCATGGCTACTGCTGATTCTCCTCGTGAACCAGACGAGATATCTCCAGGCCAACGGGCCATGAATGAGGTGTTGGGCATAGCCTTCCATTCTCCAATTCAAGTGACAATAATGGAGACTGCAGATACTCCTAAAAATCCAAAAGGACAAAGGCTACGATGGTGGAATTCCACCGCTAAACGATTTATCTGTTGTGGTAAGTCCTTCAGATATTCATGAATATTAATCCATGAAAAATATTGATCACTTTCCTTCAGATTTCAGGGGTATCTTCAATTTCCCCTATGAGGGAAAGGAGTAATCCTCCCTTAAGGACCATGGAGGGTGATGTGGAACAAACACAGATTCAGGCTGACTTGGCAGCATCTGAAAAAGAGCCAACATCTATTCCCAGTAATGCTCCTGCTGCTGCTAAACGTAGAGAATAACCTGAACCATAATCATTGGCGGCCGCAGCAACTAAATATGTCATCCTTCCCGAAGAAGCTATACAGGGTCAGGGGCCACAGATTGAAGGTCTCAAAGAGAACACATCAAATTCTCCCACAGGTGAGACTAACCAGGATTCTGAAAAATCATTGGATGAAATGATGAATCGTGGCATGTATTTAGAAGAATTTTATTATCATGATAAGTTATCATGTGATTTAAAAGACCTTCGGCATCAGTGTTATCCTTCTTACATAAAAGTTTCATATAATTTACATTTGTAATCATGACTGAAAATAATATGTAGTTCCATCCATAGAAGCTGATGAACTGCCAATGCCGGAAGAGGGTGTGGACATTGATGTCAACCCTACCATTACAGAAACATTAGCTCAAGTGGAGATAAAACCAGTAAAACCTCATGAGACCCATAATTTGTTGGTGACCAATATTAATATTTCAATCATGGTGTTCAAATCAGTTCTTGATTTCCTATCATATGTTATTATTTGTTTTTATTTTGGATGCATTTATATTAATTTCAGGACATACACATGTTTCATGATTTGGCTTCTTTTATACTATATGATAGAGATGTTTTTTCAATTTTCATCATCTGCTTCAATACTTTTAATTCAATGATAGAAAGTCCTCCCATTTGAGAGTTCTGTTCCATCAGTTCTAGTAACTAACAATGTGACTTCTAGAAGAGGGACTCATGCGTCACACATAATTTTTATTACAAAACTAGGTGGGTTACCAGGGATTAGGTTTCATGATACCATAAAACCTCATGTTTAAGGCATGTCAACATTATTAAAATCCTTTTGTTGCATACATAAAAATCATTGGATAAATAAATATTATTTTAAATCAGGTGTCAAAAAATATTCTCTTAAATATTCGTATTGATCAACCACTTGTTTTTATAATTGAGATCATCCTTTTTTTAACATCTAGAGATTCAATGAAATGTATTCTTTTAAATTAATTTGTATTCATTGATTACATATATGACATAAAATGAATATTTTATCTTTTTTTAAATTAATATCAAATTTAAAATTTATTTAAAAATATATTGAGTTTCTTTAGCATCTTAAGTTACATATAAGGACGAGTCATACCATTCAAAAATATACTACTAATATTATTAATTTAATATTATATTTGTCATCTAGAGGATTAAATGGAGTGAACTGAAATGAATAAATTAATTATGAAATAATATTTTTGACATGTTTTAAAATGATTTTATTGAATAGCAATTTATTAGAATGGAAAATAATGACCAAATAAATATTAAAAATGTGATTTTATGAAACTCTACTTTTATGACTAGAGTGGAATTTTATCATAATAAATTAAATTGATCAGTATTTTTGTAATATATTAAATACATTTATATGGAATATATTTTTTAAAATATTTTTTAATTCATCTAATTTGTGGGAAATTATTAAGATAATAATAAAACCAATTTTATTCATGAATAGCATTATAATTTTTAAAATAAATTCGACATCCTTTCAGTCCTACATATCATATAATAATAAATATTTTAATATTTATATTTCTTTAATTTATAAAATAAACTACATATTTTAAATATTAATATAATCATATTATTTTTTAAATTTTTATATTTTTTTGAGAACATTAATATTTTTAAGAATAGTGAATTTAACAAAATATTAATTGAAAACTGTCATTTTATCTACATAATTTGTATTGTGAAAAAATATTTGTAATTTATTTAAAAAAAATATTAAGATACATTTTTTATTAAAAATAATCATGTTTAGGTAAATTTTTTAAAAAATATATTTAAATTTTTTATAATAACATTTCAATATTTTGATCTTTTTTTTGTTGAAGATAACGTTATCTAATCCCGTATACGAGATCAATTTTAAATTAATTTATATATCATCTGTGATTGGACTTTTGAAACATTGATTACATATATGAAATAAAAATATTTTATAATATATTATATTGTAGTATTAGATGTTTATCAAAATTAATAGATAATATCATTGAAATTATTTACATTGATTAAGGTAAAAACATGTTGACACAATGGTTGTATATAAAATATAATGTCTTCAAAATGACCATAAAATTGTCTAAAAATTATTTTATAGAAAAATTAATACTATTAAACATATATGGTTATTTTAATTTTCACAATACACAATTTGGGTCATGAATTATGTGGGTAGTATTGTACTCATTTCTAGAATACCCAATATGTAGTTTTCTACCCATATAAAATTCCTCCTACCAACCACTCTCATCACAACTCATAATAAATTTTATATCATTAAAACCCTATAAAAATAAACTCACATAATCTCTTATCTCATAATAGAATAAAAACAATATTAATAAATCATTACAAGGATGTTATTTAATGGAAATAAAAAAGGAGTTATCGTAAATATATGTAATATATTTCAAAGATGACTTTTGTTATATTCCTTCCACAAAAGACATAAATTATTTTCATTCATTGATTATATAATAAAAATTCACTTAAATATAATTTTATTATCTTATGATATTTTTTTACCTACAACATCACACATGTCTATCAAAAGGGACACACAAATGTTTTTCGTGCAAATGGCGGACTACCACCATGAAAATCGTTGATGTACTTTCTTCAATTAACACCTCCCAAAATTTGTAATAGTTCAAGAAGAAATATTATTTTATGATATATATGATTTATATGAAATATTTTTGACTATTTAATTATTATATAACACACATCTTCAAGAATTACATTGTGTGAGTATATAATAACTTTGTGTTGGGATGTGTGGACTCTCTCCTCATCAATGTGATGTGATTTATTCACTTTTACATAAAATGTAATAAAGTTAAAAATTAAAAAAAACTAGATATATATTATGTTATTATGATTTTAATTACATAATTATATATTTAGAAATATGAAATATATTTTTAAAATTTATTTTTTTAAATACTAAAAATGTGATAAATTCGCTCGTGGACATGTGGACGACTTCCTTCTTGAAGCAATGTGATTCTTCTTTTTTCATTACCATAAAACAAAATTATGTATATATATAATTAAATAATATCATATTTATGATATTATAAAAAAAATTTCAGGATTACTGTCACAAACATTTTTTTATAATGATTGTTGATAAATTATAATTTTAATCATGAGCATGTATGGACAACCGTCTCTATGATCACGATGTTGGTTCATTTTTTATACACATAATAACTATTTGATTTTAATAGTATTATTTATTTACATGTTTGAAAATTATATCCAGTTAAATATTATGGATGTGATCATATAATTACCTTATTGACCATATATACCTATCAATCCCAACTTTGAAAAATAATTCAAATATGTACACAACATCATAAAAAACATTATCGATTATGTTATTATATATAAATATTTCAGAAGTGAAGAATAGAAATAACAAACATGTAAAAGGTTATTTAGTATTTAAATCATTAAAATATGATTATTATTCATTATGAAAGAGGACACACATGAAAAATATAACTCATGTTAAGGGTTTCCATATCAAAACATATATTATTTTGAGTTAGTTGTTAATTAATATACTAATTAATTTTAACAGTGTATATACTTCAAATTGAATATTTTTTCATTAGCTGTTATTATTATTCAAGTTATTTAATAGCAATATTCAATATTTTTATCTCTTTAATATGTTTTTATGATGACTTTTCTCAAATTGTAACAGATTTGGTAACTCAATTCTTTTTCAGTTTGATATAATTAAATGTCATGGGTTATGGAATTACAGGTATATTTGTGAGTGACCATTGATTATATTATTATATATTTACACTTTTATTATTTTTATTTTCATTTTCATTCAAAATTGTTTCATTTACTTATTATCAATCCAATGATATGATCATTATACTGGGATTTATAATTACAATTTTATTTCAGAGAGACTTATTCCATATTCCAAAATATACTGTTGTTGTGTGTTGTAAATAAATCACATGAATGAATTTTATGATTATTATACATAAATATATGAGGTTTTATATATATGATTTACTATATCTCTTTCATTGTGATTATGATTTCTAATTTATTAATTTTGTAATATATTGATTTCATTATTTTCCATTCTTCATACATTAGTAATGTTAATCACCTATCTCATTTACATGGTGTATTACTTTATTTTTTGACATGATATTTCATGAATATACATACTATCATGATATTATATGATTAATTTAATTTTAATATTTTATAGTTATGGTAATTAAAATCTCTAATGGTGTTATTGGAATATTTGTAATGTTTATAGGTTATTTTCATCATGAATTTTTTTAATGGTCATTTAATGGTATTTCAATTAATAAATTCCTACAAACCTTGTTGTTAATTATCATACAATGGGGATATTTTTTATTGATACAAATATTATTATTTTATATATTGATTAATATTTTTTTATTTATATTGTTATGGAATCTATTCATTTTCAATGGTGTAACCATGTATCGATGAGATTAACGTGGAACCCATTTTTCTAGTCGTTAATCATCATTCAGTGAACGTTTTTAGGAAACCTGTTTCTTTTTCATGGTTTTATCATGTTCAATAATTATTGGTTTGGAACATATTTCTTTTAACTGGGTAAATCATGTTTGGAGGAGAATGTTTTATAACCCAATTCTATTCCATGGGTTATTTATTTTTACGGAGGTGGTTAATGAACCAATTTATAGTCCATTGTTTTATAAAATTTAATATTATTATTATGAATGTTTTTTATTTAGGGTAATTCGTACCATATAAAAATATTTAGATAAATATAATATATAGGAAGGGTTGATCCCCACTATAGATCATAGGATAACCTAATATAGCTTACTTGAAGGGTTGATCCCAATTATTACACATGGAAAATGGGTGAGCCTGACATAGCTTATAAGAAGGGTGATCGAAATTATATATGTCACTACCCCCTCCCCACAATGTGTACCCCTCCTGGGCCGGCAATGTGAGAAGGGAGATAATGACCCCCGAGTCCCGCCTCCAGTAGGCCTCGGGTTGGCGACTAGCAACGAGGGTATAATAAACATACAAATGGGAGGCATTACCCTTTAAGAGAACACATGAAGAAAAGAGAGAGATAGAATACACTCCAATCAACTCCAACTCAGAACTGAGATATAAAAGAAATCCAAGTACATATATGAAATGTCATGAAAAAGTACTACAACTGAAAGGGGAAACTAAATGTACCCAATAGAAAGAAAAACGGCAGCGACCACAAGCCCGAACAGCTCCTCCTCCAACCGCAAGCTAGTAGTAACCAACTTGATCTCCAACCTGCTCCGTGTGACCTGAAAAACAGTTTATATATACATCTGGTGAGTATAAAATTATACTCAGTAGGATCCTCCCCAAGCCTCTCGTGCAAAAGTAAAGAAAACATGCTAAAGCCCAGTGAACAACAAGTGAAACTAACTCGTTACCTAAACAGGTATACTAAGTTCCCAACCTCACCATGGTTACTCTCACCAAGTAACGCATACAAGAATATAACATATAGTAAAGAATATCAAGGGTACCCCGCTACTACTTCCCCACTGTTTTTCCGCTTTTCCCCAACGACATACGTCATGTGAATCTCTCTCCAAAGGCTTTCCCGCAGACACCTGGGCTATGCTCCACAATCTGCACCTCGTGCACCACATAGGCTTGCCCGCAGACACCTAGGCGAAGCACCACACCATACTCACAACCAAAAGTAACCAGGTAGTTTCCGGGATCCACCACAGCTCGCATAACGTGTATCATACGTTGGGTATAATACCTCAACCCATTACAGCCCATACTCCGTGTAAGGATCCTCAAGCCATGATAGCCTATACACATTACACCTATAGTAGTCCATAGGATACTATATGTAGAATATATGTGTGTGAATAACCACAAGCCATTACAGCCCTCTACCCACATATATGGGGTAACTAACCGTTGTTCCTTATGGCACAAGTATCTACCAAGAGAAGAGAGCGGGGCCAAATGGGGGTAGTCAGCCATTCAACCTCCCATTAGAATTTTGGGGAAAACACCCCCCCCCCCCAGGGCTCAGAATCCCCAGGGTGTTAGTTGACCTTATCGACAGGGTGGAGTAGCGTATAGAAACACAAAATCAACAGAATATATATGTAACTCAAATCCACACTATGGGAATTACCTAGTCTTAGATACAACTACAGCTAACGTCTCTCAGACTCCAGGCTACTACTTAAAAGACTAGGTATCATATAAGAACACAAACATTTGAAGAGCTTTATTAGATTACTCCATTCTCATTTTATCATTTCCATTGCACGTTAATTAATTATTTAATCATTAATTAAGAATGAACAATTCCACATTAAACTAAATTGGCATCACATTCAAAAACAGCTGCTCCTTTTTAAGATTCACATCACCTTTAAATTCCAGTATCTCCATCCCCGTGGATTTTCACCATTTAATCAAACATTGAATATACAGTTACTTTCCCACATTCCCAGGCATTCTATAAAAGCATCCTATGCTACTAAACACAAAGAAGGCTGAACACGGTGAGTAGATATACTACCCATCGAGTCTTTTCCGCCTATAGAAAGAGCACAGACCCATTTTCCCTCGAGAGGCATAACACGGAAGGCATGTGGCATACCCCGCACGTCATCGCCTCCTTCCGAAGAAGGGTAGAGAGACCAGATTCCTTGAGCAGTGGGGAAAAGCAAAGCAGGTTAACATTCAATGAAAACCACAAGCATCCAGCAACCGCATCCATCCCATTCCATCACCCCTGGTATCCTCCCCGACACCCACATGCATAAATGATGCATATCTCCACTCTAGGTGTCATCCACTACCATAACCACAAGGCCTCCACGCCTCCACATATCACAACAGCCATCCAGGCTCACATCACAGCACAAGAAGCAGAAAAACAACAACCACAACCATGGGCTCTTGACCCTTTAGCAAACAAGAGGGTAACTCAGAACCCCTTTAGAAATTCCCACATAATCTGTTATTTAATCCATATTGAATTGGCAGATTTGTTATTCATAGTTTCCAATCACTGATACCTAATCAGTAAGCTATCACAATTAAATAACCATGCTTACTTCCCTAATTTGATCATCCTCAAATTAGAACAACTACAACAACTGCAATAACCAAATTAATTTACATGCCTCTTTATCTTTAGCCAATTAATTATCATTTAATTCCAGATTTACGTTCATTATCAATTTCTATCATGAACGAAAAACAAATCAAAGAAAATCATAGGTATCACTCTATCTGGAAAAAACATGAGGCAAACCGTTATCACGGTATAATGTAACAACATGCGATCAACCAATTCTTTTAATCCGGTTCAAGTATTTAATTAGGTCAATTTCATTGTGATCCAAAGGACTAAATCATGAAAATTCTACAATTTCACATATACAATTAGAGAATCCATGAATCCCCTACCTCAAACAGTTCCTCATGTTCTTTATCCACACAACAGGTCACGATCCTCCCCTTGTGACAACTGCATCCACCGAAGGATGCTGCGGTATGACAGTACCAACCAACCCCAATAAAACCCATTAGAATCTTGGAAATTACATGGTATAATTATGGAAAGGAGGATAGTAGAAGATAAACCCCAAAAGAACGACGATACAACATACCTTATATCGAAGATTGATCGACACAACTCGGTTACATCCAAAACAGAGAATAACCAATCCTAGGAGTAAATATTGATTGTGTAACTCCTATGGAAAGGATTGAAAGGTTCTAGTGCCTCTTAGTTGAGAACAAAGGGAAAGAACAAGGGAGAATGATATCTCGTCCCTTTATGAAGATTTAATAGGGCGACAGATTAAGATCCGGTTAATTCTCCATTAAAAACGGATCGCATTAACCCACACGGTTTGACCATGTAAAAAACATCACGGCCTTTGGAATAATTAATATAGGATTTATGGCCTTTGAATGGGCCTTAAAGTCCTTAAAATAAGGTTTTAAAATGTATTTTACGTCAAAGAAAACGTCAATGTGGCGAAACTGTTGGAAGGTGGAAACACTATTCACATACTCAAAATTTGTAAAAGGAAAGAATCAGTAGATTTTAGAATTCTGGAAACACTATTCAAACGTGATGTTTGGAAAAGGAAGGAATCGGTAGCTCAAAGGATTCTAGAAACACTGTTCAAACGTGAAATTTGGAAAAGGAAGGAATCGGTAGCTCTTAGGATTCTGGAAACACTATTCAAACGTGAAATTTGGAAAAGGAAGGAATCGTTAGCTCTTAGAATTCTGGAAACACTGTTCAAACATGAGATTTGGCAAAGGAAGGAATCAGTAGCTATTAAAATTCTTTGAAACACTTTTCAGAGAACTGAAAAATTGGCAAAGGAAAGAAAAGGTCACCGATAGAACCTTGCAGATAGAAACACAATTCTACCGTTAGATCCTCATTGATAGATGATTATTCAAGTCTACCGATAGAAGGTCACCAATAGAAATACTGTTCACAGAACTAGAAATTTGGAAAAGTGTTAGCCGAGCTACTGCTAGAATGCGGCTACTGGTAGACCGAGCTACCGGTAGGCAGTGGCATCCGGTAGACCGAGCCACCGGTAGGTAGCGGCTACCGGTGGACCGAGCTACCAGTAGGCAGCGGCTACCGGTAGACCTAGCGACCGGTAGGCGGCGGCTACCGGTAGACGGAGCTACCGGTAGGCGGCGACTACCGGTAGACGGAGCTACCGGTAGGCGGCGGCTACCGGTAGACCGAGCTACCGGTAGGGGGCGGCTACCGGTAGACGGAGCTACCGGTAGGCTACGGCTACCGGTAGGCCGAGCTACCGATAGGGAGCGGCTGGGGGATAAGTCACCTTGACCTCCCAGCACACATCCAACACCACATTTTCACAAAGTAGTGGACCAGAGAGGTCCGGGCCATTACATTAGATACCTCTCAAAACATTCTCTTCCTCGAGAATTAGAAACCAACTCAGAAGAAAAGAGGGGGCCGAACAACCACCCCATAAGATACCTCTCAGTGGAAAACCACCATGAGTTATTTGAAAGATGGAACAAAACTACGACATCTGAGAATAAGGAAACAAACAATCCATATCCAAACAATTCAATCATAAAATCACACAAAAGGTACATAAATAAAACATGAAAGGTCTAACCATAAAGGAAACATCATTACATGAAAAGAGTTAAACATTAAACAACTCTGGGTACTGAGCACGTATTTGTGACTCACGCTCCCATGTACTCTCCTCCATGCCACCGTGTCACCACAAGACACGAACTAAGGGGATAGAATGCCCACGTAACACCTTCTACTGGTGGTCTTGGATCTCCACAGGTCGCTCCTCCAAGGTTGCATCATCTTCAATATCGATCTCTCCCCAGTCGATAACATGAGATTCATCATGAAGGTAACGACGGAGCTGTGATACTTGGAAAACATCATGTATCTGACTCATCTGAGGGGGAAGTGCTACTCAATACACCACAGCTCCAACATGAGCTAACACCTCGAAAGGCCCCACAAACCGAGGAGAAAGCTTACTTCCATGACCAAACCTTCACTGCCCACGATGGGGAGTCGCCTTTAGAAACACATGATCCCCAACATTAAACTCTAGCAGTCTCCTTCTTTGATCAGCATATGATTTCTGATGATCCTGTGCTGTCTTCATCCTCTCACGAATCACCTGAACCTTCTCTGTTGTATTCTGCACTAGTTCTGGTCCGAGAATTGCTGACTCTCCGACCCCAGTCCAGCACAACAGAGAACGGCATGGCCGGCCATACAAGGCTTCAAACGGCGCCATACCGATGGTAGAGTGAAAACTATTATTGTAAGAGAAATCTACCAAGGGTAAGTGCTTCATCCATGAACCTCCAAAATCAAGAACACAAGATGGAAACATGTCTTCAAGAGTATGGATGGTTCTCTCTGTCTGACCATCCGTTTGAGGATGAAAAGCATTGCTAAGGCACAGTTGAGAGCCAAATGCATGCTGGACACCTCTCCACACTCTAGAGGTAAAACGAGGATCTCGATCAGAAATGATCGTCCTAGGTACTCCATGAAGCCTCACCACCACCTCTAGATACTATCTCGACAAAACCTACACTGATCTCAACTCATTGATCGCTATGAAATGGGCCGACTTTGTTAAATGATCCACTACCACCCATATAGAATCATGTCCTCCTGGAGCTCGAGGTAAACTTGTAATGAAGTCCATTGATATGTCCTCCCACTTCCACTGAGGAATATCCAATTTCTAGAGAAGACCACCTGGAACACAGTGTTCGTCCTTCACCTTCTGGCAGACTGAACATCGAGACACACATTCTGCAACCATAAAATTCATCCCAGGCCACCAAAACTGACTCCTCAAGGATCGGTACATCTTCGTCACACCAGGATGTACTGACAAGGGTGAACTATGGAACTCTCGGAGAACCGTCTCGCGCATCGCCAAGGGGAAAAAATGCCTGCCATGATACAACACTCGGTGTTGTTCATCCTCCGACCAACCATCAGGGGCCTCACCACAAACAACTCTGTCTCTCCAAACATCCACCTCTGGATCACCCAACTGAGACTCTTCCACCTTATGCATCAGGGATGACTGCACCGTCATCTGGAAAATACAACATCTACCCAAACTTCTCCCATATCAATATTCAAAGCTGATAGCTCTTCCATCACTCTCCAGGAATCACCAGATTCACGCAAAACATCATTACGTGTCTTTCGGCTTAGTGCGTCAGCTACAAAATTCCATATTCCAGGTGTATATGATATTTCAAAGTCGTATTCCTGCAAGAACTCCATCCACAGTCGCTGCCTCAAGTTTAATTCACGTTGGGAGAAAACATACCTCAAACTCTTATGATCGGTGAAAACCACAAAGTGGTCACCAATGAGGTAATGTATCCACAACTTTAGAGAAAACACCACGGCTGCCAAATCAAGGTCATGGGTGGCATAGTTTCATTCATGGGGACGCAACTGCCGAGACCCATAAGAAACAACTGACCTCTGCTGCATGAGAACACATCCTCGCCCCAGATGTGAAGCATCACAGAAAACATCAAACTGGTCTCCCTCCACTGGAAGACAAAGGACTGGAGCACTTACCAACTTCTCCTTTAGATACTCGAAGGCTGTCTAACACGGATCTGTCCATATGAACGCTTGATCCTTCCTAGTCAAAGCTGTCAGAGGAGTCACAACTAGAGAGAAATTGGATTCAAACCTCCTATAATAGCTTGCGAGACCAAGGAAACTTCGCACCTCTGACACGGTCTTGGGGGCTGCCCAAGACACTATTGCTTCTATCTTCTATGGATCCACATCTACTCCCTGTTGGGACACATCATTCCCTATGAAACGAACTTCTCGAGCCCAGAACACACACTTGTACAACTTCCCAAACAACTGATGTTGGCGAAGAACTTCCAAAACGGCTTGTAGATGCTATGCATGCTCTTTTTCAGATGTGGAGTACACAAGGATGTCATCGAGGAAAACCACAACAAACATGTCCAGGAATTCACGGAACACAGCATTCATCAACCCCATGAAAACAGCTAGAGCATTCGTCACGCCGAATGGCATTACAACAAACTCATAATGCCCATGATGACAACAGAAAGTAGTCTTCGGGATATCCTTATCCTTTACACGCATCTGATGATATCCTGACCGCAAGTCGATCTTTGAGAACCAACATGCACCCTTCATTTGATCGAATAGGTCATCAATCCTTGGATGAGGATATCAGTTCTTTATTTTCACTTTGTTTAATCGATGATAATCGACGCACAACTGCAAACTGCCATCAGCCTTTTTCACAAAAAAAACTGGTGCACCCCAAGGTGACACACTTGGCCGAACAAAACCACACTAGAACAGACCATCAATCTGAATATTTAGCTCTCATAACTCAGACGGGGACATTCTATATGGAGACATAGAGATAGGGGACACTACTGGCTGTAGCTCGATCCCAAACATGATATCTCGTCGAGGGGGTAAGGATACAACCTCTCCTGGAATGACGTCAGGGTACTTCTCTACCACCCTAGGAAATGCCAACTGTTGAACCTCTGAAGAACTCAGCATCTTCCCAGCCATCATGGATGATAAGGATGAAACTCGTCTATGACTCATCCGAGGATCTCTCTCACAACAAACACCACTTCCTCTCCATCTGCATCAAGGAAAACGACCTTCTTCCTGTAGCAATCCACAACAGCCTGCACTAAATACAACCAATCAATGTCGAGTATGACATCATATGATTGTATTCTCAAACATAGGAAATCTCCCAAAGAGCGGTGTTGCCCCAACACTAGCTCACAGTCTCTACATACTTCGAACAAGTCAGCTCGACCTCCAACTGGCATAGTCAACGCCAAGGGCACTGGAAGCCTCTCTACCTCTAGCCCCAAAGCATGGACAAGGGTAAGTGATATGAAAGAGTGTGTTGCTCCTGAATCAAACAAGTCATACACCAAGGTAGAAAACAATAGAAAAGGGTACCTCAAACAACATCTAGTTTGCCTGGGGCTGGAAACGCTAGAGAATGAAGCTGACCACGACCTCCTCCATGGCCTCTCTGACCCTGATGATGACCATCACCATGGCCGCGCTCTGCTATCTGAGGACGGGGAGCGTCATGGGGCTGTCCTCTACCTGTTCCATCTACCCTATGGTGATCTAAAGCTGGTGCAACCTGCTGCTGCTGCCTCGGCTGGAACTGCCTTAGCGGAGGAACCTGGAGCGGAGCTCCCGGTGCACGATGAATTCTCTGAAAAGTTGGGCACTCCCGCTGCTGATGACCATGACCACCACAAGAAAAAAAGCACCTGATCCCTTGGAATAGGCCTGAGAGTTGCTGCCTCTGGAGTAACGAGATGGTATGGGCTGGGACCTACCCCCAGGTGAACGAAAACTCTTCTGTCCTGAAAACCGGGAACCCCGGACCACAGCTCTGCTTCGTGAGGAATCGTGATGATTCCCCTCTCGTGACGATCCAGTCCTAGACAAAGTCCTCTCAACAACCTCTGCCCTCGCCAGCACCTCAAGATATGTCTTCAGCATAAATGGGGTGATCTGGCGCTGGATCTCTGGAAGCAAAGCCTTCTCGAAATGCTTCTCCCTGGCCTCATTATCTGGTAACAGATCTGAAGCATATCGTAGAAGGTTCCTGAAACGGATTCCAAACTCTCAAACACTGGAGCTCCCCTGTCGAAGGGTGAGAAGCTCCTGGCGACTGGACACCTTCGCAGCTGACGAAAGAAACTCGACTCTAAACCTGTCTCGAAACTCCTCCCATTAGATTGCTGACTCCTCACGATCACCGAGGAACAAGAACCACCACTGCCTCGCTGCTCCACACAGCATCATCACAACCAAGGACACCCAGTTTTCCTTCCGAGAACGAATTGAACTGAAGCCTATCTCGATCTCCTCCAACCAGTCTTATGTGACTGCTTCTGAAACGGAGCCCTCATACTTCTGTAGACTCTGGCGCTAAAACTCTCGAAGTGTCTTCCCTCAAGTGTCATCGTCGTCAACCTCTACTCAGTGGTGATCTGCTGGAACATCCTTTTGGGCATCTTCTGCACAAACCTGACGAGGACGTCGACCTGGAGCCATACCGGTAAAATCACAACTGTTAGAACTCCTAAGCCTGTAATATGGAAGAATCAACATTAATTAATTAATTGTTTTGTTTTATTAATTTCAGGTTATCTATCCCAAGGTCTACCCATTCAAACATAGGCGCAAAGAATAATGATGCTTGATCCTTTCCTAGGTCTCTACCCTGCAACCAGTATCACTTTGTTTAGTAGCCATCGTAAACTTAAAGGTCCGTGCAATAGATCATAGGGGGCCCTGAACGCCTATGTCTCTGCCGGTCTACAGTGTTTACCCCACTTGCTAAACATGAATGACATTGTTGCCCTACCACCCCATGCATCCTCACTTATTCCTAACTCCAAAGTCCATCCTATCCCTCAACCAGAGCTCTGATACCACTCTGTCACGACCCCATCCCCACAAAGTGTACCCCTCCCGGGCCGGCAATGTGAGAAGGGAGATAATGACCCCCGAGTCCCGCCTCCAGTAGGCCCCGGGGTGGCGACTAGCACCGAGGGTATAATAAACATACAAATGGGAGGCATTACCCTCTAAGAGAACACATGCAGAAAAGAGAGAGATAGAATAGACTCCAATCAACTCCAACTCATAACTGATATATAATAGAAATCCAAGTACATATATGAAATTTCATGCAAATGTACTACAACTGAAAGGGGAAACTAAAAGTACCAAAAAGAAAGTAAAACGGCAGCGACCACAAGCCCAAACAACTCCTCCTCCAACCTTAAGCTAGTAGTAACCAGCTTGAACTCCAACCTGCTCCAAGTGACATGAAAAACAGATTATATATACATAGGGTGAGTATAACAGTATACTCAGTAGGATCCTCCCCAAGCCTCTCTTTCAAAAGTAAAGAAAGCATGCTAAAGCCCAGTGAACAACAAGTGAAACTAACTAGTTATTTAAACAGGTATACTAAGTTCCCAACCTCACCATGGTTACTCTCACCAAGTAATGCATACAAGAATATAGCATATAGTAAAGAATATCAAGGGTACCCCGCTACTACTTCCCCACTGGTTTGCCGCTTTGCCCCAACGACATACGTCCTGTGCATCTCTCTCCAAATGCTTGCCCGCAGACACCTAGGCTATGCTCAACAATCTGCACCTCGTGCACCACATAGGCTTTCCCGTAGACACCTGGACAAAGCACCACACCCTCCTCATAATCAAAAGTAACCAGGTAGTTTCCAAGAGCCACCACAGCCCGCATAACGTGTATCATACATCGGGTATAATACCTAAAGCCATTACAGCCCATACTCCGAGTAAGGATCCTCAACCCATCATAGCCTATACACATTACACCTATAGTAGTCCATAGGAGACTATATCCAGAATGTATGTGTGTTAATAACCACAATCCATTACAGCCCTCTACACAGATATATGGGTTAACTAACCGTTGTGCCTTATGGCACAAGTATCTACCAAGAGAATAGAGTGGGGCCAATGGGGGTAGTCATCCATTCAAACTCTCATCCGAATGTTGGGGAAAAGACCACCCCCCCCCAGGGCTCAGAATCCCCGGGGTGTCAGTTGCCCTTACTGACAGGGTTGAGTAGCGTATAGAAACACAAAAAGTACAAAATATATATGTAACTCACATCCACACTATGGGCATTATCTAGTCTTAGATACAACTGCAGCTAACGTCTCTCAGACTCCAGGCTGCTACATCAAAGACTAGGTATCCTATAAGCACACAAACATTTGAAGAGATTTATTAGATTACTCCATTCTCATTTTATCAGTTCCACTGTACGTTAATTAATTCTTTAAACATTAATTAAGAATGAACAATTCCACATTAAACTGAATTGGCATCACATTCAAAAGCAACTGCTCCTTTTTAAGATTCATATCACCTTTAAATTCCAGTATCTCCATTCCCGTGGATTTTCACCATTTAATAGAACATTCATTATAGAGTTACTTTCCCACATTCCCAGGCATTCTAGAAAATCATCCTATGCTACTAAACATAAAGGAGGCACAACACGGTGAGTAGATATACTACCCGTTGAGATTTTTCCGCCTATAGAAAGAGCACAGACCCATTTTCCCTCGAGAGGCTAAACACGGAAGGCACGTGGAATACGCCGTGCGTCTTTGCCTCCTTCGAAAAAAGGGTTGCGAGACCAGCTTCCATGAACAGTGGGGAAAAGCAAAGTAGATTAACATTCAAGGAAAACCACAAGCATCCATCAACCGTATCCATCCCATTCCACCACCACTGGTGTCCTCCCCGACACCCACATGCATAAATGATGCATATCGCCACTCTAGGCGTCATCCACGGCCATAACCACAAGGCCTCCACGCCTCCACATATCACAATAGCCATCCAGGCTCACATCACAGCACAAGAAGCATAAAAAAAACAATCACAACCATGGGCTCTTGACCCTTTAGCAAACTAGAGGGTAACTCAGAACCCCTTTAGGAATTCCCACATAATCTGTTCTTTAATCAATATTGAATTGGCAGATTTGTTATTCATAGTTTCCAATCATGGATACCTAATCAGTAAGCTATCACAATTAAATAACCATGCTTACTTCCCTAATTTGATCATCCTCATATTAGAACAACTACAAAAACTACAATAACCTGATTAATTTACATTCTCTTTATATTTAGCCAATTAATTAACAATTAATTCCGGATTTACGTTCAGTATCAATTTCTATCATGAACGAACAACAAATCAAAAAAATCATAGATATCACTCTATCTAGAAAAAACATGAGGCAAACCGTTATCACTGTATAAAGTAACAACATGCGATCAACCAATTATTTTAATCCGGTTCAAGTATTTAATTAGGTCAATTTCATTGTGATCCAAAGGACTAAATCATGCTAATTCTACAATTGCACATATACAATTAGAGAATCCATGAATCCCCTAACTCAAACAGTTCCTCATGTTCTTTATCCACACAATAGGTCACGATCCTCCCCTCGCGGAAACTACATCCACCGAAGGATGCCGCGATACGGCAGTAGCAACCAACCCCAAGAAAACCCATTAGAATCTTGGAAATTACATGGTATAATTATGGAAAGGAGGATAAGAGAAGATAAACCCCAAAAGAACGATGACACAACATACATTATATCGAAGATTGATCAACACGACTCGGTTGCATCCAAAACAGAGCAGAACAAATCCTAGGAGCAAAGATTGATTGTGTAACTCCTAGAGAAAGGATTGAAAGGTTCTAGTTCCTCTTAGTTGAGAACACAGGGAAAGAACAAGGGAGAATGATATCTCATCCCTTTTTGAAGATTTAATGGGGAGACAGTTTAAGATCCGGTTAATTCTCCATTAAAAACGGATTGCATTAACCCACGTGGTTTGACCACGTAAAAAACATCCCGGCCTTTGGAATAATTAATATAGGATTTATGGCCTTTGAATCAGCCTTAAAGTCCTTAAAATAAGGTTTTAAAATGTATTTTACATCAAAGAAAACGTCAAAGGGGTGAAACTGTGGGAAGCTGGAAACACTATTCGCATACTCAAAATTTGGCAAAGGAAAGAATCAGTAGCTCTTAGAATTCTGGAAACACTGTTCAAACGTGATATTTGGAAAAGGAAGGAATCAGAAGCTCTTAGTATTCTGGAAACATTGTTCAAACATGAAATTTCGAAAAGGAAGGAATCAGTAGCTCTTAGGATTCTGGAAACACTGTTCAAATGTGAAATTTGGCAAAGGAAGGAATCAGTAGCTCTTAGGAATTTGGAAACACAGTCCAAACGTGAAATTTGGAAAAGGAAGGAATCAGTAGCTCTTAAAATTCTGGAAACATTGTTCACAGAACTCAAAAATTGGCAAATGAAATAAAAGGTCACTGATATGACCTTGCTGATAGAAACAAAAGTCTACCATTAGATCCTCACCGATAGAACATTATTCAAGTATACCGATAGAAGGTCACCAATAGAAATACTGTTCACAGAACTAGAAATTTGGTAAAGTGTTAGCCGAGATACTGCTAGAATGCAGCTACTGGTAGAACGAGCTACCGGTAGGCAGCAGCTACCAGTAGACCGAGCCACCGGTAGGCAGCGGCTACCAGTGGACCGAGCTACTGGTAGGCAGCGGCTACCGGTCGACCGAGTGACCGGTAGGCAGTGGCTACAGGTGGACCGAGCTACCGGTAGACCGAGCCACCGGTAGGCAGTGGCTACCAGTGGACCGAGCTACCGGTAGGCAGCGGCAACCGGTCGACCGAGGGACTGGTAGGCAGCGGCTACCGGTGGACCGAGATACCGTTAGGCAGCGGCTACCGGTAGACCGAGCCACCGGTAGGCTGCGGCTACCGGTAGACCGAGCGACCGGTAGGCAGCAGCTACCAGTAGACTGAGGTACCGGTAGGCTGCGGCGACCGGTAGACCGAGCTACCAGTAGGCAGCAGCTACCGGTGGACCGAGCTACCGGTAGGCAGCAGCTACCGGTAGACCGAGCTACCGGTAGGCATCGGCTACGGGTAGACCGAGATACCGGTAGGCTGCGGCGACCGGTAGACCGAGGGACTAGTAGGGTGCGACTGGGGGATAAGTCACCTTGACCTCCGGGAACACGTCTAACACCACATTTTCACAAAGTAGTGGACCGGAGAGGTCCGGGCCATTAAAATATATATATATATATATATATGATTCATTATTTATTTATAAATTTGAATTCTATTGCATGGAAATTGAAATTATAATTTATTTTAATTTTTTTTATTAATTTCAGGTTACATTTTAACAAAAATAGTTTTTTTGTTATGTGTTGAAATATTTATAATCATTGAGATTACAACCTGATGGATTTTAAATATTTATTCTGATAGATTTTACCTTTTACGAAAATTTTATTGATTAGTATACGTTATTTTATTACTCAGAATAACACTCTAATTAGGTCCCCATACACTTATTCACTCGTCTACTCGTTAAAGAAATTAAATTGTTAATTCGTATGTTTACCCTTACTGAGAATTTTCATCACCCTTAATGTGTTTCAATTTTATAGGATATACAGAATGATGTGAATAAGTTATCTATATAATTAATTCTAGATGGATGATGATGATATATAATTATGTAAAATAATGGTTGGGAAATGTTAGTTAAGTGATCATTTAATGTCATGAAAATATTTTATGATTTATTTTTTCATAATTACATAAATAGCTATATGATTAAGATAATCAACTATTTATATAATAAATGTTTTCATATTAATGATTTGAAGTTTATATGATAAATTTGGGAAGAAATAATCTGAAAAGAATCCCAAATGTAATGAAAATAATTCCTAATTGGATTTCAGAGTGTTGGTATTAGATAGTTATAATTGGTATCAAATGACAATTTAGATAGTATTAGAGATTAATATGTCTTCATGTGATGTTATATAAAGAGGTATGAATACATCACTATTTTTATAAGATTATTTAAGATCATTTGTTCAAATAATTGAAAAATCCATTCTGTATTAATTCTATGAGATATTAAAATGTTATTTCGAGTTATTTTTTTGATAAGGCATTTTTCACCACTAGAATCAAATGTTTTTCTAGAGATGATTTATTTTTCATGTTTAATGAAAAAAAGTAAAATCTGTATAAACCATAAAAATCTATCACATCTAGAAAGGTGGTGGGTCATGACCACTAGGCCAAAGGATTATAATAGTTTTATGTAGTACCATTGGACTACATGATATCTCTATTATAAATAATTTTTTTATATGTAATGATTATTTGAGAAAACAAATGAATTTTGTTTTATAAATATTTCCTAATTTATTTTGGAAGATGAAATGATTTAATTATTTTAATCCTTGGTTTTGAACATAGTAATGAAAAATTTAAAAAATGTTTATGATAATTAAATATTATTTTTTAGTTTTAAATTTTGGTATTACATTTGATGATTAATCTATCTTATGGCGTTTAATAAATTTTTTTAATTATCTTAGCACAAGATAATCGATTTGGTATTGTTAAAATGTATGATGAGTGGTGGAAAATCAAGATTGTTCCAATAAATATTTGGTTGACTTCAAAATTTGAATTTAGAGACTTAGGTGTGAAAAAATAATCTTCAATACTAATCTTTTAGAGAAATAAATGAGATTTTAGTGGTAATTGTCTAATGAATGTGATTACACTCTTTATGAATGTATAAATCATTTCATATATTTATCTAGATGATAAGATAGTTCATTAACTCTAGGAAAGGGATCCTAAAATATAAATTTATTATCCTTGTATCTTAAAAATTATTAATCTAATGGAATTTTCAATCATCAATGATTTATGTTATTGAGGCCCTAATGATTCAATTAATCATTAAATTTTTTCTCCTCAATTAACAAAATCATTCTCAATAAATAATTTCTATGTTCCTCTATTCCAAAATTTTCTCTATGTATGTGAAATCCTAGAAATGAGTAATATCAAATTACCATTATATTTTCCACTATAATGTTTCAATATTATGTATTTATTAACTATTTTTATAATGTGGGTTATGATAAATAAATACAAAATATGTTAATACTAACATAACCAAGATGAATTATGATTGTGAAATTACAAATAAAGGGGTTATTATTTATCATCATGTGATTTCAAAAAATTAATTCTCTATAATAAATTTTTATTCATTGATAAAATTTGTTACATGAAATTAATATTTTACATATCGTATTAATTTTTTTATCACTGGATGTAAAATTTATTTCATTTGACAACTTTTGTTACATGCTAGTGCTTGTATTACCCAACAATTATACACTACTTCTATTATCTAATTTATATAATTTCTATCACCTAGACATTGGAATAGATAGAATTAGTATGTTTAAATAAATTATTAAATAATAGTTTACTAATTTTTATTAAATAATTTATTTTCAAAAATTAATAAGAAATGAAGATAATGACCAATTAAATTTAAAGGATGTAATTTTATGAAAAACAATGATTATGAATAAAAGGAATTTTTTAGAAATAAATTAAATTAATAACCATTAGTAAAATATATCAATGAATTATGTATTTTATGTATTTAATATTTTTTAAATTATCCCAATATGTTTGAATGGATCTAGATAAATCATGATCCAATTTTAAGTAAAAAATATTTATATTTTTAAAGGATGTTTTATCACTTTTCAATTGAAGAGTTATTTTAATAGTATATTTTAATTTTTATTATTATATTATATCCTAAAATTGAAATCATTTTATTAAATATTAATATAAAAAGATAATTTGGGAAAATGATTAAATTTTTCATAGAACAATAATATTATTATGAATAATGAATGATAACTAATTTAATTTGGAAACTTCTTTTTCATCTAAATAATTTAGACTTTAAAATTATATTTTTAATTAGTGTTAAAGTATAATGAAATCAATATGATATAATATAAACTAATTATGTTCATTTTAATCATTTTAATATTGAAAATGGATATTAAAAAATTTCAATATATTCTAATTTTTTTGTTTAAAACTCCATTGACTTTTCCCATTTAAAAGATTAATTTTATAGTAATTTATAAATCTTATGTTATATTAATTTTAAAAAATATATTTCATATTTAAAATAAAAATTTATATTATATATTATGGTCATATCAGTTTTATAAATATATATGTGTTTAATTTTTTTTTTAAAGTTACTATAGTAAGACTGTGTTTAAAAAATGGTTAAACATAATTTTGGGTCATGAAATCCCATCCCAAATCGTATCCAAACACCAATCTACTAATATTGTAAGAATAAAAAGGTTATAATAAAAACCAATTAAATACTTTAATTAAAACCAAAAAGAGATACCTTAATAGGGTGAACATTTTTCAATGATAACTTTTTTTATATTTTATTCTCAAACCAGCTATATTATTATTATTTCATGATTATATATTAAAATTAATACCATAATTATAAATTTATGTTATTATAATTTTTTTTTTAAATTATACCTTGACCAACATCCATCAAATAGAATATGAAATCATCATTCGTTTGTACGGTGGAGTACCGCCTATCAAACTCTTGTAGTTCGTTATTCCATTACCACATCCACAGGTTGGTAATAATGTTCAGATAAATTTTTTTATATTAAATATATTACATTTATAATATATTTTTTGTTAGGAAATATTATTCTAAAACATTCCGTATTGATTAAGAATTTTTTGTAAAATGATAACATCATTTATAGACTTGTGGACTACCACAACATCAAAGAAATGTGATTGTTCATGAATTAATCGTATGAATTAAGGGTAGGTTAAATAAAAATATATGATATAAATTAACTATTTATTATCTTAATTAAATCATAATTTATCTTGATATTTAACATATAATTTTATTATCTCCATTTCACACATTTAAGAAGTGATAATATTGTTCATATACGAGTGAACTACCTCCTCTCAGAAGTTATGTGACAGTTCTTTTCTCATAAAAATAATAAAAACATCATATATATATATAACTATATTTAATTAAATAATTGGGTATTTATTGTATAATGATAATTATATTTTTAAAAATGTCACTTACATTTTTTATATTCATCATTGTAGAATGGATAGGTTACTAATGCATAACTATAACATTAAATCTCCATAATCATAAAATTGCTTCAATTTTCATAAAAATAATTCTTGTATGATTCTGAAACTATAATTTTCATAAAAATTTGATAGTTATTTCATTTTTTATATTCTGGATATGTTTAAAAATTAAACATAGTAACTCTAATCAACTTATCAATGAAAAATTCGAAAAATAAGACAACTATAGTCAAAACACTTGACTTAAACATTATAGATTTCATTATTGTATTGAATTTCTCTATAAGTATATTTTGATTTATAATATAAATGAACGTTTTTATGAATTTTTTAAATAATTAACTTATGTGTATTACTTTTTACGATAGATGAAATTCATAAAAAATCAATCTTAAAGTAATGGTTTGGGTCTCAATAAATCATTATTTGAGAAACTTATTATATATTGATTATAGTTTCATTTAATGGTTTGTATACAATAAATTTAATATGTTTCATAATTTATTTTATATTTTAATTTTATTTTATGTTCAAATTAAATTTCAATTTCTTAATCAAGAGGTTTTTTATAATATGTTTCATGAATTGTAAGGGACTTCTTAAATCATTATCTATTTGTTGGGTTAATCATCTACGTGAGAAATGGCATATGATTACCTTACTATTTATCTAAAATTTTATTTTTTGGAATAAAATTATACATAAATAATAATTTAATTGATTTATTATCATTTGAATAGTATGATCCATGCAATGTGATTTTTAGTCTAATTGTAATTTATTCCACAATAACTCCATATTCACCAATTATATTTATTTTGTGATGTATATACAAACCATTAATGTATTTTATTATTCATAAACTCAATTTTATTCTATTTTAAATGTATATTTGTTTATATATTATTCTTGTATTTCTAGTATAAATTTTACCAATGGGGTAATGTATTTCTATCACAATTTTCCTTCTTTGAGACATTTATTTTAAGATAAAAATGTCTTTTTTTTATTAGTGGTATATATTTTTTTCACTTGATATATAATTAATACGTTTATTATTATAATTTTTTATTATTAATTTGATTTAATTCATTATTTATCATTATTAATCAAATTATTCAGGGTGGTATGGGCCAATTTGGATTATTTAACTGCTAATTTACTCATAAAAATTTTTAATGATCATTTAACGTTATTACTATTCAAAATTTACCAAATAAATATATCTTATTTATTATCTATTAGGTATTTTTTTTGATACCGTCCTCTTTATTTTATATATTCATTTATATTTTTTTATGATTTTATTATTAACGTCATTTTTATTCCACGTGATATCCGTGTTTTAAAGAGTTTGATGTGTAACTGATTGTTTTTTGTCGAAAAATAATTATTCAGTGATATTATTTTGGAACCAATTTTTTCCTTGGTTTAATAATGTTATAAACATAATTATAGAGATCCCTTTTATTTTACATGCTGTAACCATGCTTTAAATATTTTTGGGGAACCAATTTATTTTCCCCTAGTTAATCACGTTTCAATTAGATTATTTATGGAACCCCATTATTTTCCATAGGTGTTTAATGTTTTTTTTAATTTTATTATTAAATATTATTATTAATGTTTTTTATGATTATATGAAATAGTTTCTCACAAGAAAACTTTCTTGAATGGATGATCCACATTATAGATGACATGTAAGCCCGATATTACTTATACAATGTTTTGAGCCCCAATACTTCTTATAGAAAAATATTGAGCCATATTTAGATTATATTAAGTGTGGTCCCCATTATAATTCTCTAATTCTTTATATAATGATAATTTCAGTTGTCATGTGTTTTTTATTTCCAATTAAAAGAGATTAAAATTGATTCATGAATGTGAGGATCTAATTTAAAAAAATAGATATTTTTTTTATAATTTATAATTTATTGATATTGATATCAGAGGGATCATAATTATTGATTATAATTACAATTTCATTTTCAAAATTTTTGTATTTTATGATTTATTTAATGATGGTTCCATGTTTTTTTACATTGACATTAAATATATAATCTGACACTTATGAACTCATATGAATATTGCTGACAATCAATTGTTATGGATTATTTTTACCCTTATTGAGTATCCATGATTATAATTATTATATTTCCCTTTACCAATGTTTTAATTAATTAATATGAACATGTTTTATCAAGAAATAATTTAACATTCGGGATGATAATATATAAATATGAAAAAGAAAATATGGTTTATGTAGGTTAAGTACTGATTCAATGACTTTTGAATTTTTCATAACATAATTTTTCCAAATTAAATAGAAATATAATCCAATATGGTACTATAAAATTTAATTGATCCAATTATTCATTTTTATGTTGTATGATAAAGATGAAAATCATGGGTCAAAAATTATTGTCCACAAAACTATTAATGTAATGTTATGAATTTTTGAATAGGATCAATGAATGTGTGTCTTGGGATATTTTATTTTTTGTAGGATCAACCATTAAGATAATATTGAGGATTCATAACTCCCTAACATTTATATTTTATCAAATTAATATATATTAATTAACGAAATTAAGACTATCCTAAATTAAGGATTCATAAAATTTTCTTAGATCTTAGGAAAACTCCGAAATTAAATTTTTTAGAAAAACTCAACTTGAATAAAAAAACCAATTTTTTAAATATATTACACATATTATATATCATATAATTTACATAATTTTTGTTTACATCACATGAATGTGATGCAGAAAAAATTATTTTTTGTTCATATAGTTCTGGAGACTTCAATAATTTTTAATATTAATTTTTTTCAATGTATGACAAAAGGAATTGTTTTTGGTTAACAAACATAAATTATTTTTTATACCTTTTTTTTTATTTTAATAAATTAATATCCAATTTAGATAATATATTCATCAATATAATCAATTTTCCTCATGTATCTATCATTAATAAAAAAGTAAATCATTATCATTATTTTACATATTGAGTTTAAATAATTATTTATTTCATGATGGAGTATTTATATGAAAATTTATTAACACAAATGGTTTATTATTTCATGTATATCACAAATTTTATTATAGGTATATTTTTTCCAACTCCTAACCATATGCATGGAGTGTCACAAGTAATTATACCCTATTTCCATAACTATAAAATATTCATTCTTATATAGATCCAAGTCTTCTACATAAAATTAGAACTATAAAATAATTGTCAAACAAGGTAATATATCAGAATATTTGTAAAAATCAGTTACCAGATCTATCAACATTATTTACATATCCTTTAGAAAAAGAAACCCATTTCATCCGTATTTTTAACTAAACTTGTTTTTTAGTGAAGAAAAACCCCTTCATGACTTCAATGGATGAATTGGAGGAACATACTAATTAATTTTATTATTTATAGAAATTTTATCATTGTTTTCTTGTCCTTTTTTCCAAATAATTGTGTCATGTTATATTCACTTGAAAATAATCACAAGGAAATAAAAATTTTCCATAATAAAGTTTACTACAGTTTTTATTCATGTGTTAACCTCCAATGATCATCATTCATTTTATTTTAATTTCTAAAAAACCACTTACTATGATATAAAAGTGGATTAAGGTGATTTGATATGTCCAAATATGATTATTGGATCTAAATTATTTTTAGTTGACCGAAAAACAAGGTGAATAATTGTCTCTATTCCCACATTAATTATATATTTTATCCAAATTTATTATCAATCCACTCTTGAGAAAAACGAAGTGTGATTTGAAGTTGGGTAAATGGTTTTTTATTTTTATTCCACACATGATATTTTCAATAATCATTCAATATTGTAACAAAATTAGTAATTTTTACAATATTATATTTCTATCAACATCTAAACCCTTTCAAATTTTCATTCTTCTGTTACAAAATTTATATACACACCATTATGTTCATATTAAATATCAATATATATATATATATATGTATATATATATATTAATCATATCAGCCCCAAAATTGAATACTCATTTTAGATAAATCAAATCAATTTTAATATCATTCAACTACTATTAATATTTGAGAACAAAAATCCTTGCCCAATTAGGATTCATTTTTCAAAAAAATCAACACTGTAAATTATAAAACTTATTTTATAATTCATAAATTGATTAATTATAAAAAATTATGTGTGCATCAAAATTTTATGATCCATTTCTACTATGAACCATAGTAGTTAGCTTTACATCGCTCTATTTAAAGGATAAATATAACAATTGATTGAACAAATTTAAATAATATTTTTAATATTTATATTTTAATTTGATTTTAATTTCACATTAACACATTTACATTCCATTATATTTCGTATATTTTAACATCTCTTTTTTGTATGGTTGACTAACACCTCACATATTGATATGATTTATTTTACACTTACTCAATATATACAATTAGATAGGGATAAATTAAATTATTAAAATTTATATATATGTTATTACATTTATTATGTAAAAAAAATATCTCCCTAATCACTACCCTTTCAAAAATTAATTGTATGATAGTGACACTTGTGAATGTATTGGATCTACGGTTTCTATGAAGCGATCTGATTCATTTTTCAGGTAAACAAACAAAATTGGTGATAATAATCTATATATTATTTAAATTTTATATTTATAAAATTATTATAATTCCATATACAAGTTAATTATATCATCTGTAGCTAAATTGAAATATTCTTTACAAAAATATAATGTAAAAACAATGTAATTAACACCCTAAACTATGAAAATAGTGAAATAATCTTATCCAATGAGTGGTAGAATGATATAATAGTAGCATATATGATATAAAAATATGATTATGGTTATATTATAAATTATTTACATACATAAAAACATTATAAATGAGGTTAATAAATATAAAACCCAAATGAATGTCAAGGTAAGGGACTATGTATCAATTTCACATCATTGAGTCAAATTTTATTTTGATCACATAATTTATTATATATCGTGTAAATATATCCACATTGAAATTTATTACAATATTGTTTTAAAAAATCATTTTTTTGTTTACATTTGACATTATTCATCTATTGTTGTTATCACATAAATTTTACAACATGGTAAACAATTTCATAACTCAATTTTGTTTCATTAGATTATATTAAAACATCATTTCCTTCAATATTGATGGATTATGTACAAAATGTTTTTTTAATTAATTATTTTTTATATACCAATGTTTTTTCTATAATGAATATTTATATGCATTATCATATCATTTATTTATTTTAACATCAACATTATAACCATTTTTAAGGGTTTAATTTATTTATTAATTGTAATCATGATTTTTATATTCAATTTTAGTTGTTGAAAATTATTTTATAATTTATTAATAAAATAATTACAATTTATTATCCTTTTGTTATTCATGATACTATTTATGTAACAATAACTCTATTATATTGTTTGTCTCTTCACAAGATTCTGATAATGTTGTTATGAATATTTTACTTCATTTCTTTCTTTTATCGAATATCTATTTCCATCCAAAACACAATTTTATAGAACATTGATTCAAATTTCATTAAAAAAATTGAGGTTTATTTATTGAATATATTTTACCCATTTTTACATTTAATTATTTTGTAATGGAATCATCACGCAATATTCAAAAACTGTCCCTTTTTGGGTGTTAATAATAATTATAGTGGAATATCTGTTTTAATGATTATGATATTAAATAAATTTACATACTTTCGGACCAATAATGTTTTATACAGATTAATTTAAATGTTTCGATTGATACATTTAACAAATGGTATTTGAAATAAGATATTTTAAATTTTAGATCTAAAATATGGTTTTAGAAATGAAAAAAAATCGCCAAGAATGGGATAAACAATATTTTATACTTTATTTTTATTCATCAATTAAAAAATCCATTTATAATTATTCCAATTTATATATGTTGTATTGATACCATTTTAATTGTTTCTATAGATGTTTTATGATAATTTGGACAAGTAATTTTTTGAAATTCAATTTTAGGATTCATTTTTCATCATTATATTTTCCATGAAATATTCAATTTGTCATAATCATTAGACATTATATTTCCCCGAATTATCAATGTTATTTATGAGGGATGTATTGTTTCCACAAAACAATTATAATTTTTATATATTATGTTATATATTGAATACCATTTATTTATCTGAGTAAATATTATAAAAATATGTAATCTGTACAAAATATAGATATTGGATAAGGACAATTTTATATGAATTAAATTAATTATTATATATATGATGATTGAATTGGATCATCATCAATAGTAGGACCCTGAATGTACAAAGTTCCTCAATTTAGTTATAGGTTTATTTTATACAAAAAATGCTAGAAATAAATAGATTTCTACGTGTACTTTAAACTCTCTTTTAAATGGTCTTGATAATAGTAGATCATGATGCCAACGATCAAGGATTCCAATAATTTATCATTTCGATCATTAAGAATTAATTTATTATACCCATAATAATTTCACAATGATATTTTTTTCATCTGAGCTATATTATTATTTGTTGATTAAATTTCATGTCTTTCTAGTTATTTACATTTACATATTGATTCTTCCTTATCCAATTTTGTGAGTAATGTTACTAACGAAATAGAACTTGTTTCGTTTATTTTTCTTACGATATTGAATTATAGAAATAAATTTTTTAATTTATATTATCACTATATTCAATTACTTCATAGATTATTGACTCTTTGATACACAAGTTATGTTATATATCATTATATATTTATTATAATTAATATTTAATGAATTATTCCAATTAATTTATCCCTTTTTGAGAATTTGAGAACACTAATATTTTGGTTTCCATTCCATGAAATAAATGATGATTTCGTGGATTTATATAAAAGGACATTATAGAGGTAATAATTATTTTCAAGAAATAATTATTATAATTGGTATATTAATCTATAATATGAGAATAATGTATTTAACTAGATTACAAAGACTATTAGTTTATGTGGTCCCTTAGGAAGTGATTCAGGGTATATTTTTTAAATGTAACATATAAAAGGCTATCACTATGTCACATGAGTATTGACAAAATATTTAGTATAAGTGGATGTTTAGTGGAAATAATGGGTACTATATTTATGAAAATATGTAAAGAACCATAAATTTCAAGGAATTTTTTTATTATATTTAAATTGAATTTTACGAGTCCGCAGTTTCTGACGGTGCCTGATTCTGAGGCTCAGTGTACCCAGAATCAATTTCTGATGTTTATTTCGGGTACAGTCAGTAAAAGTACGTGCATGTTTTTCTATCTTTTGAACAAGTGCTCAGAATGGAAATCTGAGTGCACCGTTTAACTCACATCGCTGGTTTTCACTTAAGAAGGACTTCACCGCAAAGGTAGATGACCGGGTATGACAGTTTGTTTTTGGGGTTCATGTGGATTAATAAAATAAAATTGGTAACAACATTTTTTATTTATCTGAACTCATGACATGTGGTAATGTTTGTTAAAATCTCCACATGGGTATTAACCCCCCATTTAATGTAGAGGGAGAATAAACCTCACAACCCTCTCATTTAATGATGTGTTTCAACATAATATTAATTCTATAAAATAATTTTATATGTCAACATAAAATTAATTGATGTCAATTAATTTTATTTGCCAACGTGAAATTAAATTCTGTGTGTCAACATAAAATTATAGTTATAAATAAATTTTAAGTTCCTACACAATATTAATTTATACCAATTAATTTTATGCATCAACGCTTTTAATTTTCTTGACCAACTTTCTTTTTTTACTGCATCATTGAAATTTATGAAGGTTCCTAATAAATTAACCATCATAAATTTCACGATGGTTACATACCTCTTCCCCTCTCTTATATATACATAGCTTGGGAGGAGGATATGAAATGGCTTCACCAAGAGATGAATTGCTGGAAAAGTGTTGTGACGCCCAACACTTGGAGGATTACACTTCCTCTAATGAAGAACGCAAATACGCCGTCACCGAAAAATTCTTCCTCGGGTTCTTCCTCAGAACCCACATTCCGATGTTGGATCTCTTCGATGACCATTATTCCTTCCTATTATTCGTCAATAGATTGATGCATGAGCTCGGAAGTTCAAACGTACAGCTAATGACGACAACATAGTCTTTCCCCATGATGAACCAATGCCCATTTATTAAAGGGTTAGGGGTGTGTTTTAAGTTGTTTAATGCTTAATGATATCCAATTAAATCAACCTCTTGATCCTCTTACTTTTGTTCTAACATAGAGGGTTTGGGCCGCAAGAACAAAGACTGACCCCATCCGCAACATTTATGGCTTCAGAACCTTATATTGACGGTGAAGTAACAATGACATGGCAATGTGGCGATGACGACGAAGATGAAGAATATAGGCCGCACTTCCCGAGATATCCGCAAACCCCACCGTCAGTTGAGAAGCGCCCGACCATCCTACCCGTGCGCTACAGTTGCGCCCTGTGCCTACCCGGTGCCCTCCTGGAACCTACCTACACCCCTGGCACCCAGGAAGCCTGCCTGGGGACTTCCTAGTGCTTTCTCTGTGCCATGGCCTCCCTCCCGATGCATACCCAGCACCCAGGCTGCTCTCCCAGTGCATTCCTCCCCCCCCCCCTTCGGAGCCCAGGCCACCTACCCGACACCCCCCGACACCTGCCCAGTTCCACAGGCCGTATTACTGGTGCCTGGCCGGTTTCTCGGTGCATCATGTTCCCTTCTTGGAACACCTACGGCCTGCTCATGCCCCCTGCGGCCCACCATTGGCCTCTCGGGCAGATCAGTCCGAGCCGCACCCCCCATAGCGCCGGCCAGACCTGCCACTAGAGTTCGAGGCAAGTAGCCCACATGGAAACATCGGCTCGAATTGTCCACACAGTATACTGGGTCGTGCCTAGTGGACTGACCCAAAGATAAGGAGATGAATTTCCCAACGGGTCGGGTCGACCCATACAGAGTTGGGCCGAGTCGGTCAGACCGGTTCGGACCAAACACATGCCCAGTTTTGACCCTTTGCTTACGTTGGCCATATCATTGGTACTAGATGTCCGTTTGACGAACCATCTGCGGTTATGGTAATCTCTTGGAGAAACGGTTCCTTAAAAAATACCCCATGGGAATTTGAGGTACAGTTGAGATATGGTCGGGTTGGTTTGTGCACGAAACCAACCAGGCCCCCAGGATAAAAAAGTTTAATAACTCACAGACTGGGTGTCTGATTGATGCTTCATCTGTTGCATTGAGACACATAATACATTGTGGACCATTGATATTTTTCTTCATGGAAAATCATTAAACATGGAGTATCGGCTTGCAGCTCGTGGAGTGGACCCTCCCGGAGATGAGCGAGCAGTCAATAGAGAACTACAAGATGGCTGAGACCTGATGACAACTTGTCTGATTTGTTTGGAGTTACATGACTATCCCATTGGGTGAAATACTTTGTGAGGAGGAAGACACATGTTGGAGGAGGGATACTGTGTGAGGTGCCAGACCTGCGACACTTGAAAGGAGAATTACCTCTGTAGGCTATTAGGGGGATTTCTAATGTGCGAGGCGGCTGACCCATGGCGGGGAGCGCTAATGTGTCAGCTGGAAATCCCGAGGTACTCAAAAGGAGGATTACATCAGCAATCTAATGATATTGAGTATCACCTCGGAGTTGCAACAAGACTAATAAGCTCGACAGAGGAGGAGGTCTCTAGTAGTCGTGGATTTGTGAACAAAAATCCTGGTTTGAGTTGTGTCAATCACCATTGCATTTTTTCTTATGAATGAGATGGTTTACAAGATAACATAGGTATATGTATTGGAATATACCTATGTTTTAGTTATCCATTTAACATTATGCTTTTTAGTTCATCCTTGTTTGATTTTGTTAGACCATGAAGGTCTCGTGGTCCCTACTGTGTATCGTTATACTCACCCATGTACGGGCTATGCCCGCACTAAATTACGTTGGATGCAGACGACGGACATCACTGACGAAGACTGAGAGTTCCAGGACTGGACGGTACCTGGAGGAGGACCTTATGATGTATCTGTTCATGGTGGATTGTGATGGATGTGGTGTTTTGAGGAGGCCATCTATACATACCCTTCAGGTAGGAACACTGGAGGATGATACAGGAGCTGCTTTTACGTCCAGTTGTGTTTCCCTTTTTTGTTTTACTTTCTTTTCAGTAGTACTTTACAGTTGGGCTTGTATTGTGGACCCTTTTTATTTCCTGCACTTCTTCTCTAGATAGTTTCATTTACATGGTGTTTTATTCTTCCTTTACTCCTGTTGTGTGAGTTTATGTTTTTTTAAAGGAAACACCTTCCAAGTTTTTGGGGATTATTCATTTCATTCTAGTCACCAACCATGGGCAATTGGAAGGCGGGCTTGGGGTAGGCACAATATAGGCCCTGGGGGACGGGTCATGAAAAATTGATATCAAAGGATGTCGGTTATACAAAAGAAAAGTAGATACTGATATTTTCTTTTATGCGACGAAATAGTGTTATGGGTACTAGGTGTGGTTTTCAGTTCAGGGAGTCCAGTGTTGGTGCGTGCGACCGACATATCCATACACTAGGATCCTGACTTTTGATCTCTGACTTAGTGCATGAAAACACTGATTGCATGTGTGTTTTACCAAAGTTTCCTTTATGTCATCTTAAGCCATGTCATCTCACCAGGTATACTATTTTGACCATGTCCGATCTATTTTCCTTCAGGATGCCTCTCTGTGGACAACCAACTAGAGCCCTGAGAGTTGTACATACTGACATCCAGTTGAGCGACAAGGCCTTAGTATGGGGCCCTGTTTCAGTTGAGGCACCAGCAGAGGCAGTAGCCTTACTACTCCCGGTTTAGCCACTGATGCCACCAGCCCCAGCAGTAGATGATGCACGCCGCATGAGCGCATTTCATGAGTTCCAGCATTAGAGGCCACCCAGGTTCTAGAGATAGACCGACCCACCGGCCGCTGAGGATTGGATGGAGTTTGTGGTGAGTGAATTTAAGATAGTAGGGACACCAGAATGATTCATTGTGATCCTTTCATCCAGCCTCCTTCATGCAGCAACAAGAATATTGTGGAGCCGGATGCTTCAGGTCCACGATGAGGCAACACTAATCTGTACAGACTTTGATAGCCTATTCTGGGCATATATTGTACTAGCCATTGTTCGAGCAGTGCGGATATAGGAGCTAATACATATAAATCATGGTATCATGACAGTGGCATAGTACTCCGCGAAGTTCTCCGACCTCTCATGCTACTCCATAGATATGGTACAAGACCCCTTGTTGAGGTCCCAGACCTTTTAGTAGGGACTCAGGTGAGATATTCGAGCTTCAGTTATCTCTCATAGCATTCCGTCGTAGATGGGGGTGTTGGAGTGATCCCTCATAGTGGAAAGTTTCTTTGTTGAGAAGTCTCCATTAGCGAGACCCACCACTAGCCGACATGCATCAGATTCTTCTGTAGCTGGCAGTAGACAGATAAAATAGAGGTCCAAGAGGACCAGACCAGCAGGTGCTCAACCGCATGACTCGGGATTGGTAATGCGGGGCACCCAGAGTGGAGACATAGCTAGACCTATTAGACAGTGTTACTCATGTGGTGGCCAGGGTCACATGGCTCGTGACTGTTCGACCCGCAACAATGATGATTAGTAGTCAGTCTAGGGACCTCCCAGGTAGAGGTAGAGTTTCGATCAAGGTTGTCCTCAGGGTGAAGGAAGATGTGATAAGGGATTTGGCCATGAAATTGGAGGTGGACGACGTTACGAGGTGTTTCCACCACTACCACTAGGATGTCCACCCCGGCCACAGGGTGCTGGTGGACATGGAAGAGCATAAAATCAGGCAGGTGAGGCCTACAATAATTGTGCTACGGGGATGATTCGATAAATGATATGTGTCTACTCCACCATAGTTGTAGTTCATATAGACACAGGTTTCAGTCACTCTTTCATTTCCACCTCCCTTGTTCGGAGCTGAGAGATTCTAAAGGAGCCGTTAGTCCGATCCTTACAGCTATAGACTCCTACTAGAGATGATTTGACGATCATGCATTGGTGCCAGTAGTGTGAGCTTACTCTAGGAGGAGAGAGCTTCAACTGTGATATCCTAGAAGAGGCATCGAGGCCTTAAGATGTCATCTTGGGTATGGACTGGTTATCTACAGTCCTTGCATAGATCGACTTTATTAGGAAAATGTGTGGTTTGTCCAAATGGATGGGGCCATGTTTACCTTCACCGACGAAAGGGGAACCTTTAAAGCATAGGAAAACCTTAAAGAGAGGAGGATGTATCAGATCACTCACTAGTTGGCTTGCCTTACCCGTAGATTAGTTGATTTGGAATGTCAGACTTATCTTTTAAAGGTGGACTGGTACCCAACAGTTTTCCCTGAATATGTTCCAGGACTACCTCTTCACAGAGAGGTGGAATTCTACATTGACTTATACCCCATGATGGCACCGATATCTAGTCCATCATATCAGATGGCTCCCACAGAGCTTCATGGGCTATGGGTACAGTTGGGGGACTTGAAGGAGAAGGGATTCATCCGGCCTAATGTTTCACCCTGGGCATCTATGATTTTGTTCAAAAAGTAGGGGAATGGGAGATTACAAATATGTGTCGACAACGGTCACCGGAATCAGGTGACCTTGAAGAACAAGTACCCACCCTCGATGATTGACGAACTCTTTGATCAGATCAAGTGTGCACGATGGTTATTGAAGATAGACCTCAAATCAGGCTATCACCAGCTCATAGTTTGAGATGAGGATGTGTATAATATGAACATCAATTGATGGTACATCCACTACTAGTACTTGGTTATTCCTTTCAGCATAACCAACGCTCTGGAAATGTTCATGAGTCTCAGGAACAAGATATTCCTGCCATACCTCGATCGTTTTGTCAAAGCCTTCATCGACGACATACTGGTTTACTCAACTACTGAAGAGGAGGATGCCTGCCATTTGCTGGTGGTACTGGATACACTCAGAGAGCACCATCTTTATGGTAAACTCTCAATGTTCCAGTTCTGGATTGAAGATTTTCACTTATTGGGATACGTCATCTCGGAGGTTAGAGTTGTTGTGGATCTAGCGAAGATGGAGGCCGTACTTGATTGGGATCCACCCATGACTGTGTCGGAGGTGCAGAGTTTCCTGGGACTAGTAGGGTACTATCAGGGATTTTTCCCAGACTTATCCAGAGTTTCATAATCACTTTCAGCTTTGATGAAGAATGGGAAACCATTTGTGTCGTTGCAGAGATTCTAGCATAGTTTCCAGGAGCAGAGGCAGAGGATGACTAGTGCCCCCATCTTGAGGCTTTCAGAGGAAGTCATAGGGTATTTAGCTTACTACGACGCATCAGGGACTGGAATCGGGTGTGTCCTGATGTAGGAGAGAGCAGTGATCGCGTATGGTTCATTGTAGTTGAGACAGCATAAGTAGAACTACGCTACCCATGACATGGAGTTAGTAGCAGTGGTCTTTTCCTTGAATATGTGGCAGTAGTATCTTACGGGAGAAAGTTTTACCATGTAATCTGATCACAAGAGTCTCAGGTATATATTCTCTCAGAAATACCTGAACCTGAGACAATAGTTGTGGCTTTAGTTTCTCCAAGACTATGACTTTGAGATAGTCTATACTCCTGAAAAGGGGAACATAGTAGCAGATGCGATCAGTAAGAGATCAGGCATTCAGCTACTAGGAGAGGAGACAGAGCAGCTTGCTACATTGTAGATATACTTCGTAGATAGGGATGGAGAAGCCAATCTACAGTCTGTTACAGTCACTCCCCAACTTCATTAGTGAGTCAAGGAGGCGCAACTTGGGGACACTAACAGTGAGATGCGATGTGATCAGATATCGATAGTGCATGCACCTGTTTGATTTTATGACGTTGGGGAGCATGTCATCCACTTAAGAGGATGTACCATGGTACCATTTTCACTATAAGAGGATTTGTTAAGGGTGTTCCACAATTACTCTCTAGAGGTACATCCTGGAGTGGCGAGTATGTATCAGGACTTCATACGACAGCACTGGTGGCCAGTTATAAAGAAAGCAGTATCTGATTTTGTCTATCGATTCCTCACTTTTCAGCAGGTGATGATAGAGCACCATGTTCCAGCAGGCTTGGTTCATCCCTTAGAGGTCCCAGAGTTAAAGTTGGATGGGATATCCAGGGATTTCATGACAGGAATTCTATGTACATCCAGAGTACATGACTCTATTTGGCTGATCGTAGACCAACTCACTATGTCGTCCCAATTCGTACTGATCAGAGAGTAGGGCTCAATAGAGAGCTTGGGAGGCCTCTATTTTTAAGAGATCGTACGAATTCATGGTGTGCCATCGACTACTGTCTCCGAATGTGATGCCCAATTTACTTATCATATATGGAAGGGGTTGAATGAAGATTTTGGGACACAGCTTCACTTGAGCACCACCTTCCATCCTCAAACTGATCGTCAGACTGAGAGGACCATCCAGACCCTCAAGGACATGCTCTATGCCTGTGTCCTCGACATTGGTAGCAGCTGGGAGGATCAGTTTCCCATTGCGGAGTTTGCGTACAACAATAAATACTACTCCACCCTCGGGATGGCCCCTTACGAGACACTTTACGACCGACCTTGTAGAACACCACTGTGCTGGATAGACCCATAGGAGTCAACACTAGTGGGACTAGAGATAGTAGAAGAAACCACAGAAAAGGTGCAGATAATATAAGAACAGATGTAGACTGCACATATCAGATAGAAGTCCTATGTTGAGAGGAGGCGGAGGCCACTAGAGTTTGAGGATGGTTACCACGTCTTCCTATGGGTCTCACCTCGATGAGGTCTGTGGAGATTTGGTCGAGGTGGAAAGTTATCTTTTCATTTCATTAGGCCATTCCATGTCCTCGGCAGAGTAGGAAATGTGGATTACCGCCAGGACCATCATCCTCAGTTGGAAGGGGTGCACGACATCTTCCACATATCTCAGCTGAGGAGATACGTGCAAGACCCATCCAACATCATCGACCACGGCGATATGGACATCTATGACATGGAGAATTTCTTGGAGGTCCTAATGAAGATTGAGGATCAATAGGAGCGGGTCTGCATGGACGGTCCATTCCTCTGGTGCGCGTTCGCTGGCAGCACGAGAAACTCCATTAGAGTACATGGGAGCAGGAGGCTGAGATTCATTCTCAGTACCCATTATTGTTTCTCTAGTGTGAGTCGTTTCCTTATGGGGATGTAAATACCTGAGGTGGGGGTAATATAATGTCCCAGAAATTTCATGGAATTTTATATCTTAAATTCGTTGGAATTTTTTAAGTCCACAGTCTCTGACGCCTGATTCCAAGGCCCAGTGTGGCCGGAATCAATTTCAGAGAATTTGTTCGTGTACGTTCAGTAATCGTACATTCAGGTTTTTCTATCATTTGAATAGGTGATCGGAATGGAAATATGAGGGTACCATTGAAATCATAGCAGCAGTTTTCGCTAAACAAGGATTTCACCTCGATGGAAGATGATCAGGTATGAGATTTGGTTTTTGAGTTTCACATGGATTAGTAAAATAATATAAGTAACAACTTATTTTATTTAGTTGAACTTGCGCCATGTGGTAATGTTTGTTAAAAGCTCCACATGGGGATTAACACATCATTTAATGGGGAGGGATATGAAACCTCACAACCCTCATATTTAATGTTGTGTGTCAAAATAAAATTAATGATATCAATAATTTTACATGTCAACATAAAAAAAATTGTTGTCAATTAATTTTATGTGTCAAAGGAAAAATAAATGTTGTGTTTCAACATAAAATTAATGCAATCAATTAATTTTATGTGTCATCAAAAAATTAATTGTTACTAATTAATTTTATGCGCCAACACATTTAATTTTCTTGACCCCCTTTCTTTTTTTACCGCATCTTTGGAAATTATGATGGTTCCTAATAAATGAACCATCATAAATTCCATGATGGTCAATTACCTCTTTCCCTATACTATATATAGGGATCATGGGAGAAGGATTTGCGATGGAATCACCATGAAACGAAGCACTAGTAATGTGTCGAGATGCCCAACAATTGGAGGATTACGCTTCCTCTGACGAAGAATGCGAATATGCTGGCGACGACAAATTCTTCCTTGACATCTTCCTCGGAACCCCACGTCCGACGTGGGATCTCTTTGATGACCCTTATTCATTTCTCTTCGCCGCCAACAGACCGACGAATGAGCTCTGAAGAGGAAGCATACGGTGAATGACGCCAATATCATCTTCTCCCGCAACGAGCCAACACCCTTCGATTAAAAAGGTAGAGGTGTGTATTAAGTTTTTTAATTCTCAATCATCTCTCGTTAAATAAATGTATTTAGCAACATGCTATATTTCTAACATGTAGGGTTAGGGCCGCATAAACATAGCCCGACCCCTCTACAACCTTTATGGTTTCTGAATATTGGTTTGACGACGACGTAACAATGACTTAAAAATGTGGTGACATCAACGAAGATGTATAATAGAGGTCACACTTCCCGTGACCTATGTGAAACCCTCGGCCGGTCAAGAAGTGCCCAAACGGCCTACCCGCGTGCTGCCAGGCCTGTGCCCCGACCGAAACTGCGGCCAGCCCGGCCCGCCGTCCCTCTGCCCGTGCACCCCGCGTGCTACAGGTGCGCCCTGCGCCTCCCTGGTGCCCTCCCAACGCCTTCCCGGCACCCGATCCCCCTTCCCGACGCCCTCCTGGTGCTACCTGGCTCCCCGACCATCCTCCCAACACCGGCTCGACACCCGGGATGCCTTCCCGGTGGCCGGGACGCCTTCCTGGTTCCCGAGATGCATTCCCGGCACCCCCACCCCCACCACCACCCCCCCTCCGTGATGGGGATGCTCTCCCAGTGCCTGCCTAGCACCCAGTCTGCCTACCTGGCACCCCCTCCCCTGGTGCCCTGGCCGCCTTCCCGGTGCCCCCCCCGCTCCTTCACGGCACCCTGGTCTGACTACTCGGCAACCGGTCGCCTATCCGGCGTGCCCCAAACACTTCCCAGTTTACCCACATCCTGCCCGCTCCCCTCAGGGCCCTTAGTTGGACTCTCAGGCCAAGCTGTCCTAACTGCACCCCACACAGCGTCGGCCGGACTAGCCACTGGCCTTCGGGCCGAGTCACCCACATGGAGACTTCTGCCCAAATTTTCCATGTTGTCCGCTGGTCCGGGCCCATCAAACAGGGCCAAACATAGGGGGTGAACCTCCTAATGGTTCAGGTCGACGTAGACTGAGTTGGGTCGAGTCGATCTGACAGGGTCGGACCAGACCCAGGTCCACATTTGACCCTTTGCTTGCGTTGGCCATATCTTTTCCATCGGACATCCGTTTGACAAACCGTCAATGGAATTGATAATATTATTAAGAAATGGTCCATTTTGAAATACCCCATGGGAATTCGGGGTATAACTGAGATACATTCAGGTTTGTTTGTACACAAAACCAACCGGCCGCCCCCCCGGTCAAAAAGGCTAATAACTCACAGACCAGGCGTCTGATTGAGGCGCTATATGTTGCGTTGATACCTAAATGATGTGGCGAAACATTGAGATACATCTTCGTGTGACTTCATGACACTTGGATTATTATCTTGTTGCTCATAGAGAGGACCCTCTCTGAGATGAGTGAGCAGACTAAAGTGCCCTAGAAGCTGGATGAGACTTGATGACTGCTTGTCTGATTTGTTTGGAGTGACTTAACTAGCCCAGTGGGGAGAGATAATATGTGAGACGGAAAAACCATTGTGTAGGAGCACAACTATGTGAGTCGGAAGACTCGCGATACTCGATAGGAGGAGTACCTCTGTAGGCTCTTAGAGGGAGCGATATTGTGTGATTGGGCAAACCCATGGCGGGGAGTCCCACTGTGTGAGGCCGCAAACCCGTAGTACATGACAGGAAGAGTACATCCGTAGTCTAAGGATAGTGAGTAGCACCTCGGATTCGCAACATGACTAATGTTATTGATTGAAGAATAGTTCTCTAGGAGCCATGGTTTCATGAATAAAAATCCTGGTTTGATCTGAGCCAATTACCTTTGCATTTTTCCTCATGATTGAGATGGGTTACATGGTAACATAGGTATATGTATGGGAATATACCTATGTTTTGGTTATCCATTTAATTTTATTCTTTTTGGTTCATCCTTGTTAGATTTTTTGAGACCTTAAGGGTCTCAGGTTCTATATTGAGTATCTTTATACTCACCCCCTGCATGGGCTATGACCACACTACGTTATGTTGGATGCAGACGATGGATAGTGCTGATGGAGACCGAGAGCGCCAGGACTGGACGGTACCGAGAGGAGGACGTTACGACGTATCAATACACAGTGGACTCTGACAGACTTTGAGTGATTAGGAGGCCATTTATACCTACCCTTCAGGTAGGATCCCCAGAGGATGATCTATTAGCTGCTTTCACCTTCTAGGTGTTTTTCCCTTTTTAGTTGTACTTGCTTTTCAGATGTACATTACATTTGGGGTTGTATTCTGTCCCCTTTATATATCCAACACTTCTTCTATATAATGATTCTTTTACATAGTGTATTCTTCCGCTTGAACTCTGGTTGTGGGAGTTTACGTTTTTAAAGTCAACACCATCCCAGTTTTAGGGTATTATACCTTTGGTGCTAGCCACCAGCCCCTAGTCTATAGAAAGTGGGTTTGGGGTAAACACGAAGCGTGCCCTGAGGGATAGGTCATGACAAAATATACATTAGAGAACATGAAAATAGGTAAAAATATGAATGTAATTATTGTATAAAATCATAATTCATTGTTAAGAATAGGTAATGTAGTTTTTAATATAATAATATCCATTCTAGATTGTAAAATTGGATTTGGTAGTAGAATATATTTTCTTATAAGTAATAACCATGAAAAGGGAAAATTGGGCATGACCTAATTATTACCATGTACATGAAAACTAGCCTTACTAAACCAAAATTTTTATAGTCTTATAAGATATTCATAAAATAACTCACAATTTAATTACAAAATATTATAATGGATTTAAATAGGTTATGATAATGAAATACTTATGTTAAACCTATTTTGTAATAAAATTAAAATATCAAAATTTAATTGAATAATAAAATGATATATTTCTATAATTGAAGGGAATATATTAATGAATTTTTGATGTAAATTTTTGAGTATGAGAGAAAGAAAACAATATGATCTCGATGACCCATTTATAGTTAGATGTGTTATATGTGGATAATCTAAGCATCATTAGAGTCAATTCCCTCTTGTAAAGGCTTACAACTAGACAAATTAAATACATTTGTTGAAATAAAATAGTATATGAATTTATTGTGATTCAAGAGTTTCATAATATAACATTTTTTACCAATGATATTTTGCTATAATAATAATAAAACATATAATGATTATATTAAATTTTAGAATAATATTTTTTTCCATTAAATTTTGATTTATATATACTAAAATTTTTAAATGAGTATAATATGGGTCCGATGATAAATATATTAATTACCACCTCGGGGTATTATGTAATTTGAGTTCACTATATTCACAAAAGTTTTTCATAAAATTTAGGGAAACAATATTTTTTGGTGGAATGGTTATTTGGGGAATAGTGATTTTACATTTTTATAGAGAGATTTTTAATATTATTGATAATTTTTAAGGAGGATATACAAATAAGAATATGATTCATTGAGGATAAAATAAATGTTTTAGTAAAAACAATCATTATAATGTCATTTAATGATAAATTTTATTTCAATTATGTACATAATATTCTATAGGAAATGTTATTATAAGTATAATTTTTTTATCAGCAGGATAACCTTCATGCTTTGTGATAAGATAATACATCTAGAAAAGGTTGCGGTGATTGATCTTATGATTGCATGATAAGAAAGTTTTAACACCAACCACTAGCATATGAAATGTCCTGGATAATATGAAAATTATTTTTTATAAACGATTAGTTAAATAAATACTAATTATGTTCCGTTTGTGTTAATTTTTTGGGATAGATATTTGTTTATTTTTTTGGATAACCTATGCTAACCATATTCATTTTCAAAAATAGTTTTACGTAATGGTAATGATTTTTAATCCATTATGTATATTATGATATTTAAGATTTGAATTGTAGTTCTTCATGAATAAAAAATTTCGTTAGGATATTTTTTAAGCTATAAATAACATAATTGGAAGTTGATTGAATCATCACCAAAAGTTGAAATTATGCTTATGAAATAAAAAAGTATAACATATATAAATTTTAATATATTCATAGATAGTAAATTAATAAATATTATATTGTAAGTAAATATATAAATAGAAAATTATTTGAATTACATTCATTTCGGATGAATAAAAAATTATTCACATCATCCACGATTTTTGGTTTTGAGGCCCAAATTTTTTTGTTGATTTATCTAATTTATTTGATCATTGACCAATAATACTCTCTATAAATAAATTCACATTTATATAATTTTTATATCATAAACTTCAACAATTTTTCCATTTCATGGAAAAGATGGTTTGTGTTACTCTTGATGGACTTCATACTTCATTTCCTCTAATATTATGCAGATGATTTATTAATCCTTTAAAGAAGTGGTATTTTTAGAAATGGAATTTCATAATGTCCAACCCTTGATTACTGAGATCACACTAAATGTGTGAAGATGATATTTATTTAATGTGGTGGAATGTAAAAACCCAAAATTACCATATATTAAACATTTATTTGATATCTTATGCCCCATTAAAAGCTGATCCTAAATAATAAGAAAATATATTCAATTAAATTAAAACCTTCGGATATTTTGTGGAACATGCAACTCAGAGTCTAAATGAACAATAATATAGTTAACCATTATAACCTATAATTTAAACATGAGTCTATGAACAATAGTAAATAAATTATACAGATTTTTTTTTATTTTTAATATTAATAGAATAATTTTAATGAAAAAGAAATGTTTTCGGAATAACGTTTTTTCTAAAAGTATACTTATTCACCCTATCTGTGAATAAATAAAATTCAGTTTACCAATTTTTAAAAAAATTATGACAAAATAGAATTATTTTTCTAAATAAAATTTTTTATATTATCATGTTTTTAAAAATTGGTATTTTTTTGAAATAAAATTTTTATTGATGAATGGTTAATATATATAATTTTAAATTGAAAAAACCACATTTTTTAAAATATTTATAATGTTAAATTTTAATAAATTTTTATTTAAAGAAAATATTTATAATTATATTTATATTAATACAAATTTTTAGTGTCATCATTTTCATATTTTATATTGATATCATGACTTTGTAAAAATTTGAATAATATTTCTTTAAAAAACCTTGATTTGTCACCGCATTTGGGGTAAAAATTTTAAAATATATTTTTTGAACAAATGTAAATTGATTATGTTATAATAGACTAAATATTTATAATTATCATCATTTATAATTTATGATAAGTTTAATATAATTTCTATATTAAATTAATTCTGATAATAGTAACAAATATAGATTATCTATAAGGTAAAAATGGGTATACCATGGGGTTTTAATAAGAATTCAAAGGTATCAAATAACCAATCTCTATGTAAATTTATTACTTAATTGAAATATTTCAAACATATCCTTCCCAATGTTGAATATATGTTCATTTGAATTATATTTCAATGTATTGACATTAACATTTTGGATTTTTTTTAAAAATTTATATGTTATTTCCATAGTGGTTCCTTCTTCACACTTATAAAGGGGAACTCAATCAGATATGTTATTCCCAGATGCCAAGGCAATTATCTAAATGAATCCCTATTTTTTGGACAACATATTTGGTAACAATTTTCAATATTTCAACACAGAAAATTGTGTTCATATGGTCTTTAAGTGGAGAGATAAAGGATGTTATTCTTAGAGTATTTATTTATCATAAGAAATAATTTTGATTTTATTATTTTTTTTTGAAAAATTATTTATGTATTTTTACATAAAATAAAACAACACTATTATCATATATATACTTTTATGTCATAATTTTTGTGGAATAACATTTATCCAAAACTTCATTGATAAAATGGGAAATAAAATCATCAAAAATATTTAATGCAAACTACTACCTCACAAACCGATGTAATTTGATTTCCTTCATTACCTTTTGTGGATTAATATAACGATGTATTTAGGAAAAACATACATACATACATAGAAATATATATATTATATTATATTTAATATATATTTATACACATTTAATATATAAATCTCAAATACCTTTTTACAATACATTCCATTTCTAACATGATAATGCCTCTCATGCGTATAAAGGATTACCACATCAAAAAGTTATGTGATTAGTTTTTCACTTAAATATTAAATGAAATTTAATGGGGATAAAAGAATTTAATATATGTTAAAATTTGTAAATTATATTTATTCAGGAAATTTAAATAACACCAACTTCCTCACCCTATTAATGATTAAGGCAATGATAACATCCCATATGCATTCATGAGGCCAACCATATCCCTGAAACAAGGCGATTCAATTTGTATGTATAAATTTTAATAGTATTTATAATATTTTATGTAATTATTATATTCTATTTTTTAGAATTATTTTACATTTTGATATCAATTAAAATATCATATTTACAATAATATGAAATTTTATATCAAAAATATCATTAGAAAACAAGGAAATTAACAACCAATATAGGTAAATAATATAATAATATTTTCTAATGTGTTGTAATATGTTATAGTTTGATCATGTATGATATATTAATATCAATATCAGTTTGTTATATATTAATAACAAGCTTAATAAAATATACTAGTTGTTAAAACACCTTAAACTAAAGGGATGCCTGATTTAAGGTACTCTATCTTAATTTCTATTCATTGAGTAATATTTTATTATTGTGCATATAATTTATTTTATATCATGTACATAGTTACAGATTTACATTTTGTATAACGATAAATTTAATATTAATTTAATTTAATGTTTCAATTAATTATATTTTAATTATTTTTTTAACTTTTAAGTTACATGTGTATATAATTTCATAGAACAATTACATTTCATAGTGTATTATTAACGAATAATTTCTTTCATATTCCTTGATAGTGTGTAAAATTAAATATTATTATCTTATAATTTATTTTAAATTTTTATGGTGAATTATAATTGTTATACATAATAAATTTGTTGATTTGTTCTCACATCAAAATTATGATCTGGGTAAGATTTTATTTCAAAATCTCATTCACGTTGATGTTGATAATGAATTTCAGTTGAAGGAAGATTTTGGAACATTTACTAATAATCCCATTTAATTTTAATTTCATATGGGTTTTCAAGATATTTTTTGTAACAATTACATTTTCAACTAATTAGATATTTAAATAACTGATATAATGTTCGTAATAAACTCCAACCTAATTTCACACTTCATCTGGATTTCCATATTCTAATAAAATCATGTTTTCAATAAATTATTTCAAAAAAAAATTATAAATATGTTTAAATGACTAATTAATTATATATTAACAATTATTACTTTTTAAAACAAAAAAAAAAGAAAATTCATATAATTTCAAAAAATAAAATATGTTTTTATTTTTCTTAAAAAGTAAAAAAGAACAATCATTTAGTCAAGTATATAATGTTGGAAATTTTTATCCATCATGACGACTAAAATGTTCTAAATATTATTTTATATGTTTTAATGGTTATTTTAAAGAAACATTATCCAATAAATATTTTATGGAATATTATTTTTAAAATTTAATTTCCAAAATGAAATATATATTTTTTTAAAGAATGAATTTAAAGAAATTTTTACGGTATTTATATTTAGAAATGAAAAAAAACATTTATTCTTACTCCAATGGGTATATATTATACTTATTACATAATTATTCATTATATAAATTGTTAATGATCCTTTTGATAAAAGAAATTATTGACATTCATTTTCATGATTTATTTTTTAGTCCATAATACTGCCTTGATATATTAATGTTCTCATGTTCGTTGGAGAATAAATTTCCCAGTAATGACGATATTATTTTTCTTGGATATTCAAATTTTAAAATTTCTAAATAATTTTAATAAAACTTATTCATATTTCAAATTTATTTTTTATCTTGGAGAATATTTATTATTCCATATTCTTTTCTCAGTTCAGATTTTTGATAGGACAAAATATTCATGAATTATTTTGATTATCATATAAATGGATAAATATTTGGGAATGTGGTTGTGGGTTGTCCCATTTTTATATATCCCCTTAATGCATTAGTGGGTTTCATGAGAAAAATAAGAAGGAAACAATTTAATGTGTTTCTAACTGATTTTGAAATTATTTTTTGAAAGGTACTCAAATTTGAGGTATCATAATTATTATGACCATATAAACAAATAATATAGATTTTCTATCATTAATATTTAAATAATTAATATTAAAAAAATTTCAAAACTTAATTTATATCTAGATGAATTAAATTATTTATTTAATGATTATGTGGTTGTGTATTCAAGTGTGTACCTTTCTTGATTGATTTCATGTTATCGAACTCTTTTAGTCGTGTTATTGATCAAATGGAATGTGTTTTTAGATATTTACCTTTCTATATCAATTCATTTCTATGATATTTTAAAATTGATATTATATTTTGATATTGTTAATAAATATTTTATAAATTTAATTGCATGTGTCTTCTGTTTTTCACCTTTCTATATTGACCATTCTTATTAATTTATGATTCTTTAAACTAAAATTAACCCATATTATCATTTGAGAACACATTATTTTTATTACATAGAATCAATAACATTTACATTCCAGGGAATGTAATGATATTAAAAAGTGAAGATTTATATCATAAGAAAAAATGGGCATTAATATTTATATCCAAATGTTATATTAAACTCAGGTATTGAAGTAGTTTACAAATATAAATAAACTATTTAGTAATTTAAAATGTGATTCCTTATATCATATGATAATAAAATAATGTATATAATAGTTTTGGTGGTTAGAGTTTGGTAGCTACATTTTACCCCCCCCCCCAATAATTAACATATGGTTTACTACATATCTTTGTACTTTTGGAATATTTAATGAATTTATATTTATAGGCTTCATTCATCAACTTTATCTTCATATACAGAATACATTGAATTAATATCATTAAAATAAATTTTAATCAACATTCATAGAAAAATTAAATTAAAAAAACATTACATTTATCATGATATCTGTATTATTTTTCATCAAATGAACAAAACTATGGTACATTTTAATGTTCCCATTAAAAAGATGATTTGAAAATTATTTTTGATGTGATTTATGATTTCCAATCCTTTATGATATCACGGTCCAACATTATAAGGTCCTTAATCAATTTATCTTCTTAAAAACTCATTATTATGTGAATACTATTATAATTCTGGCACAATTCATATAAAACGTTGTTTTATCTTCTATGATGATAATTATTGGATTAATAATTATCCTTATGAAGATCCAACCATATAATTTTTATCATGTTTTGTTCTATTTTGTTCTCATATACTTGAAACATTGGTGGTATGTGTATATATTAATAATTTACCCAAATTGATAGAGTCACCATATCTTCATAGAAAAATATTATATTATTTAACTCCATGTAATATGGAGGAATATTCATCCCATGAGCCTTCAAATATAGGGATAAATAGTTAAAAAAAATTGTATTTATACTTCAAAAATATCCAAGAATATTTTGAGATTCAATATAATTGATTCCAAAAAAATTAAATTCAATGGGTAGTGTTACACATGTTCAGTATCCAACCTATAATTTAGTTATTGTGAAAATTCCAAAAAAACAATTTTAATGCTTAACATAACATTATTTATTCTGACATCATCAGTGGATAATAAGTCATCGATGTTTTTCAAAAACCCTCTATGGTATCCTACAATACTATAGAAATCATAAATATAGGTTATAGTTATATAATGAATAAATTATCTAAAACTATTTTCATTGATGGGTTCTCTAAGATTCTTTCACTAGTTACAATGTGCCACCATTATTTATCATTTTTAATAGGATCTATTAGTTTTTATCTTAAAAACATATTATTTATTTCAGTCTTCATTTTTATTACACATTAATTAATGATATATTATATAAATTTTAAAATAATAAAAGATAGATGATCAGTTATTTTTGTTTTCTGGAAATTAGGTATGTTACATTATATTTTATCTGGAAAAAATCATTCTTATTAAGAAAATCCTTAACATTATGGAACTTAAAACATAATGAGATTACCTATAGATACAAATAAAAAATGGGTGAGATAAAAATTAAATAATGGGAATAAATATTCAATAAGTTAAGACGTGTCAAAAAGTATGCATATTAATGGATAGAAAATGAATATTATTAATAAGGCATGGTATGACATCATAATAATTACATTGGAATCATAGAAACAACATATATCAATGTATCATTGACATAGGTAAAGGATAAAAACTATTTTTAACTAATTGTAAAATTAGAAAAAAGGAATTAAGTTTTCCACCAATACCAACATGACGTATTATTATAATATACATTTCCCAATTCAGTGGAGGGATATATAATTTTGGGTGAAACCATAACATTCGATTCATTCTCATGTTTATGTATTTCACATAAACCATTAAACATGGAATTAATAATCATCATAATTTAATCCTTGATAATGGTGTGTGTAATATATACACTTATGTCCCAATTAAAATAATTAAATGATTTTAATGGTGAATAACGTTTATTTTAAATGTGTATTTTATTCATTACACTATTTGTGATTTTCATTATCCATATAATCATATTTTCTTACATAATGATAAAATTATGAATACATAATAAATATTTTATAAAAAGTATTGTACATACTCATATTTATTCTGTCTTGATGAATATCCTTTTAATGAACCTGAAAACAGCATATGAGTGATGTTTGTGATGCAAATATATTCATGGGGTGGTATTATGTACATGGTTTTGGATGTGAACAAAATTATATTGAAGTTATCTTGTAAATAGATTCATCTATTGTTATGTTTTTGGATTATATTTTGGGACATGTCGACTAAAAATGATTTTGATGTAATATCACTCAAAAGCTCCAATAAATTGGATTCATATGGTATAATCTAACTGATTGAGTCCATCACCAACATTTTAAATGTCATGTAGATTTATTAAACCCACATGTTTATATAAATAATGAGATTATTATTCAATTTTTAGTTATTCAATGATGATGATTCGTAAGGTTCATTTAAATCATATAAAAGATAATAAAACGAAACATGTTCATGTGTTTTCTATAAATTTATTACACAATAGGACAATATAATTTAAACAAAATTCAAATTTTATTTTTAACAATTAAATTCAGTACAATCATCCACCACTAAAATGATTCTCCATTGAATTTATCTTTTCCCAGAATAAAATAGGTTAGGGTTACTTTGTTTTATCACCCCATAAGTTTACTACATCTAATTATCATACATTTTGTTTCCCCACATCAAATTTAAAAGATGCATTGTAGTATTTCATAGAACATTTTTTCACTGATTTAAGATCTTCCTTGACTAATCTCAATATGATAAATCATTATAAAAATGTAACACATCTTAAATGAGTACATGTGATGGGTCTAGTATGTACTAGCTGAAGACAGATACAAGAAATACATCGAGTACCTGAGATAGGTTAGCATTTAGTGACTGTTGTTAGGACACTACACTAAAGAGATCAAGGATATAAAATGAGTAGATGTTTCTTGGATAAAACAATCCCCTCTTCCCATATCTCATTAGATTGTTCTATTGTGAAATTTTTAGTATTACTATATCTATAATATTAATATATATTTTCTCATCGATAAATTCCAACATAACTCTTATATCTACTCCAAGAATCATTGAAGTGTAGATGAATTGTCTAAAATTCTTCCTCATTTTACCCAAACAATTCATGACTTAGTCATTAATTTAAATATTCATCCTAGCATGCTAGTGTTATGAACCTCTTCCAATAAAGGGATTCATAGGGAAATATTAGTACGATTGAGTTTAAAATGTTATTGTAAAAGAACACATCACAAAAATGTGAATTCTATAGTCCTATGTTGTCAATTGAGTTGTCTCTCCACAAGTACTCATGTTTCTAGGTAGTCCTCTCATATTGGCCATCATATTTGGAGTGATAATTTTTTATGAAGTAAGGAAAAAAATTTAGATAATTTTTTATATTATTCTAGAAAATGGATTAATATTTAGAATTTCAATCATATTATATCAATATTGTTACTCCATGAATCCTTACCACTTCTCTGATGTATGTACATTCATGATGATACTTTGTTAAATCCACTAAAATCACAATAATGTGTGCATTAAATGTATGATAATCGACCAAAACCAATATCACAACATTCCCTCACGATCTCTTTGAAATAACAGTGAAATAATCTAAGGTGATGTTTTCCCATTTACATATAGGTATGGGTAATGGTTTTCTCATCCCCTTAGATTTTTTACATCTATTTTCACCGGTTGAAAAACAAGACAACATGATGTATATACCATGATATCCTTCATATTCTCCCAACAATATTTCTCTTAGATATATTGATACATGAATTTACATATAGGGTAGATAGATAAGGTTGATCTATTTGAGTTATCTAATAACTCCTTCATTAACTTATGATTTTATTATATATATAGTCTTGAATCAAATCTCACAAATCCTTATTCAATTAAATTTAACTCCAAGGATTTACTCTTCACTATAGATTCCACTTATTTAATATAGAAATAATTTCAGTGAGCTTACATTACCATATCTTGAAGGGACAATTGAGAAATTCTTTGTTAAATGGTTGATGATCTCCTCTATTTTATGATTCCATTATCCATCATTTATAAATGTAATCTGATCAAATCCCTATGAATTATCATCAATGATAAAAATTTTATATTTTTTTACGTATAACACCTTACACATTATTCTATTACAAAGGATTATAGTGAATCAGGTAGTGATAGTCCCTGATCGGATCTTAGCATCTTCATTGGTTCATAATAATAACTTTCTATGTGAATATATATATGAATATTTTAATAACTGTATAAACTTCAAAATTAACCCAAAAGAGATAATATTTCAATATTATCAATAAAATATATAACTACATATACCTCCATATAATGAATTTCTGTGTTCTATTCATGAAGTTCCATCTTCCAGAAAGAAAATTACATGAATTTACCATTCAATATTTATCTAAATCCAAACCCCTTATTCAAATCATTACTAAATTCCATGAAAAAATCTCAAAATGTGGGTATATAGAGTATAGGGGTATTTATTAGCCTCATTTTCAGTTCCATGATGCTCACACCTTCTCATCATTTCAATAAAACCTAACTCCCTTATATGATATCATTATTAGTGGGTTTGATAATTATGTGAAATTTATTACAAATCGACAATAATACATACTTAATCCTACAAAACTACAAATGTTTGTGACTTATGATGTCCTCAACATTCATTTAGTTGATTATTTCACTAAAGGATCCACAAATATCAAATTTTTTTTGATGATATATCCATATAATGATACATCATTAATCCATAACCCGCGTTTAATTAACTTTTCATAATGATTCTTTTTTCACTAGTTCTTTATAATAGTTCTCATATGCTCCTCAAAGTTCTTCTCGGTTATGGAGTATATTATAATTTAAAATCTACAATCTACTAATTTTTTGGTGTAGTATAAAAATACATTATTCATCAATTCCAAATATTTTTTTGGATAATTATATATCCATAAAGAAATCATTATGAACTCATTGTTTCCATAAATCACATGAAAATAAGTCTTTGAAATACCATCCTTCATCAAAGTAACTTGGTTGCATACCATCTATATATCTGACTTGTAGAATTATTGTTTTACATGTACCTGATTGAAAATATGATCAATTTAATGTGGTAGATACATTGTCATTATCACATGATAATAAATTCACTTTTCCAATGACCCATCCTTAATCTTGGCGACGAGGAAAGGTGAACCCCCTGTTGAATCACTTTGAAATATTATCCCTTTGTCCAGATTTATTGGTAGTTATTTCTTTTTCACCCAAATATCCACAACAACTATTCTATTCAGATTCTTAGGTTACTGAAATTATCAAGGAATAATAATTATATAAAATCCAACCCCTCAACTAAAAATAAGATGATAAAATTTCTATGGAAACACATCATAATATTATCGAATAATAGGATTGAATTTATTGATGGTTCATTACATAGACTCAATAATTTTTTATACATACTATGGATTATAGGGAAACAAAATAATTTTTTGGTAGTTTCATTCTAAAGAAGATTCATGATACATCTTTTTATTATTTATAATTTGGGGTCAATTCATGATACTAAGAGTGATTTCCTTCTTAATTAAATTTCTATTTGTTCTATATTCGGAAATTAAATCCATGACCAAATTCAATTTAATTAATATTCATGAATTTTTACAAGGATCTCTGGGAGTTTTGTTAGAAAAAAATTTATTGGGGAGGAATTAGATAATTGGGTGGAAATTATTTCCCCATTTTCCATTTTCACTAATCACTCTATTCTAATATTTGTGGTTTTGATTGAATAGTTTTACAAAAATATTGTTATATAAAGAAATAAATATAACTAAAATGGAAAAAAATATACACTATAATTGGTTTATTAACCATAATAAAGACACCTACTTCGTTATTGGGATCCAACATAGTAGTTGTGGTGGAAGATCTCATCCTTATTTCTGTGGAGGTTATTTATAGTGCTTGAAAACCATTGTCTTAGTGCATTGATTGGGAATGATCCATGTTTACTTATAGTTTCAGGAATGAAAAATTCTATATGGTTCAATTATATATTTTCTCTCTTCCAAATAATTACAGAATTTTTTATATCAACAATCTGTAGTTAGGTTTAATTCTTCCAGCATGTAATTCATTACCTTATCCCTATATTTAATTTGTGGGTTATTCTTTCAACACATTAAAAATTTCAGATATTTAAATTCATGTGAACATTATATTTCTCCATTAAAACACAATTATTGACCACCACATTCTACTTAAAATATTTATTAAAAAATTGAAATTAAATAATATATATTTCAACATATAGGGAACTTATATCAATTTACTAAATGATATCAATGTTATAGAACACCTATAAATTCATAGACTTGTATTTTTTTCATCAAATAATAGGTCATCCTTATTTTTTAGGTTAACGAAGAACTTGGAGGCATATCTTGAATGTATTGTGATGTTTTCCTCATAAATCTATATATATTTTTCGTATTTTTCATGATGGTAAAGAAGTAACTTTCCATTTTAAGACATTGACCGTAAGTATAATATTTATCAAAAAACATTCTATATAATTCACCCATTTAATCACATTGTTCACTTCTGAAATATTATTATTCTTGATCAATGTCCCAAAAAAAATAAATTCTCACTATGTTTAATAAGAAACCATTTTATACTTATTTTATTTGGATTATTAATAGATGGAGAAAATATTCTTAATAGTTATGATCCATTATTCCATGACTAAGATATATGATGATACATTAAATGCTCGGTACTTTGTGGGATAATGGACTAAATAATAGACGTTTCATTAATATGGGGCTTTTGGAAATCATTTTGATCAATTTTGTTATTCAGAATCTGATTCAACTGAGATTATATCATCATAATTTTAGTAATTCATACTCTCATTGGGTTAGACATATCATTGGGGTGGTTGTCACATTGATTGATTATATGATTCCTCATATTTTTTTGACATTTATATGTATAAAAAATTATGTATGAATACATTAAAATATTGATAGCATAAATCAGAATACAATGAAATTAATATGATATCTTATAAATTAAAATTATTTAATTAACTTGTAAAATTATATAATTTTATGTTATTCATGATCTATTTCCAAAAAAATATTATAATAGAAATTTTTGGATCCCATAGTAATGGTTCATAATGATCTTATGAATGTTTCATATCATATCCCCATGGTGAATCAAAACCTATGTGCATTATGTCATGTTTTCATGTTCCTGGATTCGCTCAGTTAGGCATGACAACCCTTATTAGAGTCGTTACCAATAGTTTTTTCTTTTTCATAACTGCATCTGATTATATTATCAAGATAGTTAATTACATTATAAATAAAAAAATATAATATATACTTACCTAAATTTCATGATATTTTTCATATACATAGTTGTAACCATAATGATTTTTCTATATTTTTCTAATCATAAATAAAAAATAATAATTTTTTATTCTAATACAAAATATAGACATCTTTCTCTTTGTTAAATGTTAATTGATATTTTTTACATAATATTACACTTAATACCACTTTTATGATACATAATTCTATTATGTTTATTAATAAGGTGCATTACATATAAATTTATGTAGGGAAAACAACATGTTTATCCAAAACATAATATTACCTCATTAAAATATTTCTGTGGTAAACTAAGGTCACAAAAAACCAAGGGGTGAAATATAAATTTGGATAAGGTAATATACATTTAATAAGGTAATATATTGTAAAAATTTTGTTTAATAATTTGATATTAATGAACATTTATAACAATTCATTATATAGCATGATAATGAATACCTAGGAAATGTGGAAACAACATAAAAATATACATCAGAAACATATGTCAAGGAAAAAATATATCTTAAAATAAATTGTCCCATAATTGATCCAGGTTTGATAACTATACTAGAATGATGTCCCATAAGGCTAGTGATTAACCAATTCATTGGAGAAGGGTATAATTCCAGGGGCACTAGACACTTTCATTGTGTTCTCATCCTTAAGTGTGCCACATAGATCACACATCATAGATTCAATCAAAATCATACATTATTACATGATCAAGGATATTATAATATTAACAAGTAATTTAAAATTAAAATACATATAAGTGTATAAATGTGAATACCATTGATAATAAATTGTTAGTTTCTTTATGCCATAATTGTTTTTTCATTGGAAATCTTGGTAAAATTACGACAACACAACAATGTCGCATAGAAATTTAAAAAATTGATTAATGGTAGAGAAATAGTTATATCATTAATGTTTTTTAAATTTTTCATCAATTGGGACCTATAATAACATATCATATCATAAAGAAATGAATATAAAATATATAAGTAAAAGAATATACTTCAATAAGGAGGGGAAAGGAAAAGATCCCTTACTTGTGTGTGTAACACCAAATTCTTTCTAAGGGATTCATTAGTGCATAGGGAAACCATAGGAAGAATATAAAGAAGTATGGGTATATTACGATTTTTATAAATTCTTTTTTGAGGAATATAAATGGTATTTTTGTGGGATTATATAGGAAATGGGATGATATTTCAATGATATTTCTCACAAATTTGTTTTGTAACCTATAAAATAAAATATCCAAAACCAAGAACCTTACTATGAGTTTTCAATTATTTTCTAAAAAATTTGAGTGGATTAAATTACATTAGATGTTATAGTTCTTATTATAATTAAATAATTCATTTTTTTTGATTAGTTGACTCAAACATCTAAATAAATTTCTTATGAACACTAAAATATGTTAATGGTTAATAAGGATTCATAATATAATATTAAAAATAACAAAATAAATATAAAATTAAATTATTTATTTGGAAAATAAAATTTTGTTCTTTTATTGATTTTATATTATTTACTAAATTTCATTTGAGTTATTATTATGTCATAATACACTATGTATATTTATATAGTATTTAATTTTTATTCAAATATTAAACTATCTCAGGAAATTATTAAAATTTCACCAATGGATATTTTTTACATTTTGATTTCAAAATTGATATTAAATTTAACTAAATAATTATATATATATTTAAAATTCCACATTAAATATAAAATATTAATTTATTTTGAAGTACTGGGTTTTTTTACAATAATAGTATTTAATCCCTTATAAAAAATACATTTGACATTTCAAAAATTATCTGGTCATTTATATATAAGTCAATTTCTTTTAATATTAATATTTTATTAAGATATTATTTATTTAATATAAGAAATAATTATTTAAAATAATTTCCATTATTGAATTTGAATATTACTCTAAAATACTATTTATGATATATTGTATAAAAAAATCAATTATTAAGTACCAATAATAAGATGTAAATACATTAATTATTATATAAAAAATAGTGTATATAATCATATTTATTGATTTTTTATACATATCCCATTAAGACCATATAAAACATTGAAATATTAAGGTCTGTAATAGAGAGACTTTCAAGATATGGTTCGGAATTCTTGATGAGAGATATTAACTCGATGAGATTGTTCATCTCATATAATGGTTTCTATCATGAATTAGTTGATGGATATCAGCTTGGGAATGGACAACAGAAAATTCTACTTAATCTAACTCACACGGATGATATAATTATTTGGATTCATAGGGTATGGACATACTATTTGAGACCATGAAAACCTTTTTCTAGGTCAATTAGATTTTTTAAAACCCCATATTTATATTATTCATGTTATTAATATTCAATGTCTATTTTATCAATGGTAAATAATATTAACAGTTATTTCAATATGATATGATTTGATAATTTCATATATTTAAATGTGTTTTCCATAAAAACAATATAAAATAATTCATTTTAATTTTATTAAAAGTAGAAATTTTATTATAATTGATTCGATCGTTACCTTATTCTTTCTACTATTTTCTAATTTTATCCTTATATATTTTCTATGCTCCTTTAGGATTTAGTAATTTCTTAAAATATCATCAATAAAGAACACAAACTGTTTATCAAGGTAGTTTTTAAATATTATTTTATTCAAATATATTAATAAATGAAGGATAATTATTAATTTTGATGAGAATAAAAAAATCACAATGCTTGTATATTTATTAGTAGGAAGTCTTTTGGGAAACATATTTCATCACCCAAAATTTATTATACCATGATTTGGGATCATTTATATTGAATAATTGATCCCAATGAATATTTCCAAAAAAACCATTATATATTATAATAGAATATTTTATTTTTTTAACTCATTATCCTTCCTATAATTAATTCATATCATTTATGATATGTTTTTTATTTTTTATATATAAAACATCAACTCCCCACGGATCCATAAATGGAGTTATAAATCCCTTGTAAAGTGGAATTTAATTTCATTATTAATTTCAATACACCATATATTCCATTATATATGGGGTAGTTGATATTGTCTATGATAAAATAATGTGTTCAATTGAAAACTATAATTCAAATTCTTGGAGAGGTCATCGAATCATTTTAGTAAATTCACAAAATTATTCGCAAACAATTAAAACATCTAAAATCTGTAGATATTGAATTTATTCTCATTCTTGATCGTGTAGCTTTAATAATGAACGAAATGTGAGGAGGTACGTTATAAGACTTTTTCGGGGGTACATTACATTTGATGATAAATACAATTTTTCCCTTTAGGATGAAAAATTTTCTTTATTCTATAGTTGATAAGGGTAGTATACATTGACAATTAATAAAACAAATTTATTATGTACAACCTAATAATAGGAATAACTACCATGTTTGGATATACATTTACCTTTCTAAATTTATGTGGGTAATATTTATATAAATTTAATGATTGTACAATTCCAACTAGTATTTTTAACCACAATCTCTTATAAGTCCCTGACCTTAAATGTTACAAAATATTGAGATATGTCTACAATTTTAGTTTAATTATCATAGGGGATCTTTTTAGGTTTATATATTTAGACAGTTAGTTAATAACTCAAACATAAAAAAATACACAATACCAGTTTAAACTTATACTATCTATACAATTTATTATTCATAAAACAATAACATTTTAAAAATATACGTGGTTCATTACATGTTTAAATATCATTACTTTTATATTATCACATACATTAATCTATTATTCATTATGTCCTATGACAAAAAAATAAAAACATATGATGATCATTAAAAGAAATGTAAGGGATACATACTAAATGGAATCTATTAGCATAGTAAATACATGTAAACTATGAATACATTAACATAATGTAATTTTTGTCACCCTTATGAAGTGGTAAATATACATCACTGAATATAAGCTTCTTTCATAACCATTTTTTAGGAGAAAGATTACTATAAATCCCATAGAATGAAAAATGTAACATATAAAGGTAACATTGGACATTATAATTCCTAAATGGAATGAAGATATGAGTTATCCTCCACACATATCATTTTTACAAATTGAATACTCATACAACCAAATTCCATACCCTATTCCTTATAGGTTATAATGTAACCACCCATACATGGTTTATCATGAAACAACCAAAATTTGTTTATCACACAACAACTTGTGTTTTTTATGACATAACCACACTTCAAATATCAATGTAGAATTATAAAATCAAAAAAAATATTGAAATTAGTATCATTTCACTCTTAACATTTCATTTGAAACCACAAAAGCCATATCAAGATCTTGATATACTATATCCACCTTAAAAACCATTATTAATATCAAAACCCCAAAATAGAGAATTTGGGATTTGTTTTACTTTTATGAAAACCATTAATAATTATAGATTATTAAAAATACCAAATAACGGATATGGCCGTGGAGAAATCATTATTCTTTTAAATGTTAAAAACTATTCTTTTTATCAATTAGTTACATTCTTCATAAAAATGATTTTTTAAAACAATTGAATTAAAATAAATGGAAAAATGTTTCTTATACACCTTATAAAAATGAAATTTATACTATCAATATATGCCCCAATTAAAGAAGATTATGATGCAACCCATTACTATAATTCTAACTCATCACATATAATTGTTGCATTTCTCTTAACAGGGTAACATCTTTTTTATTATTCCAAAAGGCATCGATGAGAGGATTTGTTCCCTATGTAAATATTCTAGGATGAAGGTAGGTATTATATGAATCATTTTGATAATAACATGGATAAAACAAATAGTTATTGATGTGTTATTACTATATAAAAGATGGTACCTTTTTATAAAAGTGGGAAGGAACACTCATGGAATGTATTGAAATATTAAATTAATATAAATTAATTTTTAAATCAAAATGGATAAAATTTTGATATGTCATACATAAGATTAATTTAGTAATAAATCTTCTCTTCTAATAATTTTTATACATGTGTTGACTTTATTTTAAACCTTATTATTTTTTTAACCCTAAATAATTTAAATTTAATTAAAATTGTCTTAATAACATTTTAATTATTAATTGGCTATTAATTTTATTTATTTGAGGTAAATTTCATGTAATTTTACTCATAATGAACGTTTATACATTATTATTATCACTTTATTATTTTTATTGATTATTACAATATCTATATAATTTAATAAATTAATAATTTTATGAAACCATGATTATATAAAATATTAAACTATTAATATTATTGAATTAAAAAAACAAAAAATATATATAACATAGATCCAAAAAATTGAATATTCTTAAAACAATCATATTCAACTATAAAAATATTTTATGAAATAATTTATATCATATAATATATTTTTTAATAACATTTATTTGATTCATTCTATAATAAAGTAATCACTACATCATCCTTATATCCTAATTAAATATTTTTTACTTAATGTATAAAAATTATAAACAAAATACCATGATGAGGTAAATATTTTTTATATTTAGAATAAATATTTTAGTCCAATATATAATTTATATAAATCAATATTAATTTTTTTTTATTATGAAGATATAGGATTATAACATATTTTCCCTTACTTTAAATTAATAGAGAAAAGTGTCATAATCTGACCCAATTGGCATCAAAAGGGAAACATATAATTCCAAGGGTTGTCCTGGTCGTACATATCCCATACAATATTATTAGTACAAGTTTTTTGGTAGCTATATATGATTATAATATATTTTTACCATTATTTTCTTAATTTACCCATTAATTTCGGTAAATATAAAAAATTTAAAATGTTAGTATTCATCATTTAAAAAATTAAATGGGAATTTTTTTCATAATTTGAACCATTCAAATATAAAAATACAGTTTATATTGTTAAATTCCAAAAAAATAGTTTAATTAAATAATTTAAAAATAATTATCATTTTCAAAATGATAAAATAATTTTCTTTAATTTAAAAATAATCAATGGATTAATAGTTGTTTATATCAAATTTCCATGTGAAGTTACATCAAATGAGAAAAATTGAATTAAATGATAAAAAATAATATTAATCTACAATAAAAAAATAAAAATGGATTTTTATCAATAATAATAAATTATAAAAACAGTAATTTTTAATTAAAGTGCATTATTTTTTATTATTCATTAAAAAATGAATATTATCAGAAAAAAAACAACAAATTAGACCAGTGTAGATTTTTATGTACCTCTTCTAGATATTAAGTTTATATTATCAAATAGATCTTATAAAATTGACAGAAACTATATATTAACTATTTTTCAATATCAAAAGGTATTGAAACGTCCATTTAAAAAATTATAGTATTTTGAGCTTAAAACATGATTTTTTCTCATTTTAAGCCTCTAAATTTTATTTAATAAATAGAAAGAAATTGAGATAACATTTGAAATAATATTGTAATTATTTTTATTCATTCTAGTGAATACTATGGCTAGGTATTAATAACCATTTAAAATAATAATAATAATAATATATTATTTTTTGGTATAGCTCAGTGTTGTGTGAAACATAAGATTTTGGAGATAGCTATTTTTGAGTATCAATTACTATATCGACAAAGTGTCCCCATTAATGAAATATTAGTATCTTATTCATAAATATTAATTGAAATGAAACTTTTTTTTCTATAAATACCAAGCATGTTACATATCTACTAATATATGTTTTGGGTTAAACATGATATCCATTAAAAATATAAATTAAATTAAATTACAATAGAAAAATAATAACATAATATACCTTATAGAATTGAGTTTTTGTTGAGAGGACCCAAAACAACATTATTTGGTCCCTCGAATTTATTCAACATTAATGTTAATGAATTCAATTATTCCCTAAGCATATGTTGTGGTGGATTGTGGTTACCATCCATTATGTTCTTATGTGTACATTGATAAATAAAATTTCTATTCTCCCACTATTAATTCATTGCATAAATGGTTTTCCTTACATAATATTCAAATTTTCATTAGAATACCATTATTCAGAATGAATATCTAGATGATATTTAAAACTAAATGTATATATATTCTTCAAATATACTATATTTCAACATCTAAGAAGATAATTTGAAAAAAAATTCTCATCATTTATTGAACATGGGATTTTTTACATTCTTCCAATCAAGATTATTTATGATATTCATTACATCATAACATTAATTATGTGTAATGCATGACTCCAATGGTAATATTCCATTTATATTTCATCTATTATTGAACAACACATCATTTTATGGTAACTATGATAGTCTTTAACTTCCAATTTGATCCGTAGAAGATGTATCGTCTTGACAATAATTTTATCATCCTTACCGTAAAACTTAATGAGAGTTTTTTTGTATATCACACAATCCATGAAATCATTCATCTCAAAATTAGTCACTAATTTACATACACATTGTTTCAACTAAAATAATTCCCTCTCCATCATACTATTATGGCTATTAGTAAAATACATATTAAAAAATAGTTTTTAATTTATTTTCATTCCATATATTTCACCTCATCCATTTGGACTATGTTAATTGTTTAGTTTTCAATACTGATCAGATTTTCCATGATATACTAGATATGCTACATTAATATTACTAAAAAAATGATTTAAAAAAATATATTTTCTATTCTATTGATAATTTTATCATTAATAAATGTATCAAAAAATCTAATATATATAAATAGTAATTGACTCATTCAAGATAAAAATACATGTTGTTTTACATGTATCATGTTGATCCACATGGTTTATGTTTTTATTCATGATCCAATTTAAATAATTCATAATAATCAATTTTTTTTTCAAATTTATATTTTTCAATAATGGGATGGTAATATTCATCTTATCTATAATATTCATTTTTTGTATGGGACCTTTTAATTCATAACATTTTTTAAAAATATCAACACATGAGTTGGAATTTTGTTAATAATTTAAATCTCATAATAAGTGATATAAAATATTTTTTTTTCTAGAATTTTTATAATATAATTAATGTACAATGATATGCATCAATATAAAAGAGTATATAATATATATATATATATATATAATTTATTGAAATTTTTAATGGATTTTTGATTAACCATAAAATCTCCCATTGGTTTCAAACCTTTTGTCCATCAATTCCTCCTTTTTATGAACCCATTAATGATTGATTCAATTCCTAATGCACCCTTCATAGGGATATTAATTTTAGGTATAATTATAATAGGGGGTCATCGAATTTTCAGAACTATATAGAGATTTTATTTATCTACATCCACCCACTTTAAATATGACCATTATTTTTGGATGATATCTTATATTTATAGTTATCCATAGGTTTATTATTGATTTTCCTTCATTTTAATAATATAAACAACTAACTAAAATTTTTAATTGATACCAACTGTGTAATACTAATATTTATTAATTCAAGTGTTTTTACATTGTTCCATTATAAGAATTTCCTTAATAACATTGAGGACCATTGGAGGTCTATTGACTTGAAAAAAAGGGTTATAATCCATTAATTACATAATAAAAAAAGAAACAAATTCATTAATTAATTTTTTGGAATGAATGCATATTTAATCCTCATAATTTCCCGATAGTAGATTAAATTTTTTAAGGACATACATGAATTGATAATGTTGGGAATAATGACTAGTAAGTTATAATTATGGAATAGATACATTAATGATCATTATGGAAGATAAATTGAGAATAAAAATGATAGAAAACATGGAAGAACATATAACATTACATGGAAGGGTTTTATTACATTAAATTGATACATTAATAATAATATCACCATGGTTTATCCCTAAGGCATTTTAAATATAAATTATCAAGGATATTAAACAATGTATCAATAAAAATTCATCTAATGATATTAATTAAAATCCCAATGAATTAGTGTATTATAATTTTTCACCACATTTATATCTTATTTCTTGTATCTACATGAGTCATTTTAAAAAAATCAACAATAACTAGTGGAAAATAATGTACATTTTTCTATAAATTTAATCAGTATATAGGTTATTAATGAATTTGACACTATATAATTTTAAACCCATGAAAATTGAATGTTGATTTCATACATAAAAATTAAACTAAAGATAAGTTGTGTTTACATATATGGGAACATACATGTATAAGGAATGGACTTCTGTATTCAAAATATTGTTATATTCCTTGTGAAATTGAAAAATTTGTGAATTAAATTTAGTAGAATGATATAATAACAACTAGAATAATGAAATTATATAATGGGAGGGAATAAAGGTATCCCATTGATAAAACACTATTTTGACATTAATTTTAAAATATGTTTTTTGAAAATGATGGAATTAATCACATATAAAACCTATTCAAAGAGATTTACATGTATGGAAATTAGGAAGTTTCAAATTCAGAATCATTGAAGTGTTTCATCAAAGAACTTATGGATGACACCATAAGGCCATATGGAGGCCTTCATGGGACTCAATGGAATGTATAATCACCAGAATATTGTTGATAATGTATCTATAGTGCAGAGGAGTGGTGGTATTAGTGGTTATTTATATTAAAATAATAAGATTATTTTAATAATTCATAAATAAAGTTTATCAAAATATATGTTTTCAAAAATAAAATCTAATTTCTACACATGATTTATTCACATTATTTATGAAATTTATTATATGTTTTATAATATTTAAATCTATTAGAATCTAAATAAATTTTTAATAATAAATTTTATAAATAAAAATATAATTCTACCTAATTTTATTATATAAATTATATCATCCAATTTTTAATTTGGACAGTCATTTATAGGATTGTAAATTTATTTAAATCCATTTAAAAAACAAAATATTAATAAAATAAAATATCTATCATCATCAATTATAATAAATTTTAAAAAAACATTTATATCATACATATGTAATAAATAACTGAAAATACAAATCTGTATTTTTATTATTCCTCGAAAATAATGTATTTTTTAAAATTAAACAAATTTAACCCTAACATAATTTTTATAATACATTTCCAAATATAATGATTATTTCATGTAAAAAAATTCATAAATATTATTATATTCTGCTTTGAATAATAAATATGTATTTATTGAAAAAATAAGACATTTATTAGACATTCAACCATAAAAAACATATAAAAATATCCTTGAAAATATAAAAATTATGTTGAAATAATTATTAAAATAAATAACTTCTCAATATTGTGTTTCATGAAAATAAATTTAATTAAAAAAATATGTTTTATAATAAAATGGTATATAATTTCTAAAAAAACTATTTTTTATTCTTATAAACAAATTTAGTTTTAAATTACAAGTTATGAATTTTTATATTTTATTATATAAAAATAAGCATGAAAATTGAAATGAAGAAAGAATAATTTAATTTTATAAAAATAAGATTAATATATAATAACATTATGGTCAATGTATAGAACCTATTATTACAGTGGAATTAACCCTAGGATAAATAGTCTAACCATCGTAGTTTCATATATTGAATCTGTTAATATTTATTATGTGATGATATACATTATTTTGAATGTATCCCATCGTGATTTTTTGAAGCCTGACTATTTTTCCTATTCAGGGTGTGTGCCACCGGAGAACCACAATGATTATATCTCCCTCCCAAGTTCAAATAGATAGAATTAAAAAGGAATGAATATACTGGTTATGGCCTTCATTTCTACTTCAATTTTTAATAGTTAAGTATCATTACCCTTTATAAACAATGATTATAATGGAAGTATTAAAAAAATGACCATATATATAAACGATAATTTTGAACAATGAACATAATGACAAATGATTATTTTGACATATAATCATATATCACAATAACATATATATAATGGCCGCATTTATGATTCCATCATATGTATATTCCAGCAATTATAAATATGTTCCACTTAATCATTAAATGTATTTTTATAATTAAAATTATACATATTATTATATATCTAAAATATTATTTTCCATATCAAATCTCAAAAAAGATGTAATATTCTTGTAAAATATATGTAATATGGAATATATAGTTATGTAGGTGATGTTTTTTTCTATATCCATATACTACTCTTGGATATAATAGATGGTATTATATATATATATATATATATATATATATATATATATTATTGAATTTTATTTACATTACATTTTGAAAGAAAATAAATATTTCATTATGAAAAAAAAATTGTTCATACTTAATAAGAGTAATAATTTTCTGGATGTTAAATTAATTTATCATGATGTGTGAAGAATAAATTATAGGTGGTTCCCATAAAAAAGGTTTTTGACGAAAAATCATGTAAATACATTAAATAGTAATAAGTAATATATGAATTTCTCAAGTCAAAAATCACAAAAATTAGATATATTTTAATATATGTATGATGAGGTCAATAAATAGTCAAAGAATCCATTTTATATAAGTCATTCTTTACATTTGTTCATTATATTATGGATTGACCCCTCAAGTTAACAATGTTTATTGTTTACTATTGTAACTAAATTTTTGCTTTTTAAGAGTTTTTAAATTTGGTTTATAAATTCCATGTGACCCATTGATGAACCATAACTGATGGATTCTATAACATTCCAACAACTTTAGTCATGATAGGATTCCATTTTTAAAAATTATTGAAAAATTACGTTTCAAAAACTATTTCCAATTATGGTAATTTCACAGACTATTTACATATAATGAATTTAGGAGAATTATGATACCAATGTAATTGATGTACAAACACTTTTACCATCACATATAAATTATAAGTATACTATTAATCATCAGTAATAATACATCATTCTAAATATTTTTCATTTAATGTTTTAGAATCATTTATAAATTTTTTATACTATATGAAGAAAAGTAGTTTTGGTGTTGTTTGAATGTTTAAAGAAATCATACTATCTATATAAATTTATATTTTATTTTTATGATAAATATAATTTATTTGTATAAAAAATAATCCATTATAATAATCCATAATAATTAATATAAATCTAATGACCAATGGTAAGTTGAATAAAAATTAAATCATTACAAATTTATAAATTTTATTGTAAATTAATCTCTAACTATGACATAAAAAATGATTTAATTGATTTTGAGACATTATTACATTATTTTATCCTAAATTAGCTTGGTATTCCCATTAATGTGGTTATAAAAATTTACCATGGATACATTTCATCATGTGTAAAATGAAATTAAAATATTTTAATAATTTAAATCTTCAGATATGAAATTCATATTTCAATTTAATATTTATAAACTCTTTTAAATTCAATTTATTAGGAGTATTTAGAAAAATTGAAAATAATTTCTATAAATGTGTTCTATGGACTCGAGGTGAACTTTTACAAAAATTAATTATAAATATTATTACAATTAAATTATTTAGATTATTTCTAATAAATGTTAACATATTTTAGTTAAAAATATATATAATATAATGGGTCTTATTTATTAGATGTTTTAAATAATATAAATGTTATTTTCCATGTCGATAAATTTTACTATTCACTAAATAATTAATCATTTATAAAAATTCAAAAAATCATCATAATAATACTAATGAATGAATATTTTAAAAATACTAATCTATTTACCCCTTAAAAATGATACAACATGGATAAATTAATTATAATACCCATCAAACAATTCTATTGATTCACATTTTTGATGTGAAGGCATTTTTCAAGAATAAGTTATCTTTATTCTAATTAAATGCATAAAAATTAGTAAATTAATGTTAATTGATTTTAATATATATATATATATATAATTTAATTTTAAACATTTTTTAGTATAATATACTTTAATCGATTATGTTCAAAATACATTATAGAAAAACATTTGTATTACAAATAAATATTTTATCATCAAATAAATTTATCTTCATTTACAACAAATTAACAATAAATTTAGGGTTGATATTTAATTTACATGATGAAATAATTTATATATGTATTTCAGACTACAATTAGCCTATTCATAAATGGAATTTTGATCAATTTTTTATGACATTCATTTATAATGTACATTTTTTGATATTTTTTATGCTTAGGGTTTTCTTTAGTTTATTAAATAGAACATAATATTATTTAAAAATAATATATATACTAAAATATCATGGTATTATATTAAAAATGGGGGATGAACTTGAATGGTATTTAATTGTTAGAGTTAGATTTAGTGAATTACTTTAATTCTATTTTTAAAAGGCATAAATAACGTACAATGGTTTTAAATGAAATAATATAGAAAGGTGGATTAATTTAACACTGAATGAAAAGATCGATATGGATATTGTGTGATGTCCTTTTATAGGGTATTTATTATATTGGAAATATAATGTTGATTGTTTAGTATAATTTTGATGATATGTTGGACATGATATTGTATTGATGTGAAACCTTTAGGTAAGGATTTCCTACTAAATTTTCATACATATTAATATACATTCATGTTAATTTTATACCAACAAAAAATATTTTGAGTAAAATATAATAACACAAATACGTTTTTTGAAGGTGTATTATAACATCTTGTTACAATGATAGGGTATTTTTGGTTTTTCTATATTCACTTTTGGTTTTAAAAATAGTTTTATGCTTTTTGGGTTTATTGAAGACTACTGAGCAAGTACACACTATGTACCAGAAGTAGATTACATGTACATTGTGATGGTTGCATGTTGTGTACTGGGATATCATTTTTTGAAATGGGGTATCATGTCATCTGATGGTAATCATTAGGACAGGGGTTTACACATCATGACCTGGCCCACTCCTATTGTTTATGACATGCATTTCGAGTTTCACTCATCCTTTTTCTCTCTAACATATTATCTCTCAACCTAAAATTCTCATAGGTAATTTTTATATGAATATAACCTTTCGGATCTATCCAATTGAATACGTTTCATCATATCTCTTGTACTGAATCTATCCGGGTAAGTGTCCTTTTGGGTTCTACTTTTCAGTTTGTCATGGTAGCTCCCAGGCTTTGCATTATCAAATCATGTGATCTATGTTGGATGATATTTTTAATCTTTATCTAGATCCATTTTGAGATCATTTTCATGAGGTCTTTCCCCATCATAGGTTATGGTGCAAAGGACATTATTCCTCAAGGTGTGTGGGTTTCCCCTCTTCCACTGACATATTGTGTTTATATCTAAATAAATCATATCATTGATTAGTTTCTAGGGACTCTGCTGTTGGTTTTGGATTATGTTGATTTTTTTGGATCTAGTTGTGGGAGTGTTCAACTGTGTCCTTGATCTAGATGGTTCCATATCTAGAGTATGGTAATGAGCGTAATTTATACTTCATTATAAAATGGTTTATGAAACTGGTATAATTTTTTGTGTATGTTAAAAATGGGGTTGGATGGAAAATTGTTTTTCCCTGGATTTTGATAAATGGATTGAGAAATGGGAAGGAGTGTTATTCAATGTCATTGAAAATGAATTGTGAAAAAGAGAACATGGGATACATAAAGTACATAGATGGAATGTTAGCTTGATGCTGTAATCCATTCCTTTTCAATTATCTAAGAGGATTGTATTATAGAATTCACATGTTTTATAGGCCCTTCATTCAAGTAGACCAATAGTGACATTAGGGTGGTTTGATCATAGGGTATTTCAATACTTCCTAGGCCTATTGTACTAGGATCATTTTTGGTGGACTTGATTTTTTGTATGATTATTCTACTTCTTAAACCAATAGTATTCCATAGTTTTTTGATACATGTGCTTATGTTTTTTATTTCTTGTTTTTCTTAGTTAGCCTTGATATGCATGTTTATAATTTTGAAAGATTAAATGGAAAATTTTCTTGAAAATTTCGTACCAGATTTTTCATAACATTAGAAAAGAATAATTTCCCATTATTTCTATAAAAATTATTTACTACATATCATTCCATATTATATTTTAAAACCTGCATATATTATTTTTATATAGATACTTGTTATAGAAAACATGGGTGGTATCATACAGATCTACTTTTCTGTCAGACATGTACTTTGCCTTTTAGATATTGTTATAGTTGTTCTATTTCTTCTACATTTTTTACAATTTTGTAATATATATTTGTCATTCTTCTTTTTATTCTGGCGGATCATTATATATATGTTTTTTGGTTTTTCGGGTTGGGTGAAATCCATTTTTCATAATAGATTTTCAATGCCTAGGTTTTTGTTTCCAGACTATGGGGAATGGAAATGCCAATCAGGAATGTGGCAGATCAGGTGGGTGATGGGTTTTAGGTAAAACCGGGTCAGCTCGTTATAATTTTGAATCAATTAGATGTCTACTAGGGAGAATCATTTTCTTGGGACATTTTTTGGACATGAGATTAGATTTTCAGGACTAGTGAGGTATGATACAATAAGTGTCGGTCCAGATATGGTCTTAACCAGAATCATTTTACTATGAATGGTTGGGATATGTGTCTGTATTGATGGTTTTGTATTTTAAAATTTCGGTTTTGTGTATGGGTTTTTTAGTTGACTTTTTATTTTTCTCTATGTGTAATCATTCTTATGTTTTGGAGTGTAGCAGTAAGCCTCTGTGAAGTCATCTTATAGATCCTATGGTGATAGTAGCTAATTATCATCCCATGAAATCCACCTATGGTTTTAATCATATCAAGATTATCATATGTGTAGTCCATTTGGTTGATCAAGATATTCCACACATTCAGAACATAGTGGTTCAGCCTATGATTGTCACTCATATCAAGATTATCATATGTGTAGTCCATATGGATATGATTGTCACTCATCGAGATGAGGTTGATTTTTATCATCAGACTATTTGTTTCATCCTATGGATCGGGTATATCATCTTTTATTGCGAGATTGGGACCAGATGTTAGGTCATGAGGGAATTTCCCACCAAGATCTCCATAGTTTTTTGGTTGCTATTAAATTTGAGATTGAGGAAATTTCATTTTTTTTGTTATTTCCTAATTGTCGTTCGATACATTCCTATTGTTTTTGAAGATGACATCTCTATTCTTCAACCATATATTTTTGTATATTATATGTTTGTCATTGTTCTAGGTATACAATCAATATTGATTCATTCTATTTTATGGAACCAGTGGAGAAGATAAATCCCATGATTCAGTTGAATGCCGTTTTATATAATTGTTTTATTTTCCCAACTGTTTCTCCTTGGAAAAACCCATAACTCATTTCCATTAATATAGATGCTTCACTTTTGTTTTTTGTGAAATATCTTATGTCGAATCAGGTAATGGTTAAGAACAAATACACATAACCTCATGTGGATGATTTTTTTTTATTTTTAATGCGGAAAAGTGGTTCTTGAATATTGATCTTTATTCGGGTTATCATCAATTCAAAATACAAGAGTATGATATACCAAAGGTGACCTCCAGGAACATGTTTGACCATTATGAATATCATTCCTTGCCTTATGGTTTGAAAAAACATTCATATAGTTTTTATGGATTTGATAAATCAGATATTCGATATGTATCTCAATACTATAGTGGTTGTGTTTCTGGATGTTATTATAGTTTTTTAAATATATGAAAGTGAGCATGAGAACCATTAGAGATTTCTTCTGGATGTTCAGAGAAATAACTCTTTCAATGGAATAATTTCAATGTGTAGTTTCTATATTAAATAGGTGAAAATAATAGAGAGCAAAATTTCTAATCATGCCATATCTGTTGTTCCAAAAAAGGTAAAAGTTTTTTTTCATAGAAGGCACTGTCTAATGTATTAAACATAGTAAGATTCCATGGTCATACTATATAATACTGATATTTCATCAATGATTTATCTACACAGGCATCACCTATGACCTCTCAAACCAATAAGGTGTCATGATTCTCGTAGGATGCAATTTTTCAGTCTCTATTCAATGAACTGAATGAAATTTTGACATCGACATCATTGCTCATATTACTTGAGCCCAGTAAGAAATATGTAATTTTTTGTGATGCATTTGGTGATAATTTTGGATTCGTGTGGATGCAATATGATCATGTGTTTCCATACGTCTCAATTCATATTCGAACTCATGAGAAGAACTAACTGAATCTTAATTTTGATCTTGTTGCAGTGATGAGTGCGCATAATTTATTGCAACACTATATCCCTGGGCAGAAGTTCATGGGGTTCTCTGATCATAATTGTCCGAGCTATATATTTTCTTATAAATACATGAGTCTTAGATTGATATAATGGGTGGAATAATTCAAGACATTTGGCATTGAAATTTCTGATACCCCGTGGAATGGGAATGTTGTTTCAGATGCTATTAGCCGGAAGATACCATCACAGGATAATCATTAATCAATAGAGGGGTGGAATATTTTGGGATTTTTTCTAAGTTTCATTTGGACACTCTATAGGATGATTTTGGTATGGTTTTATCAATTGATAAGATATCATCATCTCTAATGAAGACTATTATGAAAATTCAACAACATGATGATGAGTTTCAGAAGATTCAAGATATCATTTATGGTGGTTAGACCATTCCTTTCTTGTATATTTCATGAGATGAAATAAATCATTTACGAATGCAAGTTTTCTTCCATTCATCTATTAGGAGTTCATTTTTATTTTAGTTTTATAGCACTTCATGGTCCTTTCATCTTGTTGTTATGAAGATATATTATGACATGAGAAGGTGGTTCGTGTGGCCATGTATGAAGCATGACATGGTATATTTTTTGTCCTACTGTTACACCATCCAAAAAATATTATAATTTATATTTAAAAAATATGATTTACTTCAGACTCGCCCAATGCTAGTTTAGAAATGGAATGAGGTGTCTATGGATTTTTTTGTAGGGTTTTAGTGGACACCCTGAGGGAAAATTATATATGGGTTGTTTTTGATCCGTTGATGAAGTCTTCTCATTTCATTCTATTAAACACAATAATAAATTTGAATATCTATGTATGCTTTATGTGTTGGAAATTGTGAGGATACAAGGGAGTCCTTATGCATTTGTTTTTGGATTGGGGTCCTCAGGTTACCTCATTGTTCTAGAATAATCATCATGAGGAAATGGGGACTCTGATCATGATGATAAAAACATACCATCCAAAAATATATGGTTATTCGTAGATTTTTAATTAGATCCTGAAAGATATGATTCATGCATGTGTCTTGGATTTTGGTGGATCATGGGAAATAAATCTCTGGATTGTTGAGTTTTTTAAGAAAAATGTTATCAGCCATTGAGGAAAATGGATCCCGTTGATGTATTTTATATTATCCCATGAAAATCACATCATTATTGGTCATAGGTGGGAGAAGTTGCTTATGTTTGACCAAGTGTGGATCATGAGATGTCAACTAAGATTCAAGAGGTTTAGTGACCTCTAGTTATGTCCCAATGAAAACAAAAATCATATGTTGATTTTTTGGAATCTTTCTCTATAGTTTGATGTTGGTGATTGGTTTTTTGTAAACAAATTTCCTCGATTGGGTCATCATCGACTCTAAAAATATGAAAGGATGGCTATGATAAATGTTGGACCTTTTTTAATCTCTAAAAAGATTTATCTGATTCTATATATTTTAGAAATGATGATTTATATGATAGGAATTCTTGATGTTTTCCATATATCTCATCTCAAGAAGTATCACCCTGATCATAACCATGTTCTGAGTTGGGATGGAATTGATATTGATATGGATGTTTCAGTTCTGTGGAAACCAGTTTATATTGCTGAATCTCAAGCAGAATTCTTGTTTGGGAAAGATATTCCATTGGAATGATTTCTATAGAATCAATGATCATATTTTAATGAGGCATGGTAATGAAAGTCATTGATAATCGTGTGGTGGAATCATCGATTTTTGGGTACTACATCATCCACATGAATTATCAGGTATCGAATGGAACGAGGGTGGGGAGTTTGTAACATTGTGTTACATTGATTGGCATGTTTATTTATTCCTATGTTACCTATTGTTTAAAAAATTCTATATTTTATGGGATTAATGTACACTAAATAGATTGTACACAATGTGTACCGGAATTACACGGTGTGTACATTGTGTTTTTTTCATGAATTCGACTAGGAGATCATGTCATGTACTGGGGGATCATTCCATGAGCTGATGCATGTCATTTACCTGATGCACAAGTCCTGTAAAAGATAAATATATATTTATTACCCATGGTGATGAGGATTTTAGCGTAACATATCCAATTAGGCCAACCCATCATGACCAAGGGGTACACATCGTGACCTAGCCCAAGAAAAGTTTTATGTCATGCATTAATAAGATTCACATATCCTTGTCCTCCAGAACCTCTGGGCTCTCAATCCTATACTTCTCCTAAGTGATTTTCAGAGGCATCTACCTTCATGATCGATCTGATTGGTGTTGTTTCGACATTTCATATTTGGTGCATCGTTCCAAGTATGTGTTCATTCTTGTTCAACATTACTATTGATGGTTACAGATCCCTTATCATTAATTAGTATATCCATTAATAAAATATGGTTGATAATTTTCTTCTTATTCTTGATCCATTGTCAGATATCTTCTCGTATGCATTTCCAATTTATTGGTTGTAGTGCATCGAGTGTTCATTTCAATGTATGTGGGTTTCCCCTCTACTGCCTACATTTTGAGTTTAGATTTGAATAAATATTATCATGTATTTGATTCATGAGTCACCATTGGTGTTTTTGGGTTCCATACATTATTTTTCTTCCCATTATGGGTGTGTGTGACCGTGATGATAAGGTATTTGATTAATCTCTGTCATATGATAATTATCCTAATTGTTAGTTCATTATAAAATGATTTGTGAAATTGGTATGATTTATTGTTTTTTCTGAAAATGTAGTTTGATGGAAAATGGTTTTTACGATCCATTTGGTAATAGGACGTTGAATTGGGTTTAATGGTTTTCAATGGAATTGAAATTGACTTTTGAAAAAGTGTACATAGGTAACCTTGGTTACTTAGGTGTATGGTTATCCTACGGCCATCGTCCATCGCATTCTTATTACCAAGGATATTTTTCTTGGGGCATTCATCTATTTCCTAGCATAGTTGTTCTAGGGGATTAATACTGACTTTTGGTGGTTTTCCTCAAGGGGTATTTGTCTTCTCCCTAGGCCTATTGTACTAGGACCAGTTTTTGTTCCACTGATTATTTTGGTACGAGTAGTCTGCTACCAAGACCATTAGTATTCAATTTCGTTATGACGTATGTTATTATGTTTTTTATTGCTTGGATTTCGGTTTTAGCATTGATATACATGTGGATTCTTGCGGAAGTCTATTTGTAATGTTTTATTGATACTGTTATACTATCTTTTTATTATAAATGTGGAAAAAAGTAAAATTTACCAAGCATTTTAAAAAAATGATTTACATCTTATCATGATAGTTTTTTTAAATGTGAAAACATGAATTTTTATATATAGACATGTTATCGAACACCTGGTGGGATCCTACTAAGCTTGTTAGATCACACCATACACAATACTATGGTGATCTGTTGACCTTTGTTTTCCTTCCAGTGCAAGGAAAATCATGGGAACACAGTGAGGCTATGAGGTTCAATTAGTTTGGATGTGTATCTTGTGATGAAATGGTTGGATTTTTTCCATGGAATCATTGGATTAATTGTTTTTTTCTTGAATCCTTTGTTTTCAAACGTGTCGTTTTTTTTTTAGCTAATGTTCCAATTGTTCTTTTTCTGATGTTTTCCTTACAGTTTTGGAACATATATCTATTAGTAATATATTATTTCTTCTTGATATGTAAATATGTAGTGGTGTTGATCAGGTTGGGAAATATCATTACTTTAGTTTTTTTCTTCAATGCTGGGGAGATTATTGTCAGCCTATGGTGATCAGGAATTCCATTCGGGTATGTGGCAGATCGGGTCAACTGCCAGGTTTCCATGCAAACCGGGCAGGTTTCATTACATGTACTGCCTAATTTTTTATAGTTTCAAATGGATGAATGATTACCCCATCTTTGGTACACCTAATTCAGATGAATTATCAGGATATGAAATAGTTTTTGGGAATGTTGGGAACATGATAAAGATATATTTTTGGGATGAGTGGATTTTCATTGTATTGGGATGTCATGTTTGGTATTTATAGGGCATGAGGTTGATTTACTTCATATTCATGATATCATACATCATCATTTGTGATGTTGAAGATTAAGGTAAATTAAAAAATTTGAAAATGTGGATGTGAAAGTTCATATATAGACTTAGATTGATTCCATCATATGATGTTAATCCATTTAGAAGGATGGGGTAGGTAGTAATGTGACTTAACCACCTTCTAAGAATACATGATGCATATTTATTATATAAAACGTACTATAAAATTGGATGACGGGACCAATATGAGGATGGGGTAGTCTAGTTAGCATCAATACCCTTATAAGATAAGTCTAATTTAAGATATCATGGAAGGAATGTGAGTACCATATGTATGATGTTGGGGATTGATATATGATTTTCAATGGGGGATTTGGATTTGGGGATCCATTTTTTATTTTCACTTTTTATTTTTTTACTATTTTAATATTTTATTTGATGATTGATCCATTGCGAGGATTGGTTGGAATAATGTCCATTCAAGTTATTTTTTGGTTCTCTGAATTGTACAATAGTTCATTAATATTATATGTTTCTAATTTTTTAACGTAAACCATGGATTCTATCTTAATCATTAAACATGTTTTCCCCACACTACACATTTATAAACATATTTTTTGTTTCTAAGAGGGGTTTGGTGACTGATATGGTCATTGAAATCATGGCGATAAAATATTTTTTTTCAATTATCTCTATATCGTTATATCAGAAAACAACATGTTTTCCCAACATTTGTATTCTAAATCAATATCTGAATATCTATAACATCATTCATGATCCCCGTAGGCTATAGATAATCCCTTCAGCATCATGATGAATCATTTTAGATTTTTTTTCAATAATGAACATATTTTTAGCTATTAAAAGGAACATAATAATGATAGTATGAATAACATAGAAAAAAATGAATGATACAATGATTGTAAACACTTGTTTACTGGTTAAAACCCCCCAATAAAATAAATCATGTGAATTAACAATTATATTTTATATTATTTCACTTTAAAACAATGATAACCTAGTAACAAAAAACCTACAACCGCCTAGTGAATCCATGCAATTACTTGCATATGGTAAAAGATGAACTACATAAACCCAAATGTTTGTGAAGGATTTGAAGAAAAATAACCATGTAATATGAATGATGCTTTTTATTTTATTGTTATACTTGTGCTATATTGATGGAATAAGAATAATATGAGGTAATGTTCTAATGAATTGATAAATTATAATATTTTAATTATTTTGGATAGTTTGTGTGTTGGTGAATGAATATTATATTGTATTATAGTTTCTCATTTTGATTATATTGTTATGTGTTTATCGTAGTGTGTAAATAATTGGTTTTCTAGTTATGTGGGAAAAGAGTTTGGTTTATTCTATTTTGAAGGATGTAAAGACCGTGAAATTTCATGAAAATTGTTTTCGTAAACACTTTGGAATTTTTCTCGACTGTGGTTTCTGACGACACATGATTCTGATGCTTGATTTTCCTGGAATCAATATTTGATGTTTTGTTCAGGTGCGTTTAGTAAATGTACGTGCTGGATTTTCTATCTTTTGAACTGGTATTGAGATTTGAAATCCGAGGACACTGATGATCTTGTAGTGCCTGTATTCTCTTAAATGGACCGTTACAACAGTTGTGTTTTATGTGGGTTGAATGTTACTTTTTGGGGTTTAATCATAAATTAAATAAAATTGTGTGGTACACAATTTTATTTTGAGAGTTGGATATTTCCACCCATGGGGAAGTTATTGGTTGGGCCCACAACCAAAAAACTTATCATGTGTGGATATTTATGAGGGGGTCCACACGAGCCCCAACCTTTCATCTCCCCATAAATCTCTTCAAATTCCTTAAACCGATTGTTTAATTATTGAAAACCCCCATTTAATTGCTAAACTCTCCAACTTCCACATGGTCATTAATATGGAAACTTAGAGAATTAATAATTTTGTACACCAAAAAATAATAAATTATTTTGGGTGGATTTGAATCTTTTTGAAATGGCATGGCAAGTGGATTAATATAGGGGAAATTCTCATTTTAATATTTTCATGGAAAATATTTTGTTGGAAACATGGGAATTAGAAGAGAGCTTCATCCTTCCATGAAGAACGATGCCCTCTTTGATGAAGAATGATTATTCCACGAAGAACGACGACGATCCTTCCTTCATCTTCTCCGCAACAAGTGAGGAGACACCGCTTCCTCCTCGTACGCACCCCGACGTCCATATTATCGATGTCAGTTCTCCACGATGTCGTTCTCCATGACGCCATCTACCGTGGTGCTCATCTTCCACGGCTCGACGACAAGCGATGTCAATTATTAATGTAGTTGTTTAGTAAATTCAAGTAGTGAATAAATTGTACCACATTCATTGTTAATTATTGGAAATGGCATTGGATGATTGTTACCACCTTACGCATAGGTCACGGGCTGAACAAACATGACCCGACGACCCTCCATCATTTATTGTTTTATTTGAAATCTAGAGAGTGGTGACGATCGAAGGCGGCGGCCGCGTGGCGAACGTTTGAGGGGGAACCGTGGCCTGCAACCGCGGGCCGCTCGGCTGACGAAGAACATGCCAGCTAATGAATGCAAGGCCAAAGGAGGTATACGGTGGCATAAGTGGTGCCATGCTACAGAAGACCACGACTAGAAATCCACGGACCGCTTCAGCGGCTAACCGGCCGGCCCGTCTTCCGGTTGGGTGAAGAAGTCGGGGCACCCGAAGGAGTCGTGCAACCGGACCATGGCCCGACTGAGCGGGCCACTTGCACCGAGAAGGCCGACCAGTTTTGGATGACCGATTGTGAGGGTGACAACGCTTGGCGTCACCGGTTCTGGAATGTGGGGTGTCGCCCCCACCCCCACCCCTCGGACCGCTCGGCCCTCTCAGGCCGAGCCGTGACCAGATGGGCTGGGATTCATGATTCATATCGCTGGTCCAACCCTCGGTCGGGTTGGACCCACCATAGCTGGGTTGACCCGACCCGTCAGTCCACTGGGCTTAACGGGCCGAGCATGTTTCCACTTAAAGTTGAATATCATTAAGACCGCATGTATGAAGGAGGCGCTGTCTATTACAATAGGAACCTTGAGATGAGTTGGTCCTTTTGATATGCTCTAAGTTAGATTTGAACTGGGTTTGGAATGATCGTACTTCCAATCAGGCATCTGAAACAGAAAAGCCAATACCTCTCAGACTGGGTGTCTGATTGACGCGCTGTCTGTCGTGTCGGGTTCTTTTTGACTAGAAAGAACATTGGGATACATCAACTTTATACTTTGTTATGTATTGAACCCTTTTCTCAAGGAGAGGACCCTCCCGGAATCGAGCGTGTTGTGTGTGGGTAACCTAGTGCTTGTTGCGACTACAATGATGACCGTAATGGAATCCTCCAGGGGTTCGGCGACGACGACTACCGTTTTGGAATTCTCCGTGGTATTAGAGATGAAGAAAACTGTAATAGAATTCTCTGTCGGTTCGACAACGATGACTACAATACTTGTATGCTACTTGGGTCCAACAGTTCGACTTCTATACTAGTATCTTATGTGGGTCTGACAGAGTAGTTGGTCTAGTATCCTACGTGGGTCTGATAGCTTAGTTGGACTAGTATCCTACGTGGGTCTGATAGCTTAGATTAATCAGTGACTGCATCTGATCATCATTATCACTTTATGAAAGATGTATACCTGTGTGAGATGAGTCTTGACTTTCAGTCATTATCATCGATGTGATAGACATCTTTCTTTTGTGGATTGGTTTGTGGTTGGGATCGAGAGTTAGAGCCGAAATGGATTGATGAATTAGTTATATGTATAGGAATATATCTAAATAGAGTTGTTTTATACTTCGTGATTGTATCTTTTCTTGTGGTTTATCCTTCGTAGATTCTGAAAGTCCTTCGGGGGTCTCGGGGTCCCTACAAAATATTGTTATACCCACCCCTGCATGGTCTATGCCTTCACTACGTTGTGTTGGATGCAGACGACGGACATCACTGATCATGGTAGATACTTGTGGAGTTGTATGGTACTGAGTGGTGGACCACAAGGTGTGACTTATACGGAGTGGACCGATATCCTTGAGGTGCCAAAGAGACCATCTGTACCCACCCTTCAGGTGGGATTCATGGGGGATGACTCAGTGGTTGCTACTTTACATACTGATGTTGTACTAGTCTTTCATATATACTGTACTTTATGTTGGGTTTGTATACTAGCCTATTTACTTTTCAGCACTTACTTTTGTACTTAGTTTACATTGTGCTTAATTCAGCTTGCGTACTTTGTTTTATTTTCTTATTATCATAAAGGCAATTCCTTCTCTTTTTATCCGGATTTACACCATTGGTGCTAGTCACCAGCCTTTGGCCTATTGATGGTGGGCTTGGTGTAGTCACAGCAAGGGCCCCTACGATGGGTCGTGACAAATTGATATCAGAGAAGTCGGTTCTACAGAAGACATCAGGACTATGATCATTCCGTTTTGTGAAGAAATAGTGTTATGACTATTGAGTTTGGTTTTTAGTCTAGGTAGTCCAATGTTTGTGCGGTGGCTGACGTATCCATACACTAGGACCCTGACCTCTAATTTTTGACTCAATGCATGAAACCACTGATTGAATGTGTGTTTCAAAAGTTTTCATTGTGATTACATTGTGCCATCTCACCATGTATACATTTTTGACCGTGGTGAACCTGTTTCTTTTCAAGATGGCCCCAAAAAGTCAGCCATCTAGGGTTCCATGTCACGTGTGAGATTGTAGCCCACTGAGCTAAAAGACGTCGGTGCAGGTCCCCATCACAGCAGAGGCACCAGCGGTACCACTACTCGTTGAGCCACCGATACTACCAGCACAAAAAGTAGAGAGTGCATTCCGACTGAGTGCATTGAATGAGTTTTAGTGACAGAGGCCACCCAGGTTCTGCAGAGAGATGCACCCTCAGGTAGCCAATGAATGGATGGAGGCAATCTTCAGAATCTTCAAATTGGTAGGGACACCAGGTGACCTTATCGTGACCCTTGCTGCGAGTCTTTTGCACGCAGTAGTAGGTAGATGGTGGAGCTCGATTCTCTTGGTGCATGAACAAGAATCTCCACTTTGGACAGACTTTGAGAGTCTCATCCGCTTGGATTTTGTTCCAGTCACACTTTGTTCTGTGCATATTCAAGAGATACTTCACCAGCGACAGGGCAGCATGACAGTAGCTCAGTACTCAGCGAGGTTTACTGAACTCACATGCTACTCCACAGACATAGTACGAGACACATTCCTTAGGGCCTAAACCATTCATCAGGTATTGAGGCATGAGATTAGGTATTCTTTGATCTCCCTTAGCATTCCGACATAGGCGGGAGTGTTAGAGCGAGAACTTCTTCAGTAGTGCTTTCTCGCTGATCTCACACCAGATGCGTGACCCACCACTGGTCGACACGTAGTAACATTTTTTATATCTGGCTATAGATAGATATCGTAGAGGTCCATGCAGAAGAGATAGAGAGGCTGGCCATGCATTAGTTGGTGGATGATGATACCAGGATATACCACCACCACCACCAGGAGGTCCAAACTAACCAGAGGGAGCTGGCGGACAGAGGCAGGCTCAGCTCCAGGCAGTTGAGGCCTACGACCACGGTTCACATGAGATGATTCTAGGTATTATCTATGTCTACTCCACCATTTATGCAGTACATATATACATAGTTGCGAGTCATTCTTTTATTTCCACTGCCCTTTTTCGGAGATTAGAGATTCTTATGGAGCCCTTTACTCGATCATTATAGATAGTGACTCATACGGGAGGAGACTCGACAATTACACACTGGTGCTAGCAGTGTTAGATTACTCTAGAAGGCATGAGCTTCGACTGGAATCTTCTTATAGTGGTGTCAAGTCATTACGATGTCTTCTTGGGTATGGACTGGTTGTTTATAGTCCATGCTCAGATCGACTGCATTAGGCACAATGTGCAGTGTATCCACCAGGATGGGAGCAGGTTAACCTTCACCAGAGAAAAGGAATCCTTTTCAGCACATGATGGACTTTCATGGAGTAGAGGGCATCCAATCACACATTAGTTGTCTAATCTCATCCTTGAAATAGTTGATGTGAGGAGTCTGAGTTTTCCTATTGTGGTGGATCAGTATGCAGATGTTTTTCCTAATGACGTTCTATGACTACCTCCTCATAGAGAGGTAGAATAATACATATAACATTACCCAGGTACATCAATGATATCAACAACAGCATATATGATGGCTCCCACTGAGCTTTGTGAGCTATGGGTAATGTTAAAGGACTTGCATGGAATGGGATTCACCTGATCCAGTGTTTCAACCTGGGCCTCTCTGATTTTAATCACATCAGATGGGAGCTTGAGACTGTTTGTCGAATACTGTCGCATGAATCCTGTGACAATGAAGAACAAGTACCCACTCCCAAGGATTGACGAGCTCTTTTATCAGCTCAAGGGAGCACGATGGTTCTCGAAGATAGACCTCGGGTCAGGCTATCATCATCTCAGAGTTCGAGACAAGGATGGGCAGAAGACGGCCTTCAGGTGTCGGTAGGGCCACAATGAGTTCATGGAAATTCCCTTTGGTGTAACCAATGATCTAGCCAGTTTTATGAGTCCCATGAACGGGATCTTCTAGCCTTTCCTCTATCGTTTATTCATGGTCTTCATCGATGACATACTAATTTACTAGTCTACCGAGGAGCAGCACACCAACCACATGCGGGTGGTACTGGATACACATTGAGAAACCCAGCTATATGGTAACCACTCTATGTGTCAGTTCTGTATCTAAGAGGTAAAAATCATGGAACATGTCATCTCAAGGGCAGGAGTAGCAGTAGATCCAGCAATTACCAAGGCAGTGTTTTTTTTGGGAGCCACCTAAGAGCATGACAGAGGTGCGGAGTTTCCTAGGTCTTGCTGAATACTATTTGAGATTTCTACCAGACATCTCCAGAGTTGTATCACTGCTTTTAGCTTTGAAAAATAAGGGGAAACCCATTGTGTGGTTAGATAGATGTCAGCAGAGCTTTCAGGTGCTGAGGTAGAGATTTACCAGTGTGCCCATCATGAGGCAGCCAGAGTAGGGCGTTGGGTACCTAGTATACTACGACACATCAGGGAACAGACATGGGTGTTTTCTGATGCAAGAGTGAGCAGTGATCGTGTATAGTTCACGACAGTTTAGGAAGCACGAGCAGAACTATGCTACCCATGACCAGGAGTTAGCAGTAGCGGTCTTCGCCTTGAATATGTGGCAGCACTATCTGATGGGGGAGCGATTTGCAGTCTACTATGAACACAAGAGTCACAGTTACATCTTTTGGCAGAAGGACCTGATCCTGAGACAACGGAGATGGCTCGAGTTCCTCTAGGACTATGAATTTGAGATATTCTATACTCCAAGGAAGGGGAATGATGTAAATAATTCTCTCAGTAGAAGATCGGGAATTCAAATACTAGTAGAGGCGACAAAGCAGCTATCCGCGTTGCAGATATCCTTTGTGGATATATATGTAGAATAATTTCTTTAGTCACACACATTCACTACTCCACTCCTTCAGCATGTCAGAGAGGTACATCATGGGGACATTTACTGTGAGACACGACATGCTCAGATATCCACAAGGCAGGTGCCTGATGGATTTTATGAAGGAGGAGAGCATGAAATTATCATAAGGTGACATACCATGGTACCAGTTGCACTACATGAGTAAGTTCTAAAGGAGTTACACAAATCCCCTCTATCATTATATGTAGGGGTGGCGAAGATGTACCAAGACCGCTGACGACAACACTGGTGGCCTGGTATAAAGAAGGCTATAGCAGAGTTCATTTCACGATGCCTCATTTGTCAGCAAGTGAAGGCGGAGCACTAGGTACCAGTAGGATTGGAACAACCATTAGAGTTCATGATGTGGATGTTGGACGGGATATCCGTGTATTTCACGAGATGGCATCCACGTACATCCAAAGGGAACGACTCTATCTAGGTGATCGTCGACAGACTCACCAAGTCACCTCACTTCCTTCCAATCAGTGAGCAGGGCTCAGTAGAGAGCTTGGGATGCCTCTATGTTCAAGAGATCATATGGTTTCATGGTGTTCCATCATCTATCGTTTCTGTTAGAGATGATCAATTCACTTCCCGCCTATAGAAGGGGTTACATGAGTCTTTCGGGACACAACTATGTTTGAACACCACCTTCCATCCTGAGACGGAAAACTCGAAAAAGAAGACCATTCAGACTCTCGAGGAATTGCTCCATGCATGTTTCATTTCATTGGTCGCAGTTGAGAGGATCACATGCCCTTGGTGGAGTTTGCATACAACAATAGCTACCACTCCACCATCGGGATGGCGCCATATGGCTAATTTTATGACCGACCTTGCAGATCACCTCTGTGCTGGACTGACCCTGGGGAGTCAGCACTCGTAGGACTAGAGATGGTTCAGGCTATGACGAAGAAGGTGCAGATCATCCAGGTGTGAATGAAGACTACACAGAACAGACAGAATTCTTATGCTGATAGGAGGCGGAGACCCCTAGATATCGATGATGGAAACCACATTTTAGTATGGGTCTCACCTCGATGAGGTCTACAATGATATGGTTGTGGTGGCATGTTCTCTCCGCATTTAATTGGAACTTTTTAGGTCCTCCATTGAGTAGGCCAGTTGGCTTATAGCCTGGCCCTTCCAAATCAGTTGCACTGGGTGCAGGACGTCTTCCAGATATGACAGCTGAGGAGATACGTGCACAACCCGACCCACATCATCGATCATGGAGATCTGGACATCTATGACGCGGAGATGTTTCCAATGGTTCCGATGAAGATCGAGGATCGACAGAAGCAGGTCCTGTAGAGACCCGAAGCCTAACGTACATGAACATTACATTACTTTTGCGGAATACTTAATACATAACAAAAATATACACACAAGGATCGTAATAGTTTAGTGTCTTTGGAGACTCGGAACATAATCTTCTAATCCTGGTGAAAGATCTTCAATATCTCCCATAAAGATCTTCCATTTTTTTTTACCTAAAACCTTTCTTTATATCCTGGGGAAAAGAAAACATAAAAGGGTGAGCTCAAATGCTCAGTAAGGGTATACAAAAGAAATAAAAATCATATCATAACTTTTTGAAAATCATAACCTGCAAAAGAGATCATAATATCTTAACATGGAACAAATCATATAAGTGAAAATGAGATTACCAAAATCATATCATGAAACTTGAAACTTTGTGGCATGCACACATAATCATGGAAAATCATTTCTTGTTAGTCATGAATCATTGCCAAGACTATCTTAGTGGACAAAGTCCCTTTCTGAATCGAGTAACCCTCGTTTCAGTCCTGTTTCACTGAACCAGTATAACCTACCGTTCCAGCCCTGTCTATCTCATGAGATATAAAATCTTTACCCAATGCATTGGAGGGAGATATAGGTCCCACCCATCTTATAATGAATCCTTTATTATGTGTGCCACATAATCATAAACCATACATCATAGCGTAACACATGTAACAAAAATGGGATTCTTGAAACATCATGACATCATAAATCAATTCATATAAGATAAAGGAATTCATAAAAATATTTCCATCACAACATAATCAAATCCATGTAATAATAGGGATAAAAACAGAACTCTTTTATTATCTTATATGGAAAATAATTTTGATAAAATACTTGAACTTCATTCTTGAGGAAAATATCCTTTCTTCTTCAAAAACATTTTTTTCTTTCTTAACATGTCATACAAATTTAAACTAAAAGAAGTTGATTAAAAATAAACTTGAAATCTTGTAAAGGAAGCTTCTTGGAAATAATGTTTTTAAAAATCCATTCATGCCGTATAAGTTAAAAAAAACATTCTTCGTACTTTTGTCGGAAAAGTCAAAAAGTACCTCGTATGAAAAACGACAAAAGATTCCTTTCATACATATTACTAAAAACTCACCGAAGGGTAAAAATGGATTTAAACAATTGTAGGTGGATGGAAATAATATTACATATTGATGAAACATGGATGTGGATGATAAAATACACCCCAGTAAATACTTACGAATAAACAATCTCGGATAAAAATGAGATTGTGATATTTCCCTTACCTTAGGTCCGACTTGCTTTGTAAGTGTCCGAACCTCCTGTATAATGATTTAAATCATGTTATTGACTTATTACAGAATCATATTCATTGTTATGATATCATATATGGTTCACTTATGACATTATATTACCCGTTCTTTTGTAAATTCCATGTTAAAGAAGCGTTTTGGGTAAAATCGTTTCATTTATTGTAGGTGTTTTTACATGTTGTTCTTGACATCGTTATTATTTATATCATGATTTACTTACTTCCAGAATATAAAATATGATTTATATATCATATATATTCAGTATATATATATATAATAGGTAGATAAATAAAATGAAAAACACCGTTCATGGAGACAGTAGTCCGCACGTACGCATGAACACTGTTTTCCTTTCCTTATTGTCTTGAAATGGAAGTAAGTAGATGACATACATATGTATATATATACATAAATCCAGTAGCTTTATAATGTCATATATTTCATTATTATTTCTTATATATACTTTATAATCATTCTTAAATGGTTAACATGGAGAATGAATCTCATCCCGTCGTGGAGACGGTATTCCGTACGTACGCACGAGCGATGATATCATTTCTATAAATATTGAATTGAATTGGAGTGTATTATACAATATATAAGAATCAATATGATGTTGTAATAACTATGTATAGTTATTCTTTACACCATTATACCCATCCATGTAAGGTGGTGGTGGAAAATAGATTACACCACGGCGTGGAGACGGTATTCCGTACGTACGCACGCGCGGTGATTTCTTTTTCCGTAGGATGGATAGATGGTGAAATAGGGTTGTTTCATACTTATAATAACATATCAGTATATGAGTGATACTGATTTTATTCCTTCATAATGAAACAACCTAAGAAGAAGAAGTGGAAGAAGAAATAAAGATGAAAGAATTGGTAACGGTAATTACCTCTTCTTTGAAGTGCCTCTTTGAGACCTCCTCTTAGGGCACTAAAATTGGTCTTTGAAGAAGACCAGAACCTCTAGGATGTTGCTAGGGAAGTGGAGAGGATAAATTGGCAGGGGTTGGCCGAGCTTGAGTGCTCAAATTGGTGTGAGGAGGAGGGGGAGGTGGTGTCCTTTTATAGGGGAGGAGAGGGGCACCTTAGGAATATCTCAAAATATTATTTTATATTAAAGTCAAAATCGGTTTATAATGGTTCCAAAGGGTCTTATTTTGAAGCTAAGGTGGGGATGGGTCGAAATCCTATCAACCAATAGAATTTAGACAAGTTTAGGATATTATTTTAACCTTATCAATTAGATTTAACTCCAAGATAAATAATTTAACTTTTACCGTGTCTTTTTGTTTTCTTTCACTATATGGTTAATACACTTACTATAACATGCCAAACGAACCCCAAATTGTTTATTATTAATATATATATCCTTATCTAAGTCATTTTGCCGAACCTTAGATTTTTAGGAATATAATAACAATTAATAATATAATATTTGATTTAAAAACTATTTTGTGTCAATTTTGACACTATTTGATATATGATTTTTGTGAGAGTCATAACAGAATTAAATGTTCGAACCAAGTTAATTAAATCAACATTAATATATCATAGTAACCTAGAAAATTAGTGGAATTCATAAAAAATCTCAAATTACATTTATTTTGGTGTTTATAACATCAATTATGTCAATATTTCATTAATAAGATAATTACTGCATCATCGTTGTGTCATAAATAAATTAAATTATTTGATGTCTAGAAATTACAAATAAAATACCATCATGTAGGAAATCTTTTTAGATTTCTATGGAATATTTACAATTGAATTTATCTTATGTATAACCCCATATTAAAAATGATTTACTTATTAAACTTTGATTTTAACTATTTTAACCTTTCTTTATATAAATTAATAATAAATGTCCTAATCTAATCCAAGTGGGCCTAAATGGTCATATTTTATTCCTAAGTTTGTTTTTGGTCGAATTACACTTGTCTAATAGAATTAGGACATTTGTTAGAGTAATAGTAATATCATATTTACCCTTAGTTACCTTATTTACTATTAACCGTGGTAAAAAAAGTAAAAAGTTACTATTCACCAAAAAATTATTTTCATCTCATTGAACCACATTTTAGTCCTTGATATTAACCGTGTCTCTCGGATTTTCGAAATTCCATTCACAGAAGCGGTAAAATTAAGTTTTATGCAAAATACAGTTTTTAACCTACCACTTAGTAGTTTCACTATTAATCAAAAATTGATGTTTTTCAGAACAATGCCAAAATTTCATCCCAAGCTATATTTCATATTCCGAATTCAAAAATGAAGTCTATTTTACCAAATTCATAACATAAAAGTTGCATTAATTAATTTTATAATTAAATCCCACTGTTAAAACAAATAGCGTGTTTTTAAGAAACAATATCTATCAAAAGATTGACACTTGTTTATGTCTAGTTTAAATGTGAAACTACATCCAATGACCAACATTGTATTAAATTGTAAAAATATATTCTAAATATACTTTAAAACCACTCAAATTAATGATTTATCACTATTAATTATTTCGATTAAAAAAGTTGTTTTTAATTATAATTTAGTAATTTTCACTATTCATCAGAATATAAAAGTTATCCGAAAAGTACCAAAATTTCACCTTAGGCTAAATTCGATACTCCGAATCCAAAAATAAAGTTCATTTTGAAAAATAAGATTTACTGGATTTCAAAAAGTGGTTATTACTATTCATAACGGCTAGTTTTAATAATATTTTTATAGCATATCGTTGTTTAGTGAAACTCGGTATTGCGTACTACACACGCTATCGAGGAAGGTAGCGATTGCGTGTAATGCAAGTCAAGTCAAGGATGTGTGTTGTGCAAGCTCCTTTTAGTGTAGCGTACAACACAAGGCATTAATAAAATTAAAAAGAATATTTTTTTATAAAATCTTGGGCTGTTACATTCTACCCCCCTTAAAATGAATTTCGCCCTCGAAATTCGTCGGGGTTATAAATGGTTTACTATTTGAAAGTTTCTTTAATAGAAACCCACATCGTAAAAGGGAATACCAAAACTTGGCTTTAAAAACTAAAGTATGAAATGTAACGATTACCCAAATAAACGAATCACTGGGTTTCCACATAGGTGAAAATATGGATATGGAAGAGAAATCTAACCATCATGTTCTGATGGAGAGTGGTAGGGAACATGGCTATGGAAAATCCAGTAATCACAAATCCATAAATTTGTGACGATCTAAGGTACCATCTGATTCATCAGGTATAAGATCACTAGGACAACATTTTTGGTTTTCAAGATCATTTCCCTAAAGATGAAAATTTGAATTAGAATAAATACTTTATTTTGATACAATATCACTGTTGTTCGTGCCTTGAACAATTTCCACTTCATCTCTTAAATAAATGAAGTTGAATTTGTTATTCGTGAAGTGTTAGCAGATCATGTGATAGAATGACGGGTCATTCCATCTGTCTCAAACAAAAGGTAAGAAAAAGTTATTAAATATACATAAGTCATTCTATAGTGAGATTAATCATATATAGTTCCTAAAATGGACTTATACTTCATATATCATACTGCTTAATATAATAAAACTAGTTTCTTCTAAACAGGGACTTCTTGTAGGCCAGTGGTAGGCGATAAAGGCCAGTCGCACTTTGGTTGTGGGTTCGATTCCTACAGCCTTGTCTGAAGCGATGGGCTGTCGCCCGTCCTGCAGGTTGTCCCTTTTTCTAAAACTACGTTACTATAACATCCCATCAATAATATCGAAAATCTTCTATCCTTAAACAATACTAACTTATGTCTAACATAATCCAGTCTAATCTTTAGGCTTATAATACTGCAGTCCACTCTCATAATATAGTGACAACGATTACCAGAGATTTAATACTGTCATTGATCCCCACATATCATAAGATATGTCTTTTTGGTCACATTCCAAACATTCAAAGTCCTTAATCGTGTATTCTCTTGAATACCTTAGGGAAAACATGAGTGCAGTTAAAAGTTAACACTTTCCACATACCAAAATCCTCAAAATTCTATATACTCAAACCATGATATCACTTAGTCCTTATATCAATCATGAGCTCATGAATACTATTAAACATTTCATTTTCTCGTCTTCATTATGCGCATATCATCTTATTTCCAAAAAATATCTCAATCACTTTGAATACCACATCAATAAATATTGCAATACTCAATGATACAACATTATTTTGGAATCCCATTACATAAACACTTAATCATTCCACCACATCGTTGTCATATTCAACATTGCCAATAGTGATCGCATGTGATTTCCCTTTGTCCTTTGCCTTCAGTGGTTGCTCATGTTGATCATCACTAACCCTTGGATTAGGGCAATTATTAGCATAATGCCCCATTTCCTTGCACTTGAAGCATTGAAGTGTTGGCGGTGCGTTCTCTGCAGTGTTTTCTTTATTCACATCATTAGAAACACTTTTTCCATTACTTCGACACTCAGCTGCTCGATGACCTTCTTTTCCACACTTAAAACATTTTCTAGTCCCTTTTAGACAATCTCCACCATGCTTCTTTCCACACCTTGTGCATAAGGAAACATTCATCTTCTTTTCACCATTATTCAGAGATTTCTCCTTGAACTCCATCTTTCGTTTCTTGTCAAAACCATGAGATGGATATGTAACACCAACTTCCATTTCTACCTTGATAGCACAACACACAATTTCTTCATAGCTACTGAAGTCTCTTATAGCTAATGCCCTTCGAAGACTTGGTTTTAAGCCACAGAAAAATCGATCAACTTTACTTTCAGGTTGGATGATAATTCCAGAAGCATACCTTGCAAGTCTTGTAAAATTTGCTTCATAGGTACCAACAGATTCATTGTCCCTTCGCTTCAGTTCAAGAAATTCTTTCTCCATCTTTGTTCGAAGAATACGAGGGATGTACTTACTGAAAAACAAGTTCTTGAACTCGTCCCATTCCATGGACTCAATTTCATCTCTTGGCCTCGTATTCTTGATAAGATTCCACCATTGATCAGCTTCACCTTCCAAACGATATACTGCTAAGATGACTTTATCATGTTCAGAACATTGAAGAACTGAAAATATCTTCTCAGTAGTACTGATCCATTGTTCAGCCACAAGTGGATCAGAAGACCCACTGAAAGAAGGTGGACGTTGCCTCATGAAGGACTCAATAGAATATTGTTCCCTTCTCTGCTCATTTGGAAGTCCAGAATGATTCATAGCTTGTGTAAGTATAGCAATAAGATTTTGCACTCCATCTCCCATAACATTTGTTTGTTCAGGAGGGCAATCATTGCATTGTCCATTGCATTGATCAACACGGTTCCTTCGGGTTCCAGCCATCGTCTCAAACCCAAAAAGAATAGTGTGAGAGGCAAAAATCATGCTAGGGAAAACAACATAATAAAGGGGGAGTACCTTCAATATCCAACATCTTAGGTTTAATTCTATGATCGTTAGCGTAATTCTATTACTATAACCTATACGTATACTTATCCCTAGGGACATCCCTAGACATACCTTAGAAATATCTCTAGGGATCTCACTAACGTTTTCGCATCCTAGTTTCCAAAGTTTGACTAAACCTTTCCTCTGATACCAACTGTAGAGACCCGAAGCCTAACGTACATGAACATTACATTATTTTTGCGGAATACTTAATACATAACAAAAATATACACACAAGGATCGTAATAGTTTAGTGTCTTTGGAAACTCGGAACATAATCTTCTAATCCTGGTGAAAGATCTTCAATATCTCCCATAAAGATCTTCCATTTTTTTTACCTAAAACCTTTCTTTATATCCTGGGGAAAAGAAAACATAAAAGGGTGTGCTCAAATGATCAGTAAGGGTATACAAAAGAAATAAAAATCATATCATATCTTTTTGAAAATCATAACCTGCAAAAGAGATCATAATATCTTAACATGGAACAAATCATATAAGTGAAAATGAGATTACCATAATCATAACATGAAACTTGAAACTTTGTGGCATGCACACATAATCATGGAAAATAATTTCTTGTTAGTCATGACTCATTGCCAAGACTATCTTAGTGGACAAAGTCCCTTTCTGAATCGAGTAACCCTCGTTTCAGTCCTGTTTCACTGAACCGGTATAACCTACCGTTCCAGCCCTGTCTATCTCATGAGATATAAAATCTTTACCCAATGAATTGGAGGGAGATATAGGTCCCACCCATCTTATAATGAATCCTTTATTATGTGTGCCACATAATCATAAACCATACATCATAGCGTAACACATGTAACAAAAATGGGATTCTTGAAACATCATGACATCATAAATCAATTCATATAAGATAAAGGAATTCATAAAAATATTTCCATCACAACATAATCAAATCCATGTAATAATAGGGATAAAAACAGAACCCTTTTATTATCTTATATGGAAAATAATTTTGATAAAATACTTGAACTTCATTCTTGAGGAAAATATCCTTTCTTCTTCAAAAACATTTTTTTCTTTCTTAACATGTCATACAAATTTAAACTAAAAGAAGTTGATTAAAAATAAACTTGAAATCTTGTAAAGGAAGCTTCTTGGAAATAATGCTTTTAAAAATCCATTCATGCCGTATAAGTTAAAAAAAACATTCTTCGTACTTTTGTCGGAAAAGTCAAAAAGTACCTCGTATGAAAAACGACAAAAGATTCCTTTCATACATATTACTAAAAACTCACCGAAGGGTAAAAATGGATTTAAACAATTGTAGGTGGATGGAAATAATATTACATATTCATGAAACATGGATGTGGATGATAAAATACACCCCAGTAAATACTTACGAATAAACAATCTCGGATAAAAATGAGATTGTGATATTTCCCTTACCTTAGGTCCGACTTGCTTTGTAAGTGTCCGAACCTCTTGTATAATGATTTAAATCATGTTATTGACTTATTACAGAATCATATTCATTGTTATGATATCATATATGGTTCACTTATGACATTATATTACCCGTTCTTTTGTAAATTCCATGTTAAAGAAGCGTTTTGGGTAAAATCGTTTCATTTATTGTAGGTGTTTTGACTTGTTGTTCTTGACATCGTTATTACTTATATCATGATTTACTTACTTCCAGAATATAAAATATGATTTATATATCATATATATTCAGTATATATATATATATAATAGGTAGATAAATAAAATGAAAAACACCGTTCATGGAGACGGTAGTCCGTACGTACGCATGAACGCTGTTTTCCTTTCCTTATTGTCTTGAAATGGAAGTAAGTAGATGACATACATATGTATATATATACATAAATCCAGTAGCTTTATAATGTCATATATTTCATTATTATTTCTTATATATACTTTATAATCATTCTTAAATGGTTAACATGGAGAATGAATCTCATCGCGTCGTGGAGACGGTATTCCGTACGTACGCAGGAGCGATGATATCATTTCTATAAATATTGAATTGAATTGGAGTGTATTATACAATATATCAGAATCAATATGATGTTTTAATAACTATGTATAGTTATTCTTTACACCATTATACCCATCCATGTAAGGTGGTGGTGGAAAATAGATTACACCACGGCGTGGAGACGGTATTCCGTACGTACGCACGCGCGGTGATTTCTTTTTCCGTAGGATGGATAGATGGTGAAATAGGGTTGTTTCATACTTATAATAACATATCAGTATATGAGTGATACTGATGTTATTACTTCATAATGAAACAACCTAAGAAGAAGAAGTGGAAGAAGAAATAAAGATGAAAGAATTGGTAACGGTAATTACCTCTTCTTTGAAGTGGCTCTTTGAGACCTCCTCTTAGGGCACTAAAATTAGTCTTTGAAGAAGACCAGAACCTCTAGGATGTTGCTAGGGAAGTGGAGAGGATAAATTGGCAGGGGTTGGCCGAGCTTGAGTGCTCAAATTGGTGTGAGGAGGAGGGGGAGGTGGTGTCCTTTTATAGGGGAGGAGAGGGGCACCTTAGGAATATCTCAAAATATTATTTTATATTAAAGTCAAAATCGGTTTATAATGGATCCAAAGGGTCTTATTTTGAAGCTAAGGTGGGGATGGGTCGAAATCCTATCAACCAATAGAATTTAGACAAGTTTAGGATATTATTTTAACCTTATCAATTAGATTTAACTCCAAGTTAAATAATTTAACTTTTACCGTGTCTTTTTGTTTTCTTTCACTATATGGTTAATACACTTACTATAACATGCCAAACGAACCCCAAATTGTTTATTATTAATATATATATCCTTATCAAAGTCATTTTGCCGATCCTTAGATTTTTAAGAATAAAATAACAATTAATAATATAATATTTGATTTAAAAACTATTTTGTGTCAATTTTGACACTATTTGATATATGATTTTTGTGAGAGTCATAACAGAATTAAATGTTCGAACCAAGTTAATTAAATCAACATTAATATATCATAGTAACCTAGAAAATTAGTGGAATTCATAAAAAATCTCAAATTACATTTATTTTGTTGTTTATAACATCAATTATGTCAATATTTCATTAATAAGATAATTACTGCATCATCGTTGTGTCATAAATAAATTAAATTATTTGATGTCTAAAAATTACAAATAAAATACCATCATGTAGGAAATATTTTTAGATTTCTATGGAATATTTACAATCGAATTTATCTTATGTATAACCCCATATTAAAAATGATTTACTTATTAAACATTGATTTTAACTATTTTAACCTTTCTTTAAATAAATTAATAATAAATGTCCTAATCTAATCCAAGTGGGCCTAAATGGTCATATTTTATTCCTAAGTTTGTATTTGGTCGAATTACACTTGTCTAATAGAATTAGGACATGTGTTAGGGTAATAGTAATATCATATTTACCCTTAGTTACCTTATTTACTATTAACCGTGGTAAAAAAAGTAAAAAGTTACTATTCACCAAAAAATTATTTTCATCTCATTGAACCACATTTTAGTCCTTGATAGTAACCATGTCTCTCGGATTTTCGAAATTCCATTCACAGAAGCGGTAAAATTAAGTTTTATGCAAAATTCAGTTTTTAACCTACCACTTAGTAGTTTCACTATTCATCAAAAATTGATGTTTTTCAGAACAATGCCAAAATTTCATCCCAAGCTATATTTCATATTCCGAATTCAAAAATGAAGTCTATTTTACCAAATTCATAACATAAAAGTTGCATTAATTAATTTTATAATTAAATCCCACTGTTAAAACAAATAGCGTGTTTTTAAGAAACAATATCTATCAAAAGATTGACACTTGTTTATGTCTAGTTTAAATGTGAAACTACATCCAATGACCAACATTGTATTAAATTGTAAAAATATATTCTAAATATACTTTAAAACCACTCAAATTAATGATTTATCACTATTAATTATTTCGATTAAAAAAGTTGTTTTTAATTATAATTTAGTAATTTTCACTATTCATCAGAATATGAAAGTTATCCGAAAAGTACCAAAATTTCACCTTAGGCTAAATTCGATACTCCGAATCCAAAAATAAAGTTCATTTTGAAAAATAAGATTTACTGGATTTCAAAAAGTGGTTATTACTATTCATAACGGCTAGTTTTAATAATATTTTTATAGCATATCGTTGTTTAGTGAAACTCGGTATTGCGTACTACACACGCTATCGAGGAAGGTAGCGATTGCGTGTAATGAAAGTCAAGTCAAGGATGTGTGTTGTGCAAGCTCCTTTTGGTGTAGCGTACAACACAAGACATTAATAAAATTAAAAAGAATATTTTTTTATAAAATCTTGGGCTGTTACAGGTCCTACGTGGATGGTTAATTCCTCTAGTGCGCATTTTCTAGAAGCACGGGAACCTCCAATAGAGCACATGGGAGCAAGAGGCTCAGATACGAGCTCAATACCCCCATTTTTTTTTCTTAGTTTGGGTTTTATCATTAAGGGGATCTAAATCCCTAAGGTTGGAGTATGGTAATATCCCAGAAATTTCATGGAAATTTTTTTAATAAATTATTTGCAATTTTACGAGTCTTCGATGTCTGAGGGCACTAGATTCTGAGGCCTGGTGTGCTTGGAATCAATTTATGAAGTTTTGTTTAGGTATGTTAAGTAAACATACATGCATTTTTTCTATAATTTGAACCGGTACTCGGAATAGAAATATGAGGACACCGATGAACTCGCAGCGCCAATATTCGCATAAGGGGACCTTTACCGTAATTGTGTTTCATTCAAGTTGAATGTCAATCTTTGGGGTTTATTCCTAAATTAAATAAAATTGTGTGGTACAGAATTTAATTTTGAGAGTTGGTTATTTTCTCCCATGGTGACGTCATTGGTGCGACCCACACCCAAATATCATACCGTGTGTGGATATTTGTGAGGTTGGGCCCACACGAGCCCCAACCATTCATCTCCCCATAACTCACTTCAACTCCCTTAAAACCCTTGTTTAATACTTGACATCCCCCTTTAATTGATAATCTCCCCACCTTCCACATAGTCATTAATATGAAAACTCATTGAATTAATTATTTTGTACACCAAAAATTAATTAATTATTTTGGGTGGATTTGAATCTTTTTGTAATGTCATGGAAAGTTGATTAAAATAGGGTAAAGCCTCATTTTAATATTTGCTTCAAAAATATTTCAGTGGAACCTTGGATATTAGAAGAGAGGTCCATCCTTCCATGAAGAATAATGAGCTCTACGATGAAGAACGCCAATTCCACAAAGAACGATGATCATCCTTCCTTCCATATCTCTGCAACAAGTGAGGAGACATCGCTTCCTCCTCGGACGCACCCAGATGTCCCCGGAATCGACATCCATTCTCCACAATGCCGTTATTCGTGACACCATCTTCCATGAAACTCGTCTTTTGTGGCTCGATGACATGAAACGTCAATTATCGATGTAGGGGTTTTGTATATTCTTTGAGCAAATAAACTGTACATCATTTTTTGTAAATTTTCAGAAATGACATTTGCTGATTGTTATGGCATAATTTGGAGGGCACAGGCTGAACAAAAATGACCTGATGACCTTCTAACGTTTATTGTTTTATTTGCAATCAGGAAGTGGTGATGATCGCATGATGCGGTCGCGCACCGCCCGTGTGAGGAGGAACCATGGCTCGCAACTGAAGGCTGCTCGAGTGACGAAGAACTGGCCGAAAAAATCCCACTGGGCCGAAGGAGTACTGTGGCGCAACAAGGGGCACCACACTATGGAAGAACGGGGCCCGCAATCCGTGGGCCGCTTCGGCAGCAAACAAGCAGGTTCATTGGCCGGCAGGGTAAAGAAGACGGGGAAACTGAAGGTGTCGCGCAACCGGACCGCAACAAGCACGAGTGGGCTGCTTGCCCCAGGAAGGACGTACGACTTCGGCAAGCCAGTTGGGAGGGCGGTTCCACATGGCGCCCCCATGTAGGGAAAGCGGGGGGCCACCCCCCTCCCCCCCTCGGACTGCTCGGCCAGCTGGGCCGCACCCCGCCTGGCTGGGCTGCGTGATTCATAGAGCATGTCTGACCCTCTTCCGGGTCAGTCCCACCAAATATGGGATGACCCGACCCGTCATCCCACTAGGCTTAACGGGTCGGGCCCGTTTCAAATAAAATGTTAATATCATTAAGACCACGCGTCTGATCGACTCGCCGTCTGTGGCACTAGGACCATTGTGACGAGGTATTCCTTTTTAGATGCTCTAAGTGAGTTATGGACGACTTTGGATAATAGAAGGGTTTGGAATGAGCATATTTCCATCCGGTCACATGGAACTGTAAAGCCAATATCTCTCAGACTGGGAGTCTGATTGACATGACCTCTATCATGTCTTGTTCCTTTTGATGAGACAGAACTTCGAGATACATCAACATTGGGCATCGTGACTGTTGTTGTATCTACACCTTTTCTCGAGGAGAGGACCCTCCTAGAATCGATCGTGATGTGTGCGGGAACCCTAGAGCTTGTTGAGACTACAACGACTACCGTACTGGAATCTTACATGGGATCGGCGACAACCACTACCGTACTGGAATCCTCCGTGGGTTCGGAAATGACGATGACTATACTGGAATCCTTCGTGGATTCGACAGCGACGACTACTGTACTTGTATCCTATATTGGACGGAATGATCAGCTTATGTACTAGTATCCTACCTGGGTCTGAAAGAGTAGTTGGTCTAGTATCCTACGTGGGTCTGATAGCTTATCTGGACTAGTATTTTACATGTGTCCGACATCTTAGATGAATAAATGAATGCATCTAATCATCTTTATCACTTAATAAAAGATGTATATCTGTGTGACCTGAGTCTTGACTTTCAATCATTATCATCGATGTGATTGACTTCATTAATGTGTGGACTGGATTGTGCATGGTCTCAAGAGTTGGATCTGAACTGGATTGATGACTTAGGTCTATGTATATGGATATACCTAAGTAGAGTTGGCTGATACTTCGTGATTGTATATTTTCATGTGGATTAACCTTTGTGGATTCTGGGAGACCATTGGGGGTCTCGTGGTACATACTGAGTATTGTTATACTCACCCCGCATGGGTTATTCTCGTACTACGTTGTGTTGGATATAGATGACGGACAACATTGATCTTTGTAGAGGCTTGTGGAGGTTGACGGTACCCGGAGGTGGACCACTTTGCGTGACATATACAGAGCAGACGGACGGACCCGAGGTGTCGAGGAGACCATTTGTACCCACCCTTCAGGTGGGATTCCCAGGGGATGGCTCAATGGTTACTACTTTAATTACTGTTGTTATACTAGACTATCAGTTTTACTATACTTTCAGTTGGATTTTTATACTGGCCGATTTACTTTTCAGCACTTATTTTTGTACTCAGTTTACTTTGTGATTACTTCAGCTTGCACACTCTGTTGTGTTTTTTTACTATAATTAACAAATTGAATTCCATTTTTATTAGGATTTATTCCATTGGTTCTAGTCGACAGCCCTTGGCCAATGGAATGCGGGCTAGGAGTTTTCACGACACAGGCCCCTAGGACAAGTCGTGAGAGAGGAGAACTAGTTAAAGAGTTTTGTATATGGTATACGTTTTTCTATAATTATTTATTTTATGATATTATATTGTATGTTTACCCATTTTTATTCACTAGGGTGATCCCACATTAATGAATGTTATAATTGAGAGATAATTATCATGGATAAAATTTTTATGGGATTTACTTGTTGGTTTGTAATTAATGTGTGACAAGATCTGAAAATCCAAAGGGGTGAGTGCAGAATGCACATTCTCCTAGAGCAGGTGTTTTATTTTGAAATTTATAGGTATATTACTTTTATAATGTTAATCAGTCTTATTTAGTCTCAATCAATACTATTTTGTTTTTGGTGGTTTTGTCAAGTGTACATGGGAGTTTAAGGTACATATTCACTCACGATACAAAAAGTTATTTTGATTATTTTTTTACATCCTATAAAGACTATATGTGTGGAACATATTCTTAAAATGATTTTCACTATATATTCTATAGTTGAGGGAACCTAGTTATTTTTATTCACATATTGTTGGGTTGTTTTCTAGATATCAGGACATCATAATGAGTTATCTTATGAGGTGTTTGTCTAAATATAATTCCCTTTTCCTACAAATAATAGATGATAATACTGATTGAATTTTTTTAGATGTATCGAATTTAAATTCATGGGTTTCAAAAAAAAATTCTATTGAAGTTTACAATGTCTTAGATGTTTCAGGGGGATTCCAGGGAATGTTTTTCTTCCTAAAATATCAATGTTTTCTCTAATTGTGACATGACTTACCATGAAATCAGTTATTTCTTCTTAAGGCCAGTTGGTTCAATCTTGACATCATCCACTCATTGACAGAGGTCACATGGTTCCTTCCTATAGTCAGTGGCTTCCTTCTTTATTTTAATTGGAACCAAATTGTAGTTGAATTGGATTCCACATGTGGTAAATTTTACTACCCAATATTGTCAAATGGAATGCAGGTACATTTATCAGTTATATGAAAAATGAACTCATAAAATAAGGGCCACTATCAGAGGTAGATAAAAGTTCTGATAAATATAACATTGATCAGTGATAAAAAATCACTGATAATATTTTTTAATAAATAATATTATTCATTTATATTAAATTATTAAATATGTAATAATAAATAATGATTATTTATAAACATTGAATACAAATTAATGTTTATAAAATTAATAAATTTATTATAAAAATAATTATTAATTTTGTCTTACATGAACAAAAAAATTTAAATTTTATCAATATTTAAATGTTACACGGAGGATATCTTTTGTTACGTGCAACAAATATATTCATCGTTGGCATGAATAACATGCATGAAAAAGGTTTAGAAAAAAAATTATATTAATAATATATTGTGAAACCTAGCTGTTAAATTTGTATTTATGAATATCATTAACTAAAATGTATAAATTTATTATTTTCAGTAAATAATAAATGAATTAATTATTTAAAGAATTTTTTATGAAATGTATATTAGAACCTGTTGAATATATAGTGTGTATTTTTATAGAAAACTATTACAATAATAAAAAGTTTTTTTAATCCTTCTAATTAAATTAATTACAATTATTAAGTAAATTTATTTTAATAATTATTTTATTTATTTAATTATATATAGTTTATAGAAATGAGAAAATTTTCATAATCATAATATATTAATAAAACTTATTTCACACATAAAACCAAATATTTTTATTAATGTTGATTTACAATATTTTTATTGAGAACCCTTTATAAATTCAATTTCACACACTATTATAGAATAAATATGACGAAAAAAACATCATATTTGAATACGAAACATAAAACATAGGTCAAAATATATTTTTAAATTTTCTGATATTGTATCATTTTTTAAACAATATTAAAAAATTCTAATTTTAAATCAATACCCTTTTTCCAAATAATTTATTTATTAGAAGAAATTATAACTTTATTTTGATTAAATTTTTATTTAGATAATTTTTTTTCATTACTATTAATGTAATTGGAATTAATTTCACATTGAAATTCGATAGAAAAGCATTTCAATATTCGTAGAAATAAATTTTTAAAACACTATTTTTAGTTTTGCAAGAATAAATAATTTTAAATATAATTTTTCAATTAAGTGAATTTTATTAGGCAAATTTAGTTCCATATTCAGAATAATAATTTCCAATGTTTTTTGTATGGTCGATTTCGTATTTTAGATAATTTGTTTTACCTAGGATTAAATTTATTTATAGCCGTAAAAGTAAAATTTTGAAAAGGGTACAAATTAATCATTAAAAGATTCACATACCAAAAAATACAACATTTATTGGGTTAATGATGTGTGAATCGAAGATAAAAACCAATAAAATAATAATTACATATTATATTCTATTAATGTAATTCCACCATAATATGGTTGGATTTAAATATAAATTAATCAATAAATTAAACAGTTGATCCCACATTAGTTCAACTACAGATACTAACCCTCACCTCCACATGTCAAACCAAAAAAACTTTTAGATACTCAAATCTATTCCCAATACAATACTCATTACTCTATCCAAAATTCATGTTCTTGTGGTATCACCAGAAGACCACATTTAGGTTCCTCAAGGGTATTTTATGGATGGGATATTCAAGAGGTATTTTCTCATTTTCTCTCTCTCTTAATTTCATATCTTTTTCTACATTCTCCTCACCAAAATCATCCACATATTCATGATAAATTCTTAATCATATATATAATATATTTTTGTTTTTATAATATTATTTCACATATCCATATCATTTATCATCTACTATTTCAAAAACAAACAAAATTGATGTCCAAGTAATAGTGGTTAACTGCTTCCATTAATAATGTAGTTGTTCTTTTTTCATTACCACCTTCATTACTCATTATAAAATAATTTTTCTAGTAATATAAAATTAGATATTTATATTATCACCTATATAATATTAATAAAATTTTATATTAAAAACACCTTCATTATTTTCATATTATGGTTATAAGATACATCATTTTAGGACATGTGTAATAATATCTCTTAAAAATGATGTGATTCTTTATCACATCACATGAAATTTATATGTCATTGTTTAATTAAAAAATTGTATGAATAAAATATTTATGCTTCTGTAATGATTATAAACATAATTATTTAAATTATATTCTTTTTTAAAAAGACAATTAAAAAAAATAACATTCATGCAAATGTATGAATTACCTTCTCCATGAATGGTGTATTTTGATTTATAAATATATATTAATACAATTATTATGATAAAATTATATTGAATACATATTATATTTTATCATTATTTATATTATGTATGTAATATAAATATATATATATATACATATATATATACAAGGACAAGTGATACTACATATTAAGACACATCCGAAGAACAAAGTGAATATTACACAATGTGAAACATTAACATAAAAATTTTATCAAGCGATTAATGTAAAGTGTTAATAAAAATATAAATGGTGTTATAGATAACAATATTGTTATATGATGTATTTATAATAAATTTATATATATTATATATTTGATTTTTATAAGTACAATGAGAATAAATACATATGGTAGTGTAATTACATCTCACTCATTTTTTCTCACAAGTTACATGCATTATTCAATAGCCATTTTTTGTGGTGTATATACGACCCATGAGTTTATTTTATTATTATTATACATATATCTATAATAATATAATTATATGATATTTATTTAAATTAATGGATTTTTACAAAGGGGTTTTAAGTGTCTTTTATAAGATTATAAGGAAATCAATTATGAACTAGTTTACAAACCTTTTTATAAGTTATAAAGAAATTGTTTTTAAAATATTTAAAATCATAATTAATAAGTATTAAATTTCATTTATAAATAGATTAGATTTTGAATGGTTTTTACTATTAATAATCATATTTCAAAGAAGAATTATATTTTAATCATGAAATGATATTAAAAGACATTTCTAAATAATTTCAAATATAAGATAAAAACCATTAATGTTTTTAATTCCATTTATGGAAATGATTTAATGGTTTAAATAAAATTCATTATATAAATATTTTATTCATTATTTTATTGTATTTACAAACTAATTTCTTTTTTAGAAGGTTTTTAGTTAAAATTAACCAAGTTGGAGCTAATTTAGCTCACTTTTGCATTAGTTTTTTTATTCCATGTTTCTAAAGGTACTATACTAGTATGGCCATTGACAGTATGCTTGTATAATTTTTTAATTGTTAATCATTATTTGTTTAATTTTAATGTATATCATGAATGGGTTGTTATAGTGGGTATTAGAGTGAAGTATTAGTTAACCATTGGAAACTAGTTTGAGAATCCCACATAGAGAACTCAATTGTCATGTCTAATGTTAAGCATAAAGAGAAGAAAAAGTTTTGGAAAAAATCATAGATTCATGTTAAATGATAGAGTGACTGATTTCATTGAAATATTCCAAGACTAGTTACTAAATTATGTTGTGGCTCTAGAATAGATTTACCTAGGAGTAACAACACCTATAAGATGTTCATGTAATGACTCAGGGTGATCTGTTATGCAACAATGAGCCTGGATGGACACATATTTTACATTCCTTGTTGATATGCTATGTAAATTCAAAAACACTACAAAAACAAGTATAATGTACTTTAATAGGATATGAATATTAATAATTAGGATAAACATAATGTCCCATATATTAAATATATTTTTATAATTTATACAGCATGTATATGAATTTTCAAAATTATGTTATTCATTTCTATGATAATGGTTTCTTAATCAATTCTTCCCGGTTTTAGTAAATAAAGGGATCCATAAAGAACTATATTAAAAATTATTATGATGTAATTTTTTGTTGAGAATAAAATTAATATAAAAAGTCAATGAAGGATGTTGTGACATTTTCTAATATTTTTTATGGGAAGATGATCATCATGTACCATAACTACCTATCAGACTCCCCAAGGAATAGAATTAAGATGTTCTATATGTGTTCAAGTAATGCCGACCACTGAGAAAAGAAGATTAAAAATCTTGATTGTCAATAATGTAGAACTAATCAAATTTTTTAATGTAATAAATGAAAATAAATATGTAAATATTATTGAAAATAAGGACACATATAGAGTTACTATAACGGAAAAATAAAGAGTATAATTGACGATGTGGATGAGAATAATGGCCTCCATATGATATCATCAGAAGCTATGGGTTTTAGGTGTGGAGTAAATATAAAATTTTAAACTTATTATTCCATTATAAATTAAACAAAAAAACTGACAGGGCCGTGTGGAAAATGGTTATGTTTCTGATGATGAATCTACGACATAAAAAATGTGAAAGGATATAAGTGATGTTCAACCTTATTAATTGAATTAGGATGATGTAGAATAATGAACGTTTTTTTTATTTTTTTAATAAAAAATTATATTATGTGGATGAATAAATATATAAGTAATGTTATACTTATGTTTTTTACATAACATATAAATGTTTATATTTAATTTTTATCATGTACTGGTCAATTTATTTAACAACTAGGTTAAATTTTGAATAATAAATATACCACTTAATATTTTATTATGATTTATATAATTTTTATTTTCTAATGATATGATTGATATTTATATTTTTGATAGTAGAAATTTATTACATCAAAATTTAAAAAGGATTAATTACCAAAGTAGTCTACAGATGTCGTTTACAACTTCTTGGATTTAAGAAAAATATCCCATATATTTTTATATAAAAATGAATGCATTTTTTCCAAAAGTATTTATATTAAATTAGTTTATTAACATGTTTTAATAGAATATATTAAGAATGTATTCACAGGATTGGAATGTGGAATCCAATTGCTATTTTGTTCTATATAGGCATTAAATGTTAATATCATTCCCTAAATTTGTTTTCACTCTTTTGGAATTTCATCATTCAAATGGGTTATATGATTATTCATTCATGAAAATATTAATCTAACCTTCATATAAAAAATTGATGTATTATGGTTTTATTCATAACCCATGTTAAAATGATATATCCTGATTATCTTTATCTCAAGGATGTCCATATTATTTATTTTGGGAATTATAATGTGACACCACGACCCCAGTTAATCGAAATCGGTTCATTGTTACATAACATTGTAATGATACAATGAACCATGCCACTAAATACTGATCAGTTTAGTAGATTTGGATTTACTAGATATATAAATTAGTTTTACATAAGATCATGAAATAAAAAAATAATATTTTATCTCCATTGAACACTCTTATATACCATAACTGATTAATGTAGGTTTATAGTAATATACATCTTGGGATCCGTGAAAAAATAAAACATAAGAAAGGGGTGAACATAGATGCTCATTAAGGATTACAATATTATGGAAACTATCATAAATAAGAATAAACAATTAAGGAAATCTATAAAACTAGAACTCAATCCTTCTAAACAAAAACTTTTTCAGGATATAGTAATGATAAGTCAAATAATTTCATTTACTTATTCACATGGATATTGTTTTTTTGAATAATCAGATGTAATATCAATAGATAATTTCATAAAGATGGAATGCATAATGCCAGACTTTATAAACACATAGTCAAGTCCTTGTCCCAAGAATAGAAATAAGATTTCTTTAAGGCCTTGTGCCAAGACACAAGTTTGTATCATTAGATCTACGAATTCATCAAGGAGCTATAGTGGATCCACCCATCACTTAATAAGTCCAATTCATTCATCATATGAATATGTTTAAACATAACATAAAATTTTTTATTAAAACTAGCACTGAAAATGTCAATACATTATCCATAAACCATGAATTGTATAAAAAACACATCCATATACAAACATATCACAAAAACAATTATACAATATGGAATATTAGTATAATAAAAAATTAACCTCAATCAAGAATAATTCCCCATAGAAGATGTTGACATTGTTTAAAATGATTAGAAAAAACCATTGAATGATATATCAATTTTTCGTGATTACATTTATAATTCTCATTATTTGTCAAGAAGTGTTTAAAAAAGATTTTTTGAATCAATGTGTCCCATAACAATTTGGAACATTTTAAAGGAATTTAAATTTTAAAACATTAATTTCCATATAAATAAAACCATAAAACATTTTTTAAAAGTTGGACATTAATGAGAAATATTTAGAAGAATAAAATTTAAAAACATTTAAAATGATTTTTTAGTAAGAGTATATAACCGAATGAGAGAATCATGAATAAAGATAAATGAGGTAATAAAATCATTATAATATCATGAGAATAAAATTATAAATGATATATTATGTCAATTTACAATATATACAACAAATATATGTGAATTTTCATATAACTACAAAGAAGTCTCATTGGAATGTAAGTTGAGATGAATTACATTATAATGATTGTTTCATTAGCTTAAGGATAAATCAATGAAATTATTATGTGTGACAATTATAAATACACTTAATATGATTGGATATTCAATGACAATAAATCGGAGGTCATTCACACATATTCATGTAAGAATAATAGCAATGACTTGGATGTTTAACTCAATGACTAGAAATTGAGTAAAAATTACACTTATAATATTTATATCGATGACCGGAGAATTTATAAATGTAGTTATTATTTTTATCAAGATTAAATCCAGACAATGTGGAGTGTAAATTACCACATACATAAATAAATAGTGATTTCACACATAATATTGGAGTAATGCAATCAAAGAAGATTTCATTAAACCGAATTAGTGGAAATTGAAATTTGAAATTCCCTTACTGAAATGGTAACTTAGGAAACATAGACCCCATGAAATAAGTATCATCTAATAACGATTAAAACACCCAAAATGTAAATTATATAATATAAACAATACAATCATGGTGGGTACAGACACATAAAAATTGTAAATAGTAGAAAATATTTCTTGAATCTCATGGGAATAAATATGAGATGAAAACCCCATACCACATTCTAATCAATAATGTTGTTTTAAAAAAAGATAATAACCAAAAAATTATTCCCATAATTAAATTAATATAAATATAATAATAATAATATATTTCAAATGGCACTACATAATCCACCACATGAAATAAACAAGTGGTGAACAATTGAAATCTCGGGCAATTAAATGTGAGATAAGAATCCCCTTACCTTGAACGTTTCCTTAGTCAAGGGTATTTTAACCTAATGTAAAATATTTAAATAATTGATAGTAAATTATAAAATAATCACATACTTAAATATGATATCCAACATGATGTCTAATATTTCTTTGTTTATATTAATTTTTTAGTATAATTGTTTTGATGTAAACTACTTCATTTTCCTTTATTTGTTTTGATAAATAACTCATGTTTGTTATGTATATGATATATTTGATTCATATCCTTAATTATTTAAATACTTTAAATAAAATTTATTCATAAAATGATCATTTTTCTTGAAGGGATATGATGGAGAATGGCATCTCATCGCGTAATAGAGATAGCAAGCCTACATACCCATGAGTGACAATATCATTTTTATGATGGTTAAATCATATATAATTGTATGGTATATCATATATAAATTATAATTAAAATGTAATAATTATTATTTAAATTAGTTATACTCATTATTATACTCATCTACATAATGATGTTTTTGAATAAAAAACTACACCACAACGTGGATACAGTAAGTCGTACGTACACACTTATTGTGACATTGTCATTAATAGGATGGAAGAAATAAGGAATATGGTTATACCATATTTATAATAACATAAAAGTATGTAGGTGTTACAATAGATATTATTTTGGTATCGAATCAACAATTAAAGTGGAGGTGGAAGAAGAAAACTACATGAAATAGGGTGCTTAAATATTAATCTCTTCTTCAGATGCATCATTTTGATTTGGTGAGAAGGGATCCAAAGGATGGAGTTATAATCAAAGGAATAAATCTAGGGTGTTTCTAAAGTAGTTGGGAGGATATTTGGGCCAGGTTTGGCCATGTGAATTGGCTAAGGATGATTAAAATTAAGAGGATGGGAAGTGCCCTTTTATTTGATAGGTGAGGTCATTTTAGGAAAACCTAGAAATATTATTTTTCTATAGAATCAATTTCGGTTTCTAATGGATAAAAAATAATTAATCTCAAATATAATATTGTTATGGGTGTAAAACCATTCAACCGATAGGTTTTATACATGTTTATGTAACTATTTTATCCTTATCATTTAGATTTAACTATATGTTATATAGTTTATCATTTACATGTCATCTTATATTCTTAAACAATATGGTTAACAAACATACTCTAAAATTCCTTGAGATCCACATGTTGTTAACAAATGACATATATAATATAATGTAATCTCATTGGATGATCTATTTATTTTTAGGAATAATATATCTACTGATAATGTTTTTTGTTTTATAAAAAATAATTTATGTCACTTTTGACACTATTTGGTAGTTTGTTTTTGTGAAAGTCCTCAAAACCTTATCACTTAAAAAAAATTATCTAATATACCCTAAAATGTTATATAATCAGTGAAAATATTTGGATGGAATCAAAACATGAAATTCTATTTATTTCAATATTTATTATATAAACTAATTTAATATTTAATTATGGAAGTAAATACTCTATCATTATTGTGTCCAAAATAAATTAAATTATTTAATATATAAAAATTAAAAATAAAATACAATTATTTAGGAATTATTATTATATTTCTTATAAATATTTATATTGAAATTTTTCTTATGTATATCCTAGTATTAAAAATGGTTTAGTTAATTAACATTGAATTTAACACTTTTAACTCTTTTTTAAATAAAATAATAATAGAGGACCTAATATAATCCATTTAGACCTAAAGGATAATTTTTTATTCCTACGGTTGTTTTCGGTCGAATTACAATTATCCAATATAATAAGTACATTTTTAGGGTAATTATAATACCATTTTTACCTTTAATTACCGTATTTACTGTTAACCATGGTAAATAAAATTAAAAAGTTACTATTCACCAAAAATTATTTTCATCTTATTAAAATTCATTTTACATAGTAATATTAACCATTTATCTTATATCTTTAAATTAAATTCAAATATGCATTAAAATTATTTTTTATAAAAAATTCAATATTTTCCAACAAGGTGAGTAAAAGACGTTAAAATGTCCAATAATATTATATATATATAATTTAATTATATAATTAATCCATTGAATTATATTGAAATAAAATAGGTATTATATATCTATTTTGACATAAATTAAATTTATTTAAAATAAATAATCATTTTAAATTAGAAGTTAGTTTTAAACTATCATGTGGTGTTTTTCAATATTCCTAAAAAAATGAATGTTTTCAGAAAAATACAAAAAATTTACCCAATGATAATTTTGATATTCCAAATTCAAAAATGAATTCTGTTTACCAAATTCAAAACATAGATAAATAATTATTGAATTTAAAATTAATTTTCATTGTAAAAACCAAAAATCAAATTTTAAAATGTAAAAATTATAAAATGATTGACACGTCTTTATGTCAAATTTAAATGTAAAATAAAATAGATTGATCTAAATTATATTAAATTATATAAATATAACATAATTATACTTCTAAACTATTCAAATGCATAATTTAACCCTATAATTTATTTTGATTATTTTTTTCAATTTAAATTTTGTATTTTTCAATATTCATCAAAATATGAATGTTATCTGAAAAGTACCGAAAATTTATCCAAATTAAATTTTTTTTGTACTGATTATAAAAAGGAATATAATTTCACTAAATTGAATATATAAAAGTGTTAAATATTGGTTTAATATTGTTTTCCATTAAAAGGTGGTAAAATTGATTTTTTTGTAAAATACTTATTTTATCTGAAAAAATAAATATTTTATTATCTTATTTCTAATAAACACATTATATGGATTCTAAATTTATATGGAGTATATAAAATTCATGATTCAGTTAATTATATTCATAAATACTTTTTGAACGACTACTTTGGTAAGTCGTGGTGCGCTCAAACTCATTATTGCATATATTGAAAGCTATTGAATTACAATAAAGAAAATAACATACTATGAAATCATAGGGTGTTACATTCTTCCACCCATTTGGAAATTGATTTCTCGTAATTTTAAAATTTGTCATTGGAACTTCATTGAAAGTACTGCATCAGAAAAAAATTCAATAAAATTATCACATTAAAAGATCGAATGGGAAGTTCTATGGACACCCGAGATAAGCCATACTAGGATTCCATGTAGGAAAAAATAGAAATTGAAGTTAAACTAAGTGTCATGTTCAAAATGAGGGTGATAGAAAACATGATCAAAATAATGTTAAATACAAGAAAACCATATATTTGTGACGGTTTAAACGACCATTAGATTCCCTGTAGGAAATGTAACGTCCTTGACCTGGAAACCACTAAACCAGTGCTCCGAGCTGGGTGGTAACATGACCTTAAGCATGCCACCATGTATGCCGAATGCTGCCGAATATCAGCGGGGGTCTATGGTGTCACGTGGGGAGATTATACCCCATTTTTATTAGAGTAATCCCAATAGAAATAAAAAAATAGAGGAAACAATAACCAATAACAATGAACATGTATAACAACCATTTCCAATAATAAATATTCCATGTCCTACTATAAGTGGAAAAGTGTACACAACACCAAAAAAAAAGACAATGGCCAAAATACCAAAAATAGTCCCAACTCCATGTCTGGATCCTCCACCAAGAACTACCCATGTCCACTCAGCTATCTAGCGAGGACCCTAGCCCTTGTCCTGACCTGCAAACATGAAGTCTGCTCAGGTACCAAACGACGGCCCGAGAAGGGTGTGAGTACAACTCAGTATGCTGCCACCAACGATGTCAATAAAATATCTAGTATAAACAGGTAGTGCCTGAAAAATGAATATTAATTACAGATTGCAAGTATTTAATTAAGGTTCCATTAACAACTTCAGAGTCAATTCCATTTCCATTTCCATTTCCATTCATTTGTTACCAATTATCATCACTTACCATTTCACCACAATTCAATGGGTTAATAACATATATCATGTTACATGGGTCTAAGGACAACATTCACATGAAAGAGTGTAAACACATCGGTATCCTATCTCACTAGGACTAACCCCTCATAGAAACCATAACCTCACCTCAAAGCCTTAGTCCGGGTGGATGCAACTGTTAGGAGAATAGACCTGCAGTCCCCTTCCATATCTCGTACATTTAGGGTGGAGTTTAGAACCTCAGTATTCACAAGAACCGTGGACGAATATCCGCATTTCATACCCCACTCTACGATGACATGGGAACATTCTTATATAAGTAACCATCAACCATCCAAAACATTTCCCTTCAGCAAACACTATTCACAACCACCCATATGGGAAACCACATCATGCCTTAACCCATTAACACATTACCATTTCACATCATTTAACCATTCACCTAATTCCCAGGTGTTATGCCTATCTCACTAAGAATTCAAAATTAAACCCATAATCTATCCCATTATGGTATTTAATTCATTTACACATTTACCCATTTAACCTGTTCACCATTTCCATTAATCAACCAGCCATTCCATTTCAAATAACCCCTAGGTTGTTGCCAAGTCTAGGTGAATCACCTAACTTCTATTCCAAGTTCAAACAATCATAACAAAATTTTAATCAAGGGATCCACAATTCATTACAACAAGGACACTTGTTTAATAACAATCCCGAAACTAGGGAAAAGCCGACACATCTCATGGAGGGCACTGATAGGTCAAGAAAATACAAACACATCCCATGGGGATTGTGAGGGTTCCCATTTACCTTTTGAAATAGCAATGTCACCAAACATTCCTAGGTTATTAAAAAATTAACCATGGAAAAACAAGAACACAAGTAAACATGAAAAAAACCCTAAATAACCATGGGATATCACATGTAGACCACCTACCTCAAAACCATGGTTGAACGCACTCCCGATCGAGTACTTAGACATCGATCAAACCATCATTTGAAGAATAAACCAAAAACTCACCCAAAAGATCGGGTTTTAGATCTTCGGAACAAGAGGGAGAGAAGGTACTAACCCTAAAACAAAAAGGGAAGAAAGGTTGAGGTTATCCTTACCCGGAGCTTCAATCCACAACAAACAGCACCAAAATAGCCTTAGAATCGAAAGATTTTTATCTCTTGAAGTCCTTGGGAGGTTTTATTCATGCCTTAGGTGAATAGATGAGGAACAAAGGAAAATCCCGAGAGGGTTTTAAAAAGCCCGGAGTGGAAATTTTGTAATTTTTCCAAATTATAAGTGGCCCCACAGATTAGCCGCACAGTTTGGAAAACTGTGTGCATTCCACTTCCCTAAGGAGGAGGGGTTGCACGATGAATCCACACGGTTTAAAAAACCATGCGCAAACTGTGTGCATGCTTCTATCCAGAGGAGGAAGGATCATACAGTTTCACCTGGGTAGGCCGGACGATTTGGCTGGCCGTGCGCAGGCCGTGCGCCGTGGGCTGTCTTTCCCAGTTTTCCTTTCTCCCATGCCCTGAGCCCCTGAAACACCCCCCAGGGCCCCTCATACATTCATGTATCCTTTCAAAGTCACAAAATCGTGGGTTTTACCCAGAACGCAACAAAAACATACATTTTCTAAAACTAGGATCTTACAAGATCCACAACAAATAACAGCTCATCCTCGAGCCAAGGTTCCAAAACTCATTGATCAACCGTGGAGAAGAGTTCGAGACACTGAGCTCACATATCTGATTCCTTCTCCCATGATTCTTCCTGAACTTTCCCATGCTGCCATAGTACTCGCTCTAACGGCACAACCATTCCCTGCAAGACCATCTCACTATGATCCACCACAGGAACCGGATTCTCCTCATAGGACACATCAACCTCAACCTCCACATCCTCAACATCATCCACGTGAGATGGGTTAGGGTGATACCATCGAAGATGCGACACATGAAACACATCATGCATTCTTCCATACCGATGTGTAATAGCCAATCTGTATACAGCTAGTCTGATCCTCTCCACAATATCAAAAGGTCCCACATACCTGGGCGCCATCTTACACTACATCTGAATTCGTCGTTGACACAACCTTGGAGACATCCAACAGAATAATTTATCACTGACATCAAACTCAAATGGTCTATGACTCAGATCCTCATATGAATTCTTCTTACTCTGTGCCGTAGCCATTCACTTCTGAATCAACTAAACTCTCTCTAATGTCTCATACATGAGACTCATCCCAAAAACAAAAATTCACCGACCTCTAGCCAACACAATTGAGATCTACATGGTCTCCCATAAAGTTTCTCAAATGGTTCCATCTGAATCGTACCCAAAAAACTTGTTCTGTACGCAAACTCAATTAACGATAGTTTTCCCTCCCAAAAAAACACCAAATTCCCAGACACAAGATGTTAACATGTCTTCCAATACTTCGATCGTACGTTCTGACTGCCCTTCCGTCTGTGGGTGAAAATCCGTACTAAAAAACACCTACGTACCAAGTTCCTTCAATAGACCCTGATAGAAACGCGATGTGAAATGTGGATCATGGTCCGAAACTATGGTCCATGGAACACCATGCAATCACACAATTTCCCAAACATATAGCTCACCCAACTGATCAACGGTATATGTCTCTTGAATCGGTAAGAAATGAGCCACTTTCATTAACTGATCCACAACCACCCAGATTGCATCATTCTTCTATGGCAACCTCGGAATCCCAATGACACAATACATCATTACATCATCCCACTTCCATTCCGGAATGGGCAATGGATGCAACAAAACACATAGTCGTTGATGCCCGACCATCACCTATTGACAGGTAAGACACCGTGACACAAAGCCCGCAACTTCCTTCTTCATTCCAGGCCACCAAAACTGCCTTCGAGTATCATGGTACATCATAGTCAGACAAGGATGCACATCCAACATCGATGCATGGAACTCACGCATCAACTCTTCCCACTTACATTCTGGCATAGCCACACGATCACGAACGCAAACAACACCGTCCTCACAGACGGCCCATCCAGAAGGTAGCTCCCCACCTTTAAGCTTTTCATTCATGACCAAACACTTAGGATCATCAAGTTGAATTTCCTTAACTTGACTAAAGAACATAAAATCCATCATTAAGGAAGCAAGTGTGTCCTTTCCATTCTCCTCATGCACCTCCAGGTGCATTTCTGCAAACAAATCCATCACCCACCTCTCAATGCTAGACTCCTGAACCATCTGATTCTGAACCATCCGGCTCAGAGCATCAACAACATCGTTTCCCTTTCATGGCGTGTAAACCATCTCAAAGTCAAATGTATAGAGATATTCAAACCATTTTCACTACCAAAGATTTAGATCCCACTGTGAGAAGATGTTCTTTAAACTCTTATGGTCAGTAAACATAGTAAACCATTCTCCCAAAAGACAGTTCCTCCAACACTTCAAGTCGTACACTAATGCAGGAAACTAAAGGTCATGAGTGGGATATTTCCACTTATGGTGTCTCAACTTCCTTGATCTATAAGCCACAACCCGCTCACCTTGTATCAGCATAGCCCCATGTCCAATTCCTAACACATCAAAAAACATGATGTACTTTTTACCCAGATCAGGTAACATCAAGATAGGTGCGGTCATCAACCACTTCTTCATCTCTTAAAAATCATTCTCACAAAACTCAGACAATTCAAACGTGATTCATTTCTTGGTCAAGCCCGAATGTGGTGCTACTAAGTGAGAGAAATCCTGAATGATTCTTCTGTACTACCTGGCCAAACATAGGAAACTCCAAACATCAGAAACACTCTTGGGATTCTCCCAAGATACAAATGCCTATACTTTATCTAGATCCACTCAAACACCTGACTCTGAGTTGATGTGACCCAGAAAATGAAACTCACCTATCTAGAATTGACACTTGGATAGCTTGGCGAATAGATGAGGCTCCCTTAGCATACCCAAGACGATGTCAAGATTTTGGGCATGATCGTCGTGAGTTTTCAAGTACATTAAGTAATCATCGACAAAGACAACCATGAACTAATGTAGATGGAGGTGAATGATCCGGTTCATTAAGGCCATACACACCGCTGGTGCATTGGTCAAGCAGAAAGGCATTACTATAAACTCAATCAACCCGTACCGACTCTGGAAAGCTGTCTGCGGTATGTCGGAAGACCTCACCCTCCACTGGTGATTACCCGACCTCAGATCAATCATAGAAAACACCGATGCACCCCTAAACTGATCGAAAGTGTCTTCAATTCTAGGAAGAGGGTACCATTTTTCTCTGTCAACTGAATCAGCCTATGATAGTCAACACACACCCTCAACGACATATCGACATTCTTGGAAAAATATCACTGGAGATCCCCAAGGAGACATACAAGGATAGATAAACCCCTTGAGCTCCAACTCCTCAAGCTGAACCATTAGTTCCTGGAGTTCTATAGCTGCAATTCGGTATGGCGGCATAGAAACTAGATCTTCTCCCAGCAACAACTCGATTGTGAACTCAACATCCCTCTAATGTGGTAACCCCTATAAATCCTCAGGAAACACATCATGAAACCTATCCACCAAAGGATGAAAAACCGATAGCTCCCCTCTTTCATCCTCATCAAGCATGAGACATGCCACTCGAGCTGTGAGTCCACTCAACTACTGACCAAACGGTCATGCCAGACCTTCTCGAATAACCCATTCGCCATGTTGGACATAATCATCACAATCAAGAGAATTGAGTGATAGTTTGTGATGATAACAGTCTATGTGTTCCCGTTACAACACCAACCAATACATTCCCAGGATTAGGTCAAACCCTGACATCTCGAGAATGAACAAGTCCCATAGAAAATGAAACCCATCAACTTCCAATGCACATCCCTTGAACTGCTTGATATCCTCAAACCGAACCCCCAACGGAGTGTCAATTGACATCACCCCACCCAACCGATCCAAAGGAAACCCAGTGTTACCGCAAGTTGAGCAGAGATAAAAGATTGTGTGGAACCTGTGTCAAACAATGCACTAGAAAAGTAGAATCTACAAGGATCTAACCTCGAGTAGTCTACCGTCCAGCATCACCGTCACCAGGCACAAACTGAACTGCATGATGTTGACCGGCCCCTCTACATTGGGCTCCAGCCTAAATACTCTGCGCTGCACTGCCTTGCTAGTGTGATCGATCTTTCCCTGGTGTTCCACGTCCACCGACCATGCATGTAGGGCCCGTAGAGCTCTAACTTCTTGCCTGATATGGTGGAAATGTTCCCCTTCCTGTATTTGGTACCTTCTTCCCACCATCATACTCACCCACCGGCCGGGGGTTCCTGAACAACCTATGCACATGTCCCATCTTTCCGCACGAACAACACTCATGTGGAGGTCTAGGACACTGACCATGCACATGCCCCGGCCTACCGAACTGATAACAAAACACCTGATTCCAACTCTGAGAGGCTGACACTCTCTTCCATCCACATTGCACATTACCACCATGTTGTAAGATCCCATGGCATAGCTTCCGACCCTTAGTAGATGCACTGCTCGTCTGCCCTCCTGGCACCACAATCCCACTACCCAATGCTCCCTTCAGGTTTCCTTCTGAGATCAGTGCTTGATCTACTACCTCTTCCAAAATCGTCAAGAAGATGATGTTTACATGGGACCTGATCTAATGTCTCAACCAATCCTAGAAATGCCTTGCAACTACTGAATCATCCCCTACTAACACTTGGACAAAGCATCTCAAAAAAGTGAAGCGACTAGCATAGTCCATCACTTATAGAAATCCCTAAGCCATTCTCACAAACTCTATAGCCCGCTCCTATCTCAAGGTATCTGGGTTGAAATAATCCTGAAACTTTTCCAAAAAAACCTTCCATGACATTCCCTCAGCCTGCTCAATTTGAGCCTGAATGTCCCACTAACGCCTAGCCTATCCACGCGTTATATAAGCATCCAGCTTCACCCGCTATTCGACAGGGGTCTCTAGATAATCCAGTATCATCTGGACAGACTCTAACCATAACTCTGCTACTTTTGGAACACCGTATCTAGTGACAGTCAGAGGGTGATGAAGCTAGAACTCCCTGGTCAGCTCAAACATACTCAGTGCAACCCGCCCTGGGTCCTGATCCATCATCAGTATAAGGTGATTGAAGTTCTATAGAAACTGGTCTTCTCTACATTCATTGATCACCACATTTTCTTTCTACTCTACTGTAGGAGTGTTATTAGCAACATGCTCCCGTTTCCAAACTGGCACCCAACGTCGTGGTGGCATTTCTCTACATTGACATGCACAAGATTCAGCACACATACCAAAAACAATAATGACTCCACCAAAATATCGTTACTAGCTACAACAACCCACTTTTCATATGCTAACCCAAAAACATTTTTCCAACCTGTTTAAAACTCTATTACTCCATTAAACATCATTTACCCACTTGTTTTATTTAATTCGTCTCATTATTTCTTTGTTTTACGAAGTGAATGATGAACCCTACATTCCCGCCTCACACCCCCACCCCATGCGTGTGTCTCATACAATGCATGTCACCTATCTCCATAGGTTGTTATAATGATGAATGAATGAAAATACATTTTCTGTTAATCCCACGAGACAAACGTTATAAAACTATCACATCAGACCACATTTTCATCACCCGGTGGTGAAATATCATCAACTAAAACATCACACAACCAAGAACAACATTTCCCACCTAGGGTGACTTGGGTTTTCCCCCATACCTGGGTTATCTACTCCAAATCACGAGCTCATTTCCAAGGAAAGAAACATATTAACCCATGGCTACCAATCCTAAATAACAAGACCTCAGAGAAGGAGAAGAAAGTCCTCCTCTGATACCACTTTGTAACATCCCAGACCCAGAAGCAAAAAAATCGGTGCTCCGAGGCGGGTGGTTACATGACCTTAAGCATTCCTCCATGTACGCCAGAGGCTTCCAACTAGCATCAGTGGTCTATGGTGTCATGTGGGGAGACTATACCCTCTTTTTATCAATGTAAGAAAAACAAAAATAAACCAAATAGCGGAAACAATAACCAATAACAAGGAACATTTATAATGACCATTTCCAATAATAAATATTCCATGTACTACTACATGTGAAAAAGTGGACACAACCCCAAAATAATGACAGTGGCCACAATCCCTAAAATATTCCCAACTCCAAGTCCAGATCCTCCACCAAGCTCTACCCATTCCCAATCAGCTATCTAGAAAGGACCATTGCCCTTTTCTTGACCTGTAATCATGAAGTATGCTCGGTTACCCAACGGCGGCCCGTGCAGGGTGTGAGTACAACTCAGTAGGCCACCACCAACGGTGTCTAAAAAATATATAGTATAAATAGGTAGTGAATCTAAAAAGAATATCAATGATAGTTTCCAAGTATTTAATTAAGGTTCCATTAACAAGTTTAGATCCAAAGCCATTTCTATTTCCATTACCATTAATTTGTATCCTATTATCATCACATACCATTTCACCACATTTCCATGGGTTAATCACATACATCATGTTACATTGGTCTAAGGAAAACATTCACATGAATAGGGTAAACACATTGTTATCCTATCTTACTAGGAATAACCCCTCATAGAAACTATAACCTCACCTCGAAGCCTCAATATGGGTGGATGAAACTATTAGGAGAATAGACCCTTAGTCCCATTTCATAACTTGTGCATTTAGGGTGGAGTTTAGATCCTCAGTCTACACTCTACCTGTGGGCATTGATCCTCAAGTCATACCCCACTATACTAAGCCATGTGCACATGATTATATAAGTAACCATCAACCATCCAAAACGTTGCCCTTTGGAAAACAATATTCACAGCCACCCACATGGGAAAACACATCATGACATAACCAATTAACACATTACCATTTCACATAACTTAACCATTCACCAAATTTCCATCTGTTATGCCTATATCACTATACATTAAATATTAAACTAATAATATATCCCATTATGGTCATTAATCTGTTTATGCATTAACCCATTTAACCCATTCATCATTTCGATGAATCAATCATGCATTCCATTTCAAATAACCCCTATGTTATTTACAATTCTCGGTGCATCACATAAATTCAATTCCAAGTTCAACCAATCATACCAATTTTTTTATCAATGGCTCTACAATTCATTACAACAAGGTCACTAGTTTAATAACAATCTCGAAACACAGGGAAAGCTGGAACATCTCAAGGATGGCCGTAATTAGGTCAAGAAAATCCCAACACATCCTATGAGGATTGTGAGGGCTCCCATTTACCATTTTAAACACCAATGTTACCAAACATGTATATGTAATTCAAAACCTGAATAACGGAAAACACAAACACAAGTAAGCATGCACGAATCGCTAAATAAACATGGGATATTACATGCAGACCAGCTACCTCGAAACCATGGTTGAATGCACTCTCTCTATAGTCCATAGACCTAGATAAAAGAAACCTTTGAAGATTCAACCTAAAACTCACCCAAAAGATATTGTGTTAGTGTTTCGAAACGTGAGGGAGAGAAGGTACTAACCCTAAACCAAAAATATAATCAAGGATGTGGTTAGCCTTACCCGAAGCTTCGATCTGCAACCAACAACACCAAAAACACTTTATAATAAAAGTATTTTGATCTCTTGAAGTCCTTGGGAGGTTTGGTTCGTTCCTAAGGTGAAGAGAGGAGGATGAAAGGAAAATCCCTAGTGGGGTTTAAAAATCCCGGAGTGGAAATTTTGTAATTTTTTCCAAGATTTTAGTGGTCGCACAGTTTAGCTGCCAGGTATGGAAAACCATGTGCAAACTGTGGTCATGCGACTTCCTAGAGGAGGATCCATTGCACTTTCAATCCTCACGGGTTAGAAAACCATTCACAAACCGTGTGCATGCTTCTCTCCAGAGGAGGAAGGGTTGCACGGTTTCACCAGGGTAGGCCGCACGCTTTGGCTGGCCATGCACAGGCCGTGAGCTTTGGCCTGTCTTGCCCAGTAATACTTTTTTCCCTGCCCCAAGAACCTGAAACACCCCCAAGGCCTCTAATACTTTCAAGAAACCTTTTAATGTTCCAAAATCAGGGGATTAACCCAGAACACAACAAAAACATACCTTTCCAAAAATCGAGATCTTACAGGAAAAGTAAATGAACAAGGTTTCCTGTTTGATGTTTTATTTCATATTATTGAGGAATTAATTTATGATATTCATTATGACCATAAATAAATATAATTATTTTTATTTGCATAGTTTTATCATTTAATAAATTTCTATTACTAAATCATCTTTGTTTTCTAACGATGTTTATTCAAGATGATTTGGTCACATCTAATGTTATTGAATCAACTAGTAGAGAATCACATGATCCAAAAAAGAAATAACTATATATTTCCCTTGTCTTTATAGATTAACCAAAACCAAAATGGTTAGTAAAAGATCAGATTGTCCTTAGAAGGGATAATCCCTTTGGGAAAGAAATAATAATCTTTATTTCTAAAATGAAACCAACAATACCCAAAGTTCAATAAATACCATTCAATAGTCAATTGTCCATAAAATCCTTAATTATCATTCAAAATAATATTGCAACCCAAAAAATAGAAGAATTTGATTATGTAGTCTTCAATGATAAATTCTATCTCCAATTAAATTCTGCTACCCCTAATGTCACATACTTAAAAGTAATTAACCTAATATTAAATTCACTATGATGGGTTTTTAATTTCTAGAAATAACCAAAATCTCTATAAATCAATAATAAAAACATAGATGAAAATCCACCATTACTCCTCAATTGAAATTCAATAGATATCTATTTTCATTTGGCATATAGTGTTCCCAACGGTACGAACGTCTTATAAAATATCACTTATCACCTAATCACCAAATAAATTTCCGATTCTAATGATATTTATTTGATAAGACATAAGATACCAATTCAACATAATATTGATCAATAATATCATTTAACTTAAAAAAAATTAGTCACAGTAACCATTGTCTTCACATAGTCCAATGGAAGGTGATAAAACCCAATAACACTCGTGTTGTGGGTTCGAATCCCATTTCTTTTTCTGAAAGGATGGGTTGTCACACTGTCTGCATGTTGTCCGTTTTTAAAAAAAAAATATTTTATAATATTCCAAAAATGAGAGAAAATATTTAAAATAACCATATCATAATTTCAGAAAAAATGGAATCTCCTACCTCGTTTTTTAATACCAAAACAAATTTTCTTATAATTGCCTCAAATTAAAGGATAATTTGAACTAAAATTTTTATTTATATAAATATCAATAATAGAAAAGATAATTATTCCTAAAATAGCATTTCACATAACAAACTGCAGGGTTACAAAGATAAGATAAAAATATTTCGATGAAATCCTATATACAAAAAGCTCTAATACAATTAAAAATTTCTCATTCCATTAAATTTTAAATAGGTTCATCCATGAAAAAGATGATATCCTATTAGGGTAATTCCCAATATCCCTACATTTATGTCAAATTATTATATATAGATTGTTTGGATCATTTTTATTTTTATCCATAGTGCTCTTCATTAATCCTCTGCAATTCTTTATTGTATGTCTTTTTTCCCACACATAAATTATTTTCTTTGTTCCATTGAGACACTTTCTAATGTGTCTCCATCCACATATCCAGTATGATTGAAATTGAGATTTACTTTCTCTATGAACTCCACTGCTAGAGCTCTTTTTATTCACCACCTTTCTTTTTTTGTTAATTTTGGGATTTGGATAATATTTTTGTTGTAAATAATATTGTGGGAAAACAGATTTGGCATGAAGAAGATATTTTTTTACAACTATCAAAATTATATTTCGTTACTCATTTCCACCATTGTTCCCAATATTAACATCTTGTTCAATGTTACTATGACTTCCTTGATGTCTATCCATTGAATAAGAGAAGAAATCATATTTTGAGTTAAAATATCATTTAGAGGTTATCATTACACCTTTTTTTCTTATCTAAAATACATTAGGATTAACCAAGGTTATTTATTATCATCTAATATATAAAAATTATTCAAATAGGATTGTAATGAAAATGTGAATTATATTATGTGTGTCCCCTAGGAGTGTCATAACCAAGAGTGTAGCAAGGCCTGTTATTGTGTACCAGGATACCCTAGGTCAAGCATTAAAAACATGTTCAGAGTTTTCACTCCTAGGTATATCTGTGTCAGAGCTTCCTCTTCTATCTCTTATGTAGACAGAGTTTTATAGCTTGGAATACTCACATAATATTTATATTACCAAAATTTTTGTATGTTCTTCTATAGTAATCCTTGATGTCTATCTTAGGTTAGTGTTTCCAAATTAGAGTTTTTTAATCTATATTCCATGGATTGAACTAAACATCATTCAATACCAATTGTAACACCCCCTCCATTGTTACCATGAATTGGTGCATTATTACATAACATTATCATGATATAAATAATCATGTCTCGAAAGACCGACTAGTTTAGTATACTTGGATGTACTCGATACATACTTATGTTTTACATAACATCCTGAATTATAAAAACAACATTGTTTCAACTTTTAACACTCTTATATCACTTAGACTATTCCTGTGGGTTAATCATAATATACTTCTTTGCATCCTGGAAAAAAAATAGAAAATACAAATGTGGTGAGCTCAGATGCTCAGTAAGGATAAACATATAGTGTTAATTATCATAAAGAAGAATACATATTTAAGGCAATGTATAAGACTATAACCTAAGACGTTTCATCATATTCATCAGCATAATAGGGTAATGATAAAAATAATAATTAAAATTACATATTCACATGGATATTATACTAGTTGAATTATCACATGTAATATTAATAACAAATTTCATAATGATGGAATTCATAATTCCAAACTTCATATTCACAGAGTCAAGAACGTTTTCCATGACTACAAATAAGCATTCGTCATGTCCTTTTTCCTAGACACTAGTTTTTATCATTAGACCCACTGATGCATCGAGGAGCTATGGCGGCTCGACCCATCACATTATAAGTCCAATGCATTCCTCATATGAAATGGTTAAAACATCACATTAATGGTATTAAAATAACAAATTCCTTATTTGATGTCCTATAACATTTTTCCCAACATGCCCTCATGTATTTGGATAGTTTTCTCAGATGGGCCATATGTTTGAGGATGATAAGCCATACTGATGTTCAGCTTAGTATTCAGAGCATTTTGAAGAATATTTCCTAACATAGAGGTGAATCTTAGATCGTGATCAGGTACAATTGATAGTGTTACTCCATTCTGATTTACCGCATCTCAGATATATATATATATATATATATATATATCAGTTGATCCAATGTGATATCCTCTTTTTTTTAAAGAAGTGAGCATTCTTTTCAAGATGATCCACAATAACCATGATATCATTATTTCGTATAGATTTTTTTGGAATCCTGGTGACAAATTCCATGGTGGTGTTATCATATTTCTATGTTTTTATTGGTAATGGTTTCATCGTCCCCTTATACTTCATCCTCTCAGCCTTCACCTGTTGACATACCATGCACTTTGATGTATACATTGTGATCTCATTCTTCATATTAACCCTCCAATAATTCTCTCAGAGATCATGATACATATATTTGTTTCATGGGTGAATGGATAAATTCGATCTATATGAATCATACAAAAGTTGTTTCGTTAACTCCATATATGATGGAAGAGATAGTCGTGTCCCAAATGTCCTGATTCCTTCATTAATATTAATCTCTGATGATTTCCATTTTCTTGAATGATTCAACATATTTATGAATTCCCACATCATCCTTTTTATAATCATTTAATCGTTCCAAAATAGTTGTTTGATCAATCATCTGTGAAAGGATTAAGGATTTCCCCTTATTTATAAACCACATTTGCATCATTATCAAATCTAAATGGATTTCATCCTTTTCAATTATCATCATTGATAAAATCGTTGGGTCCTTTCTAGATAGATCATCCACTACCTTTTTCCCATTTCCATTGTGGTAATGGTTTGATTATTCATATTATTTGATTAGATCAAGCCATCTTTATTGGTGCATGTTCAACTCTTTCATAAAGAATATATACTTATGTATTTATTGATCTATTCATATTTTACATATCTCCCCAAAGAGGTTATGAAGCCAAATTCTCATGGTAAATATTATTGTATCCCACTATAGATCATTTGCAAGATTTTTTCTCATGGAATTGAAATTGCATTAAAGTATTGGAAATTGATTTGTAATTTTTCATCAACCTAAGGTCTAGAACATTAGTCTACGAAACATTAAATACAACAAAACATTATCCACATGTTTGTAGTTTAAGAACTAGAGTAGGGGAAGAACTCCCTTTCAACTCCCAGAATCTATCTTATCATTTGTCACTATAAAAAACGTTAATCCCTATTGAGTTAACTTGGTAAGAGTGTTTCAAAATCGTGAGAAATTTCTCACAAATTAGTGATAATATCCATCTATCCCCTGGATGCTATAAATATCTATCACCATTGTTGGATTTAACTATCCATCTATAGTATCTCCTTTATCAGGATCCGCAACTATCCCATTGAATGTAATTATGTTACCAAATAATGTGAATTCACTAAAATCAAACTCACACTTGGTGTACATTACATAGAGATTCACTTTTCACATGGTCTCCTGTATAATAATTAGATTCTCCTCATTCTCCCC